>JAWWLV010000179.1:29306341-29344950 GCA_035041135.1 Platyrinchus mystaceus | reverse complement strand
GAAGACTGGCCACATTATTACATTACATTACATTATTGCACCGGCCAATGTAAAAACAAAGTAGCGAGTCAGAGATGGAACAATCTCTTACACTGCTACAGAAGTCAGGGCTGGAAAGGGTCTGCAAGTGTGGGGGTATGAAACAGGGATGATATGAACTGAGTTCCGTAAAGCAAATGGCCTCAAACCCTCGTCACCTTTGGCCGGAGCCAATCGCCTCCAGCACCTTGCAGCATCAAAGTCAGGCCGGCTGCCAAGGAGGTTACGTGTACCTGCACTGAGATTCCAGCTGCCTTCAGGGAGTTGGCTCCCACCAGCGCTTCTCTCGCCATCCTGACTGTCATTGTACTTTTAGTGCTTCATTAACTTTGGGTCGCAATATGGCGCAGGTCATCCTGACTTTCTTATCTTCCCATGCTGCCTCAGTGATTAACCCGAGTGTGGGAGAGAAACACTGAATGCTAATATTGAAACCCCAACAAGACTAATGAGAAGTGCTGAGCAACGGGAGGTAGGTACATCGCACACAAGCTGCTGACCTGTCCCAGTGACGGCAGGGGCTCGGGGCTGGAGCTGTGCAGGGATTTAAATTCCAAGTCTTCCTGGGCATAGCTGTCACTGCTGAAGTTTTCCAAAATGACCAGACATGAATGATCCTAGTTCAAAGGGTTCCCATGCTGGATGACTTTCTAAAGTCATGAAAGGACAGCAGCTCCATTTCTGCAAGATCCTAAAAATAATTTAGTGGCATATTTGTGGAAGCTTAGCAATACTGGGATTGCTGTTTATAGACAGGAATGCTGTCAGGGTCAGATTGTGTACCTTATTCTTCAATCAAAACTGGTGTCATATGGATGGAGTTGTCTGTTCGTTGCCTCATGAGGCCCCTGGTGTCTTCCAGACTGACATAGCTGCTTGCTGACCTGCTGCAGGTCAGCAGTTTCTACGGGTTGCAGCTCCACCGGGGCTGTCATTTCAGTAAATATTCTTGCCATCCTTGATGTCTGCTTTACGTACCTCCCTGGGAGTAAAGATGTTCCAGTATAGCACAGATGGAAATGCTAGAAACTTATAAATATTTAATATCTTCTTGTTCCTGGATTGTACTCCTGGCATTACAGGCAGGGATGCCTGATGTCCTCTGGACTTCAATCCCTTTCCTGGCTTCTTTATACACTCCAGTTGCCATCTGGAGACAGACCTCGATGCCAGCAGGCAGATTATGGCATCAGGCTTGCTGCAGCAGCACTGCAGTGGCTCTGGAGTTGACTGATCCATGGCTTCTATTTCTGGCTTCCCTTCAGCCTGGAGTTTCTCATGCTTAGTGCAAGGGCTGGAATGTTTTGGAAAGTTTTCTATTAATTGCCCAAGGTATTTTGAGTGGTAGAGCTTCAAAAATAAATACATTTCTGTGATTTTTAGGAAAGTTAATCATATTTCTTTGCACTCTACTCAAACCCAGTCTGCTGTGTAGGGTGCAAGTACCTTTCATGGGATGTGTGAGAAACTGGGTGGGATGTTTTTCACAGGTTATTTCTCTGATTGCTGTGTTTTCACATGGAATTCCTCTGCAGTGGAAGACAGGAGTTTCATCATTTTACCAAATGAGCATTTCAAACTGCTCCTCCTTTGCAGCCAAGAGGACTGTTACAAGCACTAACCTGGTAGCTACATTGAGCTGTAAAAGATTTGAATTTCTATGAGGATTAAATTGCAGTTCAGGTCACAGTCAGTGCTGTGATGGGATGCCAGTAAAGGAGAGCAAATTGTCGTCTGATCGTAATAAAAAGATTTTATTGTTAATTAATTCTGAGCACCATAAAAGTGCTACGTGCTTTACCATGGAGGTGGGAAATAAATCCTTATCCTAGAAAAGATGCAGCAAGGAAGAGAAGCAAATGATTTGAGGTGAGAAAAGGAGATAAGAAAAATGGTAGGAGGGAGAGCAAAAATTTATACTAGGCTCATAAAGTGAATCAAATTGATTATACGTGGATCTTCTAGTTAATAAGTTGTATTAATATATAATTATGACTACTTAAATATTTATTCTGTTTCTACACTTTTAAAAGATTGTACAATGGGTGTATGAATTTAGAGCATTGTTCTGGGCTGTTGATGATTCCTATCTGATTCTACCATAATGCCACTCCTCACTAAGGCTGCATCTAGTCTTGTGGTGGCAAACAGGTGGGTTACCTGGCATAGAGGGGATTAATGGCACTGTCTCCTAGGGAGTAGAGAGGGTGTCCTGAATCCTGGCTAACCATCTCTGAAGATTTTCCTGGCTCTTCCATACTGTCTTGCCACCGTTAGCCTTCTAGCAGGTGTTTTTCTCTTCATACTTGAAGAGCACAAGTGCAACGGGGAACTGTTAATTACAGCTTACTGGGAACTCTTCTCTATGCTCTCATTTTCCTTAAGAAACATGCTCATGAAAGTAATGTTAAGATTACAGTGACCTTAAACAACACTTAAGATAATGTTTCATTTTACAATTTAAAGCAGCTGAAATCCTGGTTTCCAGTTAACTATATGTTAGTTGACTTAACTTGGCCCTAAGTCACTGTTCTCCGCAACCTGTTTGCACACTGACCAGAAACAATGTGGCCCGGAACATATTTCTGTCCTGGCCAGCAGATATGACACCCTAGACAGCTTATCTTCTGTTAAACAGAGAACTAATTGGCATCCACCATCTGCATCTATTCTGATTGAGCATTAGGATAAATTAGGGATGAAGCCCCTTTTAAGGGAGTAATTTATCTGACTGGCCTTCTGATGGTTCCTGTAGCAGTGAAGGGCTGGAGACTACATGAACAGTGTCTAGCTCTAGGCAGGGCATGATCAAGATAAGCTGTTGCACCTTGCGGTTTCCCAGTGGTGTCTGAGGCCAAGGATGTGGAGGGTGATACATGACCTGCAGCACAGCAATATGGACTTTGAGAAGCCCACACACATACCCATGCCCTCTGACCAGCATGAGAAAGCTTCCTCAGACAAGGAGAGTATTTCAGTCAGTTTAGGAAGTTGGCCAATGTAGATGAGTAATGCAGGTAACATTTTTCTTTTCTAACACTTTTCTTTACAACAACCACATGGTAGGGGATAGCTTACACTTTGTCATCTTGGCATTGGGTAAACGTGTCTCGGAGGTTTATAGGGGTACGATTTGGATCTGGATGAAGAGCATGGTGAGATGTCATGGTCAGACTATCAGAGAGGCCTCTTCTTCATTATGGGGAAGGAACTTCATCTCTTTCTGCCCATTGCGACAAACATTTCCCCTTCTCCCTCCTTTTTTTGAATTGAAATCAGGGATGAGCTGTGAGTCCTCTCCCTTCAATAGGTAAATTGCTTTCTCCCACTTCTACCAATCTCTTCCTAAGCTGGAAGGTCAGAACATTGACCCTGCCTGGGAAAAGACCAGGAACTTCAACTGAGAGGGTGAGTGTCCAGCCCAGGGATCGACCAGAGGAGGAAGAAGGAGCCACTTGGTGGCAGCAAGTTAAGAGAAAAAATCCTAAGATGTCTCACCTCCTAGGCACTCTCCTGTGCCCATGCAGAAGGACCTCCCTGAGGAGTGATCTCTTGTGAAAAATCTTGGAAAAATTCCTGAACTGGGGCTGCTCTTCCCTTGATGCAACATGGAGCTCAACTGCTGACTGGCTGCAGGCAAGCAGAGCTGCTTCTCTCTGAGCAAGTCTTCTCACCCCAACTTACCATTGTAACATGCTACACTGATTTGTCTCTGGAGCACAACCTGCTCTAGTCCCCAAAATCTAATGCTAATTTTCTTCATATGTTCCTAGCCAAACTCTGGATGAATTTACTCAAAACAGTTTCCAGAGTCTAGACAGACTTTACATTCATGTGTCAGATGGCACTTCCGTGCCTGGAGGCCATAAATATAGCAGACCTGATTTCTCAGATCAGGGTAGTGCTAAGAAAAACCTTTCGGTGTTCTCCAGATGTTACATAGTTGAAAGCTCAGCTACATTTTATGTCAGATGACTGCAAAAACATGTACTGTGTCTCACCATAACTATAAAGCAGCCATACTTCATTTTTGTGAAGAGAAATCTGAACGATGCTTGTCTTTTCCCCTGCAACAAAGATCACCTCAGTTTTATCTGGGTAATTTGGGACACCAGATCTCCTAGATGATGTTACCTCAGCTGTCAGACAAAGACAAAATTGGCTTCTCAAGAGCACTTTTTAATATTCATAGCTTTAGGAAATCTCTTTATTTTCTCTTTGAAGGGGATGCTGGTTAGGACCTTGGTGTTTGTAAATAAATTAAGGTTCCCAAACCTCACATAAATTTTTCCACATAGCTGGTCATATTCCTCCTCCTGTTCTGTATTGATATCATTCACCAAATACTTAGTCTATCCTTATGTTAAAGAATCAGCCACCTGGGCTCCTTATTCCATTGTACAAAGTTCGTCACAAAATAAGGTAAAACTTAACATCTCTAACAAGTGTGGTGGTAGGACTCCATAATTCTGCTGTGGGCTTTGTATAATCTTGATTTGTTTAGCTTATTATGTGTCTCAGGTCACTTCTCTTAGGGCATTTATTGAATTAGCTGATGCTTTTGCAAAGATCAGCTGTGAAGTATCGTCACTGTTAATATTCACTGTATATCTACATTGCAGGTTGTGTGGTGTAGAGATTTCCATGCCAGCCAGACTCCTTCTGGTATTCTTTTCTCTGATAGGGTTGGTTCTAAAATCTGAATGCAGCATTGCAGCTTAGAGTATAGCTATACCTGAACAATTTATATTGTCAGGGATCCCTGTAGAGCATAAGGTTTGAAGTGTGTTGTCCTTTAAAAGAAAGATGAAATTCTGGTGCAAAGCTTGATGATAAGAGATTAAACCATTGCAAGTTCTGGCTGTAGAGCATGGAACCTTTGGTACCAATAGCTTCGACCTGGGAGCTAGTCATCCTGAAAGTGAAGTATTTGGGCCCTGAAGATGAAACATCACTGCAGGCACTTTCAAAGCATGTGGAAGCCTGGTGCTGCCCAAGTGCATGCCTTTTCAGCTGTGTTGAAGGTCCTGTCTCCTTCAGGTCAGTCAGCTCTAGTGCCATGAGCAGCATGCCCCAACTCTCTTCAGTTCAAATAGGTCCCAAAGCTTAGGCAATGTAAATAATGGATCCTTGGAAATCTGGTTTGTCTGTGCTGAACTGGGTACCTGTGGGCCTGGTGAGCTGCTCTGCCACCAACTCTGAGGGTGAGTAACTCAGTGCTTTTGCTGTGTCCTTTGCTGCTGTTGTGTGCTAGAGCGGAGCTTTCCTACCCTGCTTGTTTCTGGCAATTCCTTACAGGCCATCCCTTGAGAGGGATTTGGGGGTCTTCAAATTAAATGGTTAAATTATCTGTTTGGGTTTTTTTGGTGGGTTTTTTTGTGGTTTTTTTTTTGGTTTTTTGTTTGTTTGTTTTATAAGTAATGAATTAAAGAAGGAAAGCAGTGATTCTTCACAGGAGAGTACCAGTCACTCATATAAGTGGTCAGCACACCACATTACCCAGGTAGAACAAGTAAACTCAGTGGGTTTGATTTTTTTTATGCCGTTTTTTGAACTGCTGGCAATGCTCTGGGAATAACAGGATGTGATGGGGGCAGAATAGCAAAAAGGGCTCAGCAGCATGTCTTGCATGAGTGAGAAAGCACTACTGAGAGCTTGGAAGTCTCCTCTCAAAGAGCTCATCAATGGCTGAGAGCAGCCACCAGCACACAGTCAGCTTTCAAGGCTTGTGCGTAAGATGCTTCCAGTGAAAAGGGTCAGCCTGATGCAGGCAGCTGCCCACTGAACTGTGCTGTGGACAGTGCCTCCCTACCTAGTATGTACAGAAGTTAAGTGCCAACACAGCCTGAAATCTCTGCTGACACATTCCTCTGGGCCGTGGCTGCAGCCCTGAAACACAGCAAGACCATATTGCACTGCTCCCTTGATCACCTGGCAGTGCTTTGCACCTGCTCAGCGTAGGGGTTGATGGCTGTTGCTGGCAGGGGGGACCACTCCAATGGGTGTGAACCAGTACTGTAGTATGGACAAGGTGCTGGGATTCATTAGCAGATGGCAAATGTTAGACTGCAATTGCAAAACTGAAGTTTCACAGGTAAATGCTGTGAAAATATAAGGTTTCTCTGGCCCATGTCCTGCATAGGGAATAAAGTGCAAGGCATCGTTCCTCAGAAGATAGTGTCTGCTCTGGAAAGGGAAGCATGCTCAAAATGATGTCTCTGTGGAATCTGAAGAGTCTGGTAGCTGTTTTTTTTCTGAGCGGAAAAAAAAGGAGATGCTGGGCTGACCCTGCAGGGGACTTGTCAACTGTTAGAGGCTTGGCTGAGGCCGAGATGCTTGTGGAGTGGGGATGTCCATTAGGATAGCTGAAAGTCATGTAATGTGGTGTGAGGAGGCAATGGTTACTGCATGGCAGCTTATAGGCTGTGCTAGCAGGGTGGGGGGCAATGCAGGAAGAATGGCTGCAGTGGAAGGGGGAAGCAGTGTGCTTGGAGAGGCAGAAGACAGTCTGCTTAATGGCTGCAGTGGAAGGGGGAAGCAGTGTGCTTGGAGAGGCAGAAGACAGTCTGCTTAATTCAAGTGTTGGGGCAGAGGATTTTCTCCTGTTTCACACTTATTTCTCCACTGCTGTTTGTGATTCGCTTTTATGTAGTGAATTTCACCAAATGGTGAGAAAAGACTAAGAAGAAATCAAGCAAAGTCTGGTGTGATCTACACAGTGGTGAAAGAGGAGACAGTCTATGGGGCTGGCTCTGCTGTCACATGGACATGAACACATCTTACTTTCTATCTTTCCCTTTTCTGAGTCCTTGATACAGCTCCTTTGCCTCTCTTCATGTACCTCTGCAACCCAGGCAGCTGCTGGATCCAAATGCATGTAGGAGAGCAGATGCACTTTTTTTAGATAGGACTGGGAAAGAGATTGAAAATAGTGGGAGTCCAGCTTCCACACCACTGGGATAGATTTGGACTGGGTAGCTTGGACTAATTATGTTTTTGTTGATCCCTTGGAGGAGTTTATTTTTGCTTTAAAGTCTCAAACTTCCCCTAGCCACTGGCTATGATCATCTGGCCTGGGAAGCTATGGTGGTTGACAGGTCATAGGAGGATGTGAGATGCTTTCTAACATCTTTCTGTATCAGGAATGCAGTGTGCTTTGCAGGGAGGTTGGTGTAGAGCAGTCCTGGAAGTGGTGGTTCTAGAAATAGCATTCTGCCCTGAGTGCTAGCAGAGTACAAGTCTGATGGATGAATTTTATACTGTGCTGTACTTCAGGAAACAAGCAGTGTGCAGGTAAACCTGAAAGGGCAATTTAGAAGAGCAAATTGTAAATACATTTAGAGGAATTTGGTCAGGAGGAAGGTAGGGCAAAAAGTTATTTAGAAGCCTTGCTGACATTTTCTGTACTATAATGCAAATCCTCTAATCCCCTCATCAGAGGAATGTGTCAGCAGAGATTTCAGGCTGTGTTGGCACTTAACTTCTGTACATACTAGGTAGGGAGGCACTGTCCACAGCACAGTTCAGTGGGCAGCTGCCTGCATCCAGCTGACCCTTGTCACTGGAAGCATCTTACGCACAAGCCCTCATCAGGTGCCTTGGAAGCACACACATTTTCTAAGCATTTGTCTTCACTGGTAAGTTTTATTGCTACCTCCTCCTGCTCTCACAAACCTTTGAGCTGTAGCTGCGCAGCTGCACTGTGCCTAAATATCGCTTGTTTTCTCAAGCTGGATGGTCTGTTGCTTAAGCTGCCCTCAGGGCTGGATTCAGTGAGCTTTTTACTGCTGTAGCTTTGGCAGTGCCCTGTAATGGGGAATCGACACTCCACTGCCATGCTTGCCCTCTTGCAGAGCTTGAAAGGCCTCAAGGCTGTGGTGCTGACCCAGGCGCCCAGCTCTTGTGCGTGGTTGTGTGTAGCAGCGATGGGAGCCGTCAGCCCACGAGCCTTGCTCCTGTGAACCACTCCAGCTTCAGCGTGCGATGCGCTCATCTCCATGGAGTGGGTGCCTAGATCCCGTGTGCCATGGGGTGCCACAGTGTATTGGCTGGCCATTTCCCTTACGGACACGAGTACCGCGTGGTGCCGGGGCCAGCGAGGACAGGGACCCGGGCTGGCGGTGCAGGAGGGCAGACTGCTGTGCTACCCGCGTCCCAGTAGCTGTCCCCTGGGGCTGAGCCCGTGTCACCTGCGCCTCGCCATGTGGGCCCTGCCGCCCCCTCCCCGCCTCGGTTGCAACGCTGAGCGCACCCTCAGCTACATCCCGCCGCCAGCCTGCCCCGGCTCCCCGAGCCGGCCAGGCCGGGAGGAGGAGGAGCAGGAGGAGGCGCGGAGCCCTCCGCCCCCTGCGGCGGAGCGGGCGAGGCGTTAGGACCCGGCGGCGGCGGCTGGGCGGTGCGGGGCCGGAGCCGGAGCGGTGCGGGGCGGAGGGGAGCCGCGCCGCCGCCGCCTCCTCCTTCTCTCCTTCCTCCCACAGCCGCCCCTGCCCGTCGAGGCAGCTCTCCCAGGCTCCCCCGGGGCGCTCGGCATGAGGAGGATCAGGGCCAATGCTATCGCCATCCTGACCGTCGCCTGGATCCTGGGCACTTTCTACTACTTATGGCAGGACAACAAACCCCGCTCGGCGGCCGCCGGCAGGTCCGCCGGCGGCGGTAGCAGCGGCGCCCGGAGCGGGCAAAGGGCGGCCGGCAGGCTGGAGCTCCGCCGGGAGGAGAGGACCATCCCCCTCATCGTGAGTGAGCGGCGGCCGCCGGCATCCCGTCCTGCCGCGGCGGGGAGGGATGCTCGGGGAGGGAGCCGCCGCGGCGGGCGCGGGGTGAGCTGGCGGAGGGCTGCGCTTTGCCTTCGGGTTGTTTTCTGTTTATTTTATCATTCGTGCTTGTCACCATGGCAGCCGCTACAATCGGGGAGCAGGGTGGGCACGCTCGGGGGAATAGAGTAATGTCGTGGGTAAAGTGTTTGCGAGTTGTCTCCGCCGCTATCACTCAGCCCGGGCTCTGCTCCTCCGGCTGAGAGCGACTGCCCTTGGCCGGGAAAAAGGGCGGGTGAAACAGCTGGAAGGTTTTTGGTTCGTGTTCAGGAGGCGCATACATACACATATGTATACACACAGGCATGTATGTGATCACAGTGCTTTCCCGTCAGGACCAGCAAAGAGCCATGACCTCTCACAAGCCCATCCTCCGGCCAGCCGGGCTCTGAGCATCGGATCGGGGGATGCGAGTGGCGTTACAGTGGGGGATTGTGCAAGCGCTACCAGCCTCTGCCTCGGCCCCCTCCGCTTGGAGGACTTGGACACCACTCATGAGTTTTGTCTCTTCTAAGCCAGAGACAGTAGCCTGTGAGTCGGGCTCAGGCTAGAGTTTGGGCAGGGTGGGAGTTGGACGGGAGCCCTCAGGCCTCCTTCCTACCCTTAGGGGCGGTAGCAGTGCCCTCATGTGCTACTTCAGTTTTGTTGAGAGCTGCACACTCTGCCTTCCCTGGGTATCTGTGGGCTCAGTAAGGTGATAAAAGCGAGTTCCTGACTTTCTGCTCTGTCTATGAAGGTGATTTCTCCTCCCTTCAGCCTGTATAACAGCATCAATAAAGCTCTCCCAACTCTATAGCTTCATAAAAAATAAACCAGCCCCTGGAGCAAAAAGTGGCCCAGCAATACCATTCCCGGGACTGATCTAGCTGAAGCAGTTTGGGAACTGCACTGTGTGTCACTCTTTGGCTGCAAATCCGTTTGTCAGCTGGTTATGCACACATGGAAGTGAACAAAAGCAGCAGCCTGGTCAGAGTTGAGGCAGGGACTAGGCACCGGGGCTCTCCACTTCTTCCCTTGATTGGCACTGGGGTTTTTGGCCTGTGTCTCTCTTTTCGCTAGCTGTAAAGTGGGTGTGGAAGATGTGTGTATGAATATTTGGGAAGCCTTATGAATGTTTGGAAAATGCTATCGGAATGCTCCCAGCCTTCAGGCAGCAGGCTGGAAACCTTTCAGCTGAGACCCTTGGCCATTGCTTGCAGCTGCCGAAACTCAAAAGTCAAAACTGAGGCTCATGGGCAGAGTAAGGATGTTATTTGCTGCTTGCTAGGGCTGTGGGCTTCCAGCACTTCAAGCTGCTCTGCTGTGCATCTCTATGGATCTCTGTGCAGCCTCCTCTATGGAGCAGGACTGTGGAAATTAGTACAGTGAGGCGAGGAGCTCTGTGCGAGTGCTGTTATTGCTGTAGCTCTTTGGGCATGCAGGGAAATGCTCTCAGGCTGGCCAGGGCTGAGTTGAATAAACAGAGGATTTAGAGCACTCCTGCTTTTTTGATTCCACCTTAGTGGCAGAGGAAGCTGCCCCTGAGCCTCTGATTTCTTGTGTGTGTGCTTGAACAAGCTGCTCTGGCAGTTTTATTTTTCCATTCCACCGCTTATCCCTTCTGGGTTTTTACAGCATTTACTCCCTCTCAGAGGGCTTGTGAGGTTGCCCGAGTCCATATCATCTGCCAAGCACCTTAAAATCCTCAGGAGGAGGATGCTGTGGCAGCGCTGCGCGTTGTTATATTGCTGCTGTTTGGGGGGAGGCAGTATGTGCTCATGGCTCTCCTTACAAGATGTAACACCACACAACAGCCACTCCAGATCTGGTCCTGTTCTCAAAACAATGCAAAGCATCCCAGCTCTGCTCCATGCCTGAAATCCCTTAACAAGGAAAAATATTCACCCTTTGCCTCTCCTCTCCCTCTGTAACTGGAATCCCAGGATGTGCCAGCCCCCTCCGGTATGTCCTGACCCCCCGGCAGGCAGCAGCTGAGATGCAGGAGGACTCTCTCCTGATGCACCTGACAGTGGGGCATGGTGGAAATATGACATCCTGACCTGCCACGATCCATTTACATAGAGAAGGGAAACAGGAGGGGTTTATGGTATTTGGGCTTCCCCTCATGCATGCAGAGTGGTTTCCCAAGGGTTTGGTGAGTTGCTGTGAGAGGCAATCTTGTAAAATACAATATGTGTGCTCCTGTAACTATGCAGTGCCATGGCTATGGAGAGCTTGATGTGCTTCACTGTGGTGCACGTAATGAGCCAACTGGGCCATGGCATCTGCCTGTGCTGCTGGGGCCAGAATCAGGGAAGCGACTGTGGGTGGGCACAGGGCGGAAAGGTTGGCAGGGGTCTGGGGATAACCTGCACAGGGGGTGGCATCTAGCCGTGTCTGAGCAGTTGGTGCTGTGGCTGAGTTAGCTGTGTGAGCCGGCAGGGCTGGTTGCAGTAGGGCTGTAGCTGTGCAGGTGGCCCTCAGCATGGCCCGGCTTCGTCTGACTGCACGACGTGGGCTGCGGCAAGGCCCACTGCCTGTCCCAGCCAACATAAAAATGTGCCATTTCAGTTGCTCTGCTGGAGAAATAATGAATCTAGAGAAGCAGCTGTCCTTTGGCAGTGTAGAGCCCTCAACCCTGAGTTAATTCCCATCAAAATTAGGTTACTTAATGTGTAATGGCAGTCTTGTGTAAGGGGAGGCATGCCTGTGCTCTGCCTGCTTCTCGTATCCCTTGGCCTTCTGCAGAGCCACTGAGACCAGCTGCCCATTTTTAACCAGCTTTTGGTTTCCTCTACTCCTCATAAGTGATGGTTTTGGAGTTCAGATTTGGGCTCATCTGCAAATAAGAGTGACTCATGACTTATGGGTCTATGGAAAATATTTTTTCAGTTTTTTAAAACTGGCTGCTCTTGTGTCTGGGAAAAAGAAAAAAAAAATCTTTCTTTTGGATGAGTGTGTCCAAGAGTTCTGCCCTTGCATCTATGCTATGACATTTCAAATCCTTGGCAAATGAAGGTGTATTGCATGGGTTTAAAAATTGAAGTGCTTTCTGGGCTTGTAGTTTTCTTCTTTATTCTCTCTCAATGTGAAGAACAAAAATCACCTCAGGTAAACACTGTAGTTGATTGCAAGTATCAGCTTGAAACTGATTTTTTACTTGTTGACCTCACGTTTATTAGCACAACTTTAAACTTAAAATCTGAATATCTGATTCCCAGAGTCAGCAAGGGAATTCTTTGAATATTTGAGTTGAAGCATGGGGCTATCAGAAATCAGTGTCTCAGAAGCAGCTCATACATTGTAAGTGGTCCTACAGATCTCTGCTTTATATGTAGAAATCTTGACATGTGGTTTCTCTGCAATAGCATTGAAACAAGCAGGCCTTAGGGATGCCTGAAATAAAAATTCAGAAATCGGTAAATCTCAGGGCTGACTTGGTGACACACTAAGCCCCTGCATGTTTCCCCTTCCACTTGCCACAGAGGGTGGAAACACAAGTGAGTCCCACAGTCCTAGGAATGCATTTTTATTTTGGAGCACAGCTCTGGCAGTTGGTTTGTGTGTTGAGTGTTTCTGAAAGATGAACTTCTTCCCTGAGCTCTTTTCCTCCCTCCCAGGTAAAAGGTTGTCTCCCGCCTCCAGGAAATTTCCAAGGACCAGAAGCTGTGCAGTGTGTCTTTGGAAGGGTTTTGGCATCATTCCCACACTATGTACAGGTGGTTAATTGTTCACCACATACTGCTTGTCTGCTTTAGTATGGCACTGATGGGCAGAGCCCATCTGTGCTTCCACCTCTAAAGATTGTGGCATGGTAAGCTCACCCAACATATTTGTGTCCTGCTGAAGAGAGCAAGGCCATTGCTACCATGTGAGCAAAGCTTGTTAGTGAGAGGGGTGGTTGGTAGTAGCTTTGAAAGAGGAATTTTTCTGTTGACTGACTGTAAGATGAGGATGGGAGTATTTGCTCCCATTTCCCAGTCAAAAGCTGGATGTGAGGCTGCCCACAGGCTTCTCCGTCTTGCTCACTTGTCAGGGGTGTCATGAAAGCAATAACTCACCTGAAAAATGGAGAAGAGTACTGTTATTTAAATGCTCTGAATTTTGTTAGGCTGGTGCCCAATTGCTCTTTGGAGCAGGTATGATGCCTCTTATCTTTGTCAGTTGCTCTTTGAAGCAGGTATACTGTCTCTTATCTTTGTCCTGCCAACTTTTGTGACCTGTGTATTTCCTCTGTGACTCCACTAGAGCCTGTTTGGCAGTGGAGAGACCCTATATTGTAATGCTGGCTCAGGTTGCCTGGGCTCAGCCCTGCTGGCTGTTCCCTGCCTGCCTCATTGCTCAGCCATGTAAAATGAGCACTGGGGAGATGAGATCAAGGCGTCCTATTTCCTTGTAGCTAAGGCTTTTTAAATGCTCTGCAAAACATCACTGAACTGAGCATCACCTGCATGTGGTGAGACGGAGAGCAGGAGACTCCTTTGGGATGCTTTACTGAGAATGGGAGGTATCTGAAAGCATCGAACAAGTTGGTGAAGAAAGATTGTTTGATTCCCCCATGTTATTTAGCTAGAAAGTCATCAGTGGCTGCGGTTTACCTTCTTCTCTGAGTTGTCAAACTAGCACATTTAAGCACACTCGTGTTTGCTACCACATAAGAGCACCTTGATATGTGCTCTTCAGACCCTGGTACACCTAACTAACTTGGTCAAACAGTGTGCTCTGCAGCATTTGTTTTGTGTTGCATTTGGCCATGGGTATCTGAATCCTATGGAGCAGGTGCTGGCTGATGTTCACTGTGTATTCATGAATGATTTTATTCTCATCGTTTCACCACGTTCCCTCTGTGCACAGATTTCAGAGGATGCTGTTTTTCTCACAACTGGGATATCCTGAAACTTTCATGATTTGCTAAGTGATACCATTTTCAAGGACTTGTATCCCATTAAGGCTCCTGCATGTGTGCCTGCCTGGAGGCAGATCTTTTAGCCTCAGGCATGTAACTCTGGGAATTGAGGTAGATCCTAAATAACTAAAAAACCTCTGACAAACCCAACAAGAGGGGGAAGAGCACTAGTTCCTTGCATTGGCATGTTGTCAGGCTTGATTTCCCATCCTGCTGTGCTGTGGAGGAGAAGGCCTATTATTTAATGAGATGACACAGTCCATTTCAGCAGGCTCCTTACCATTTTACTCATACCACGTTTCTCCCTCTTGAATCTCCTGCCTTTTGGGGCCAGGATCCGGAATGTGGCTGTATAGGTTTCTTTCTGCTCTTATGCTGGGTGGCTGCCTGTCAGTTTACACACTGGTGAACTCTCCATTCTACCAGCCTGCAAAACAGTTCTGCTCTCTGTGTCTCTGCAAATATCAGGAGTGTTGGAAATAAGGTGGGAAAGAAGCTTCAGGTTGCAGTGCCAATGCTTTTGTAGGTGAAGGTGCCCCTGCCAATTGCTGGGTTTTTCTGTGATGTTCAGCCTGGCCCATTCCCCTGCCAAAATGCAGCACCTGCCTGGCTCTTCCCTGCAACTATATGGCTTCTGCTCTTCCCAGTTTATATTAGGGTGGGGGACACAGCCCTTAACACTTTGGGTTTTGTGGCAGTCATTCCTGCAGTGGCAAGACCCCTGCAACATTGATTTTTTTTTTTGATCTCTGTGGAATCTCTCTTAAGGCATGTGAGAGGCCTGTGCTGGCTCCCTGGGGACAGATGACTTGGTAACTGTTTCTCCGAGGGTATTACTGCAGGAGGAAGATTCAATGATGGCTTGACAGTTTAATATTTTATTTACAGTGTTTATGTTTTAAAAATGTGGGAATGATTGCTGTTTGCCTAAACGGCAGAAAATTGTTTTGTATTAATTTGTCCCAGTGGCCCATGTGGTGCATTAAAAAATAAAAGAATTGGTTCGCAATAGTAATATTAATAAAATCCTGTTTGCAGCACTGGCCTTAGTTGTTAATCAAAGTGATGCTGTAGATGCAGTGAGGTAGCTGGGGCTTGGGGAACATAGTGATCTGGGCAGCCTGGGACAGCATGTAGATGTGAGGGGGGTGCAAGTGTAGTGCTCCTGAAGATGGTGTATTTTACTATAGCCTTTCCATTAAATCAGTGAGTGAAGCAGTTGCAAGTTTTACCTAGCCGAAGCATTCTTTTAGTATGCAGCTGCTTCCCCGGTTAGATTTGTCTTTGCATATACAAAACTGCCTTAAGATTTAAAAGCTAAGAATTTAGCAGTGCTGCTGGAAACTGAATGCTTTGGGAGACATCTCAGGTTGATGTTTGATGTTTGAAATTTGGTCCAGACACTTCATCCTGAGGCAAACAGGTTGAGTCTCTTGAAAGTCAAGGGGAGAAAATGTGTTTTTGTTTCAGTGGCATTGAACTGGGACTGCCCATTTTGGAGCGCTGAAAATGGCAATTACTCCTGTTGGAAAAACATGCAGAGTAGCACAAAGGCAATGAAACAGAGGTGAATGTGCTGGGTATGAATCATGCAAGTCAGTGGAGTTCAGTTGTGCTGTGCCTTGTCTCCCTTCTGCAGGGGAAAGCCCCAGGGCAGAGCCTGGCAAGGTGGGATTTCTTGCTCTTCCTTGGCTCCCCACAGGATGCCAGCTGGTTTTTCCTATTCCATGTCACCTCAGTGACAGTCCCAGGACCTCACTCTCTGTTTCCTATTTTGGTCATGTTTGCTGCTCCTTGGTGCTCCTCTAGTCCTACCTGCCAGCTCCTGCAGTAGGGTTGTGGGCTCTTCGGGGTTGTCCTGTCAGCTGTCCCTGCTGTTCTGTCTGTACAGGCCTAGTGCAGAGGCCATGATCGGCAGCACACCCCGTACTACCACACTAAGGGAAAGATAAAACGAAAGTGAGACCCATGGACTGGGAGCTCAACCGGCTTATTGACTGAGCTACAAACTCATCTTCCTTACAGGCTCTTTATGTGCCTCAGTTTCCCCAAAGTCTAAAATGGAAATTTTATCTACTTCACAGGGCTTTTGGGAGGCTTAGCTTGCAAGTTTTGTAAAGGACTGGAGATGAGAGAGATAACCTTAGCAAAATATTTGGTTGAGTTCTCCCTTTGTGTACCTTTGAACCAGCAACGGTATTAGCAGAAGCACAGCAGGTCAGGGCTGATCTGCTGCAAGAGGAAGGTGTTAAAGGCACAGCATGGGCTGCTCCATGCACTGAACAACAGGGTTTATTAGGAAAGTCTGTACCTTACCTGCTGCTGTCTTCCACTGTGTTTTTATAAGCATATATTCTTGCAGCTTATAAAAGTGATAAAGGACTGGAGGGGGACTGTCCGCTTCAGATTTCCAGGTCCCAGTTGTGCTGGTGGATGTGGAGACAGCGAGATATACAGGAGAACATTTAAAACAAAATCAAAAACAAAGTAAAAAAAAAAAATAGTTGTCTCTTGGGCCCCATCTTTGCAGAGAAATTACCTGTGTTGTGATGTGCTTTGAGCATATGGGTAGTTTCTCAGTGTTGGTAGAGACTGGGGTTTTGATAGACAGCTGTGTGCTCTCTTTGGAGCTACTTTGTTTCAGCTACTTCAGGGGCATCATCTCTGCAGAGACCTACCTCAGCTCCCTCTTCAGTGCAGGTGTCGCAGCACTGTTGGTTCTAAGCCCTGTGCATCCCCAGGATGCCAATGAAGCTGCCACGTGGGGCTGCCCCTGGGCCGGGAAGCTGTTTTGGCTGGTCAAATAATAGTTGGTTGGCCGTCCTGCCATGATGGAGCTGTAGAGTTGACTTTGTGCTTCAGGCTTCAAGGCTGGGATAGTGCTCCAACTTCTGACTGTTATAGAATGGTCACTGATGACATTTGGTTAAAGCTGCAGAAAATTTTCTGCTTTAACCTCTTGTTTTCATTCTCCCACTTTCCATTTTTTTTGCCTTGTAAGCTGAAATATGATCCTTTTGAGGAGACTTTGTTTTACCATAGCAGAGAGAGAAGGCACTTGTGCTGAAACCTGCATCATCCATTTTGTTTGCCTGTGAGGAAAAACAAAGGAATATTTTTCTTGCCTTTTTGTTTTGGATAACAGCCCTGAAACAGTTAGGGCTTGGCTGGAAAAGTGCTTCTAATAAATGAAGGTTTCTTCAGAGATTCTCTGAAAAAAATCTTTCTCCAGGACAAAATTGTAAAAAATTATGCTTTCCATCTGCTTGCATGCTGAGTGCCCTGAACAAAGTATCTGGTGCCAGAGAGTGTCATGCCCAGTAATGCCAGGCTGTAACTTTGTGCCTTTTGCTACCAAGTATGCAGTAAAAAGCCTAATAAATGAGTAAGAGTGTGTAAGAGCTGCAAAAAGCAGTGTAGCTCCTTGGGTAACTTGCCAGCCAGTCTCTGAATGCAGGAATATGGATAGAGTGGCAGTGCAAATGGGAGCCATCATATCCACACAGTGAAGTTGAAAAAATTCTGTGTTCCTTATATAGTTTCCCAAAGTCTTATGAAAGTGTAGAAATTAATAGTAATGCATTGAAGTTACAAATGTGAATGTTGCAAGTGCTCACTGTAGCCTCCTGGTGCATGTGATCATGTGTTTCCCAGGTGCTATAATATGCTTGTGATTTTTGGTGTTTTTTTTCTTTATTCCTTTCTGTGAGATTTTTCAGATAGTAGTAGGAATTACCAGCTACCAGGCTGCTGATAGAGTAGGCTGTATGTGTCTCCCAACCTTCGGAAATGTCTCAGTAAGTCTGAACTACCTGTTTTATGCCTAAAGATAGGGCACAGTCTCTCACAGTGATCTCTTGGTGGGTTCATAGGAGCATTGACAAATGGGTAGGTCACAATCCTATCCCTGGCATAGTGATGCCGAGTTGCCACATCCCTGCTGGTGCTACACTTGCAGAGCTGGGTCCCCTCGCAGTACCAGCTGCAGGCTGGGGTGAGCACAGTCGTATTTCCCTCATCGCTCGGAGTGCAATGTGATGTTTATACCGAACTTGGGTTGGCACCAGAAGGATGGATGCTCTGCAATGAGGTAACCCTTTCAAAAAATCTGTTGGAGCAAATCTGAGTGAACTTGGCGTCTATTTGCATCCTCTCTGCGTTTGGGTAGTCTAAGTCTGGTTGTGCCATGCTTTGAAATGCCAGATTGCTGTGCCATGCAGGCTAGCTGAGTGACCCTGTGGGGCATTTCCAGGCATTTGCAGTCTGTGCTGGGAAAACCGAACCACTCTGGCTGGGCAGTCCCAAAGATACTTTGGGAAGGGCTGGGAAATCAGTGTTCCTTGAGGACTAGCTATGAATCTGTCAGTTCAGGTGATGATGATAAGATGCACTCAAGTGAGTTCTGGCCTTGGAGAGGCAGCCCAAGCACCTATCAAAAGCTGCCTTTGGCTGAGTGTGAAAGGGTTTTAAGTCAGGTCCTTGAACAGATACAAATCTCATGTTAGGCAAGCCACAAGGAGGTGGTTTACAGTGAAAATAAATGCTGTCCTTACAGCACAGGATACAGATTGAGCCACATCAGCTAATAGGAAAAATCTGCTGATCTGCCTGCATCAATCTCCTTACAGCATTATTAAAAATTATGAATTGTAAATTATTTACTCATTTATTTTGTTGGGCCTTAAGTCTCACCTTCAGGAAAGATGTGCTGGAGGTGAAGGAAGCATGATGGGGTGATTCAAATCATTGTATGTGGCAGGGATAATGTGAATATAGGTTATTGCTACATTCTTCTTTCTGCTGCCATTCAGCTGTTAATTGTGCAGTGCTGCCCTCCGTGGTTGGTACCACTCTGACCTCTGCTGCCCCTTGTATCTGGGAGTCAAAAGGGCTACCTGAGTGCTTCTGCCAACCCCGTGGTTTTGGACGCATTAGTCATGGCATGGCCGTGCCACGGCAATAGAGTCTTCTTGCCCACTGACAGCTTCCTCAGGGCAGTGGGTCTTATCAACTCTCACTTGCACTGAGAAATTGTCAGGGACAGTGTACTGTGAGGATCTTGTTAGAGACATTTGATGTGTGCAAAGCTGAGCCCTTTAAATCTTGGTGCCCTAGTAAACAGGGATTTAGTCCTCCCAACCTGTCACAGTCCCTCTCATTTTCCCCCCTTCCCTTTTACTTAGAGGATTATAATTGTTGCATTGAGCTTAAAGGGGTTTGGAATGCTCTGTATTTTATTTCTGTTTTTGCCCAGTATGTCCTGAGAGACATCATAAAAAATGGCCAGAAATGGATAAATAGGTATTAGCACCACTGCAAGTGCTGAAGAAGGGGTGAGAAAACTCTCCCTACCCTATTATGCCTGTATAATTGCAGAGTCTGCACAGGATGCTCTGTGACCTTCTGAGCTGTGGCAGCCGCCTGACACACTGGCATTAGTCTGTGTTCCCAGATTGCCTGGTAAGCAGGAGCAGGGACTCCTGGCAGTCAGTTGGGCAGGATCAGCAGCTGCAGGGGGGGAGATTTTAAATGGAACTGGGTTTATGAAGGGATCCCCTTCTTATTTTTCTGTGTCTCCTGCACCATAGGAGCCTTGTAAAACGTTCTCTAGTTTCCCAGATGATGAGTGCATGAAAGGAACTTGCTGCTGCCAGTGGGTTGCCCAGTACTTGGCTGCACAGTTCCTTCATCTCAGCTTCAGCAGAATCCAAAATCTAAACTTTAAATGAAATATCTTTACTTTTTGGGTGGGGCAGGGAGAAGGGTGTAGGTGGGTGATGCTGTTCACCATGGAAGAATGCATAGAAGTGTTAGAAAGCAGAAATGCAGGGTGACCATTTGAACTCTTCTAGTTTATATAGCAGTGAATCTGAGAAATTAGGAAATAATGACGCATATGGTATTTATTAAATATCCAGGAAATTGCTGAACTAAGTCTTGTGACAGATTCATTAAGACTAAGTAAATTTCAAGTATCCACAATACATCATCAATTTTCTTGTCCAGCTTTCTGTTAATGCTTTTATAATTCCACTAGAAATACAGCTCCCACTGCTATATTTAACTTGCTGGCCCTGTGTGAAGCTTTAATTGTGGTCTTTGCCATTCTCTGTGCCAAGGATAGCCATGAAGCAAGTTGCCAGAAGGTTATTTTGAATCACTAAAGGCAATTCATATCTTTATGGTCTTGAATAGGTGAGTTGGATTTGAGTGGAAAATATTTCTAATGAGGTCAGAATTTGCTTTAAGTTTTCTGTTTAATATTTTTTCCCCCAAGGCGAATTCCCATAGCATTGTCCCATATCTGATGGGGTAAATTTAGATGCCTTTTGGTCACTGCCTGTCAGCTGGGAGCCCTTTTAGAGTCAAATGCTGCTTAAACTGGGGTGGGCTCAGCAGCCCTGCAGTGCACAGGTAAATCTGCACAGGGTTGCAGTGGGGATGACTCCAACCATTACCTGGCTCTGCTTGGGAAGAGCTGGGTGAGGTTTGGCAGTGTGCTGAGGGCTCAGGTGCAAAAGGGGACATGAAGAGAAGCTGTTCTGTGTGAAAACTCAGCCACTCAGGCAGCTGCCAGCTTTTCCCCTGCCCCAGCTGTAACTCTGTGTGCCAGTGGCGTGCGTAGCGTAGCTCACAGCTGGACGGGTTTCTCTGTGGCAGGCTCTTTCTGTATGGGAGAGACCTGTTTTGGGTCTCTTCTGGGAGAGTGAGGCATGGAGACTAGTTGAATAATAAACTGTGAGGGCCTACCACAAGCCTCCCTGGAGTTATCAGTCACCGTGCCATCCTTTTCCAAGCAATTTACACATCAGAGTTGCCTGAGATGTCCCATTTGTCTTTTTCCTACCCAAGACCTCACAAAAGGCTTGTGCTGCTGGATGATTCCTGATTATCTGCAGATTTTGGATATCCAGACTGAGGGATCTTCTGCGCAGGATGAAATATGAACCGAAAAGACAGCTTCTGTCTTGGAATGTATAACTTCTGCAGATGAGTAAGGTAAAGAGTTGGGGATAGAAAGTATTCTTTACCCCATTTCCTGGTGAAGAGCTGAGATTAAGCCGCTATCTCTGCTGAAAGGAAGCAAAGGTGTGATTGAGATCTGCTAACCTCTGGTTATTAACTCTGCTGAAAATACCAGTGAAGCCAAGACAGCTTGGATATTAACTGTGTACCAACACTTATTCAGAGAACTTTCTACTGGATTCCAGCTGCTACTAAGAGACAATTAAAACTGAGTTTTCCCTCTGGTAGCTGCTATTGTAACTGGCTGTACCTCACTACATTTCGCCTTGATAATATATTTGAACCACCTCCCCACCTCTTGTAATTTCTGTGGTCAGTGATGGGTTGGCCACCTAAAGCTACTTTGGCACTTAGTGCATGTAACCTGAGTGGGCTAGGACAGCTTGGAGGGAACAAATTTGGCCTGTGGCTGGAGTGGGGTGTTGGGAAATCCCCTCCTCCTGCTTACCTCAATTATCCCAAATGCCAACTCAGGTTTTGGTGTGCACTTCTTTCTTTGTGTTCATTATGGGGGAAGAAGCAGCATTTGAGAATAAGCTGGTGGGAGAGGAAGTGGGGAGACAGGTTAGAAAAAGCTTGTAAATGATTCCTGTATGCGCAAACGTTAATTATTAAACCTACTACCACTGAGCAACATGACTTCTTGTCATGATAAGCTGCCTTTCCAGGCTGGACAAGAATAAATATCAGGGTGTTTGCTGAGCTCTGGAAGCTGGACTTCAGGTTTTCCCACTTCAGCCCTAATACAAAATGGTGTTGAAACATGCCTTAGCAGGCTGGGGTTGCAACCTGTGGGGCTCCTTTGGACTGATGCTGCTTCTTCAGTCTCAGTTCTGCTTTTGGAGAGTTAAATTCTCAGCTTAATCAAGGTATAGTGTGGTTCCCCATGTTAATTGTTTTCAATGCCGAATGATGTTTGTAACCCTTGTCTGGCTTCTAGTTCTGTGCTTAAAGCAGTATCTTCTGTAATTAGATCTTCTGGATGGAAAAATACACTGTAGCACTTTTAATCGTTCTCTCTGAAGAAGAAAGTGTGTTTTCATCTGGGTCTATGTTTCTGGTGTTTGTGTGTTCTTTTTGTCTTACTACTAAGTTCTTTACACATATAGATAACAACATGAGAGGCTGGATGCTGAAATGCTTATATGCCTGGCCAGTGGCATGTGGCATAAGTTGTCATGGGCAATGCCATCTGACTGGGCATATGGCCTTTTCTCCACAGGTTATTAATAGTCAAATGCAAGCACAAACAACAGTGTCTGATTTTGTAGGAGCAGAATTTTACAAGGGTGAATTCAGCTAGTTGTGCTCATTTCCCCTCAAATAGGAGTCTGAATGTAGGGCATCCACTGCTGCTACTGCACACCCAACTTTGTGTTGAGAAGGGGTACTTAACAAGTTTCAGACTCTAGCAGTCAGGACAACATCAGATAGATGATGATAAGTTACAAATGGATGACCAGGCATTTACCCCCATTGCTTTGGCAAGTGGTATTGGGTAATATTTGTTGCCAGTAATTCTGTAATGCAGTAGGGGAAACCTTGCAGTCTAAGAGTGGGGCTCCTGGGGTACAGCCTGTACCTGGGCTGAGTAACCCACTCTGTGAGACATGCTAGAGAGCATCTCTCCTGATCAGAGAGGTGAGGAGTATTGTTTCTAGGTCAGCAGCAACATGCCACCTCAAGGAAGCTCCTAACAGCTACAAGCAACTCTAAGTCCTTAGGTAAATCTGTCCTGTTTGACACAGACTTGCTGTTGCTTCTTGAATATTTCCATATGGTTGTATTGGGGTGATGGGAGTGGGACAGAATTGGTTCTGCAGAATTGATCCTTCAGAATAGCTCTGCACTGTAAGAGAATGGCTCTTTGGACTACTTGAGGGGGAAAAATGGCCCAAATAGACCAAAACCCCTGATGATCTAAAGGAAATACCATTGCTCCTGAGAAGTGTGAGTGAAAAATTCCCAGCTATTTGGTAGGGCCACTCAGACTCCCTGTAGGCTTTGGTTCCAGAAGAACTATGTGCAATTCTCCTGCCAGTTCAGTACCTCCAGCGTTACCAAAGTGCATGTGAAAAGCAACTGTATGGGAATGTCTTTGATGTTAGAGGGTAGCTCAGCTATCTGTCCTCTGGACAGACATCAAGTGTGACAAGGAGGAAGGTATTTATACTGTTCTTTAAGTAAGTGTTGACCTAAAAGAACTTGTCACTATGCATTTCTCAAAAACCCGTGTTAAAAAAACTCTCTTAGCTTTAACTAAATTGATTTGGTACATTTCTGAGGGTGTGATGGGGATCAGCAATATTCTTCTTGGTTTGCTGGACTAGCTTATCTGAATTTGAGGAGCTTCCTTGGTGCTTCCTTGGGATGAGAAAGGTGTACATAGAAGCATGGGGTGCAAGGACTTTTTTTTCTTTAGTATGTTCTCCTAGTACAGAGGGGATCTGGAAGTACTAAAATATATATTTAAAACACTTAAATGTTTGCTGAAGCATAGGCTCTTAATATTGTCTTTCTTACCTTGTCACTTCAGCTATTCAAGTTTAAAAAAGACAATGGGATTTTTTATTTATTTCCTCTTTACATGTGTTTTGGAGTTTGCATAGGTCACAGAAAGTGGAGATGTTAAAATAACTGCAGCCTCCCTGCAGATGCTGACTGCCTCCTGTAGAAATGGCCCACGAAGAAGCTCTTGGAGCTTCTGACTTGTTTTAGGAGATACTGAAACCATCCAATAGCTCTTCCTTTCCTCTGTCCTGTTAAATAGGTTGACAATATAATATGCAGGATGCACAAGTGTGGTTTTAGTCTATATTGAGCCAGTTTGAATGTTTAATGTCTGGAACCAGAAGGAAAGATTATTTTAAGAATGCTGGGATTACAGAGTAGGATTCAATGAGATCAGGCTGGAGCTGGCTGTTCCTTGCTGTACAAAGAGCTTGGTCCCAACCCCTTTTTTAAAGAGGTGTGATTTGGGAGAGACCTATCTGCTTCTTCAGAACTAATTTAACATCCTGCCTTCCATTCAAGCAAGGGAAATCCTATCAGTGGATTTTTTCCTATTGTATTAAGTGACCTGGCTGTATGTCATGGCTCAATTATGTTACCCCAGAGGGTAGCAGGTCGAGGATGACTGTCCTTGAAAGTTTTCTTTGCTGCATTGGAAAGGGGCTGCTCCTGTCTTATTCAGATGCTAGGCAGCCAGATTTCTCCCTCTGGTCAGTAAACAGAAACCAGGATACTGGCTGCTATAGTTATGACTTAATTACTAGTGTCAGATTAGTTAGGACTTGGGTATTGCACCAAGCCAAGGATCTGTCTACTAGAAATGTACAGGTTGAAAGAGAATCTTCATATCTACATTAAACTGATTTGTAGCAGCATCAAAAGGTTTTTACAGAAAAAGCAGTCCACAGACAATAAGATTGAAACACATAATTTGGTACTTTTGGTAATAAACATTTTTGCGTTGACGGGTCATGTACTCTTGACTCTTCAGAAATGTGGTAGATGCTTAAGCATTTTCTTTTACAGATCAGGAGTCTGAGGAAGGCTCAGAAAGGTTAAAGTCTTGATTTATCCTGATTGCTCAGGCTCCATTGACTTTTTCTTTGAATGTCTTTCCCACCGGGCATTTAACTGACATCACCTTCCTTAGAGCTTCAGTGCGTGTTTAAATAGTCATGTCTTTTTTCCAGGGAGGGCAGTGGTAATAAGGAAAATTGAAGTGAATATACCCTTCTGATGCACAGTGATAACATTTTTTGCCCCCAAAATATGACACCTCTCCTCTTGGGTGTCTTTGGGATGCAGCATTGAGAGTGCTCAGGTCTCTGTTTGCAAGTGGGACATTTTGTAGTGCTGCGAGGTGAAGGCCCTTGTAATGAGTGGCTCAAATGAGGCAGACAGTAATGAGTTGTCCAGGAATGGTTCATTGGCTCCTGCCTGGCAGAAGGAAAAGTGTCGCTCTGATTTGTGCTTACCTAGCTATGCAGCTGAATTTTATCCTTGAACTGGGTTCCTGGTTTAGACAAAATCCCTCATTGCCAGGGGAATGCAGCAGGGCCCTCCTCTTAAGCTAGCAGGAACTATTGGACTACTAAAGAGTTGCTTTTGCTAGTTTTTTTCAGCCAATAATCCCCATGTATCTCCTTGGGGAAATTTTCTTTTAACTGGTTTGTCTCCTTTCTTCCTCTCCAAATGGATACCATGGTACAAACAGATTGCTAAGGAGAAATGTTTCTTTCCCTGACTAAAAAAGGAAGTGAACATATGCAAGCTGTCTCAGAGATGAGTTTTGAGCCCTCTTTTAACTCTCTTTGCTCTCAACCCTGGAGCCCTGGGAAATAAGGCCAGTGAGTCAGGCAGAAGCAGACAGGGCTTACAGGAAGAACGGACAGAGTGTGTTTTGAGGAGACCAGCTGTCTCAGTTTTGTGAGGCGCAAGTGTTTTGCTAAGGATGAGTTATGAGAAAGATCCAAACTCCTCCCTCTAAGCAATTGTAAATTCAAAATTAAGAGGCTCCAATTGAGGAAAAATGTGGAAAAAAAGGAAAAATAACAGCCCTTTATTAAAAGTTATATGTGTGTTGGCAGAACAACAAAAAAAACACAAATAAAACAATGAAGCAATAATCCTATACCCCAAAACAACCCCCATTCAAAACAAACAGATAAAGAAACAAACAAAAAAGGTAAACAGTTCAGTTTGCACCCTTTGGTGCAATTCTAACCACCGTCAGCAGGGGGCAGTGTTGAATCACCGGAGATGCAGAGATTGTAGTGTCCTGTGCCAGTCAGCAGGGGGCGCTGTTGGATCAGTGATTGTTGCCACGTGGGGAGACACCCTCCTGGGTGTACTGGAGAAACCGAAAATGGAGGTCTTCCTTCCCCACCTCCCCACCAGGAAAGGGAAGGGAGAGAAGGGAAAGGAAAAAAAAAAGTCCTTCCCCGCGGGAACTCACTCAGTCCTTCTGGTTGAGTCGTGTGGCACAGCTTCCCTTCTCCTTTGATGTGCAAAGAACTGCTGCCAAGAAGGAAAAAAACCGGGAATGGAGGAGGGGAAAAAACCTCCCGAAACAGTTCCTCTCCGATGGAAAATCCAAGCAGAAATTCTCAGCTGGCAGCCAGGCCGAGAGCAAAGCTGCCTCTGAGCTACCTGCCGCCCGGGCCCTGTTCCTGCTCCGGCAGCCGCTGAACTCCCCGCCCCGCTTCGACGCAGCCAAAACTCCTCCCCCCCATTTCCCAGGAGACAAGAGGGGGGAAAAAAAAAAGAGAACTTCTTACCCCTCCCCAAAGATAAGATCTTGAAGGCCATCAACTAGGAATGTGGTTTTACCAGGCAGATTCTTTTGTGTTATTTAACTGCCTAGGCCGCAGTCAAGATGCCCATTCAACAACCCCTTCACACAGTGGGCAGGGGGGAAAGGGAAAAATTCCTGCTTAGTTTCTAAGAGCCAGCAAAACCATGACACCAGCATTGTAGCAGTTGGGCACACTTCTGCTGCACTGGGCCAATTCCCACTCTGTCTCTCACAGTATGTAGAAGTTGGGGTTTTCAGCTGCTTCTGTCCTTTAAGCACAAAAGCTAGCTGATCAGTGGTATTACTGGAGATGAATATTTGTCCATGTGTTTAATGAAGATCTGCTCATCTATGAGTGCTTTGCACTGCTGGAAGCAATTAATTAAATAAACACTGTGGGTTTTAAATTTGCAAGGTCTTTTGGGAGAAGGACTTGGGTAGGTCTGGACGTAGGTGTTTGATGAAGCCGTTTTCTGCTTTGCAGTTTTCCCTTTCAGCTGAGATGGAAAGGGAGTGTTAAACACTTCTTAAGGGCTCCTCAAGACATCGCTTTGGTCTTGTGAACATCATTGTTTGCATCCTCCAAAAGCTCTTGCTGGGGCCATGCAACTGGCAGCTCTGGTAGCTTGCTGAAAGAAGCAAGAATATTTGATTTGAGAGCCTGCAGGCGATTATTGCTGCTCCTCTTGCTCTGATAAGGCACTAATATTATAATTTGCTCTGTGGGTTACAATAAACAACTATGCCATTCTTCCAGATTTTGCCAATTGCCGGTAGGGACAGTGCTTGGGAGGGCAAGAAACACAGGAGAGAAAGTAGTCTTACCAAGTTATCGCTCCATCTGTCTGCATAGGATGCCTGCATTTTCTTGTCCCTGCCTCCCCTTTGGGCCATCAGAGAAACAGAGTCTGAGCCAGTACAGCCCCATACCTGCATGAGATGGGGGCCCTGCTAGGTCATGATTGGTCTAGAGACAGAGGTCATCTTCTGGTAACTGGACTGAGAAGACACTGTGGGATATGAGTTGTGTTTGGAAGGACTGTAGGGGGAAACAGGAGAAACATCTCTGCTGGATGCTGGCTGTGGTCTCTGAGGAAATCTATTTTTGCTCTGTTGCCACTGGTGTTTGTACTCAAGGTTAAAGCACTTGAGCAGAGGTGAAGACATCATTCTGAGAATGTTTTGCTTCAGATGGGTTGACTGCAAAGAGAATTCCTGTTGTTAGCCTGGTATTTACCAGGGACTATGAGAGGGATGATGACTGTTACTTGCCTGGTAATATGAAAGTGTGTGGTGAAGGGTAACATAATGCCATTATTAACTAAAAGAAGTTGAGGGAGTTCCTTTCCCTCTTGGTTAAAAACTTACTGCTTCACACTGGTTAACACAGTGCTCTGGGATGAAATCAAAGGGGTGGATGTGTATAGGAAGAGAGAGAGTGGGGATGGGTGTTCTCTATATACTTTTTCCACTTGCTGCTTCCCTCCAAAATTTATCAGTCATTTGGAAATTGGTTCTGGCAATATTATAATAGGAGAAGTCTGTTAAAGGCATATCTGATGGGTGATGGAGTACTTGTATGAGTTTTCATCTGTTAAGATGTTACCAGGTTAGAGATGGTTGTTTTCTGGGGTAGTTGCTGCATCCCCAGCTCTAGTTGAGCACTGAGTGGAGGACGAGGTGGAAAGGTGCCATTTGGATTAGCAGCCTGCAGTTCAGCTCCAAGGGCTGCTGGAGCAGCCTTGCTGGAAATATCCTTGCAGTTTGTGCCACTGCCCTATATGGCTCCATAGGCCAGAGAGTGAATATTAACATGGAGATAGAAAAGTCTCACAGCCTCTGATTCATCTAAGTGGCATGGAATGGGGAGAGCTTGTAGGGGGCCTGACAGGATGGATAAAGAAAGCTAATTTGGAAGGGAAGCATATTGCACTGTGGCAAGATAAGACCAACTTTGTTTCCCTGTGCTTTTGCCCCTGGCTCTAGACGGCAGAGAACAGCAGCTATTTAAACATCCCTGAAGATCTTCCTCCCTTTTATATGAGGCAAAAAAGGGACAATATTTTTTTAGAAAACCTAAGGTGTGACTACATGCACAGTTTCTGAATTGAGTTGTCTGGGAGATATGTATGTGTTATTTGTATGGGTGTATACTGACAGCCTTGCTCTGCAGAGATTATTTTCAGTACAGAATATTTTTATTATCTTTATATTTATTTTCCTGGTTTGTTTAAAGTAGTAATTCATATCTAGTTTTTCTCCTACATCTCTGAATGGTACAAAGGAAATAGTGATAAGCCGTTTGGATGCCTGAGCAAAAGCATTGGATGTCAGAGTGCCTACCTGTATTTGCCAGTGGAACTGACATATCTACTAAGAGACCAAACTTGATCAATTTGGCTGATGCACTTGTGTCCCCACCAAGCAAAGGTTCATCTTGAACACCTTTGATTTAAAAGCCCCAGAGCCATCCTGCAGAAACGGATGGTAGAGCAGGGGGCTCTGGGACCCAGCTGCCTTCCTTCCTCTTGAACTTCTCTTGTCTGGGGGATTCCTCAGCAGGACTTGGGACATCCAAGAGCTGGGGACAAGCCAGGTGACTCTCATGTGTGAGGGTGGGCTTGGTCACGATGGGTTCAATCATGTGTACATCTTTTGGTGTAGTCACCAGGGCAGCAGTGATTTGGAGCAGGTATACCCTCTTTAGCTGGAGATGGTCTCTGAGCCTTGCAACAGAGGCTCCCCCAGCAAAAGCTAGTGAAGCACTTTCGACTCCATTGATTAAAACCACAATAAATGAGCATTTACTCGTGATGGTTAAGTAAAGTTGTAGTACCTCAGCCTATGAGATTTTGTTAGATATTTTAGTGTTCCCAAGTTAATGAGCCTCCTTGAGATAGTTATATCTTTTCTCTTGACACCTATCATCATGTGTTAAACCTGGCAGAATAGATTTGAACTGTTGACACTGCGTAATGCAGAGATATAACTTGCTATTGCATTGCCTTCACTGTGGTGTGTGGTCTGTGTCAATTGTTTCTCTCAAAGGCAGCCATTTCTGAAGCAGTCCTTCTCATGCTACAATTTTGCTTTCAGTGAGGAAAAATTACTTACATTTCTGTGATGAGAAAAATTATTTCTTCCCTAATCTGTGATTAAAAATCAGTGGATTTTTGAAAAATACTTATTACTTTCCTCTAAGAATATTATTCATTCTCTTTTTCCTCATGACTGACAGATATCTATCAACTCCAGACCTTTAGTGTTGCAGTACAAACCTCTGCTGTCTGCATTTGAGCCATTTATTTGCAGGAACAGTAGCAGGCAGTAGTCCTCTGTGAACAGTCACACAGAAATGGGTAGTGTGCAGTTGTAGCACGTCAGCAAGATAGGTGTGCAAAAATTGCTCCATTTCATGATGGATCTACCTTCCAAAAATCTGATGGTGTGAGACTTTTCTATTGTTTAACTTAACTGATTTCTACTGAAGTGTGCTGTGAAGATTTTCTGCTGCACCTGGTTGAGGCATTGGTTGAGAAAAAGTCAGCTTTCCAAAATTACCTAAATGGACCAAGTGTTTGACTCTTAAAAAAGGTAATGGAAATCTTCTTGCAAAAGGATACCTTTCTTTCTGCTTCTGGAAGGATTCTCCTTTGGATACCCTTGACTCTGAACATGACAACGGTTAGTTATTTTTGAGGAGTAAATGTCTGGCAATCAACTTTTTTCGTCTTTTTTACATTCATTGGAGTAGCCTGTGAACGACCTGCTGAAAACCTGGCTGTTGATCAATGTATGTTGATATTGCAGATTGGGAAAACACTCTTATGATAGTTGTCTCAAGGCTACTGTAGATCATTACCAGACCCTGCAGCAGACTCTAGGATTGATGGAAAAGTTTGCTTTACGTTATTTGTGCTGGTCATGTAAGCTGCTTTTGGCTGAGCTGTTTAAGGGAGAAGCTGAAAGTGAATGCTCATAGCAATCTGATGGGTGTTCTGAGAAAAGTTAATCACAAGAGCTCCCCAGGAGGTAAGTGGTGCAGAGCTGTGGTGCTCATCAGCGTGGGTAGGACGCAACACCATGGTGGGTGCAGGTTTCAGAAATGGCTTTGGTGAATGAAGTGGCAGAGCCCTTCAAACATAGTGGGGCTGAGGCAGGAGCTGAGCATCTTCTCTCAGCACCCTGCTCCCAGGTAGGAGGCCCTGCCACATCTCCAGCACACTGTGAGGTTTCCTTCTTGCATAACAGAGAACTGGCTCTGTTTGCGCTGGATAAGAACCCAGCTTTAAAAAAAAAACAAAAGCAACAAAACAAGCTGAAAAGTACTGTGATATTGCTATGGTAACAAACATCTAGAAATACAGAGAGATCTCTGTATTAACTGCAGGCTTGGGCTTTATAGCCTGTGCCCTGGTGGTTGCATATGCAATCAGAGACAGAAATGTTGCTGTAAAGGGAAACAGCAGCAGGTTTATGATACCTTGGGATCTTTTCAAATGTGATACCTACTGCACCCTTTGCCTGAGGCAGGCTAGGAGCAGTTGCAGGCTGTTGGTGTGTATCTGTCATTGCCTGTTCACTACCCACCTAGGCAAAGAGAGGTGAGTGGCCAAATGCACTTTGCAGCACTGTTATGGCTAAGCAAAAATGGCTGATTATGGGATTGGCACTGGAATATCCTATCATTTGAGTTTACGAACGTCTTGGTCTCATATCAGACTTTGAGAGAGCTTGAACTAGTTGGATAAAACAGGTATCATTTGCAGCTTCCAGCAGCACATTCAATGGCAGGCCTGGGAGAAGGCGAAGGGAGCTCAGCTGGTATGGTGCTTAGTTGTATGTGCAGTGGTTCTGGGTTTTGCTTTGTTTTCATTCTTGTTTTCCAGTTCCACACTGTTTTAGGCAGTGTTGAAATCCCACTAGAGGGAAGGTGCCAGCAGCAGAATGCATTTTGTTTCTGGCAGAGATGGATTAGGTTCTTCCAAAGCATCCCTAAAGCCATCTTCCTCTCCACAAACATCTCCCAGGAAGTATGGCAGGACTGGGCAATAGGTAAGGAGAAAAAGGGAAGGAACTTTCACCAGGGCAATTACAGAGATGTAGGGGACCTTGCTATAATTGTGGAGATTGATGTTAGAAGATGAAAAGGCTGTTCTGAGAAGACCTGGCTACACCTGGTGGCCTGGATGATGAGAGGACTGGAACACCTCTCTTACAAGGAAAGGCTCAGGGAGCTGGGCCTGTTCAGCCTTGAGAAGAGACGACTGAGAGGGGACCTTGTCAATGTATATAAGTATCTGAAGGGAGGGTGACAAGGGGATGGATCCAGGCTCTTCTTTGTGGTGTGGAGCAATAGGACAGAAACTGATGCACAGGGAGTTCCACCTGAATATGAGGAAAAACTTCTTTACTGTGCAGGTGACTGTGCACTGGAACAGATTGCCCAGAGAGGTTGTGGATTCTCCCTCACTGGAGATATTCAAGAACCATCTGGATGCAATCCTGTGCAATGTACTCGAGCAGGAAGGTTGGACCAGATAACCCATTGTGGTTCCTTCCAGCCTTACCTACTCTGTGATTCTGTGAAAGTGCTGCCTCCTTAGAAAGGTCTTGTTTTTCTGCAACCCTTTCTGAGGGTGATCCTGAAAGGATCCTGGCATGTGAAAAGGAAGCTGCCTCTTGGAAAACAAGGACTTCTCTGGCTTACTGCTGCTCTGGCTCCCCTTGGGACCAAGTTGCAGGCCTGACTGCCATTTCAGGCTTCAAATTTATTAAAGCTACTGAATGTGAGATATCACTGGGGACTTGATCTGGACACTTTTGTCATGCCACTTGCTTCTGTTCTACTTTGTATATGATTGCAGGGAAGCAGAGGAAGAATTCCAGGGAGCTCGATCTCCTGCATCTTGACACACGCTGGCATGTAATTATGTGCAATTGTGTCAATTAATGCTTGTAGTGGGCATGCATGGTAGAAGTAGCTTTGTTTGACACTTGTAATTCAGGATTGCCCTTTTTGCTGAGTGCCTAACTCTACAACGTTAAATATGCCTTTTTATATTGCTTTGGGGAAGAAAGGGCAGGAAAGGGAGAAGTGTATAAAAAGCTGTATCTTCACAATTGACAGATTGTGAAGAGCCCTTCATCAGCACATGTTGCTTAAACATCTGTTAATTAAGGACAAAGATTGAGAAATGCTGTCCTGACAGTTGGCTGGTTCTTGAGCAGTGAGCGTTACTCAGGACATGAGAGCTGCCATGCACACTCTGGCTCGCACCCTGTGGCTGCAGAGACCTCACCAGCAGCTGCCTTTGTGACAATAAAAAATAAGATTTGAACAGTTAAATCTGTTTTATTAATTAGAAGGTGCTCTGCTAAAAAATGTTGCTCTTTCTTGACATTGGGTGTGTTGCTGGTCCAAACACTTTTAGCATTGGCAGGGGCAGACTGTCTGGAATAGGGCATGCCAGTGAATACGCTGCCTGCCTGAGTGCTGTTCTGGGTCCAGTGAATACACTGCCTGGGTCTGTAGTTCTGCCATGTTCAGACTCATTATACAGAATATCTTTTACATCTAACAGCTACAGTAAAAAGTACTTATTGCAGACTGTGTAATGCAGAATTACAAGCCAATGTCTCTTTCTTATTCATCTTTTGTAATCTACGGAAAGGCCTCCTGCATCTGGTGCTGTCTGTCCCTGTGCTTGCAACCACAGCTCTGGTTTTAGTTTTATGGGAGTTTTTAAATCTACTTTGAACAAACCTGTCAGCACATTTCCTTTGTTCGTGTTTGTTCATCTCCACATTCCCTTGTGGAGTCAGAAATGCTGAAACCCAACAAGAGCAAGCCAGAAATGTGAAGAATGTCTCAACATCTTTTTCCATTTGGGAGAAAATGAGTTCTATTACAGACTCCATGTCTCCCAACAACCTGTATTGCTTTTAACTTTTACCTTGCTATCACAACCTTCAGCTAGAAATTTATACATTATTTGTCTTCTGGGTAACAAGGGCCATTTATAACATATTAGTTAAAATGGTTTCTAAACACAAGCCATTCTCCAGGACACATAAAGAATTGTAAGAAAGGGAAGTTTAGTGTGTTAAGCAGTTTGATTTTTCCAAACGACTGAAAGGTAGTAGAAAACTGGGTCCTGGAAGAGTACTCTGTGTGTGTTTGTTTCTCATTGTTTATATTTTTGTTGTGGTGGAAATTCTGTCCTGATGATGTCACTGGGAGTTTTGCCACTGAATTTCCCTAGTCATTTACAGACACTCCGACTTTCATATTGTGTTCTGAACACAAATAAAGCCTATGTGCTTCATGCAGCTCCATGCTGAGAGAAGAAAGCAGAAATCACCAAGCAGAGCTCATCCACATGAGCAACCCCGTGGGTTTCATGGAACCGTGTCAGGACTGGACATGTCTAGGTTTATTTTTCATTCATATTTGGGAAGGCTGCTGAAGGCCTGGCCAAGATTCTTTGACTGTCACAGCACTGGTGGTTTTTTGAGGCTGTGCTTTCTCCTTGGGGAAACAGATCTGTGTGGTGCTCCTTGGGCCATGGGAGGTTATGTTGCCCCAGGATGTGAATAGAGGTCACTCAGTCCTGCTGGTTATACTCAGCCATCATACTTGGGAAGAGGAGAATTTTTAAAAAAGCGTCCAATGGATCTTGAGAAGGGAAAACTATCTTCTTGACAGTATTGGTTACTCTCACACAACAGTCCTACGGAAGCCAAAGGTTAGGATTACAGCCCCAGCTATCAGAAACGTACATCCAAATTTTTGCTATGACCCACACATGAGCTTTGAAAAGTGAAAGCTTTCTCACAGAGTGGAAACTGCTGAGCTGGTGCCTGGATTGGAGCCAGCCGGATGACAGGACAGGAGGGTGTTATGTCAGGAGTGCAGTTTTTGTGTGATGAGAGAGAAATTGGACTGGGTAGCAGGACTCTGGGAGCATTCTGAAAATGAAATTTGGGCAAAATCCCACTAGTTGAATATGTGGAGAAAAATGTCAGACATATCTTTTCATAAATGAACTCAAAATCAGCAGCTCCCAAAGTCTGCCTGATTGAATTTATAGCTAAGCCAGGCCAAGAAACAGCTATAGCCCAAGATTTCTGTAGCAGTGTTATTGCTGACCACAAACATTCAAACATTACTTGATTTGAAAATCAAGTGTTGTGTCCTTTACCTTCTGGGTTTTGAATTTCTATATATCCATCTTTTTCTCTTCTGTAACTATGAAGGCAAAAAAAATATTATTAAAAACTATTAATAGAAAAGCTGTGAGGTCTAACAACATAACCCAGGAGTTGCATCTTTACAAGATGATCTTACAGTATGGACCTGTGAGCACTGTGTGTGCTGAGTCAGATGATGGCTGCCCTTTGTATTGGACAGGGATTGATCGAGTAATGGATTTTAAAGATCCTTGCTATCATTGACTTTGTTTTGCTGCAGTTTGCACCTGCAGGATGAGACAAGTGGCTGTGTAAGGGACTGCGGCACTTTGTGCACAGGCACATGTCTCCATGAGCAGTGTTTGTGCCATATCTGTCCTGAGTGTACTTCTGTGATGCCTGCTTCACTGGTTCTGCTCTTCCTTATATGCCCAGCTCTTTCCTGGTTGACAGTGATTAAATGGCTGAGCCGAGAGGCTGTTGAGGAGCCCTCTATTAATAATGTGATTGAAGTCTAGAATGACAGAGGCCTGCATAGCAGAACATAGGTGTTTTTCATATTTGACAGGCATATAGGAGCCCATTGCATTATTCTTCATTAGCATGCATCCTTGATTAAATTTGCTATAGGGGAGGTGAATTTAATGCCTTTGCAAATGGGGACCCAGGCAGGAGCAGAATGTGGCTCTGAGGGTTTTGTCAGTTCAAATTGATTGCTGAGTCCTGGAATTGGAGCAATGCAGTAACTGAAAAATTAATCAATTATAATGCAATATCATTTGGCTCCTAAACAAAATGGTAACAGCCTGATATTTTCAAATCTTCACGGACAAATAGACAATGAGTTTTTCCACTGTTAGAAAATAATGCTGCATGCCTCAGGACTGAATGCATGGCAGAGAAGATGTCTGAGTGAAGAAGGTCTTATATGAAAGGACTCAATTTTGTAATAAATCATGGAGATATATGCACCATTGCTATTGTCACTATAGAAGGAATATCAGTACCATCCTTGGGAATAGATCTCATGGCTTCAAACCTCCAAAATACCAGTCTACTTTGTGAGCCGAAGGTTGTTCTTGAACTTTTTTAAGAAACCAGGTCATAATTCAATGACAACATGGGGAGTTATATTAAGTCACTTTATTTAATGTCAGCTTGGTTGCTGGTTTACAGACAAGTTGCATTTTCATATTGGGCTTGTCTGACTCCCAACCAATGGGTCCTGCCAAGAGCCTTTCTCTGTGATATTCAAAATCTAATGTGAGGAAGAGCTGTGTGGGGCATCGTGGTAAATTACCTGACTCATCAAAGTCACATCCTGCTCAAGTGTTATTTCCTGGGAAGACAAGGTCCGTGCAGGCTCTGGGGCTGTGGGCCAGCCTCCAGGAGCAGCATGGTACCAGGCCCAGCTGGCACAAAGGCAGGAATGTGGCTCCAGAGGCCAGAGTGCCACGGGGCTCTATTGGAAGGATGTGCAGTGTTTCCCACCTGCCTGCTGCAGCTATCTGTGAAAGGCTGTAACAGGATCTATCTGGTGATTAATATGGAGAGAGAGGAGAAAGTTGATGTGGAATTTAGTGATATTTAAAATCATGACTATTTGAGCAAGACCTGCTAACAAAAACACATTAGAGAAAAGTCTTTCCTTGCTGCAAGATGGGGAGAAATACTTATGTCCTGCTGGGTTTGTCCCTGGTAGGGTTATGAAATGTCCTGAAATGTCCCCTTGTCTTTCTGGCTCAGCTGTGCATGCGCACAGCATTTCTTTGGAGTGTGAATGTTGGCTACTTGCAAAACCACGCTATTTTATTCCTAATCTTCTAATCTCCATTTAAAGCTCTAACCCTTGAGGATGAATGATTAAAAAGGTACTTCAGCTTCCTTTCTCTAGCCTTACTAAAAAGCCCTTGCAGCGTGATCTTGAAGGCAAAGAAAATGAGCCCTAAGCTTAATGTAATTAAATACTTCAATGCTTTGGGTGAGTGGTGCCTACTTCTCAGTGCTAGACCTCTGCTCATCTCTTAGGTAACTAGTTCACTGCTTACTATGTTAGCAGCTTATGAGGCCTAAAGTTGATTTCTCCTTTTCTGTGAAAATATGTGTGTCGGCATCTGTCACTCTAGACAGTTGTGATTCACTGGGAGGAAAGGACTGAATGTAGGTCACTTGAGTTCAAAGGGAATAGATTAGTACATCGGCACGGAAGGCACATACACATGTGTCTGTGCAGACAGAGTAGGTGGGGGAATGGGCACAGAGAGACACAGTTCATGTGACTGATGTTTTATGAAGATCTAGACCACCTTTATTTGAACTGTTTTATTGATTTTGTGGGTGCTACCAGGTGAACACGGGGACATCATCTGATGCTGTATGTCAGTCTGTTGTGATACAGGTGCTATAAATCAGGGTTCAGGTAGAGGCTAAGAGGCCACTGAGCATTTAACACTTAGAAGACAAATAACAAAACATTGTTTCTTTTTCTTCCTTGTTTTCCCAGTTCAATATCACTGGGAAAACAGGGGCATTCTTTGCATATTTAAATGTCTTTGAAGACTGGGATATTTTTCTAAAAGAAAAAATGCAGCTTCTCCTAGTGCCTCTTTTACTCTGAAGGACCTCAAAACACACTTTTACAAACTGTGTATGTATGACCTGTAGCAGAGCAGTATTCCTATATACAGTAAGTAACCTAGATGGCTTTTGCTAAGGAGGTTTCCTGTGTGATACTAAACATATGTCTGAATGCAGACAGCTTCATGTCCATGTGACCATTTTCTCTGTGCAAAACCTTCATGCCCAGCGGCACAGTGTCCCCAGCTACCCACTGGGACCTCTTTCCAACAATGCTGCTGTTTTGGTGCAGGTGCCAGCATGAATGGCCAAGTCCCTTAGGTATTCAAATAGTGTACTGTCCTGTCTGTCTTCTCTCTGGCACCAGATGTTGTCATGGATATTTATGGATATAGAGAGGTGTTCTTGGAAAACAAGTGCTGTTTCAGGGAACAGCAACCCCAGAGACCTCACACTCCCCTCTCATGCTGGAACTCAGTAGTTTTGAAGACCATCCATTCACTATTTTTCATGGGATTTTCCACACTGGTTTTCTCCTGGAGTGAAATACAAAACCGTGAAGATTTCTATGAGCAAAAATGGCATATCACAACAAAGTTTGCCATATAGGAAACAAATGGCTTTACTCCAGGATATGAGATGAAGACTGAATGAACATAGAAGCCAGATGTACGTGAGCCTTGACATGTGGGTATTTATACAAAATCATTGTATATGAATGTCATAAATATATTAAAACAAAAAAATCGTAACATAATTTTTCAAATTTTCATAATGGACATCTGTGTGCATTAGACTTCAAACTGAGGGAAGAAATGGGCCTTGGCAACTGCCTTATCCCATCTGGGGTCTGGATCTCTATGGTTCTGAGCAGGCTTATTTCCTCTGAGCTATTTGGAAGAGTGTGCCCTCAGGCATCTGTCTTTGAAGCCCTTCTGGCTTCCACTGCTTTGCTTTATTCAATGGCTCCTAAAACCAAAAGACCAGAAGGATACCTTAGGGCATCATGTCCCCTCCCTCCAGTTACGGTCAGTTATGGTTCCTGCCTCTGAGCAACTGGGCCATAAGACTTTATAGGATCTAGCCCTTGCTAACTACTCATGGTCTATTCAGGATTACCTAGCTAGGTCAAAGATGGTCATACTTTATAGAAGTCATCTCCTGCTATATGTTATATCTATATATGCTATATCTTCCTTGGCCAGCCATGGAGCATGATGAACAGTAGTATTGTGCACCTGTCACATGTGAGGTTGTATAATAAATTCCAGCTTCTCAGGTTATCATTCTAAGATGAATATACATCAGGGCTGTATTCAGTGGGGAATCCAAGCCATGATTTATGCATTGATTGTTTACCTGTGTGGGCATGGAGAGGGGTGAGTTGGTGCTGAAGGCAGTCCCTGCATGTGAAACTGACACAGTGTTATGCTGAGCTCCTATAACGAGCAGGCAGCGAGTACCCCACACTCTTTAGGGCTGCTATTTGCAAAATGAATGAGACTGATTTGTGCTATAATTCTGGTGCTTGTGCAATGTGTGTTACTTTTGGCCATCCTTCAGTTTTATGCTGCTTTGTATACCTTTGAGACCTGGGCAAAGTGATCCAGATGTGCTTCCTGGAAGCATCTCTTCTCTCCTGTAGACAAGGACAGGATCTGGATCTGGATGAAGTGTCACGAGGTTGCTTCTCCACAGAGTCACAAAGGAGATGGCTAAGTAGGATCATTAGGCAGAGGCCTGTATCAGGAACAGTGTGGCCAACAGGTCCAGG
>JAWWLV010000179.1:29241785-29305385 GCA_035041135.1 Platyrinchus mystaceus | reverse complement strand
AGGAAGAAATTCTTTACAGAGAGGGTAATCAGGCATTGGAATGGGCTGCCCAGGGAAGTGGTGGATTCTCTGTCCCTCGAGGTCTTTAAGATGAGACTGGACGTGGCACTTAGTGCCATGGTTTAGTAACTGCAGTGGTAGAGGATCAAGGGTTGGACTTGATGATCTCAGAGGTCCTTTCCAACCTGGCTGATTCAATGATTCTGTGAGGCAGGGATGGAAAGAAAGAGTTTCTTGGGGCTAAAACAGAAGAGAGTAGAGATGCGGTGTTACAGAGTTGACAGAGAATTGCACAGAAGGCAATTCATACCAGGAGACTGTGGAAAAGGAAAGGGAGGTGGAGAAGCCTTTGGGCAAGCATCAGTACTGGAAAGCAAGCCCCAGCAGACCTTCTCTGCTTCTCACTCTTAACTGTCCCTTGGCAACTACAGCTCTGTCACAGGGCCTGGAGAAGTGCTGTGAGCTGGTGACCATGGCCTTTTCTCAGAGGGCATCACTGGTCTCTGCAGCCCAATTTGGAAATGGCAGCTGGCCTCAAGATTGTCCAGTGTTGATGGCGGTAGAAACTCTTTTGTGACCGATTAGCTGCTGTGGTAGCTGATCAACTACTGCTCCATTGTGTTACTCCAGTCTGTGAAAGCTACAAATGAAACATTCAAATTGGTCTGTGAGCTCTGCTGTCAGCATTTCTGAAGAAAAGAGATGGTTCTATTTAACTGTGGTAATTTTTATTAACATTTCTTAGTAGAAGGTCCATAAGAGCATGGTTCCTAAACCACATTTACAATGCTTTACACAGTTAAACAAAGCATGAATAAAATAGGCCCTATGCTGTCAGGCACGGGGTTTTCTCTCTAAGTACTACGAGCAATTTTTTGGAGAAGTGTACAGACTATTTCATGAGACATAACAAAAGCCATGTGCGCACTGAGGTTCCTGACCCCAGCTGGAAAAATGCTTTTGGCAACAGGTATTCAGCTCACGTTATCTCACAGGTTCAGCCCATATCCTGCGCTGTCTGTGATCTGAGCCATTCATAGCCATCATGTGCCACCATATGGGTTACAGAGCTGAGCAGCACCTGTCTCTGTAGCATCCCCAAGCACTGCTGTACTTCCCAGCATCTCATTGCTGGTTGTGGTGCTGTGCCGTCTTGTCCGCTCTGGGACTTGTCTTCAGGTCACTGGGACAGCTTATGGAGCATGTGGAGTAAACCAGATTTTTCCAGGGAAAAATTTCACACCATGCAGGCCCCAGCAGCTCCACTGTGGTTTGCAGAGGTGACTTGACTCTGACCTTTGCTCTGAAAAAAGAGGATTTGCTCAGCCAACTCAATCCAGTGGGTTGAAGCTGGCATTAAACCAGTTCAGAGGGGAGGAATCTGCTGAGACATGCAGAGCTGGTGGGAGGGAGATGCTGACAGGATTGGGGACCCTGTCAGTGGCAGAATGTGAGGCTGCAGCAGTGGGATAAATTGAAGGGGGGCCTGGAAAGGGAAGAAGATTTGGTGAAGTTGTTACTCCTTGGCTTGCTGTGTGTCCATATTGATGAATTGATCAGTTAGGTCTTCCAGGGAAAGACAGTTACTGGGCATGGCTTGGAATTGATGTTTTGCATTTCTGGGGTTTGGCAGAGCTGACACAATCATGAAAATGAGCTTAAAACAAAGGAGAAGCATGGCAGCCACTGCTCCATTTGCTGTACTAGGATTAAATACTTGTAAGAAGTGCAGGAACTGCAAAGGATACATCGTGTCACACAAAACTCCTGTTGGGCTAAGTTTACAGTAACTGTAAAATTATTAATTACATTTACCTCTGGGAGTTTTGCATACCTTACTCTAATTAAGTAACAATTCTTCGTGACCTGTGAGGTGTGGTTATTCTTTTTGAATTTGGCCAAACGTGCTGTTAAAAAAATGCATCTTGGGGCCCTGAATTCCCCGGCTCTGGTCTTAGTGGCTGTTAGCACGATGTGGCAGTTGCTGTGCCTGTGTCTTATGGCAGACAGTGAACACGCACAGAGGTGATTGGCACTGTCTGTATTATAGTCTTTACTGTTTCACAGGGAATCAGGCCTAGAGGAATATCCCTGTGCTAGTCAAGAAATGAGTTTCTCAAGTTTTCATAGATGTGCATGGCATTAATTCTTTACCCTTAATCCCTCACTTACAAAGTTAATTTCACTATTTAAATAGTTTCTGGTCTCTTGAACCATGTCAAAACACAAATCAGAACACACTTTCAACAGCAGAAGTGCATCTGAGTCCATTCTGTCACTGAAGGGGAAAAGCATTTGTGAAAATGAAAAAGGGCAAAATAAGATTAAAAGGTTTAGAGTATTTCCTGAAATTTTGATATGCAAATTTTGTTGGATGCCTCAGTAATGTTTGGAACAAAACTTAGTTTGTGCAAACTATTTGCTGATCCCTAGTCTAGACACTCACATTTCCCATGCCTATTCATATTTATTTCTACTTTCATGTAGCACTTTTTTTTTTTTTTATCTATCGCAGGGCATCAGTCATGAGGAACTGGGCTCTTCCACTCCCCTAACTCCACCTTGTAGTCCCAGCCTCAAGCATGGGGATAGAGGGTGTGTAATTACATTACCTGATGAACTGTAGGGGTCTGTGGTGCCCCTATTAATTGCAGACATTTTTTTTCCACATGGTGAGAAAATTTTGAATTCTAATCCTGTTACCCAACGCATCTGACATTTTTTCTAGATTTCCTATGAACTTGACAGACATATTCTGAATATCCAAGGTACTTATGAAAATACTGAATGGTGCTGGATCCAGAACAAACCCTTAAGACCTGCTCTCACCTTAGCCCCTCTGCTCTGGCAGTGAACAGCTAATAATTCTGCTTAGACAGTGGTTTTCCAAAATGTCTCACCCATTATTCAGTAGTTTCACCCATATATATATGCTAATATATATATTGCTAATGACAACATCTTAACAGTTCTATCAAAAACCATATCAAAGTCATGAAGTATCTTATCTCTTGCTTCTCCAGACCCTTGAGCCTGATTACTCCATCAAAAGGAGAAATTTATGTTGGTCTGACATGATCGGTCTTGACAAATCACAGTTGGCTTCTATTTATTGCCTTGTTATCTTCATGGTGCTCATAGATGAATGTTTGATTACCTGTTGATTATCTATTGATTAGCTGCCTTTCTGGAAGCTGAAGCCAGGCCCTCCTAGTTATCATCCCCTGCAACTTCCCTTCTGCCTGTTTGAAGAGAGCACAGAGAGATACTGTCTGAGATAAACTACAAATGGGACTTAATTCTTAACGGACAATCAATTCCAAGTGCTCTTTTACCACTGTTTGATGTATAAGCTATGTGAGAACCACAGTATCTAGAGGAATTACCCCTGAGAGTTCAAGTTTAAATGTATCATGGCCTTGAGGCCACTAGTTGTGTCCCTGCTCACTCCCCAGGACTCTCTCCACCTTGCCCATGTCCCAGGATTCCATGTCAGCCCCCTGGGACCTTCCCCACCCTACCCATGGCCAGGACCCCAGGGTCACTCAGCCCCTGCCCCAGTTACACTGCAGCTGGGCTGGTCTCCACCTCTCAATAGCCTTGCCCTGCCTGGCCATGGGCCCTGCCAAGGTGGGCCCCTATCCCATCCTGTCCCCAGAGTGGTGCCCAATCCCCAGGGCTTGGGCTGCCCTGGTGTCTCTCGCTGGTGCTCAACTTCTGGCTGGGGTGTGGGATGGTCCCTGACATGGTCCCTGTCTGCCAGACCCTGCTCCACACCATTAGGATTCCCCAGCCCTCCGCCCTGAGAAAAATGTCTGCTGAAGATTTGTTGCCAGTTCCAGCATTTTCTAGTATGTTCCTGGCAATATAAACCGAAACCAGCTGTTACTTTTCAGGGAGCTCAGGGACACATAAGTAGCAGAGGGCAAGTGAGTGACTGCAGAATATTTAAAGGCATGTGATAAGCTGGGCTTTTGCTGCAATCAGCATTGTTTTCTAGGGTGAAAGGAAAAAGAGAAATGGAAGCTAGATTTGACAAAACTCCTAATGTGATTTAGAAAAAGAAAACATTTCAGTTTTCAGGGGTATGGACGTAATTATTTTCCTCGTCATCCTGAATATACAATTTCAAGGGAGATTCTCTGTAGCAGGCTGTGAAAGCAGCCATAAAAGTAACTGAGATGTTACCATAACCCAGCTACATGCCTGGTTGGTGGGGTTGCAGCGGTGGTGGCAGCAAGGGGTGGGAGAGGGTGGAGGCCTTGAGAAGGGGTGGCAGAGCAGGGCATGCTCTGCCTGGAGGAGTAGAGCAGAGGCAGACTTATCCATTGGAGTATACCTATGTGTCCTACACCATAAGCATAGGCTTGGCCGTGCAGTGGTTGAAGGAGTTTGTGTTGAAAATAGGAACGCTTTTTTTCCCTTTCCCCCCCTTGTTCTTGTATGGTAAGAAAGGGAAATCTGAGCATCAGGCTGACCTTGGCTGTATTAGGCATAATTCTATGGGTCATCTTCATTTTTTTTCTGACTTCATTCGTCTTCTCTCCAAGTGGAATACTCCTAATCTCTAATTTCTCTTCATCCTCCAGTAGCTTCCTTCCAGAGAGAGGCTGGACAAAACTTGCGCTCTGGCCATGGCTGCTGAGCTGTCACTGATTCGAATAATTGTTCACAATGGTTTCAGTTTTCTCTGTTCCATTTGCAGTGCGCTCGATTTGCTGTATTTCCCATCTCAGCAGACTGAGTGCAGGGTTTTATTTGAGCATTCATTTCATGGGGATGCTCAGATCTGTAACCTGAGTGGTCACGGTTCATTTGAAATCCATCAACGTACATGAGTAGTTCAATTTGTTTTTTCTAATGTTCATTGTCTTGCACTTCTCCGTGCTGAATTTCATTTGCCATCTTCTTATCCAACTGTCTGGTTCTCCTAGGGCTGTCTGCACTGCAAGGTAGGCCTTCTCATAGAAAGTTGGAGATATGTAGGTTCTTCTAAGCACTCTCTTGCTTAAGGAATTTGCTGTGGTGGTGGGTCTCTTGAATTCTTTCCCAACCCACTAAGATGGCTCAAGCAAAATGCTGTGTGATACTGGGGACCACTCTCTGGTCTCTTGCCTTCTATAACTCCTACAAGGAGCCCTTTAGCAGAGGGAGAGATGTGATCAAACCTGGCATTAGAGGGTATCCGAACTATTTTACATAGAATGATCTCAAGATCTGAGCATTATCCAGCGCTTTGAACGAGATGTGTATGTGCCAGTATCTGCCTCTTGCAGCAGTTCTAGGGAGCTCCAGCACTCCCTCACACAAGGCAGGGAGTATTTTATGGCTTCCTCATGATTTGGTCTACCAAACGGCTACCACAGACAATTTCTTAAACTACTTTTATTGTATGAACAATCCCTATTGCTTTATAATCCAATCTTTTTGTTGTTTCCAAACAAATTCTCCTATCTAAGAGTTCAGCATGGGCCAGAGTTGTGCCTGTCCTCTCCCCTGGTGACCCTAGTGAATGGTTTTTGGGTGCTGGTTTTGCACTATCGCCTCAGAAAGCCAGAGGAAAATTAGGAGAGGAGAGGGATAGCCGAGGCGTTTTAACTCTTGTGGGGGTACGGGGGTTAGTCACGTGCAGCTTCCAGCTGTATCACGGACTTCTGTGAGATTGGGAAAATCTGGGCAAGACACAGCAGGGAACTTGTTAAATCACCTGCCTGTGTGTTTGTATGAAATAGTGATTGTCAGAAGGCTGAAATTGCCTTTCCTCAAAATACTGTGTTTCAGCCACCTTGGCTGGAGACTGCTCTCAAACATGCATCTCCTGGAAGGATTTCCAAATGTCTGCAGCCTCACACATTCCGTGTAACAAGTGCTAAAGGGAATTTGGCTCTGCCTGTGCTATCAGGAACAGCAGCTTTCTTCCCAAGCTCAGCTGGCAAGCATAGTGAGGCCTGCAATTTTCCTCAGAGAAGGTGAATATAAAATCCAATCTATGAGAGTTTCCTGCTCTCATTTCCAAGCTCTTGCCTATCCTGTCTTTCCCCATACCTGAGCCAATTCCAGATGTGTGGCAATGTCTGAACGTATTACCTACGTCTAACCATGTGTTGGCTGCTCTCCCTGATGCTCTGATGCTTGTCTCTGCTCTAGATGACTCGAACTCCCCAAGGAGAGAAGAACAGCAGGAGAGGTTTTGATGAAAAGGCTTATTTGTCCACAAAGCTGCTGAAGGCTGGAGAAGACCCCTACCGCCAGCATGCTTTTAATCAGCTGGAGAGCGACAGACTCAGCAGCGATCGACCCATTCGGGACACCAGGCACTACAGGTACCCTGCAGCCCTTGCTCTAAGCCATGGCTGCTGCTTGGGGCAGGGAGATCACTGTCCTCCTGTGTTGTTCTGCAATGTTGACCAAGGATGTTTTGGGTTTTTCTTTGCCAGCATTGCTCTATTACTTCACTAAACTGGATGGTTAATCTGGAAAGGTCTCAAATGCTCTGAGACCCTTGACTAATTCAGCCCAGCTTGTGACCTTGCAAGCATCTCTTTTTCCAGGTCCAAGCATCAACTTTTTTTAGCACAGCTCCTCCATTGCAGCTCATATTGCTCATCTGACAGTTGTTTTTTGCATAACTCCCCTCACAATCATGACTTCCCTCTCCTGGCTGCAAAGTATACCTTTGCTGCACTGTTGCTTTGCTCTAGTGTTCCTCACCTGCTGTGCCCTGGCTGTCTGAAGCTGGTTTGGTCCCTTCTTTCCAGCCTGAGCATTACTGTTTGGGTGAAAGCTGCTGGGGGGGATAAAACTAATGTACAAGTACAGTGTTTGATGGCTTGCAAAGTCCTGTTATTCTGTTGTTATTTCAATGAGGGTGAATTTATTCTGCTGAATAAACTCATCCTTAAATTGCTAATAGTGCTCAGGTAACGTAGTTTCTGGAGTACAAAAAGGTAATGCTGTATCTTGAAAAGTGTAGGTTTGATAGGGATAAGATAGTGTCAAACAGTCTGCTTAAGTCCTAGACCCTGTCTGTAGTTGCAAAGCAACATTTCACAGCTGCTGGGAACAGGAAACCAAGCATCTAACTTGATTGAAACTGTGAAAGGGATGTCAGGAGACGTGGAGCTTTGTAAGCCTGCCAGCACTGACAGCCATCAGAGTCCTTGTGAAGGGAAGCAGTCAGGACCTTGGTTGTAGGATCCAAATCTCGTGCTCCTGTTCCCCAGCATAGTACTTGGGATTGGCTTCCTAGTGACTTGGAGGCAGCAGTGCCATGTCCTGTGTTACTGACAAGTCTCCCTGCCATGCAGAATTGCTGTTATCTGGTAATCTGCTGTCATGTTCTGGCTGAAAACCAGCTCACTTCAAAGGTGAATTATTGCTTATTTTGATCTGCATTAGCATGCAGAGCATGCTTTTGTGCAAAGCCTCATCTGTGCACTTCAGTCTGAAGAGTAACACGTATGTAATCCCCAGCAAATGCATGGCCGTTTCAGACCCAGCTTTGCAAGAATCCCCTTGAGCAATGGGGAGTCCAAAGCAGTATGTAATCAGAACAAATAAACCTATTTCCGTTTGCTATTTCTCCCCTTTGCAGGAGTGGCAGTTTGAGAATGAGGGAACTCTGTTTGAGTATTGTCTTGTAACAGTATTAAAATAGTTGCTGGGATGGCAACTCAGGATGTAGACTTGTTTCAACTGATACAAGTTAGATTGTGGACTTGGCTCTGTGTTTAAGGAATAGGGGGAGTCAGTAGGTCACTAACACGCTAATTTTTCATCAGACACCTAAGCAGAGCACAGACATACTTGACTCCACATCCTACAAGCTCCTTCTGCCTTAGCATATAGCTGTTTCTTTGATCTAAAGCAAAGACAGGGTCAACTGTCAAGTGCAAAGCTTGTCCTTGTCCTCTGTGGTGCTGTAGTAATGCTGAAATCTTTGGATGACTTCCTCAAATAACACATACATGAGCCTCTTCTGCTTTTCCACTTCCTGATTCCTCAATACATTTTTGTATGCATTACATCATGGAGTTATTTTGAAACAATAATAAATATGGTATGTCTCATGTCTGGTCTCATATTTTCCACTTTAGTCTTTATCAAGGTTTCTCTATATGTCTATAAATTGTCGTATGAAGCTGCTGTCCCCTTAATAAAACATTGCAATGAAAAAGTCATAAACCAGTAGGATCAAATGTGATGATAAAAACAGTTTAGCAATAACCATAAAAGAATAGTAAGTAAATGTGGAAATACAACTAGTGGCTCTAAGAAGTGATTTGTATTCCCTCACAGGATGGATTCAGTCTATGCATGGCCTTGAATTGTTAAAAACACATGTGGACTCTACATGAGACAGGGAATTAGTGCTGGAGTTTTACCCTGGCTGGAAGTTAAGAAGGCAGACACTTTGGAGGAGCAGATTAGCCCAAATCTTCCATACTTAGCATCTACCAGAACTGGATTCAGGATTCGTATTTGTGAGTTGTTCCCCTCACAGAAACTTTGTTCTCTGCGGGGTATGAACAGCCCTGGTGGAAATTAATCCTTGGTTCTGAGTGTGAGAATGTATGTATGTACCTAACATTACAAAGTCAGATAGGAAGACATAACGAATTGCTCTTCATTGCCTGTTGAGCTATTAGTGTTGAACCTCAGCAACTCCCCAACACAGATCACAGTACTAGCTTGTGTTTTATTTTTTGTAAAGTTCAATATGCAAAGAATTTGAGGTGCTTTATGCAATGATGCCTGGGTGTACCAGCTCCATGCATCCTCAGCATATGCAAGAATAAACAAGATTTTATATGAGCCACAGGTAAATGCAGGGACTAGAGTCCATGCTGTTGAATCTTTTTTCACTATAAAACCCACATGCCCTCCTTAGTGTGCACCTCTGCGGCCTTAGGTATCACAGCCTCAAAACTGCCTTTCAACAGGCACGGTTCTTTTTAAGCGCTGCCAACCTTGGTACACGATCTGCTGAGGCCTCCCTTGCTGCAGCTCAGTTGTGCTGTTTCTGATTTAGTATATTATTCTCTTCTTAGGAAGAGTTCTAGGTACATTGCTGCAGTGGCTGCTGCTGGGTGATGTTTGTCTTACACTTCTCTCCTGTGTTGCAGGTGCACTTCTGTACGCTATGACACTGACTTGCCAGCTACCAGTCTCATAATCACCTTTCACAACGAGGCACGATCTACCCTGCTCCGCACAGTGAAGAGGTGAGTTCAGCAAGGGGTGCTGGGCCTGGATGGTGGAGTCAGGAAGGGTACTGGTGGAGAAATAGGCATTTTCCAACAGTTAGACAAGCAGGGTGACTGCAGTTCCCCAAGTGCTAGTGTTCCAGCCTTCAGCTGGCCCACTAGGACAAGCCAGGGGCTTGGATTGGCAGTGTGGGCATATCTGCCAATATACAGATCATATCCGCAGTTACCTCCTGTATGGCTCCTAGGGGGGAAATCATGAGCAGCAGGAACGGGCTGCTGGGCTTGCATCCACAGGTGACAAGAATCTGTGTGAGCTTGGTTTGAAAGAGTGAAGAGGTACCAAAAGAACACTGTGTGTTGCCTAATGCAATGAGTGATGGAGGCTTGGGAGGGACTGTGTTCCATAACCAGAAATAAGCAGATGGCTCCCTGCTAGGGCACGTGTTCCAGGAGCTGGGACTGGCTCAGTGTGGATGGGAGCACAGCTTGTAAGCCTTTCAAGCAGAAAGTGATGGACAAGTCTTGTGGAGACGGAGCTCTTGTGGTCTGAGCAAGTGCTCAGAGTTACTTGCTGGTAAACAGTTGCTGAACCTGATAGCCTGCCAGATCCTCCCTGGGGCTTTGCATACAAACCCTGCTGAACGTGCAGGACACTTGCTATCTTGTACCAATGTCCCTTCATATCTGAGTATCAGCAGTGGCCAAATCTAACTATGTAAATAGATGGCATAGGGCCTGTCAGCATCCTCAGGTAGATGTAAGCATGCAGTCATTTGTACTACAAAGCAGTGCTCCAGCTGTTCCTTCACCCCCTTCTTCCATCACCCCCACAGAACCCAGGTAGGCTCCTTCCCTTTTAGTTTTCACAGAAAAAAATGCCCTCTGCCCTTTCTGACTTATCAAGTCATTTCTCAAAGGGTCTCTGAAGCCTGCATGTAGGTCCAGGAACAGCCTGTGGAGGCTGAAGGAAGAATGAATTGTCTGTGTAGAAGGTTGAGCTGGTGATATCACTAGTAGGAATGCATTATTCATCATTGCCACTTCTTTCCCCTGACAGGTCCTGTGGACCTGTGTGAATGTGCTATGTGAATAAATAACAGGCTTTTTCAAGTTGGCCTCGTGGCTAGAAGGCTGGGTTTCTGTCTGTCGAGTTTGATGCTACTGTGTTTCCAGAGACCCGTATATATTGCACTAACACATTTTGTCTTTTTACATGTATCATTTCCTTTTCATTTGAACCATACAATGAGTTCTGCAGAGTCACTGTTCAGAAAATGAGCAGAGTTGTTTGAAACCATGGTGCTGCTAGGGCAACGGGAGGAGACTTCTACTGATTCCATCATAGGTCAGACGAGAAATGCTCAGAAACCATGGTAGTAGGATCCTTAAGAAAATTTCAAGGCAGCCAGTTGCCATGATAGTTAAAATGAAGAGGTGACATTTAAAGGAGAGCATTACATAGAGAGAGAAACTGATATCCAGATCCTATGGAAATGATGTGTACTAATGAGCAGATAAGCATCACTGGCACCCTAACAGGCCAGGCTTTCTCAAAGCAAGGTTAACTGAAGTAGGCTGCTCAGGGCTGTGCCTGATCAGCTTTTAGTGTCTCCAAATACAGAGACTCAGCAAACTGTCTGAGCGTTCTCTTCTCTAGGATAAACAACTCCAGCTCTTTCAACCTCACCTCATACATCTGGTGTTCCAGTCCCTTAATTATCTTAGTGGTCCTTCACTGGACTTGCTTCAGCATGTCCCACTTTTTGTTGTCCTGGGAAGCCCAGAACTGGACACAGCATTTAAGATGTGGTATCCCCGGTCTCTCAAACGTGGTCTCTTGCAACCCAGAGCTCCGAACAAAGACCTTGAAAAATGGATGACCCATCTGTTCAAATTGGTCCCTGCAATACTGCTGCCACTGGAGGAGTGCTGTTGTGAAGAACTGACTGTACTCTGCTGTGAATGGTGTAGAGGATGGAATTTCCTCCCAGACCTTTGGCTACAGCTGGCATCTTCATTGCTAGATGGTTTACAGCCAATATATGTGACTGAATTACTCCTTCCTTAAAATCACATGTCAGAAGTGTCAATAATTTATCCCTGTCTGGTGAGGGATCCCAAAGGCTGAGTTCTTCTTGAGCTCTACAGTATTTGGACTGTCACACAACCAAGCACTGGCTAGGAGCCTTGCCTATGGGGCACTGGAGGTTTGACAACTGTACACAAAGGTAAAGGCTCAGGTCATGGCTGCACTGTTAGAAGAGGTATAGAGCTAAGTCCCATTTGCAGGTTGACACTGATGTTACAGAGGGATTTGAAGACTTCACAGTGCTCTTCGGGGCCTCTTCTGTAACCAGAGAATCCTGTCTTTCAGCAAAACTCATCTGAATGTGCCAGGCTGAATTACTGCTGTGAGTGTAATTTTTGCTCAATTCACATACACAGTCAGTGCACCAATACTATGTAATTACATTGCATCCCTTGCACTTTGGATTAAGTCAAGTGTCAAAGGAACAGGACTGTTCTGTTCTGTTGGGTTAATGACCTGGCTGTGAGACTGCAAAGGACCACAGTGATATTAAGCAACAGGAAGCATAAAATTGCACTGCCTGCTTACCTGCTGACTAGTCAGACTTGCAGCTTGTCATTATTTCTGTATCTGTAAGAGCTTTCTTAAGCTAGTAGGGCATGATTATTTAGAGAATTAGAATGAACCATTTGAAATGTATCTGATGAAAGTTAAATATGATTCCACTGTTATTATAGGCCTTTTCTCAAGTTCTGTTAACATAATTACACTGTGGGGATGCTATAAGAAAAGTGGGGGTGAAAGAGGACAACTGATGGACGTGAGCAGCACCAAACCCAAATTTTTCTATGTCTGATAACATTTTAAGAGGCCTAATCTTTTGAGGTGTGTAGAATATGTATTACCAGTTGAAGTTTTCATACTTGGGATCTTTGCAAGCCTGGCTGTTGAGTGCCTGAATCTGGGCACTCAAAAATCAGCCATAAAACTTTGGGAAATTCTAGGAAGAAATATATGAAAAGGGTACTGGGATTGAACTGTTCTTAAATTATAACTAGAGGGAGCCTAAATGTGCTCCCCTGAGCCAGATACTGGCTTACTGTGTTATTCTGACAGCTCTGCAGGGTAACTCAACAAAGTGGCGATGCTGGTACCATAATGTCTTGGGAAGTGACCCAGGGATGAGACTTCTGCATTACAGTTTATTTCAAGATGATTTAAACGTGGCAGCTGTAGAGGCCAGATCCTGATCTGCTGACCCTTCTGGCTAACCCCACCTGCATGTACGCACACATGGACTCACACAAACACTTCTGGCAGCTCAGCAGTTGCCAGGCTCTCCTTGCTGGCTCTGGGATCTCTGCTGCTGGATGGAACCAATGGGAATGATGTGCCATTGTTGCCCCTTGAGGATGGGAGAAATGTTTGTGTATGAGGGAGAGGGGGAAATAGAGGAGTGATTGTGAGGAGGAATAACTTATTCCCTCCAGCATGCTGTTGCTTGTCCCTCCTGGTCTCCAGAGGCAGTATGGGCTTCTGCTGTGGGCTCCAGCCATTTTCCTCCTCTGCTCTAGGTGAAGGCAACAGTCAACTGGACCTGCTGCCCAACCTGCAAGCTGCCAGAGGGACCAGGCCAGCACACTAATAGGCCATTCTGCCCCAAATCTGACTAGTCCCATGCAGGGAGTCCTTCAGACAAATTTGTTTATTTGTTTCCAGTGTAGACTGAGACAACTGGCTACAAATATCCAGAAAGAGACTAAGAAGGGGAATAGGGGAAAAAAAATGGGAAATGGGCTATCAGACAGAACCTGTGAACATGCCAGTTCAAATGGCTTGTTGCTGGCATCCTCAGTCTCACAGGAGATTTGTATCAGTCAAGAACTGCTTGCCTGCTTGATCTCTCTTCCAAGACACGACATAGCTGTCACTCTCAAACCAGTTACTTGCTTGGCATCCTGTTCTCTTCCTCACATTCTGTGATTGATGTCTATATGTGATTAGTCATTAAGCAATGCCATCACTTTGGCTGCAGTGACCGTTCCCACAGAAGGGATAGTCAACTGCTTTGTTATCTGGTGCTTTTCTTTCCTTCTCTGATTTCAGTCACTGTTGCAGGGACTGTTTGGTTTTGGTGCAAATGTAAAGGTGAATGGTCAGGCTCTAAGTCAATGGACTTGAACAGCTGTCAGTGATTCAGTGCCTATGCAGAGAGCCTGTAAAAATTCTGATTAAAAGGATGCTATTGCAATGCTAGAGCTCTTGGTGTAGCATCTCATTACAATGACAATAGGGATGACTGCAAAAGAGGAGATTATTTTAGAGCAAAGAGGGAAAAGATGCTCTTCTGCTAACATCTGGAATAAATAGGATTATCTGTGAGCTGATGGGGGATGGACAGATCAGCAGAGGAGAGAAAGTCATTGGCAATGCTGATGTGATGTCATGTCGTGCAAGAGAGTAAGGACACTGATACAGAAAGAAGAAAGAAGCTGTGAAAAAAGACAAAGTAAGAAGAGAATCCATGGGATGAAGGGAGAACAGTTGGTGTTTCTGCTCTAAAATGCAATTGTCATTTGAATTTTGGAATCCTGATAATGCATTTTTTTGCCTAGAATTAATTGATTGTCATGCCAGTCTCTGCACCTCACTGAAGAGGAATACTAGGATTACTGTGTTCCTTGCTAAAAGACAGGCAAAACAAAGTGCAAAGAAGATTAAGTACCTTTCCCAGGGATCCACAGCAAATTATGGTAGAGCTGAGAGAAAAACTGGACATTGTACAATGAGCTGTGAACTCCTCAAGGAGTGTGTTCTCTCTACTGGGGAATCAGTGGACAGGCAAGGAAGAGAGAACAAAATGTTTGGGTTTTTTTCCCCAGATGTGTTATGTTGAAAGACCTGAAACTTGTGAAGAAAATGTGAGCATTGCCAGTAGTGAGGCTAGTGGGAGAACTTGCAGAATACTGTTTTACAACCATTACACTGCAGGATGCAGTCTGTCTGGATTGTTTTGCATTGGGTTTGCACACACAAGAATTTCAGTGCAGGGCAACCTTGTCTATATAATATGCAGATGACGGCTGTGCTGAGAGAATCTGCACTTAAAATGGCAGAGGAACATCCCCTCCACCTCCTACCCTACCATATGAGAGGATCCAGAGAGGTGTATGCCAAGTGAAGCAAATGAGATTCAGCTTTGAAAAATGCAAGCTCAGTCATCTAGGGACATGTAAGCTCAAAATACAAATACTATCAGAGGCATATAAAGCAGCATAAATCTGAAATAGAGTGGGATGTGATACTGAGCAGCAGAACAGTCAGAATTTTGCTGTGTGAGACAGCAGAAAACTCACAAACTGAAGAAACTTTGGCTCTGTATGCAAAGGCATCAGTGATGTTACTTCGCAAGATGATAATTTATTTCTCTACTGCTTTGTACCTCAGAGTATGGGATTAGTTTTGCTGTCTGTTTCCTCTATAAAACAAAAAAGCCCACAAAAGAGAAAAAAAGCCAGCAATCTTTCTGCAGAATTGCTCAAAACAGAAGAGCAGGTGTCACTGAAATGAAACAGGTTGGTAGAACTAGGAGAATAGTGTTTACCCCTTTTTTTGATACTAAAATTTGCATGACTGTCCTCTACATTGGGGTGCCTAAGCATTACTAAGCAATCTTGTTGAAGTTAATGAGGACCTGCCTGCTCATAGAGGCACTGGAGGAGGCTTGAAGGGGGAATACGCTGAGTGATGGTAGTAAAGCCAGGGGAGAGAGTTAAAGTTCATGGAAAATGAGTTCAAGCATTTTAAAGAAATGAGAGTGATTAAGAAGTCAGAACCAAACTGCTAAGACTTCAGGGTACCAGAGTTCTTTGACTTCTGAGGAGAGCAGAAGCTTTTATCTCACCTTGTGTGTGAAAGCTCCTGTATCCTGCAGATGCAAACTCACTGCAGTCCTGAGGGTATTGCAGGGTGCAGTGCAACCACCCTAGGAAAGAGGGTGCTTTCAGCAACTGTGGGGCTGATTTGAAAGAAGTAAGAAGCAAAAGAGGGAAAAAATATCCAAATCCAGAATATTGCCAAGGTAATATTGCCAATATTCCCTTCCAAAGAAGGGAATTGGTGAGAAAACTTGATCAGGGCTCATCTGCGGCATTGAGATAGAGCTCCTTGCTGGGGAAAGTGGTTGCTCTTTTCACTCTCCAGCAATGGTGAACTTTGCCCAGAGCCTGGCAGATGGGAATGGCCATCAGGCTCTCCATTTTTCCTCTCTGTTAGGAGTCAGAGAGCATGCAGCAGCATCCTTTGCTAGCTGGCAAGTCCCCAGTCAGCTTCCTGGCTGTGGGTCCTTGTAAGGTCCCACTGAGATGCCACAGCTCTCCGGGATACTCCTGCTTGGAGTTTGGTTCCTGTCAATGAATCCTGTTACAAGGGCAAGGTCACCACTTCCGCTTTACTGGAGGTTGGCATTCCTGCTGTAAGGCATAGCATAGCAGATTTCTATCAGTCTTAACACTGTTGTTACTTTGGCAGCTCACAAAGTGTGTTTTTTCCTCCCTGGATTCCTGCAGTGTTCTAAACCGCACCCCTCCCAATCTCATCCAGGAGATCATTTTGGTAGATGACTTCAGCTCAGATCGTAAGTATGGATTTGGACTGGTTTCTTCTCTTCTATTTTCCTGCTGTTTGTTTTTGTATTCTTACTGAAAATCAAGATCAAGTGAGCTTTTTCCCTTCTGCTCCATGGGAGGTTTCTGTCCTCCCTGAGCTCGTCCCTCTCCCTCACAGATCTCCTCTTGTCTGTATGCAAGAAAAAAAGAAAAGAAAGGAAGTTTTTCTGTGTTTAATGTCCATGCATTGCAGAGGACAGAGCTTCTTCCTCTCTTTTCCTTTACATTGGGTCTTCCTTTTTTGTCAGCTTGACAGTTTGGCCTAGGTTGCCAGAGATCTCTGTCTAGTTTCATTATGCACCATTTGGTGAGCTGATTAGCACAGATATACATGCAGCAATGCTGTGCATGTGCAGAGTGGGTAATTACAGAACAAGAGAGAACAAGAAGATGCAGTGGAGCCTACAGAAAATTGCTGCCTGGGGTCCTGCAGGCAGACCAGGGCACAATTGTCTGCCTGCCTTCATATGTCTAGGATCCCAGGTGTCCTTGTGGGAAGCTGTGGAAAGGTTAGTGCTTTGGGCAGCACCATACCTTCTTCTGCAGCTTGGCACAGAGATGGAGTGTCTACTGCATGAGTTCCATCAGATCTGCAGACTAGGGGCTGTGGACTCTTTCAATCTGTACAGTTGCTCTTGCTCCTGGCTGTTGTGTAGTAGTGGTGAGGTGGTGGGGATAGAAGCCTTCTTGCTTCTCCCATGATGTGTACTAGATTCAAGGACAATCTAGTTATGTACCATTTATAATAATTGATAATTACTCCTTCAGAACACTTTACAGATAGCTGCGAATGCCCACCTTGGCCTGCTGAGGTAAGGAAGCAATGCTCTTTTGATTTTGCAGCTAAATACTTACATAGCTTTGGCCAAAAAAACCCCAAAAAACAACCAACATTTTTAAAGGTGGATGCTGAGATGAGGGATTTAAGTTTCTGAGGGCCTTACAGTATGATCTGAATAAGTATTGAGCTGTGCCCAGCTGTAGAAGCTCGGTATTTCTGAACACTTCCAACAAACATCCTAAGTGTCCTACACTCAACAGCTAATAATTCAGTTCTTAATGGGCAAAGAGTTCCAGATCAAAACTGATATATTTCTGGTACCTGTTCTGCACAGGGCTCATTCAAAAAATTGCATTTAGGCTCCTAGCTAAATAGAAAGATTTTAAGAAAGCTTCACCCTATGACAGCTCTCATTTTTTCACTTGCAACTGGATGTTTATGGATATAGCCACTCCCCTGAGACACCTCCATGGAGGTACTTCAGCACATGTTTGAGATCTGATGATTTGCTTTAATACCCACCTCAGTTTCTCCAAAGATACTGAGACTCTGTCTTCTCTTGCAAGTGTCTACAGGCAGAGTGATGTGCTCTGCTTCTGCAGAGTGAACGAGTTAATAAGGATTCTCATACCTGAAGTTGTGACTTGGCCAAGATGAGATCATTGCCTTCCCTTGTAGCAGAGGTCCAGCAAAATCATGCTACTCTGTAATTCAGAGCACCTGCCACTTCCCTTGGGTAGTGCAGCAGCTGCCAAAATGCCCACATAGGAGCAGTATTTCAGATTGCATGTATCCTTCAGAATGGAAATGCTTGTACAGGAACATGCTAAGAGATGCACTTTGACTAAGGGCCTTGTGTTCTCCTCAGAGTGCTCAGTCTGTGGGGAGATGACAGCGGGAAAGGGGGGCATGAGACATGAAAAGGAATGTGGAATAAATGTGGAAACTGGGGTGAACTTGGAGCAAGAAAAAAGAGCAAGTTAGATATTGTTATGATCTCTGCTAGGAAATGAATAGAGAGTGGATGGCAGAGAACTAACGACTCAGTGCTTATTGGTACAGCTGGGCTGGAGCAGGTAACTGTTCCTCTCTGTCATCTCCCCTGGCCAGTGTAAATGAGAGATGCCAGGAGCTTCTGGCAAGCTGCCAGCAGAGCCCTCGATCAGGCATCCATGTGTTGATGTAATAGTGTCTCCAAAGAAGTGGGTCCTTATTAAACAAAATCAAGCAGAAAGTGCCCTGAGAACAAATGGCAGGAAATGCCCAGATGACCCGCTGAAGGCAAAGAGAGAGGATAAGATCACTTTATATGACAGAACTCTCTTCTCCTTGTCACTCCGGTCGTTTACATCCCCAACTCCCTGTGTTCCCTCCATTTCATTGGTGCCCAGTGCCACACTGCCAGCACACACCCCATTGTTCTTGGAGGCCTGGCTGCTCAGAGGATTGGAAAACGTAGGCTCAGCTGTCTGAGGATGGCAGCAAGCAGGCAGCGCTCTTCTGTGTACTCCTTAGACAACAGGATTAAGGCCATCAGATTGATTAATGTGATGCTAAGTGAAAGTAGAATTTCCCCTCCTATGGAGAAGCAGGAGAACAGTTAATTGGGGCTCTCTATTGAAGCCAAATAATTCATGCATTTGTGCCAAATGTGTTTTTTTGCCTTCCCTAAGCTGAGGACTGCCAGCTCCTTACCAAGATCCCAAAGGTCAAGTGTCTACGAAACATGCGTCGAGAAGGTGAGTGTGGAAAGCTTTGTACATACAAAGATTTTGCATGTTTTTCCACATGACCCCGTTTGCCTGTCAGCTGCTTACGTGTTGTTTCTTATAGTTGCAGTTTGTTTTGGTATTCTAGTTTGGAGGCTCTGTGAAGGGAGAACATGGCTTATCAACTCTCAGGCTTCAGGGCTCTCATTAAAAAATGAGAAGTGGTGTCCAGAGGCCCTGGCTAGAACAAAGACCACATTTTAAGATCTTTAGGAATAAAGATGTAGGTGTAAGTCTTGTCCTTTTAAACTCAGAGTGAAAGATAACAAGCCATGTAGGAGTATGGGAGAAGGCAAAACAATCATATGTCTATCATAAGGAGGTACAATTAAGGAAAGCTTTTTCTCATATATCTCCTACATGCATAAATGGTAACTCTGACTTTCCCAGCTGCTCTTTAGTTTGACTTGCATGTGCTGGTTTATTTCTAAAGCTATCAGTGAACAGCAGGCCTGGAGTGAGGATCTAGAAGGAGAGACAGGAACAACTGTTTAGTTCACAAAGAGCGTCCCACATAGTGGGGTGTTCTCTAAGGAAGTAAGGAGACATCTGAGAGCCAGGCTGATATCTCTGACTGCAGGGCAGAATAAAGGACAAATGGGAATAAAGCAGATAAGCAGTAAGAAAGGCAAAAAGAGAGTAGAATTTTGTCATGGGGAATTGGTAAGAGAGGCAGCAGGGTGCTCAGTGGGAGAGACAGCAAGCAGGCAGCAGCAAGGTATCTGTAGGGGAAAGAGAAGGAGCCAGATGAAAGTTCTGTGTCATGGAGAGAAGTGATAGGAGAAGTCATTCTTTGTGTTCTGGGGGGGCTCAGCTGACTGTCCCCAGGGGATGTCCTGCTAAAGCTGCTCTCTGTTCCTGATGGAGATGTGATATAGGAGATCCACCTGCTCTTCCCTTGTAATGGCCACACAAAATATTTATTCTGAAGGAGGCTCAACCGTTTCCCTTCCTAACCTTCGTGCTCCTTTGCTGTCCTTTCCTCACTGTAGGGCTGATTCGCTCTCGGGTGCGAGGAGCTGAAGTGGCTACTGCTGACATTCTTACCTTCTTGGACAGTCACTGTGAAGTCAACAGTGAGTGGCTGCAGCCAATGCTTCAGAGAGTGAAAGAGGTGAGCACCATCTCCCCCTCCGGGATGCATGGAGCTGGACTGACTTATGCTGGTGGATCCTCTGCCCTCATATGCCATCAGCAGTGCTGGTGAGGACAAAGCCTGCCAAGGCAGGCAGGCTGTTACAGAGGAAAGTACAACCTGAGCTAGATGGGCAAGAGATACCTGATGGGCTTCTACATTCTGCCAATTTGACAAGGCAGAAGGTGCAGAGTGATGGGATGCAATGGTGAACTCTGGAACCATCAACTTTTATCTCATGTCTCCTGCAGCCATCGTGCTTCCTAGTCCTGTTCACCTGTACACAGGACAACCACTTTGTCAGCATACCCTGTGCAACTTTTCCATGATTTCCATCTCTCTTCTTGCTGCTGGACCCTCCCCTCTGCCTTGTCACTACCACAATTTTCCTTCTATTAATGCTCCTACTGAGCTGCCAACATACACCACCTGCATGCAGGCGGCTTCCTAGCACAGAGGAGCTGCCTGTGAGTGCAGGGATGTCCCTTTGATGGTTCACTTGGCAAAGGATTGATGTGAGGCTGGAAGAGTGAAAATGAGGCGGAAATATTAGCAGCTGTCACCCTGACTGCACTGTAGAGCTGGAGGGGGAGACATACATTCTCTCTGCTGTAAGAGAAGGCAGGGGAGAGGTGATAGGAGAAGTCAAGCCATGCTTGCAAATGGCTGTAATTGATCCCCTCTGAAAGGAGGATACCATGGAGTAATGGGTCCCAGGAGAAGGGATGGAGGCTTTAATGATGCTTTGTGTCCATGTCTGATTGGCTTAATATGAAGGAGCATAAGAAGGTGAAACTTCAGGATTGATAACTTAAAAGCTTCTGCTTTTTATTCCTGTTCAATAAATTCTCTGTCTCTGAGTCCCATAAATGTCTACTTTACTATTGGTCTTTAAGTTAAGCTGCAGCAGCAGCAGCAGCAGCAGCATAGGGGTCCCTAAGCAGAAAGAACCTCACTAGTTTCTTCAGGGAAGGATCTAAATTGCAAAAGCTTGGGTGCTGACTCTAATATACTAATTTTTTGGCGAGCAGATTTCAAGTCAGCCTATTTCTGGCATTCTTCCTACATTTCTGATATACACCCTAGTTCAGATTTCAGTCTTTCCCTACCCAGTCCTGTCTCTGACTGGTGGAGTAGTGGCTGGTGCACCAGGCTGCCAGGTGGGTGCTGGGGGGTTCAGGCTGGGCACACACACTCTCACTGGGCAACCATCACAGCACAGAGGGGAATAAACATGAATGATAATTCTCACCTAGGATGCCCCATCCTGAACAAGTGTGCTACATAAGGAGGAACCATTGCAAGGCACCAAATGAAGGTTTGATAGGAAAGGCATGGATGTTGGCAACTGCTCGATAACAAGGTGCTGTTTGTGGCATTGCCAGCTCGGTTTCATCTTATGTGTCAGCTCTCACAAGACTGTCTTTAATACCCTGTGCCATGATGTTGAAAAACTATTCAACTTCTACTTACTAAAAGGACTGCAAAGGAAAACTGTAAATATCTATACCCCTCAATGGTGATAAAGTACTTGCAAAATCTTTGTATTGTAATTTATATAATGTATTATATGTATTATAATGTTTGCAATATGAGTCTTAAGTGTAGGGTCTTGTTTCATAGTATTTTTTATGAAGATACTTTATTAAGGGTTTGATAATTTCTAGGCTGATGATAATGAGTTAATTCAAGGATGGCCAAACAGAAAGTATGCTGTCAGTAGATATGAAAAGCAAGCACAAAAATTTTGGGACTGTGATTCATGCCCTGTGACTTGGGCAGGAAGTAAAGACCTATTTCTTAGCAGCACTCCTGGGTGTTGGGGTCTGACTCCATTCCCACATCCATGGAGTGCAACTGGCTAGTACCCACCATCTCCATGTTTGGATGTAGTGGCCATGGTTCCCTTGTGCAGCTACCAGAACTGTACTGGGGAAACCAGGCAAAGATTTACAGCTGCAGCTTTTGTGTTTTCTGATCTCTGGCAGCTTTGCCAGACATTAAAGAAAAGCCTGATTCCTTTTTTTCCCCCTTGCTCTCTCTCCCTCAGGATTATACCCGAGTGGTGAGTCCAATCATTGATGTTATCAGCCTGGATAATTTTGCCTACCTGGCAGCATCAGCAGATTTGAGGGGAGGTGGGTATAATGAATGGCTCGTGTAAGTTAGACCTGAGGGATGGTGCATGAAAAATAAGTTATGTTACCGTCAGCTTTCCAAGAAAACAGAGTGATGATCTTTCCTGATGGGCTCTCTGTCCTTTTTTCTCTTCAACTTGCAGAGTCTTTTCCTGTTGAGCTTGCATCACTATCAAACATTTTGCAATTTCAGGACGCAGTTAATTGATTAGATGTCTCATGATGCCCTCCCTACGCTACATGTACACTGGAGTCTTGATAGGCACTTCCAGTTGCTGCTTTGACCTGCCAGGCTATCTTGTGGCATCTTCTTCAAAGCGTTTTCACGTCTCCTCTGCAGCTGAACCCCCTGCAGCTGTTCCTGTGGTCACCCCAGTGCCTGTAGCCCTTCTACCTATTTGGTGACTGGGGTTCACTTCTGCACTGGTTGCCAGCCAAGGGCTGCCTGTTCTCTGGCTACCCTCAACAATGATATAAAGTTAGTGACTGTGCTATGCTCAACTATCCACACAGGCCAACTATAAGTAGCCTTGAAAGAGGTGATATTTACAATGATCTTCAGGCCTTTTTTCCCAGAATACATCACATCTCACTTCATTAAACCTCATAACTTTGGCAGACAAGGAAGTGTAAGACAGACTGGCCGAAATACAATTATGTTTCACGCTAACGACACTCTCCTGAAGATGTGGAGTGAAATTGAGGTGGGGTCTGTAATGCTAAGGGGTGATGGTGCCAAGACAGAAGCTGGTGACATCTATATTAGGATAGACTACTGTCATTTTGGGTAGACTATGAGGGTGGTCAGGGAAGGAACAAAGGGATAGCCTGTAATGTAAAGGTAGAGACTATCACTGGAGCTAGTAGTATTGTTTTTACAATAACAAGACCAATTTGACGTGTCTTTTTCCTTCTCAGGGTTTGACTGGAGCCTTCACTTTAAGTGGGAGCAGATTCCTATAGAGCAGAAAATGTCCAGAACAGACCCAACTCAGTCTATAAGGTAACTGTCTCTGATGGACAGGGTACAGTCCTCCAAATGCCTTTACCAAGCCTTCACCTGTATGACAGGGAGGTTACGGAGACTGCCTTGATGAGGACAAAATGCCAGAGAGTTCACCTGATGATGACAAACTCTTCATGTTATTTTCTGATTGCATTGAGGTTTATACCCTAACTGTGAGAGTGTTACTCTCTGAATATTGTAAGAACAGGAATTATATACAATCATGCATGCCACCTCTACAAGCCACCTCTTCTTCTATATGTTTGTTCTTGTGGTCTCCCTCACTCAACACACTGAACACCTCAGAAATCCCTTTGGGGTTTTTTAATTACCTCTACCTTTCAGGTGAAAACTTAAGGAATGAAGCAGATCATCCAGCAGGCGTAAAGCAGATCGGAGAACTAAATCTTAATTAATAATGTGGGCACAGAATTACTCTTGCCTCCTAAATCTGCATGTCGATGGACAGATGAGAGTTGTTGCCAGCCTCACTGCAGTGTACATGGCTCTGAAACACATAGAATGTAACAAATTCTGATATGAAAAGTCACAGTGCTTGTCTGTATAGGCAGAAAGCTCCCCATTTGTAATCTAAAAGTATCATTTAACTCCTCTGTGTAATTTGCGAGCCTCTGTTTTGCACTCCAGAGGCAACCAGCTTGGTAACAGCAGAGCAATATACATGCAACAGCCTGTCACACTGTGTCTAATTGGTGAACACAGTCATCAGACAGTGCCCCTGTCATTCCTTCATACTGTGAATATTTGTATTAATGCAGAAGGCACAGCATTACTCTTGTAGTGCTTGCAGGACCATCTAACAAAGGCATGAGAATGATCTAGTGAGGGGGATCTCAGAAACCTGCTGCAGGTTCACTTCCCAACTCTACTGTTTTTCTCTTTTAAATGGGGTACAATTTGTCAGGCTGTCAATTGTCTGCCCTTTAAAATGAAGCTTGTGGTGCTACATATACATGTGATTATTTTGTGGGCTTCTTTTTTCTCTTCCAGAACCCCTGTTATAGCAGGAGGCATCTTTGTGATTGACAAGTCCTGGTTTAACCACCTGGGAAAATATGATACTCAAATGGACATCTGGGGTGGAGAAAATTTTGGTAAGTGTAGGGAAGTGTCATTCAAGGGAATGACACACTAATGCAGAACCTCTTCCCAGTCTTCATCACTTACCAGAATTCCTTTTCTGAGAGATCTGAACTGCATGTCAGTGTAAGGTTAGGGACATGGCCAGGTAATCCCCATGGTGGTCAGAGCTATTACTGCTGTCAGCATAAAGTAAGTGGAGATGTTCTGCAATCAGGGCTACACTCTTACAGGCATATGTGCTATTATACAGGTGCTTCCATAGTACAAGAAAGAAGGAGGAACCTCCTGAAATTTAAATGGTTGCTTCTTTTTGGAGAATATTCCTCCAGTTTTTCACATGACAGTGTGTGTTGCTCCAGCTCTGAAGTGAACAGCCACTGCAGTCTCTTATATCTGTTCCTCTCTTGCAGATAAGTCTGAGTTGGTCTCCCAGCTTGACAGGTCAGAAAGATATTTTTCCTAATAAAACAAGTGTCTTTGTAAGAGGAATTTGATTACGAATAGATTCAGAATGCAAACATTTAGAAGCAGACTAGGGGATCACAAACATGTAAGGAATTCAGAGGCCCAGTGTAGTGTGTCCACTCAAGTTCTGTTATAGGGCGTGGTTCTTAAGCCCATTTCCTTGCACTTAATGGTGGCACAGATATTCCAGTCATCTCTCTTCGACCTGTGTGAAGGGGTGCTGCAATGTCACCAGGTGTTAGTGACAAAAGCAAGAAGATGCAAAGAGAGGTTCAAGGAGGCCTCAAGTATTTGGGGCATTCATTTAGAAATGATGCAGGTGGAGCTGAAGAGATAAAAGCCTTATGCTGTCTTGCACTAACTTAAGTAGATTTTTCTGTAGCTAACACTGCTAAAGAAAATTCTATTTCTACAGCTTGCATAAATGTAACAGATTTGTAAATAAAACCCTCTAAAGAAGAATTTTCTAGCACCTGGAGAACCAATTAGGAAGAACAAACTAGTCGGGAAGAGGAAACTTTTGTTTCTCTGAACACAGCTGGGAGAACTTGTTTCTGAAATGCTTTCTGAAACCAGAAAATAATATTTTGGGCTGATAGTAGAATATCAAAGTACCACATTTTAAAAACAAAATATCTAATTATGAGTGCTCGTGTCCTCTGTTTTCCCAGGTCTTGCTTCAGTTTTATGATATTCATTATATTAAAAAGAGATATTAAATGGGGCTGGCATTAGGATCTCAGCAGTGATAGTAGCATCAGCACTGTATCAGGAAGCCTTTACCCAGGCATGAAGATCTCCTCTCCTTTGTCCCTTGGACGCCTCTGCACAGCCAGCCTCAGCTCCTTGCTGTCACTAGTCCTGCTCCAGCTGCAGAGCCAGCTACTTGGACATTCTGCCAGCCTCTGAGCTGCAACTCTGTAAAAGGTGTAAGCCCCAAGGATGGAGAAAGAATATTTCTTTAGGTTTTTGTTTTTCTGCTTCTGCTCACCTGGGAGCCCAGTGTTGTTGTTTGATCTGCATGTCAGTAGCATGATGATAAGCAGAGCTCTCTGCCATAAGTAGCAGTAAATTATCTGCACACGCACAGCCATTCTTGCAGGTAAAGCTGTTCAAAACCTCCACAGAATTGCTTCATCCTTCTTGAAATTGCTCTTGTAAAGCCTGGCAGTGGCTGGGCCAGGCTGTGTGAGACTCAGCAACATGTACAGGGCTTGCCAGCTTTGCCTTGTTACATGGTTTTCCTGTGAATTCTGTGTCTCCCATCACTTGTCTCTTATCCTGGGTCGAGCCTGTTGCTGTTGAATGCAGAGGGATAGAAATCAACCTGTATTTGATAACAAGAAATATTAATTTTCCCTGAATAATTCAGAATGGTTAATTTAGCCTCTATAAAAAATGTTTACCATACTTAATTGAAAACTGGGGTTTCTGATTAAGGAAAACTATTGATAATGTTCCGAAACAATATTTTTACTTAAAATTACAGTTTTGAGTGGAAAGAAACTGTTTGGGTTACGTCATTGTTTTAGATGAGGTGGAACAGGGGTTCTGACTAATTTGGGTGGGTGGGATGGGCCATTCTCTGCCCACAAAGACCATTTTTAATAAACTTCTTTTCAACCTTTTTTGTGTGAGGAAACAGGATAAGAGAATTTATGGGAAGGGCACAGAGCTGGATGAGCTCTACACACACAGCAGGTACATAGAAATGATCAGACAGCAATTACCAGCTGCTCAAATATCCTTCCAGCTGGATGTGAGCTGGTAAATCCCCTTTTTTCCACTGTTATAGGGAAAAGCCACAGTGATTAAGTAATTTAAAATACACATAGACTAGGTCACATCCTGAAATATATACAGCAAGAAGTTCTTTTATGTTTTCCATCAGAGGATGGATGAAAGTCCTTAATAAGCTATGTTTGGTCTCCATTTTCTCTGATGTGTCCAAAATCTGCATTCTTTTGCCTCTTCTTTAAAGAGTGCTATCATTTACAAACCTGGATATGCAGTCTGTCTGTGTGTCTAAGATGGCATGAGAAATCCTCTCTTGGGAAATGGACAAGGCTCTAAGTTACAAATGCTAGACTGAGAGTTATATTTTTGTTGTAGGCCTGAGTGAGTCAGAACCTCATTCCAGGAGAGCAAATGCCAGCTGGATGCACCACCAAACAGCAACTTAAGTTTTGGGCTTTTTTTCCCTTTGTTTTAAAACCCTTCCTCCAAATCTGGAACTCCCTGTTGAAAAGAAACTGAAAATAATAAGCTCTGGAAAAGAGACAGGGAGAGACAAGAGATAGGAAGAAATGCCACAAAATACAGTATAAAAAAATGTGGGTTTTTACTTAGAAGCTAGATTAAATATGCCACCTTCCCCCACCTTGCAACTTACTGTTTAACAACCTCTCTCAGTATGCAGAGAGGAAAGCAATGGAGAAAGATGAAGGTTGGGAAGATGTTAGTGTGTATATGTGCTTTCAAGCATCCATTATATCTGGATACATAATTTCTTTTTAATTTCTAAACGTCAGAGCCAGGTAGTTCAGGCATTACTGGAGGGAGATCCCAACTGCGTAAAATTTTTGGAGTAATTAGTCTGTACAATCTGATGCCCTTTTGGTAAGGACTACCAAACTACCCAGCTAATTTTCATTTTCCTTCTTCCTTCTTCTCTTCTCACCACCACATGAAATGCGAATGGAAAACCTCTCTGGTGTGGCAGTCATTAAACTTGCGATGACAGACTCATAAGCTCGAGCAAAGTCACATGTCTTCTGTGATGCAAATAAGTGCCTGTACATCAAAGCTCCGTGTTCTTCTAATCCTTTAACAAAATGTTGAATTTAGCTTCAGGATAGGGTGGATTTCTTCAAGTAGCAGGATTCTCTCCATATTGTTATAGTCAAACTATTAGACTCAAATCTGCTCTGAGCAGCTTCGCCAGCAGAGGCAACTGCTGACAAACTGTAACGCAGTCATCAACTTTGGTTTTTCTTTGTTTGTTTTTGTTTTTTTGGGGGGGTTGTGTGTGGGTTTTTTGTTTGTTTGCTTTGTGCTTTTGGGGGGTTTTTTGTTTGGTTGGTTTTATGTTTCATTTTGTTTTATTAAATTAGAAATAGACCCAACCAGAACAAGAAGTCATTGTAGAATGGATAACATAGAGGTATTAGGGAGAGGACTTTGCTCTAGGCATTGAATCCCTATGCCCTCATCTTGTTCTCTTCTTTGATTTCTAAACTCCCTTTCTTCCTCACATTATTTGCTTTACACAGAAATTTCGTCTTTTTTTAATTCCGTCTATGTGCAGGGAGGAATGTTACAGAAGTCCAAAACAAAGTGGGTGTGGGAATGATCTCACTCTGTTGCCAAATGCCATCCTGAAGGCCTGACAGAAACCTCAAGGCCCTGGTCAAATGCAAAGGTGTCCCACTGAAATGCTCAGGGGACTAAAGAGGAGCAGGACTGGAGAAGGCTAGGAAGTCTCTGAGCCACAAGGGTTGCCTCCATTTTAACAAAGGGAGAACAGTTTCTTCACTCTCACCATGGCATCACTTTTCCTGATTTTGCTGTTGCAGGCAATACATCTAGAGCAGAGGGGCAAGGAAGTTGCCCTTCTTGGAACTGCTGCCGATCTGCCTGCATCTGTATGACTCTTGGGGTCTCTTCCAGAGCTCTCTTTCCGAGTGTGGATGTGTGGTGGCAGCTTGGAGATCGTTCCCTGCAGTCGAGTGGGACACGTGTTCAGGAAGCGCCATCCCTATGATTTTCCTGAGGGCAATGCACTGACTTATATCAAGTAGGTGTTGAATAGTTCCTGGTAGCAGCCAGATCACCTTTGTGTTGGGCATGTCTAAATAAGCCTGAATTCTTTGTTGTCTTTCTGCCTGGTAACAGAGAACAGCTTGTGGCTGAGCATCTGTTCTCAAGGGAAGGATGAGTTGCTGTTTTCTGTGAACAAAATCTGTTCCCTTCTCTGTTGTTTGTATTAGTGCATCTTATTCCTCCTCAGTCTGCAGTGGAGGGGGGAGCAGTACCCCAGAGTGAGACTCTGGCTGTTCACGGATATTGCCCTATGACATGTGCCTGTGTATTGGCAGCCCTTAGTCATCTCTGTTGTCTCTGAGCTGTATGTGCTCTGAGATAAGCCCTGAGGGCAACTTCTACTGCAGGACAGATGGGAAGGGAAGAGATGAGACAAAGTGCTTGACAATGAGAGCGGTTAAGCATTGCTTCAGGGCCCCGGAAAGATGGTGAAATCTCCATCCTTGGAGATTTCAAAACTCAACCAGTCAAGATGCTGAACAACATGACCTGATATGAAGCTAGTCTGCTTTGGGCAGAATGTTAGATGTTAGACAGAGGTGCATTCCAAGCTGAATTATCCCACGGTGTTATTCTAATGTGGGGAAAGGGATACTTTAAATGAGTGGGATGGTGACAGTCAGGCCAAGTGTCTCTGCAGAGGGAGTATGTGTGAAAAAGTCATGGTAAACTGTGGCTATTAAAATTTTAACTTCCAAACTGAAGCGTTCTTGCAAGGCGTTGTAGACTTAACACATTCAATCTCTATCCATCCATACTGCCCACTGTGTTTCATGTTTGGGACCATCCCCCACTCCCTCCTGGCAGACAGGGCCTTAGTTCTGCCCACCCAGTCAATGCCTGCTTGCTGGGAGGGCAGGTTCTCCAACAGCACTTAGCAAAGCATCTCCTCATCCCCCTGCAGGAACACCAAGCGCACAGCAGAGGTGTGGATGGACGAATACAAGCAGTACTACTATGAAGCCCGGCCATCTGCTATTGGGAAGTCCTTTGGAAGGTAAGCTGCCCCCAGACCCTGGTAGGAGGGCTCTGGTAAAACACTTGGTAGCAAGAAATAGTTTTTAGATCTTCTCTGGGGCTAAGTGTGAGAAACAGAGATGCTCTAAAAGGCTAGCTTGCCAGGGAAGTTGTAGCTTGAGTGTCTGGCTAACGAGGTTTGCTTCTAATTCCCTTTATTTTTTCCCCAGTAACTCTGCATAAATCATTTGTTAGCAGAAGGCCACAGTGATCTGTAATGAAATTAAAAGACCAGACATTTTAAGTGGATTGATAGGAACATTTTTTTAACACAACATGCAGCTGTTCTGGAAATGAGAGCTATGCAGTTACTAGAGCTTGATCTGAAGTTCCTGTGCGGATGCAGAATCCCAGGGCAAGCACAGCTGGCTGGCACATGGGGCAGGTTGTACTTGGTGCACTCCCCTCTTTCCTGATGAGTGAATGGGTAGTTTGCCTGGTTTGTAGGGCAAGAGAGAACATGGCCAATGGTGAGACATGTCATTCAGAAATACGATCTCTGCAAAATTGTGTTCCTTACAGCACTTTGCTAAAGCTGTGTTCATGCCACATGGGATTCATTTTTACAGGCTTAACTGTTCTCTGTGACCCAGAAATCAGTGATAGACACCAAAACCTGGGATGAGGGGAGAGCTTGCTCTCTGTGCTATCAACCCCCTATGACTCCCAAATAAATGTAAAAATCCCATGAGTGCAGTATATCTGTGGGTTGTATCTGCCTGTGAACAAATGGCTATTGTATCAGTGTAAGGACTTGGCAAATGTGGTTGTATCTCAGATGTGTAGCTATGTGCACTGGGTAATGATGCATCTCCTTCTTATTTGATGACAAGGAGGTCACTTTTTTTTGCTGTACATTGTGCTTTATTATCATGATGCATTACATATCTTGGTACAAATAGCTTTGCCTGCCTAATTTATCTGTCCTTGAGCTGACTGCAGCAGCTGGGCTGGGGCCAAATAGCAAGTAATCCTGCTGCTTGTGAGGGAAACTGGACTATTGCATTTTGTACATGGATATATTGCTCACGTGTTTTAGGGGCAAAACCTGCAGCTCTTGTTCACACAGACTTCCTAGTGACTTTACAGGCAGCATTGGCTGAATAAGAGTTGGAGCAAAGCATAAGGCTTTGATTTCAGGCAACTTCTTGACCTGTAGTAACAATCCTGTGAACTTTAATCTAGAACGATTAAATCTAGATTTTAGAATGCAAATGCCTTTAACACCATCACTGACAACTGGGCCTATAATGGACCCTCCTTCCTCACAATTTTGGTAGATATAGAACCTAAGCACGTTTTCCTAAGATGTGTGGCCTCATGTATATATACAATGGCCTCTGTGGGCTGAGGATGGCAAGGTACATAGGTACAGTTGAAATTTGTTACAACACACAAATGTAGTGTTATAGCTCGAAGACAAGAACTACTAGTTTCACTGCTCACACAATGACAGAATATGCTGAGTTGGAAGGGATCCACAAGGATCACTGAGTCCAACTCCTGGCCCTGCACAGGACCATCTCCAAGAGTCACACCATGTGCCTGAGAGTGTTGTCCAAATGCTTCTTGAACTCTGTCAGGCTTGGTGCTGTGACCACTTACCTGGGGAGCCTGTTCCAGTGCCCAACCACCCTCTGGGTGAAGAACCTCTTTCTAAACTTCCCCTGACTCAACTTCAGGCCATTCCCTTGGATCCTGTCACTGGTCACCACAGAGATCAGTGCCTGCCCCTCCTCTTCCCCTCACGAGGAAGTTGTAGACTGCAATGAGGTCTCCCCTCAGTCTCCTCCAGGCTGAATGGACCAAGTGACCTCAGCCACTCCCCATATGGCTTCCCCTCAAGGCCCATCGTCTTCATTGTCCTCCTTTGGACACTGTCTAAAAGCTTAATACTTTTCTACATTGTGGTGCCCAAAACTGCACACAATATTCAAGGTGAGGCCGCACCAGAGCAGAGCAGAGCAGGACAATCCCCTCCCTCAACTGGCTGGCGATGCTTTGCCTGATGCCTCCCAGGACAGGGTTGGCCCTCCTGACTGCCAGGGCACTGCTGACTCACATGTACCTTGCTATCAACCAGGGCCCCCAGGTCCCTTTCTGTGGCACTGCTTTCCAGCATCTCATTCCCCAGTCTGTACGAACATCCGGGGTTGCCCCATCCCAGGCAAAATCCGGCACTTTCCCTCATTGAACTTCATGTGGTTGGTGATTGCCCAGTCCTCTAATTTGCTGAGGTCTCTCTGCAGGGCCACCCTCCCTTTGAGGGAGTCAACAGCTCCTCTGAGTTTTGTTGTCTGCAAACTTGCTCAGTATCCCTTCCAATCCTGTGTCCAAGTCATTAATGAAGATGTTAAAGACCACAGGGCCTAAGATAGAGCCCTGCAGAGCCCCACTTGAGAGTGACTGCTTGAGGGAAATCCTCTTCTTCAGCCAGCTAAAGCCAAGCAAATCAGCAATGGGAGGACTGGTACAGCAGTTACTGAGATGTTGAATTAGTCTCCCTTATTACTATTTCCCTTTCCCAAAACAGCTTAAGAACAAATAACTAAGTTCTCCAGGTCTGAAACCCAACCTGAGCCTAGAGCTGCTGCCATGAGCTAGAGACATTCTTTAGCACACACAGATTAATCATATGTGCGTACCTGACCACAAACATTTTCTAGGCCTTTTCAGCAGCTGATCATTGTGCAGCTTCCATGGTATGCCTCTACAGGGGCACCCAGAGGCAGAAGTGCTTTCCTGATCTTACAGCAGTTTTACTGCAATGCTTTATTTAACAAGATAGGACCTGGGCCCTGCCATCACTCTGAGCTAAAGGAAGTGCAAGAACAGCTTTCTGAAGGTGTTTATGTCTTCCATTTCTATTTCCTGCCACTTGCCTCTCTCCTTTTCACCTCAGGTCACTGCTAGTGCTCTGAACCCAGCAACAGCTTCGTGGGAGAATGAGTAATGGCAAAAAGTCATATAATCTCCCTCAAACCTCCTGGCCAATCTTCATTGTTCCCCTCCCTCCTGTTCACTGCCTTATCCTCAACAACTGCCTGTGTTTCCAGTGTTGCAGACCGAGTGGAGCAGCGACGCAAACTGAACTGTAAATCCTTCCAGTGGTATCTGGAGAATGTCTACCCCGAGCTCAAGTGAGTAATTTCTTCACTTGTAGAAATCTCTGAAGGATTTGGGAGGTGGGTCACAATGAGAAGGTGAGCCTTGATGGCAGTGGACAAAGGAAAGACTTATGCTTGGAAAAGGTTTTCCTCAGTTCTTCTTTTTGATGAGAAACCGCCTGTGTTTTCCTGGCCTTTATCATCACAACTCTACAAAAGGTTTGTTGCTTCTGCCTCTGGGAGCCTTCTGCTCTGCCCCACACGGCTGTCCCTTGGAGATGTGCAACAGTAGTGTTTTCAGAGGTGCAGGGTGCAGACAAGTGCCAGAGCACTACATCCCTCCCATTTATGACTTGATCTCTGCCTTTTGGATGCTCTGCCTGGAGGTGGTTGAGCCAAATAGAGCTGGACAGCCTCAGTGCAGACTGAGAAAGCTCTGATGAATGCCTGTGGCTTCCCCTGCCCTGGATCAGGACGCAGTAGTGTTGTGTCCTTGCTCAGCTGGGAGGTAGCCTGGGTAGATCTCTGTTAGCACATGCTATCCAACACACCTTTACATCTCAGTCTGCGGCTAACATGAGTGGAGGCTAAAACATCCAGCTGTAATCTGGCTTTGACAGATCTTATCTGGATTCCTACCAATGAGACAATGAGTATGTGTTAGCAGTGGGGAGAAGACTGAAAAAGGGGGAGGTAGAGGCAGGGTAAATCAGTGTGGATGTAGCTTTTTGCTGGAAATGGCTTCTTTCAGCATTTCAGAATCAATACATTAAACTGCTTGGGGTATACCTAAAGATCCTGGTATGCCTTCTGAAACAAAAAGATACCAGTCCTTTGACCAAGTTCTCCCTTGACTTTTGCCTCCACCAGATATTTCAAGTGGATAGGGTAATACTGTTCATTTTCTGTCAAATATAGGGGACCGTGTTTCAGTCAGGGGCCAGTTAAACCCTTATAAATGTGAAAGTGCTTTGGACATTTCTGTGTATGAAGTACCATGCAACTGTCATTTTACTTTAAGGATTCCTGAAAAGGAGTTGATTCCAGGAATAATTAAACAAGGTGGAAACTGCCTGGAGTCTCAGGCACAGGATACCACAGGGAATATATTGGCTGTCATGGGAAACTGTAAAGGGACAGTGAACAATCCACCTGTCACTCAGGTAAGGCAGGCTTCAGTTTGGTGCTTTGCTCTCGCTTCTCCCCTTTTTATTACCTGAGAATGAAGAGGCATTTCTGGCCTTGGTGGGTTTGTATAGAGGTGAATGAAGGAAGAATTTGGCTGTTTGGAAGAATGATTTTAATCGCAAGCAGAGGAATAAACTGTGCCCATCTCTTAGAGCTTTGTTGGCTCAACAGACTCAGCAGTCAGGCATAGAGTAGAAAGTTCCATCACTCAAAAACAACAGGTAGTCTTTGAATGCCCAGGTGGGTGACAAGATGTGCGAACAGGGTTTAAGTCACGTAGCTGTTCCCACTCAAACCGTTGCTTGGATGTGCTCTGCTTCATCATCCAACCCACCAGAATCATTCCATGGCTGTGCTTGGCCAGTACTTTAGCATGTGGGTAAGAGATTTTCCCAGGATCAGAAACATTCCTTGGTCTGCAAGTTCAGCTGTAGCTGCAGATAACTTGAATTGTGCTGTTTTACAGATATGTTTCAGTATAAAGCCCAAATAGAGTTTAAATAGATAAGATCCCAGCTGCAGTAATATGGTGCAGCTCTCCTAACTGCAGTACTGTACTGGTTTATGTGAGCTGAGGATCTGCACTCAACCTCTTCTTTTGGTGATTAAAAGCAGCAGGGAAGCAGCTTGAGCAAGTTAAGGGTCACAGTAGGATATTTTATGCCAGAAAATACATATTCACATCTGTTAACTGTTGGAAAGTAGTTTGCAGCCAGTATTCAATATGCCATTTAATCTGACTCATTGTTCCATGTCATTACCATTTGAAATCTCTGAAATTTACTGCATTTTGTATTTCTTCCTTGGGGAAAGTACAGTAATAATATTTGATTAGGTCAGGCATCCATCTAGTCAGAGATAAAAATGAAGCAGCTTGTCCTTTATGTGTATGGATATGCTTGCGTGTGTTTTGCTTCGCTTGACAATCTATAGGTCCAGGATACCTGTTACAGAACATGTCTGCTGTAAAACTTGCAGAAGCAGTTGCATGTCTTGTAAGTCAGGGGTTGGGGTCCTCCTTGCTTTCTAGTCTTGAATCTGTAAAGCTGCAGAGCAGAGAGTTGCATGGGATCCAAGGTTAATCTGACATCTCAGATGGTGAGGGGAGTTAGCTGCAGGCTTTGAAATGGTCATGGTGAACCAAGGCTGAGCATAAACGTCTGATCAGGTGAAGACTGCTGTGGTAATCTTTCCGGGGAGCCTTTGGTAAGAATAGAACACAGGATAGAGGCTTTTTTAATATCTGATGGAAAAAACTCTCGCCCTCATCTGATCACTGTTGTGATCCTAATGGAACCTTTCTTTTTCTTATTCCAAAGGAATGGGTATTCAGTGACCCTTTAATTAGACAGCAGGACAAGTGTCTTTCCATTACCTCCTTCTCTACTGGCTCTCAAATCACACTGGAAGCCTGCAATCAAAAAGATGGCAGACAGGTAGGTGCACCTCTTTTTAATCCCTTTGTTGCCACATACCAGCATTCCTACATCAGTGCAGCCAGCAGGAACAAACCTAGTACTATCAAAGCATATAAAAGTCCTTTCCATCTCCATCTCTGATGTGTTTCATAAGCTTGGATGTATGAGATTGCTTGCAATCAGAGCAGGAAGCGCAGTATGTGTGTGTCTGCTCTGCCTGGACCCTCAGCAGCATGGTTAGCTCCAGCTCAGTAGCACCCTAGCCTTGCTTTTTTGATATGTTAATGTGCAGCTGATTGGTGCATGGATGGAGCACAGCATCAGAGAGAGGTAGGTAAGGCAAATGCTTTGAGAAACCTAAGGGAACAGTGGTGTGTGCTATCATTTGTTTATTTATTTAGAAGTGAGAGAACTGTGTTCTTTGTGCTGCCTTTGGACATGTGAACAGACCTTTAAAACTGAGTGTGTGCAGCTCATTTGAGAAATGCTGACTGACATAAAGCACCATATGTTCCACCCAAACTGCTTCCTAGAGGAAAAATACACAGCAACAGTGTTCCCAACAAAATGCAGCTCTGTGACTTATGGTGTTTCCAAGATGTGCATCCCTGGTCTGTCAGGACAAATCAATCATTTTGCCTTACAACATTAGGTGAGAGATGGCCTCTGCAATGGCTCGGTGCCCTCAACAGAGATGTGACGTGCCTTTTTATCAGAGCTGGGCAAAACACAAAAGGTGACAGCAAAACAATGGCAGGCAGCAGATTAAGCTTTTTTCACTCCTAGTTGCAGTGCTTCCCTCTACACCAAGAGAGAACAAATTTTCTGTCATCTAAGGCTATGCTGACTTTGTGCTTTCTGACGTGTCTGTTGTTTTGATAGCCCAAAGTTAGGAGAGGGCTCAGCTTGCTACCAGTCCTCAGCAGTATCCTCTTTTGTCAGTACTTTTTAATGCTATATGAATCCTTGAAATTAGTACTTCCTGAAAGAAAGCACTGAAATCCAGTCCTGTCTGTTTATGGAAAACCTGTGTAGACTTCCCCCTGGAGGGCTGGTTAATGCAAAAATGTCTTTAAGAGTTGTCACCATGAATACACAGGGAAAACTCTTTCAGTTTGGATTAGTCTGCAGGGATATCCCAGGTGGGCTGTGCTTGCCTGCTTCTTTTTGTTGGTGGTAATCACTCATCCCCTTGCTGTGTAAATAGGTCATTTAGCTTCCCCTTATGTGCCTTGCAGTATTTTCCTCCCTGGCAGCAGAAAGGACTCCAGCAGCTGCCAAAATCAGCTGTCTTTCCTTGCGTCCCCTGTCATGGAAGGATAAGGGTCCCTCAAGGAGGGTGGAGTCCAAGCCCTGTCAGCCAGAAGAGAGATTAATTCACAGTAACACAAGCAGGCTTATTCTGGTGCTGGAATAGGATTTATTGAGTCCTGATGTGTTGATTATATACAGGCTCATTATAAAGACATGCACACATACTTAAGGATGTGAGCTGTTGTTTTCCATTACCTTATGTGAACAAACTGCACTAAAATCAAGGACTCGACCTAGCAGATGATTTAACCAATTGACTGACTGGAAGCAACGATTTTGTTTAAGCATTCCAAATAATTAGAGACTGATTTGAATTACACCTGCCATCCCAAACCAACTTGCAGCTGAAGGGATGTTGTGGGAAAAATGCATTTGAATTTTTAATTTAATTTGGGTTGAAATGCTCTTAAATGTTGGGGTCTTTTTTGTAGTCCCAAACTCCCATTTCAGATTTCTACTTACAAATGCTCAAGTTTGTTGTGTTCCTGGGGAGTGTTGTTACGGTTCTTCCCTTCCAGAAACACGACAGTAATTGTTGCTCACACTGACATTAGATTTTAATTAGCTAGAAGCCAGTCATCATGCAAACTATCCCATTCTCTCTCCTCGTGATATTTGAGAGGTTGATTTTCAAGAAAGAGCAAAGCTGGAGGGAACAAATGCCCTCAGGTGCCCTACAACTCACCTATCTCCCCATGGATACTCACAGCCCAAAGTGCAATTACTGGGGGAGAGCAGTGTTTCCAAACTGCAGATGGGTGTATCCACTTCTCCGTTCAAGTGGGCTTCTCAGAAAGTTAGAGGAGCTGAGTGGGGGTGGAGGAAGGGGAGTTGAGCTACTTCAGAGAGCTGGAAGTGACAAGCAAGAGCCCTGAGTGGGAGGGCTAAGTGGAAGAGGGTGAGCCTGAAAAACATGCATCACACAGACAATATCCTAAGAGGAGATGGCAGCATAATGAAAGTCCGGCTTTAAACGTCTTTGCTGTCACTGTCATCTGAGATCTGTGGTGAAAGATGTTTGGGCTTTTCCGGATCTGGATTTCATGTCTGTGTCTGAGTCATGAAAAAGGAAGATTTCTGACAAAAGATGAGACACGTGATAACTTTGGTTTTTAGTGTCACTGGAGTAGATTTGTTAGATCCTTATGACAGAACCATACAGCTCCTAAACTTGGTTTCTGCTTTCTGACATACTGAATCTGTGCCCCTGCTACACAGCTGTTGTGCGTTAAGCATGTCCACAGGGCAGCTAATTTTGTTGTTAATTTTGAGTGCTGACAACAGTCCCATCTAACATATAGCTAATCCTCTAGCAGAGGATTATGACTATTATGAGTTGTGTCTAGGGTATTGCTTCAAAATAAGTCTGGAATTTTGCAAGCAGGAGGATATGAGACAATAGTTAAACTTTAGATGGTTTTTGGTTCTGTCAGACTATTCTCCCTTGGATTGAAAGAAGTCAGAAATTAAATCTATTTGGCACTATGATCGCATTGATCATTCAACAGCAACAGCTGGCAGTGCTAGCAGAAGACCAGCCAACAGCTATTCTGCATAATCAGAACTGGATTTCTAACCAGATGGATGTTATCTGTAATGTTATTTGGGGAATAGAATTTTTAGTTGAAAGCACAATAAATTATTGCCTTTAGCTTTATTTTTGGCTCTGACTGACAGTGGGAGTGGCATTTTAATTTGTAGTGAGGACAAATAGAAGGCAAAGCAAGAGTCAGACACTAAAACAAGAGAATGAAAAGAGAAACATTGGCACAGTATTGCCCAACAGAACAAGAAGCATGCTGAGAAATCTTAATAAACAGCTATATTTCATTAAAATGTGCTGAAGGAATGTGACCTCAGCTTGAAAATGAGGACACCAAGTTTTCTTGTGAGACAAACAGTATTTGAAGTCCTGTGTCCCTTTGTATGCAATTGGGAAATTTTTCCCACTTTGCTTCTCAGTCTGTCATGTTATCTGAAGTGAAGATTAATGTAACTTTATATAGAGTATTAGAAAAGAGAAGGAGTGAAAACCTGTCTATTCTGAAAGCACCTGACTCAGCGTCTTCATGATAATAAGTAGGTAAAACAATACTGGCAGTATGCCACAGCTTGAAAGCAGTTTTCAGGAGATGAGTTTCTCTCAATTGTGATTCTTAGTTTTACAAATTTAGGTGCTCAAAGGAAGACAGTACTTGCTGGATTCTAGTGTGAGCTTTTCCATCACATTGTCTGCTCATATATTTAAAATATAGTGTTTGTCATCTTCAAGACCAGCTCCAGGCTGCCCATGGCTCTGCAAATACCTTCAATTGCAACTGTAGCATCCTTGGCTGTTCCACTTATCAGGTCTCCATAGATTTCTGTCTGAAGCATCTCAGTCCTCATCAAGAAAATCTGCCTTTCTCAGCTGTGTTTCCTGAGTTTGGCGAACTCTGCTGTTTTTCATGATTAGGATCTTGAGAGAACCCCCTGGATTGCCTGGATTATTGGGGGTTAAAAGAACACATTTGATTACCCTGAAAAATTATACTAGTGTAAACAACTTCAGCTCTTGTATATATTGGGTAGAAGAGGACTGGCTATTTCTGACTTTTCTCGTGGTAATTGCACATAGAGTGCTTCTATCCCGCCACCTCAAAGTACATTGAAATGATAGAAAAAAAAAGATGGAGATATTTACCAAAAAAGTGAGGAAATTTTTGGTTGACATTGGGGAAGAGGATCAAGACACAATGTTTTGAAGAAAATCTGGATTTTTTTTTTCCCCTTCATCTTCATTCCAAATCTACTCTGACCAGTTAACTGTATTACCTTCATCTGCACAAGAAAGGGAGACCAAAGAGGATTTTCAAGCCCAAAATTTTCAGATTTTGCAATGCTTGTGTTTTCCAAAAGCTTTACTTCCAAGTCATAAGGTCTTGATGTAGGAGAGTAGAAGACTCCCTGTAACATTTGGCTGTGTATGCAGAAGGTGTCTGCTCTGTTTATTTTTTGCTAAAGATGGGCGTTATTGGTGTCATTTAAAAGTTATCTGTCCAGGCTCCCCTTACGGTCTGTGGAGAAAGCTGGGATGTGCCAGAAGGTTCTTGTACCTTGGACTCCTCCACAAATATGTCATGAGGAAATTAGTTTAGACTAAGTTATCCAGTTCTGAGGTGATTGACAGTGGGAGACGAGCATCCTACCTCCTGTTTCCACCCATTCCTACTGCCCACCCTCCTCAAGGGTCTGAGATATGATGTGTCCCTGCAGGGCAGGATGTTGGGCTGTCTTTGGTAATTCTGTGGTCTGACAGTCAAAGGGGGAGTCTTCTGAAAGATTCAGGTGAAGTCAGGGGGGTTGCTCTGGTATCTCATGAAGGGCAGCAAAGTACAGTTTCTGACCAGAAGGGGTAACATCCATCATTCTGAACATACCACTTCCGTGTGAGATGAGGAACCCTACTTCGGCTTTTACTGTTGGTATGTTTTATAACAGCTTCATACATGACACCTCCCTGCAGCCCAGATAAGCCTTATCTTCAACTCTCACCTTCTCAGTGTTCCTCCTCGCCCTTCCCCATCCTTGCCCCATTTTATTTTGAACAAAGGGACCTGGGGTGACTTGAAATGCTGTGCTTTCCAATGGTGTGATTCACTGAGAAGCTGATTGATTTGGTGTAGTTCGTTAGCAGCAGCAGATGTGCTCTGGTGAGTGTTTGCTGGCATCCTGCTGTGTCTGTGGCTGCAGACTGTCCCTACAGACTTCACAGTGTGTACCTGCTCAGCATGGACAGATGCCACAGCAGCAGGTCTCTGATCTGGAGGAATAAAATGAGCAAGCCTCCAGTGGTGCTCGTTTTCTCCTGAACATCTAAGAGGAAGAAGAAAACCAGTGTCCCTCAGTAATTGCTCTTATACCCATCTCAAATCTCATAACAGCATATTCTTTTACAGCAAGGTCTTTTGGTGAGCTATGGGGTGTGTGGGAGACACAGCTGGCAGGCGTTCCCTAGCAAACACATAGGGGAAGGTGAAGGAGGAGACTGCAAAGAAGTGGTGGAAGAGTGGAGGACAAGGAACTAGGTGTGCTTTGGAGAAGGTCAAAAGACTCTTCACTGAGGTGTCTGTGACACTGGGAAACACAGTCATGCAGCGATCGCACCAGCTGGGCACAGTGTGCAGCTTTCTAGAGGAGAAGACCTCCTGCTTTACACTCCATCATTGCAGCTGCTGCCTTATGGTATTAACTCTTCCTCAGCTCTTTGTAGGGAGACTTCTGCCAGATGGGAGCCAGATGGCTCTGGGTGTAGACAGTGGGTTGCAGCAGCTGGTGAAGGCATTGTAGTGCACAGGCTGCATTGTAGCTTCCTGTCCACCATCACTGCATTCCTCTGCCCCCTTACCTGTTAAAACCAGATTCTTCATGCTGCACAAACAGCTCTCCTTTAATGGTATCCTGTCAAACAGGACTAGCACTACTGGCAAATTGATGCTGCCTCTGATATTTGGTCTTGAAGAAATATGTGATACAGGAGCAACAGATTACTCTGAGCTTTGCAACTGCCCTGCCCTCCAAGAAACATAACCAGTGCACAGATTTGGAGGAAAGCTGCCAGCAATATATGAACATAACTGGATAACTTAAACCACACACCATGTGGGAATCTTTTTGCCATGTTACCCAAGAATTAAAATGTTTGTAGGTTTTGACATTGTCCAGATATTGCAGGATTTTTTTTTTATTCTCTTTGCATATCATTTCTGCAATAGTCTTGAAGTCCATCAGTGTTGTCAAATTGTTTCTTTTTCTCCATCTGTCTCATGGGTTAACCAAAACATCCTCATAATATTCCTAAGATGTTTACTGACTGAGCACCCAGACCATAATTCTATCTGGGTCATCTGTGTGACTGAAAAGAATGATGGGAAAATCCCTGGAGCCTGGACCCCTCAATCCTACAACCCGATGATCTCAGCTGTGTCCCACTGGAGGTGAATGGCACTGCCTCACCTGGGAGATCGCAAATCCACAGGCTCATTTCTACTTTTTTGTCTTCATTATTGGGCACAATATTCCCAGTCCTTTCCAGCAGGGATGGAAGGTACGGCCCTTTCCCAGCAGAATTTGCAGTGCAAGGTTACAGCATATGTTCTGTTTCCTGGTAAACAGCACGACCGAAGTGGACCTTCAGGAAAGGTGGGACCTTGTGCATTTGCTGCGAGGGGAGCAGACCCAGAGGAGAGCACTGCGGAAAACACACTTATAAACTGAAATGTTGGCAGGGCAAATAAAATTATGAAGAAGAGCCAGCTGAGAAGGTGCAGAACTATGAGGAGCTTTCAAGGTAGTGCTCACAAAAATCTTGAATTTTATGAGAGAAGAGATGAGGGGATATGGAAGAGAGAGAGATCCAGTTGAACAGTAGGAAGTGTGGACATATTTCTTTCTGTATTGGGAGACCTTTCAATGCTTTGCTCTCTGTGGATTGGAAAAAAAACCAAAAACATAGAGGGTTATCAGGTTTTGACAGGTATCTGGCTGCATAGAGATGCAGGACAGAGAACGGCAGGGGAACTGCAAATATAATATGCATTTGAAAATGTCACTACTTGCTGATTTTTGTGTTCACAGAGTATGCTGAGTTGGAAGGGACCCATCAGGATCATCAAGTCCAACTCTTGGCCCTGCACACCCCAAGAATCACACCATGTGCATTGTCCAAATGCCTCTTGAAATCTGTCAGACTTGGTGCTGTGACCACTAGTGTTGTTTGCCTTCTAGATGCTTCTGAATATCTAGCCCTATAATTCAGCTAAACCCTTACCCTTCCTAACTCCAGACATCATTAATACAGGAAACCAGTGATTTGGAGATGCTGTCCATACCCAGATTTTCGCTCTCTCCAGTTGTTGGGGTTTACTTGATATTTAGGCTCAACCGTCAGCTTGAAGGCACAGTTTTGTGGTGAAATGGAAGTAACAGCATGTTTTTATTGTGTCTTCTCACAGAAGTGGAAGATGAAAGGCAGTTTCATTCAACACTTTGTCAGTGGTCTCTGCCTGGAAACCAAGACTGGAAGAGTGGTCACCAACCCTTGTCAAGCAGGTGTACCTGGCCAACAGTGGGAGCTGCTACAAGCAACATGATGGTAGCACAGAGATCTCTTTGTTTCTTTGTGCATGAGACTTTGGGAACAGAGGGGGACTGGAAAGGGAGGAATGGTTTTGTATGTTTGACCCTAAATGTTTTCATTGTGCCAATCAGTAAGCCACCATTTCAGCTGAGCACTTGGTGTTTTCGAGCCTTTCAGACAAGAAGCTGGGGGTGAGATGGATCAGGAGAGTTGCTGAAATCTTCCCATCTGTTGTTTTAAGTTCTCCTTTGTAGCTGATGCCCATGCACAGCTGCACCCCGAGATGGGGGAGGACTCATCCCAGTACTTGGAGAGACCAGAAGTACCTTGCAGCTGTCCCCATCCTTTTCTTTCTCTGCATCCAGAGTCCATGACCTTCAATCCAGCAGCTTAGGCTATGCTTGTACAAACATGGGTAGCTCTTTAGCTTCCCTGGCTTTTTGCTCTAACGTTGTGTGTCATTTATGTTCCTTCTCACTACCTCACTCTGTCAGTGAGGACTGGCCAGAACAGTCATCATGATGAATGGAGAGGCTGAGAAAGAACTAGCAGACCCTGGGAACAGGTTTGTCACCTCTTTGTGGTGGGCCCATTTCATCCTTTGCCCACAGTAGCTGCCCTACAGCCAAATGTGCTGAGGCTGGCACAATGCTGACGAGAGATGGAAAAGGGACAATCTGTTTCAGCGGCATCACCAGGGATTGTTTTGGGGACTATTCCCTGTTGAATTATTCCTACCGGCTTTTTTACATGTGGAAGGCCAGCCCTGCCTCCAAGAGTGATCCCAGCCTGCAAGTTCAGGGTACCATGCTCTGATGGAACCAGTCAGAAACAAGGCACTTTGGGATGTCAGGAAATTTGGGACTGTTCTCTGGTTGCTCTTCCTGGTGTTACCAGACACTGTCCACTGCACCTCACACCCCAGGTGATGCACAGAGCTATGTGGGCAGCACACACAGACAACGACACTGCACATGGCTCAGGCCTGTGGCAGGAACCCACCCGGTTCCCACTGTGAGATGCAGAAGGGGACAGCCCCTAGGTCATAGCAGACTTCCTGCTGTTGGCTGGGCAGGACCACAGTCCTCGTGCTGGCTCTCCAGCTCTGCATAGCCCTTGTGAGCACAGCCTGGCATGACAAGCCACCCAGTCCCTCTGTCTAGTTGCTTTTCCCCCTCTCTCTCAGACAGAGGAGGCAAAAAGGCTTGTGGCTGCCCTACTTTTGACACCCCTTTCTCTTCCCAGTGAACACCCTGGGGAGAGGTTAGCTGGTGAAGCCTAAACTGTCCCCTGCACAAATGCTGCCACAGTGCAGGCCCCCCCTTAGAGATCTCTCCTTTGTGTTCTGGAAATACCAAAGACACTGGTATCTCTAGCTAGCATCCCAGTCCTCTCCCAGTTATCAGTCAGCTCTAGCTCTAGGTTTTCAGACCTGCCAGAGGACGCTTACCTATTCAAATAAATAGGTAATAAATAAATAAATAAATAGGTAATAAATAAACAGCCTTACCTTTTCCTACTCAATCTGTTAAATTTTCCTGTTGAGCTAGGTTTTATAAACCAACCCTCTTTTCCTAGAGCCTGACAGGGGAACCAGATGGTAGGACCACCTTCATTAGGCAATTGCTTGCCTGGATCCTTTCTGATCTGGTGTAGAAGAAACAGGTTGTTCATCTGGATTCTGAACAGCTGGCTGCTTTTGATCATGTTTGTATCTCTTTATCTTAGCTTGGTATTAGCCCAAACAGTTGACAAAAGAACAGATACTGTTCTTCATACGCTGCATGTGCTCAGAAATACTTGTGTGAGAACTGGACAATGCTTTTTGTTCTCGGTTTAAAAAAATTAAATCTGTCATGTGGCAGGAGCTCTTTTCCTGTCTCCCCCTTCACTTTGACATTTGCTCACTATCTTGGCACTGATTAGCTAGAAGAGTGATCTGCCTGCACTGTGAAAACTCATGAGGGAGTTCCTTTTGATCATTACAGAATAGTGCAGCTGCTCTTCTGTGTTGGAATGGGGGCACTGACTCTGTGGTTTCTCTGATTTCTCTTTCCCTATATAGAGATGCTTTGGGTTGGAAACACCAAGGTCATGAGAGAGCAGAGAAGGAAGGAAAATAGCCTAGGAATAGAAAGAGGGCAAGATAGACAGACCCATCAAAGGGAGAGATGCCATCCTATTAGCTATTGCATTTTTAACCAAGAATATATGTGAGATGCTACTCCCAGAATGGCATCATTATACAGTAGAAGACAGGAACAGTCGGTCAAATTCTCACATACCTGGACTGAAAAATGTTGATGCATAGACAGATGAAGGGCCATTGAGCAGGCACTGTACGGATGCTCCGTATACAATGAAGTGCAAAAGGATTACGTATTTTCATCAAAATGCATCCTAAGGGGACCGTCTGATCTTCCCCCATTTCCAGCAGCTTAAGGGTTGCAGCTAACAGCATGTTCACTCCTGCACCGGGTACTGCTCCTTCCTCCTTGCTCCCACTGTGAGTGCGGCTTTCTCACAGTTCCTTCATAAGTGTTCTGGGACTAGGACCCAGCTCCTCTACAAACAGTTCTCCTGACTGCTGCAGACCACAGAAGCTCTGCTTATATACAGTCTCCAAGCTCTGGGCCAGGCCTAATTCAAAGGGTTCTTGTCAGCATGATGGCTACTGCCCTTGACTCTGTGTTTGGCTCCAGTTTTGGAGGTTACTGACTGCTCCTGGAGCAGATATATCTGGACTAGCTGTGTTGATTTGTACCTCTCTTGCTATTGCTCTCCTCCTGACAGAGTGTAAACTGGCAGCCATTTGGGGCTGTGAGCTGGCCTTGGGGAGAAAGGGGAAAAGGTGGACATATGCTAGATGTCAATAACTCAAATTGCTTCTGGAGTTAGGAGTTAAAAAATAAAACTCTACCTGTTTTTGGACTTGTTCTCCTGAGGTCAGCTCCCCACTGCTCACTCTGCTGTCAGCCAAACCATTGCTTTATCTAGACATAGACCTCCTCACACATCATCTTTTGGAAGCCATTGGTTTCCAGTGTATTTTAGCAGTTGCTGAAAAGGAGGTACATTACAAAAGTCTGCTTTCAAGTGTGGGCAAACTGAACTTCTCCTCAGAATAAACAAAGTCTTGTCCAAACTCATTATTAGCATACTTTCCATTTCCCTTGCACTGAAGGAAAGGAAGAACAACGTTATCTCTGCTTTCTTCTCCAAGGTCCATGCAGTGCCATGTTTTGGAACAGGTAGGATTTTTGACTGAGTCCCCAAATTTGTCCCAGTGTTGTGTTTCTTTAACAGTTAGAACAAGCAGCTGCTCACTCTTGTTTCCCTGTTTATTTTAAGCAGTCCCCTAGACTGTCAAGACAGAGCATTTGCATTGGTAACGCCTTTAAAGAAGGCTGGTTTTGTATCAGAACATCCAATGTAATTTTGTGTGCTGTGAACCAATGGGGGTTTATTTAAGAGGAGCTGAAACTACTGTTGTACAGAAATCAATTTCAAAAGGTTTATTTTCCCCACTCACTTGTAAGTTGCTCTTTGCCAGATGTAATTTATGTGGAACCCAGATTTGTTTTCCTTTTTCTTCATAAAGCATGTGCCAGAATCTGTTTAATGCCTGGAATAAAATCCATTTTGAAACAAGTGTTTCAGCCAGTTCTTATTCCCTCTAACTTCCTCTAATGGAAAAGAGCATCCTTTCTTGCCTAGTCTCCTACTCTGTCTCTCACTGGGTTTGTTCTCCAGAAGTGCATGCCCCAGTTCTCTGCATGGGTTCCTGGGGTGCTTCTAGAGGCATGCAGCTGGAGCTGGCAGAGTACTTCTAGGATACAATGGCATATCAGTTGAAGAGGACTTAACAAGTCCTTCTCAGCTAGATAGGCAGACAAATATCTTTTCTGGCGATTAATGGACTGACTCACACGCTGAAAGAAATAGCTGGAGGTGGGAAGAATTAGTTCTTCCTGTTACTTGATCTTTTCCTCGGGCTATCAGCCTGCTTATTTTTTACATAAGCCTCCCAGAGACCTTACTTCTACCTCTGGCTTGAGGGCAGAGAAGCATCACCACCCACAGATGCCTCCTTGCATGTGTATTGCTGAGCCTCAAATACTGTAATTCCCCAAGGAGGCTGAATAAGCTTTCCTAACATAACATTATTAAAAAAATAAAAAAAGCCCAGCCAGAAATGTCAAGTTGGAGACTTTAAGTTTAAAATTGGGGATTAACTACCTGCTAGGCTTTTTCAAACTAAGATCAGCTGGGTCTGCCCGTACAGAAAGCTGCTAGAGCTGCTAGAACATCTGTCTCAGGAAGGAGGGTGAAGGTATTCTGGAAGTCAGCTGGAGGCGGGGGGGAACCAGTGCTTCCTCATGGAGCCCAGTAATATATCTGGTGTTTGAGTGCTGTGGAAACTCAATAAAAAGGAGAGGAGGTGTGGCTTTCTCTCTTAGAGCTGCTTCTGTAGCAGAACATAGTTGGACTGTGTCCCTGGAGCCCTGCCATGCACACCCTGAGCGATGATCACCAAAGTGTCCTAGAAACCAGGAGGTTCTCAGGCTGTAATGGTAGCTGGGAGTACTTTAATTAGTCCTGTCTTGGAAAATTATATACTGATCTTCTGAAGAGCCAGACTGGGGGGGAGCTTAGAGGGAAGGAGAAATGAGTGAAGGATGAGTTACCCTCTGAGGAGGATAGGGTCAAACATGCAATGGTCTGACACATATATGATGTATGTAGAGTTGAGTTTGATTTCAAGAAGAGTAGAGTTTGGAGTAGAAACAGGTGTCTCAAAAGGAACTAGAACCAAGTGTGGGGAAAATTATAGGGCTGTAACTTCTGTGCAGGAGCCTGAAATCATACAATCACCATGTCCACAGCAGCCATACAGCTGGGTCAAATTTGGTAGATGCTTTGTCTAACAAGGCAAATCATGTGTTATTTGGTTTTGCTGCATGCTTATTTGTTTTGTTGGTTTTTTTAAAAAATACTCAAATACTTCATTTTAGCACTCACAAAGCAGATTATTTTCTTAAAAAAAGAGATATTCTCCAAGCTACGTTCAGTAACAAATCTAGGTGCTAAGAGACCATCTTTTTCTGCAGTCTGTTAAAAGGGATTTGCTTGATACAGAGACCTTGTGGGAATGTCTCTTCATTCTCAAAACCCTCTGCTACTGGGCTGCAGAGTGTGTGGAAGGGGATAACTCTATCGCTCTAACTGGACCTCTTCCTTTCAGAAGTACATACTAAGTGCAGAAAACCTGACTGCTGCTCTTCCTTTGGGCAAGCGTCCTAACATGCTTCCTGCATCCTTTCTCTTCTGGTCTCTACTGCTCGGTGAACACAACTGAAGAGCTCCTGTGTCCCTCTCCTTTAAGGGGCCTAAGATTCTTTCCTTCAGTATAACTTGTGAGCACTTAAAACAGACGGCCCTGTGAAAATAAACAGGATATTTGCAGCATGCTGGGCTTCTGGCTCTGCTTCTCCAGTGGAGAACTCAGTGCCCATGTGCAGGCAGGAGGCATTACCCCTCCATCACTCTCCTAGCTTGAGTGCAAGGTAGCAGCCATCCACATTTCTAAGACTTTCTTTCTTGCAAATGCCTGTGATACAGCCCAGAGCTGTGTTAAAAAATGTTTCTGTGCTGCAACATGTTGCAAAGGAGCCACTGGGCAATGGGAGTCTGAGTACGGGAGGGAAGCGAACAACCGTTTGGTTTTTTTGACTGATCTGCATTTGTTAAGAAATGCTGCTTAAATCTCATCAGTGACTGACCAGTAATTAAAACCAGACCAGAACAAGGTAGTATTTCTGTGCTGAAAATGACACTGGGTGAGTGTTCAGACTTGCTATTTTTGAGACAACCCATCTGAATGGAAATAGTGGCTTCTGCTTGACATATTGATGAAACTTGTGCTTTACAAATCTGAGTCATTAAGTAAATCCAGCTTCATCTGTACTGCATGGTGAAAAAAAAAAAAAAAAGAAAGAAAGAAAAAGATAAAAGATAACAAAAATAATCCACTTGGGACAAAATCGTGGTTTTAATATGATTTTGGTGGAAACCAGCTTCTCTGGTTTTGATTTCCATGGAAACTAGTACAGCAGCACTGCTTAGCACTGCCTGCAGCAGAGCTGAGCTTGGCAGTAACAACAGCAGCAGTGCACAGGGTGATGAGCTGGCCAGTGCCTGGGGGAGGCACAAATTCATGACCATGAAGTGAACAAAATGGGTTCACTGACCCAAAAGGCCACCCATAGATCCCTCTGCATCTCCAGATCTGTCTCTACTTTCTTTTTCCAAGGGCTCTTCTTCCTGAATTTTGTGTTCAGAGCCCAGGGGTGCTTTGCCTCCTCCCCTTCTCAGTTTCAGTTGATGGATGTATCTCAGTATCCCCTTCTCTGTAGCAGCCTGAGCTTCTTTTAAGCATGGTGGCTGCTGCCTCCTGGGCTGGTTTTGAGCTCTGACAGGCTTCATCCCAACTCTTGGGATCCCTTTGCACCTCCTGCCCTGGCATATCATGTCACTGCCCCATGGGGCTGCCATGGGGTCTCCTGACAGTTGTTTAGTTTTAACCTGTAGACCTGCTGCTGTCTGCTGTTGGCTTCCCTTCAGTATCAGAGTAACCAGAACTGGCCCTGCAGTATAGTTGTATTTTGGAAGTTCCCACAAAGGTTTCAAAGAAGTGGGACAGCTGCATACAAAGCACAGAGAACAGCTTATTTGAAGAGGTGACATCTTTTTACAGTTCACCAGACTGTGTGTGTATTTCTTTACCCACCAAAACACCTTGTTTCCCAATCTTCCCAAAATATAATGAGGGCAAAGCAGAAATCATGGCAATGCTGGTATATTTTGAAGGTAATGGCTTGCATTTCACCCTTGCTGAAGAGAAGCAGTGTTGTTCCCAGTGCTGTGGCAAACAGAAAAGCAGTGGAAGGGGAAGTGCTGAGATAGGTATGAAGACACACAAATGTGGCCATGGTTTCTAGAGTGGAAAAACTGCGAAGATGCCTGATGAGTGCCTTTCAGCCCAATCAGTAGTAGAGCAACAGGATGAAGAAGAAGGAAATGTGAAAGGAACAGGAGTCTTCCTGTGATGTCTGGGAGTCTTTCTAGGACAAGACTGTGCATACACTTGTCACGTTTGGGAAACAGACTCGATCAGAACTGTTCCTGCTTGGACTAAATTCCTGAACTTTAATACTGTTGGCTTTAAGAAATGTGAGTGGCTGGGAGAATGCTGCTGGCCAGTCACTGGCTTTGTGGCAGGAGCAGCAGTAAAGAGCTGGACAAAGGCAGGTGTGAGACTGAAGGCTAGAGGGCAGCTTTGTGGTTATCTTGCTTGGTATTTCTTCAGCAACAGACACAGGGAAACTGGTAATATAGCATTTAAATCTTGAAGTAGCTACTGGGAAGGTGAGAAATACAGCTAATGCTTGAATCAGGTTTGCTTTCTGTACTGACAATGTTCAGGGGATGCTCTGTACAGATCCTCCCTCAGTATCCAGTATCACCTCTCTTCCCCTTTGAAACACCCTACTTATCTCAAGTTAATACACTGCTTAATACACTGATACTTCTCTCCATTAAAATCACCTTAATGACAGCAGTAGACAAAGGCTTGACTGTGTGGGCTTACCATCTGGCCTGCCTCTGCTGCTCAGCATGCTGCAGGATGGGAAGCATGTCCGTGGTTCAGTGACTCAGGCATGGAGGGATCTATTTGAGGCAGAAGTCATTTTTTTCAGGTAATTTCTCAGGTTTTTGAGGAAAAGTAGCAAATTGTAGCAGAGACTTGAATCCAAATTGTTGGGTTTGCTCAGCCTGGTGTATTAGGTTTGCAGGCTGCTTTATCCTTTCAGCCAGCCTTTAGTAGTTTTAAGTCATCCCCTGGACCAGGCTTACTGGCACAGGCTAGCATAGTGTATCCTGACTGTGGGTGGAGATAGTCAGCTGTCATAGGGGAGCTGGGTTCCTTGCTCTTACCTCTTGCCATATGTAGGATTTTCATGGAGCCTTTACCTCCAAGAGTGTTGTTTAGTCTAAATCACTCAGCCTGTGAGAGCTGATGATGCAGAAGCCATAACATACCTGTTGATGAGAACGGGGAATTAAAAATGCAACAGATGTAGCTAAGTCTAAAAGCATACCAAAGGGTCTTCTGCTTGGGGTGGAATTATGAGTGTGAATGTTCAAGCTGGGTCTTTCACAGGTCCTCTCCAGGCTTCAGTGCAGCATGTTCAGTCTTTTGCATTTTTTCTCTCTTAAACACTGTGCCAAGATTTGTTGTGTGCAGTTCTTTAACTGGAGACTGCACTGTTACAACGCTGCTGACAAGGACAACCAAATGATCTCCGAGTCCCTCTAATTACCCAAAGCTGAAGTGTCACCTCTGCTTTCTGTCTGAGGAGATGAAAGCAATGTTCAAAGAGACCCACTTAATACCTTAACATTTTTCAAAGCAATCAACTGTTCCAAGCTCTTTTCCCCCCAAGCAATCTAAATGCTAAATAGATATTTAAAATAATTACCATCTCTAAGACGAGGAGCCATTTTTCCCTGCAAACACCTGATGCTCATTAGCAACATTTAACGTGTCACACATCACTTCTGTTTACTCTAAATTTTTGTGGCAGAAGTTTGTCAGGTATCTGCAAGTAATGAGCCTATGCTGAAGAGTTTGGGGAAGCCTCTGGAGCACAAATCCTTTGTCCTGAGAGAGAAGGGGTCTGGATTTCTGCAAAACTCTTCCCTTTCCCCACTCACATCTTCATTTTGATCTTATTAAAAATAAATAGCACCAGTGAACTACACCAACCTGGAACCAGCATAAGCCGGGCCCTCAAATCAGAGATGAGCTCAGCCTGGAGGGGCAGGGTGGTAGAAAAGCTGGCTTCAGCCTGTCTTTGCAGCTTCTCTTTCCCAGGGCAGAATGGGACACAACTGGGACACAACTGGGACACAACTGGGACACTGGTGGCTGCTTGCAGCATCCAAGAGCCCCTGACAGGACCAGCAGCTGCCAGCACAGCTGTAGCCCCTTTGTGCAGGAACCTCTCTAGCACATACTGACTATGAATCCCATGGGGCTGCTGCAAGGCTGGGAGAGCAGCTTTCTCACCACAAGCAGAGTGTCCTGCTGGGGGAATCCATAGGAGGGGTCTGCTTGCTGTACCTGATACGGCTGTCAGGAATCACTCTCACCCACGTACCAATGCCATATATCAATGAAGGAACAGACTCTTTGGGAAACTGGGGCTGCTCAGGGTGAAGCTGTTCTTAGTTCTGCCTGCTAAAACTGTTCTACTTTGTAGCTCATATGATAATAAAGCTTGGTTTGAGCAAAGGATGTATGATTCTAGCCTGGTGGTTGGAGAGCTTTGTGTCTTTGCAGCAAGACACAATCTCTGGAGCCTGAGATTGCTTCAGGAATTACTTTGCATTTTTATTCAGTAACCATTTAATTTCAAGCTCATAAACAGCCTTTGGACCAGTGCCTGGAACACAGGACCTTCTTGCAAATACCCCAGCTGCTACTAGAAAACTATAATTACTTTCACACTGGTGCAGGCCATCCTCAGATATTCCATACCAAGGATTTCAAAAGAGCCTAACCATAAGACAGTTAGTATTTTGGCCTCTAATCCTTCCTGCCAGCCCCAGACAAGCCTTTACAGTTTGGTGAAATAGAGAAAGCAGTGACTCTTATTTTTCCATTTATTTTCAATGGCTGTGTTTGGAGAAGGCTTATCAAATCAAGGAAAGTGGAGGAACGCCTTTTTTTATGAGTTCCCATAGTACTTACTCTCAGAGGTGTCTGAACACAGCTGAGACTAAAACACTTCTGGATAGGTGTTGAAGCAGATCCTGAATTGTGAAGACTGAGATGTGCATATCTGCGGTGAATCCAGATTTGTACAACAGTTGAACAGAGGCTTTTTGGATTCCAGCATGAGATCTAACGATTCACATCACACCTACACCCTTTGGATCTGGGCTTTTGGACACCATACATTGTCTGGGGTACAGCTGGAAAAGAGTCTGAAATCATCTGACTTTCAGTGCTATGTTTTGGCTGGGATGCCACAGATCCTGTATACTGCAAACAAGGCTGCACGTCTCAAGTGAGTGAAGTTCATGGGACCCTTTGATGGGTGTGCTGTGCATGGTAATGCTATCATCTATGACCTCTGTGACCTCAGCACCTCCAGACACCATGTTCATTAGTAAAAAAGATCAGAAAATCTCAAAAGGGGTTTTTTGGTGTTGCTCAGAGGAAAAGCAAGCACTGCTGTAGGAATTTCCTCTGAATTAGATAGTAATAAAACCTGACCCAGAGGACTGTGAGCATGTGTGAGAAGGGTTACTTGTGGGCTCTCCCTCATACCCCAAGGTCCCCACCACCTGATCTGTTCAATCACATCTTAATCTGACCATAATCCCAGCAAGCTAATGAAAGGGAAGTGGCAGGAAAAGCTCACTGCCTGCTGCAGCAATGAGTGACCAAGCAGATCCCGAAAGCTGTAAAAGCTTTTAAGATCAATATTCCCTGTGCACTCATTTCTAATTGGGCTTTATTGCAGTCTCTGATTCATGTAGTTCATTAAATGGACTTGGAGTTTCTATAACTGAGTTTATACTCCTAGGGCATAGGATCAAAATAGCAGCAGCAAGTAATTGCCAAGGCCCCCAGAACTCATCTGGAGAAGTAATTTCAAGAGTGCTGAAGTATTAGATTTCAAAGAAGCGTGGATATGCCTAAATCAGTATTATTAATTACATTTAACTTTACAAAAAAAAGTTATCTGCCATGTTAAGACTGACTTTATAAACCTCCCAGTGCCATGCAGTAGGTATTTCAACTAATTTGTAGTACCACTTGCATTCTGGGGCAAGTATTTTCTGAGTCTTCATGAAGTCCCTGAGTAAGCAGCTCCTAAACAGTAACTATATCCGCTACACCATCGCCAGTTCTCTCATTTCCATGACACTCATACCCAAAACACCAAACTTGCAGAAACAATGAGGAAAATATGTACAAAATACATGGAGAAAAACACTACATATTGCAACTCCTTATCTACCTTAGGTCTGCATAGACACTTTCATCTTCCCTACAAAACATCTGTGGAAGATGTTTATTAAGTAACAAGAAACACAACACAACCCCCCAGTACCAGAGTGTTTATGTGCATCTGATCAGATACAAGTGCTACACAGCCCATTCACCTGGTTCTGTCAGTGACACACACCAAGTATCTAAGGAAAAATGTGAGAACAGGGCAATTATGTGGTGCTGCTCTCCAAAAACTCAGGGCCCTCTGCTGCATTGACACCCTCAGCCAGCACTATCATCCTTGGATTTAACAGCCATGATGGATTTCTTTTTACAAGGCTTATCTAAGTAAATAGGAAGAGAGTGTGTTTCAATTCTCTGAGGATCCTCTGCGTTAACTAATTAGCTCCACTTAGTTAGGGTGAGTGTCAGTTTTTGATGGAAGGTAGGGCAGGAGACACCAGGCAGGTCAGTGCATGTGTGAGGAGGGAAAGGGGGAACTGGACCAAAGTGCTCAGCTGGTATTGGGCTGGGACCTGCATTTTACTCTTACATTACCAAAGGAGAGTCTAGGCAAGTCACACAGGTAGTTTTTTTCAATCTGAATTATGTGTCAAATACCTTTGAGGCTGAACCTCCATTCTACCTGCAACTAGATTTAAGTGATGTCTAACTTCTAAAGACAGCATGCCTGGTGGTTGTAATGGATTTTCTACAGGAACCGTTTAAACAGAGAAGTTGGGTTTATGGAGCTTAAAATGTTTTATTTGAGGTGTCTTTGGGGGCAGGTGGAGGCTGATAAAAATTCTACTGGCTGCTATTCCCCTACCAGAGGAATCTGGGCCTCTAAGTGAGCTGCCTACACATCCTGTACCTAGGGAGAACGGGGTCTGAGGAGGGGGACAGACAGTGAGCCAGCATGCTGAGGAGAGAGCTGCCTAGGTTATACAACATGCTAACAAAATGTTTAGTCCATTGATTATAAGATGGAGGGAGGTACCTATATACCTCCTGGAGCTACAGCTGACCTGATTTGGTGCTTTTCTGCCAAGAAGCAGAGCAACACAGTTTTGTGGTTAATGGTAGCTCCTGCTCTGCTTATTTCAGACAGGCTTTGAGTTCCCTGGAATATCCAGGGTGAGTGTCCTCATTAAGATCAAATACTTGGTTATTCCTATGTGTTTCTTTCTCAAGCTTTCTAGCTGAAGTTATTTCAATTTGTACAAATAACAAATGCTTTTACTTGGAGATCATAGAGGCAAGGAATAGAGTGATCAACAAACAATTGTGTTGTAAACACAAAAAAACCCCACATGCAATTTTAGGAGGCAATAAAGGATTTATTTCTGATTAAGATTAAGGAGATATCATTACTAGAGTATGAAAGACTGGTAATCTTCATTTAGCGCTGCAGGTGCAGATGTTTCATTGAACTATGTTCAGTCAAAGACAAACTTAGAGAGGAAAACCTGTAGAAAACTGCTATGATGAGCAGGAAACAAACATGAAGTAGACAGAAATTGAAATTAAACTCACATGACCCAGAACCTAGAAGGATACTTATGAGCTGAGAAGTGTGTTCTAGAAGAGCATTACAAACCAGGCAAGGAAAGCAGCATTGTTTTGGCACTGGCTAAACTTCTAGAGAGGATGAGAATGGAGAAGAAAAAAATTCTGGATTTGAGAAATGCACTTCTTTGAAGAGAAGACTTGGACGCTGACTCAGCTTGCTACACTCTGGTTAGTGCTTCTACTACATTCCAGTGGAATAGATGTACAGGCTAAGAATTACCTCAGAGACCAAGTTAATGTGCTGAGAGATAAAGAGATTCTCCCTGCCCCAATTTCCTTTCTGCTCAGAACCTGAGAGTAGCTAAAAATGAAATTTGGAACAAGATTTATGTCTAGTCCTAGCAGTGCTGACTTTCCTCTTTCCCCTGCAAGTACATTACTGGGTACTGCATTAGGATGCCTTTGTCTCCAATGAAATTTGCAGGAGATTGAGGTGGAGGCAGAGTTGTGATTGTTTTCCTTCTCCATTGCCACACGTGGCCTGCTTCTTATTTTCTCCGGGCATTTTGCAATGTCCTTCAGCTTTCCCTAGCAGTACATCACAGATTGCTGAGGCCTTTTCTCTTTTACACTGATTTTTCAATTTATTGAGGGCTGGAAAGAGGGGGGAGTGTGGAGGGTTGCATCTGGGTGGCAAGTCTGATGACCTCTAGGGACTAAACATCTGTGACAAGGCATTATTCTCAGTGTCCCATGTGAACCTTCATTCATACAAAGAGTATCAGAACAGAATCAAATCTGACTGTTCTGTACCCTGCCTGTATCACTGGGGAGCAGCTGCACCTTCTGTAGCCTAGTGAAAATTATTCTTGTGTCACCTAAATCCACTCATGGATACTTGATGGCCTGCCATTTTCAGCACTGTTCTAGGTGGCCTGGGGAACACTGAGTTCAAGTGTCTGCATGAAACTGGTCAGAGTAGGAACTCAAAGCTTAGATTTCCCATTTTTCATGATACGGGATGTTTCAATAGTGACTCCAATAGAATGGCAGATAATTTAGGTTGAAACAAAGCTCCAGAAGTCATCTAGTCAAATCCTGCTCAGGGTGGATCTAACCAGATCAGATTGCTCAGTGCTGTGTCCAGTCAGCTCTTGAACATCTCCAAGGATGGATATTCCCCAGACTCTCAGGGCAAGAGGCTTGTGTTGAGTGTGTGTGAAACCCAATCCCCTGGGTGACTAAGATAATAAATTTTGGAGCCTGTTTCCTGTGTAGTTAATGAAGCAATGCAGAAGCAGGAATTAAAGGCACTAGATGGAAGCACAGGTGCACTGGGGAACTGGGCCATAAAACTGCTGTATTTAGTCAGTGGCAGAGTCCAGAAACACAGCCTCTAAGTACACAGCCAAATTATTCACTTCTCTGGGTCTTGTTGACTTACCTGTCACAAACACAAGGAATGCAGCAGCTACAGAGTTCCAGAAGCTCTCTATGTGTGTGTGTGACCGATGGCTGATGCTAAGGCAACAGTCCATAGTAACAGTCTTAGTTGGGAGGACTATGGAGACACTGCAAGGGGTGCACCAGCAGATCAACTAGGGTGTGTAGAGAACTGACAACAAAACCCTTGCTAATGCTCCACCAGGAATGGCATATGCAGCATGCAAGTTTTACTTGCATGTCATTGCAAACTCAGCACAAATAGTTGGAATAAAATCTACAAATTAGAGCTGTGCCCAAACTTCATTCAGATGAACTGTTCTATATAGTTTAGGTTACAGAAAACTAATTGCTAGAATTCAATGTTTTCCTGTAACAAACCCAGACAGGTCTTACTTTATCTTTAATCCCTTTCAGACACAGTGAGGAAGAAGCATTTATTAATAGGTGAGAATAGAGAGCTGCCTTGCACTATGCAAACCCAGTGAATTTCAGTAGTAGATTAATTCCCTTGCTATTGCCATGAATGGTATATTATATTTGGCCAACACTAAGTAACATTATAGCAGACAATACATTCACTGTAGAAAACCTGAGAGAATTGACTAATATGACAGAGGTGTAAAATAATTTTCTATTTCAACAGATTTACTCTTGCAGTTTATGTACAGCTAGTACAAGTTATTTATCATTTTACCTTGAGACAAATGCCGAAGTCAACACTTCTGGACTTTAGAGGCAAGTGGGTACCTAAGGCAAGTGGCTCAGATGCTCAGTGAGGCTGAGAAAGATGCTGAGAATCTCCAGCTTCATCCATAGCCTGTCTCATGCTGGAGAATTGCTAAATTATGCTCCCTGATCCCCCAAATACTGCCCGCTCCCCCCAGCCTATGATAATAGTAAAACAATTTGTTTCAATGCTCACCAGGGTCCAGAAGACACTTAACAGCTTCATAGCAGTCAAAAGCAGGAGCTTGAAATTACTCTGTGCTTGTAACCCAGCTAACCTCGATTTTACTGTTTATTACCATTCTTGATGGATTGAGTTTTCAATGTAGCTGAGTTTCAGTACAATCAGATCCTTACTCAGTGGGGATTGCAAATTTATGTAACTGTTTATATACTCTAAAGCAAAGCAGCTGGAGCAGTGCATCACAAAATAGCACAAATTGCTTGGCATACAGTAATAGGATCACAACCAGCAAATTTGCAACTTTCTTACCCTTTTCTAACGCAAGTGAAAAATCTGGTGGTTCTTTCAACCTAAAAAATACTGTGGGTAGTCAAGTCTCCTCTTGCTGTAAACAGGTTTATTAGTTACTAATAAAGATAACAATGTGGTCTTGGCTACTACTTAGCTTTTCTTCCCTGTACATGACAGCAGTGTTAAGCACAAGAGCCAATGGATCTAACAATGGGGATGCTACTACTTTCCTGCTCAGCTTATGATACTTTGTGATGGATGTCAAGATTTCAGTCTATTTTAAAAGAACATGATCATGGAAATAGCAGTAGACAAGTATTTTAACTACCTAGCTTATTTACCATCAAAGCAGGAATACAAACTCACTTTTGCTTTTCACAATTCCCCTTCAGCATACTGAAGAAGGCTGCAGAATGGGATTCCTGTAAGAGAGAGATCTGGTTATTATTGTGGTGTCAAATACAATTCAGATTCTAATCTTAGTGGGGTTACTCCCTGACCCAGTGCATTATTTACTGGCAGAAGCATGCAGTGGTAGATAAACCGATCCCTGATATATATACACCAATTTATTTATCATGCTTGTTCTTGTTCTCAAAATCTCAGGTTGTTTTTTGGTTTTTAAGTGACCAGCTACTCTGCTTGTCAGTGCTGACTGGTAGTCCTGTTCTCCCCTTCCCCACAACACCCAGTGTCTCTTTTGTACACAGCATGAAGTAACATTATGCCTTTCAACAGCAGGGAAATGATAGATCAGCTCAGCCATCACACAGAACTTCTAAACTTAGCCTAAGTTTAGAACTCAGGCTTGCTTAATGAACTTGCCTTTAAGTATTTCCACACTTGGAAATACTAGGTCTCTGGATTCCATTCTTTATCCCTGTTTTACAATACCGTACCACTCTCGTGCAGAAACAGCCAATATAATTTCCTTTATCATTTACTCCCACACTGCAGCAGGCACGACCAGCACTGCTACTTGTGCCTATCCTTACGCAAGAAGCACCAGACAATTTGCTGCAGGCAAAGCACACATGGGATGGCAGATTCTTTTCTGACATCCTTTCTGTAATCATGCAATTTTTTATGGCTTCACTTGCAAAATGCTGCTGCTGAGCCGTACGTTTAAAGTAGCTGAACTTGGACAAATGATCAATATCAAATATCAAAGTGCTGTCTGATGCCTCTAAGGAGAGGTGAAACTGCAAAAAGCAGTAAATGCCCTGCTGTCATCCTTTACGCAATAGAAGCCAAGAAGCAAACTGGAGAATCATTTTTCACCTGGCCTGCTAGAGCAGACTACCTTACTAGACTGGCAGCCTACTGGCATGTAATAAGTTTCCACGGGTTCATAACGCTCTTCACTTATTTCTGAAGGCAGTGATTAGTTGGAGACAACTTTCCAGATTCTTCTTTCTAGCTAGTTGCTTATCAGGTAGATGCTGCAGCATTTTTTTCTTCCTTTCATTGTATTTGGTAGGCTGCTCAGTTAAGCAACAAATCCTGTTGTTTCATGAATCAGCTCAAAAACTCAAAGTGAGTTTTAACTAGTAGCTTATTTCAGAAAAGAAAAAAAGCCTTGTAGCTGGGTGACAAGGGGGAAAAGAGGTGATGCCCAAGTGCCTTGTCTTAAAGTGGCCTACAGACCGTCCTTTTTTATCAGCAGAATGCAAAGTCTGGCACCTGAAGTATAAAAGGAACATTTACTTTCATTTTCCAATTATGGGAAAACTTCAGTTACTGAGATGACCACAGAAGTTTGTCTGCTAAAAAAAACAAACTGAATTAACCTTGAAGTTAAAGCTTGCTTACCTTCTACTTTCCAAAAACCTAAAAAACATACCTTCACTAAGTCCCTTTCAAAAAGCAAAAAAGGTTTATTACCACCTGCTTTGAAGTATCTTCTTCCTATTTTCTGCTCTAACATAAGAAATTCATGTTTTATACTGGTTTACTGGTCTTAGTTTGCAGTTACTACACTAGAGACAAAATCAAGGAAGATATTTTTTAATCAGACCAAATTTAGGTTACCTTTGAAGGAAGAGCTATGTTGTGTTCTAGTTCCTGATTACAAGGGATTCAGCATGCTCCTTGCACATTTCACAATAAGGAAAAAGCCCAAATTGCTGCTTTTCCTCGAACTGAAAACAAGTTCACAAAATGAGAAAAATATTAAATCACTATTTTAAATGTGATAGGTACTGTCAAGGGATGTTTATTTGGCTTCATTTAAAGACTGCAAAATTGCAGTCTTTGCAGTTAAAGACTCCAAAATTTAGCTCCTTGAATAATCCACCATGAAAATACTGGAATTTTTACCAAAAAAAAAAAAAAAGAAAATTAAAACAGAAGTTAACCTCAACATGTTAGGAAAGACATGTTATTCTACTATGTGCTATCCAGGAGGATAAGCTATACAAGCTGTTAAAATAACATTGCTTATATTAAACCAGAATGCTATTATAGGGGCAATAGCAAATTTTCTAGCTATTACTTACTGTGTCAAGCTGGATATAAAACTTCCATGCCAAAGTATTTACAGATTTAAGTAACCATCAATGGATTAATATACTTCTGACTTACTGCATTTTGAAAATCACTACTTATTATAAAGGAAGCATGTTTTGATGTTAGCAGATTGAATTTATTCCTGGTCACTATAATTCTAGAGCTAGTAGGTCTAATCTTCAACCTGTATTTGTGTTTAGAGAAAAGTTTAACACCCTCTCCTAAGTACTTTCTAAGAATTTGTGTCTCTTCAATAACTTGATTCCCAGTCTTCAGCAGCTATTCCTTATCGCTTAAATGAAGCAATTTTCATGAAAGCTTTATTATAGACAGTCAATTTGACCTCAGATTCTTTTAAGCCAATGCATTCGCTGTAAGGTCCATCAGAAACTACTGACATGTATTAGGAAATAAAGTGCACTGGAGAGAATTGCATTCCTGTGTCAATCCTGGAACTGCTCTTGGTTGAGTATACATGTACAGTCTGTGACTCAAATCTGTACCTACAGCAGGCTAACTCTGGACTAACACAAAGGAACAAAGTACCAATCCAGCCTTGCTTTTCTACCTGCTCTAATTTTTGGTCTAGTGTGTCCTTCAGTCCAAACCTTTTCTGTACAGCAAAATTACAAACACATTAGCGTTCAAGAGAGAGACAGTGGCAGATACAATTTTGCAGTGTGTGTAAACAGTTAAATCCTTATTCTTTATCAGGGGAAAGTTGTGAGTAGACTAATTGTGTGAATGTGATACATTCAGCCTGCTCTTATCCATCACCTATCCCAGAGCAGACACACTTGAATACAAATGCCTCATATAGAGATCAAGTATAGAGTGCAAGAGTGCTGCTGTGTTTCCCAAAATCCCCAGGGGAGACAGTATCATGACTAGGCCAGAATTTGAGCTGTTCTGTAATACAGCAAACAACTGTTGGTTCAGTCCACGTGACCTTTCAAGCCCTATTCCTCGGATAACAGGGAAAAAAGATTAGTGTTTTTTGGCAAAATCCATAAAATTCAGCACTCAAATTTAACCAAAGGGTAGTTTTATTTCCCATTAGAACCATCTCAAGGACATAACCGAATGTTGGAAACCCCACAGAAGGGCACATACAGCAAATGTGGTGAAATACAATGTGAACAGCCCCAAGGGTTCAAATAAAGTAGGACCATTAGCTAACTGGAGGAAAAAACCCCAAATTAAATCTCCGCAGAAGATGTTGTACTTTCTTCTCCATTTACACTGAAAAAAAAAAGACAAATCCAACAAAACCCTTGTATCTCTAACAATACATTCAATCCTGACTAAAGAGTTTATCAAGATGGCAACAGGATGACTATAATACAAAACGTTCACCACTACACTCTGTACACACCTGTTGTCCAAGCCCTCCCCCAAACCCACGTGATGATGGTGCCCCCATTATTTGCTTGCTTGCTGGGCCTGCCTGCGAAGGAGGACGTAGATCTTCTCCTTTATCCAGTCTTTATTGTACGGCTGGTATGTCTGAGTGTCAGCACGGTAACTAGAAAGAAAAAAAGAATGAATGTTAATCTGCCCTGCAGTACATTTACCAGAAGAACTTCACAAACAATTAAGTGTCCTCAAGTGTATGAAGCAGAAAGTTGTGTACAGATCATAACTAATATCAGAGGTAGATGGGAATTGCCACTTATCAAATGGATTTATTCTGTTCCCTAAAAGAGTTACCCAGCAGATCAGTCTGACCCTGAAATAAAACTAGATGTTCCAAGGATTATCGAGTGACTGGATCACAGTGCATCACATTTTAATTCATGAATACAGTTACTTACAGGAGACAATAAATGGAAAATCTTAGTATTCTAGAGCTCAGAATGAAGAATAGTTCACCAGGGAATGATCTAATTTGTCTTAATGAGCCAAACACTTCTACACTCCTTCAAGCATTTATTGTAGTTTTCAAGTGTTCAACTTCTCTCTGGAATTTCCTGAAAATTTATAAACCTAAAATTTTCCAGGAGCAAAGGTAGACTCAGAGACGGATGACAAAGGATTCCTGCCAGTTGGCAGTGAGGACAAGCTTGCATCTAACAAGGACACTTCGTAAAAAGCAAACTGAAACAAGAACCCACAGATGTGTTTTCTTTGCTGCTCAGGGAAAGTTGATAAAAGCAGTTCCCTAGCAACACTAGCAGAGGCCAAAGAATTCAGGTACTCAGGACACTGCTGAATTGAAGCAGAATGAGACTGAAAAATGAAAGCAAATTGCATGAAGTTATCTCTGTAGATTCACGCCCTTCTTTCTCCTTTAGTCATTGAAGTTGAATATTTTTTTTATGAAGATGGTACTTTAAGTGAACGGTTCAAGAACTACTAAAGTTCTAGTCAGTCTTTAAATCTTGATATACATATTTCTGACCAGGTAAGAAAGGTAGATGGCCATTGGTAAGAAACAGAGTAAAAATCTGAAGTTAACTCAACCCAGAACAATTTACAGTTCTTACCTAAGGAAAACACCCTAAGCACACTGTTTCTAAGAAAGCCTTGTTATTTAAAACCCAGCATGACTCGTTCAAAGCCAGAGTTTCAGTATATGTTGATACAGCAGTAGTTCTTGTGGAGTATAAGAAATGTTTCAGGAAAAATTATTGGTTTCTATCCCCCACCCCCCAACCCATTCACAGTGCTACACCACAAGACCAGATAGCAAGTACTTCAGGAATGTCCATGAACACAGGACATGTCCTACACCTCGTGCTACGTGTGCCATCTGGTGGAAAACTAAAAGCTGAAGTAGAATTTGGCACAATGCTGCGTTTACAAGCCTAATTAAAAAAAGCACAAGACTGTGCTAGAAAACAGTTGCTACCTCCTAAAGCAAGTGGCAAGCTTCAGTATGTTAGGTAAACTGTGGTTTTCAAAACTTGCATCAGCCCAGCCATATGAAAATCAAAGGTGGCAGAATGTCTAGGGTCAAGCTAACTCTGCAGAACCTGTACGCCCATTTTACTTGTTCTACTGAAAACGTTAGCAAATGGCATTTGTAATAAGTCATTATCAGTATCAGATTTTGTACTGTACATCAGAATACAAAGGAAAACAATCTGATGCTCAGGTTTTAAAATAAAAATTTATTTTAAAACTGGAATTAACTGGCAAAGTCTGTTCACTGTGCAGCTATACAAGTACTTGTACCAGGATTTCAGCCACAGCAGTACCGCTGCAGGAATGTCTATACCAGAAACTCACTGGCTTAAAAATTTTCTGGAATTTTGAGATTCAAAAGCCCAATATTATGTCTTTTGTTACTTGAATATGAGATTTGCATCCTTATTCCTACAGAATTTCTGCAAAGTTGATACCACTGTCATAACAAACCTTGAAATTTATGGTATGGAAAGTACTCAGCCTAACACTAAGTTTTGTTCTGGACAGTGAAATTTACCATGTGATTTCATGGTGCAGTTGGGGTCCCCTGGTGGTCTAGCGGTTAAGGTGCGGCACTCTCACCGCCGAGGACGCAGGTTCGATTCCTGGTCCTGCTTCAGGGTCCCCCGGGTAGATGGAGCTCGTCAGCCCCTAAGGCCATCCATCTA
>JAWWLV010000179.1:29223186-29233950 GCA_035041135.1 Platyrinchus mystaceus | reverse complement strand
GAGCTTCGCCTTATTTCTGTGTGCAGATGTATCCTTTTAGCTTAATCCTAATTTACAGGACTCTGTTGGTCTAACTTAGGGCTGGAAACAAACCTGTACCAGTTCTTGAGGCTATTTCTTAAGTTGTAGTCTAAATGCAAAAGTTTTAAAAAAAAAGAGTTGTAGCAGTTTGAATGTTTTCATGATATAACAGAGGCCAGCAGTGTTGTCTGTGAAAGTAGGTGTGAGTTTTTTGATATGTTCCAGTAAAAGTTTTGGTGCTATGTAGATTTAAAATAAATACTGAGCAGTGAAACAGCCTGCTAATTTGAGGAATTTAAGATTTTTTCCCATGGATTTTTAGCACTGTTTACTGTGGTGCTCTTGTTTTTTAACAAGAGACATGCAGGTGTGTTTCGCTGAAATTATTTGATTTCTTGGTTAAAACTACATTACTTTTGCCTGTGTAGGCTGTTATTAAATTTCTGCATTTTCCACATCTAATTATTTTGTACTGAAAAGGAGATGGAGTTTTATCTTGAAACAGTAACTTGTTAGTGTGCATTATTTTCATGGATCTTTAAAATTCACAGATGCCCAAGTGAAAGCAAGCAGTGCTCTGTATTTGCAGTTGTAAGAAATCAGTATTACTTCTGACACTTTTTCCCTGTGTTTATGTATGTATGCAAAAGAAGCTGTAATGTTGCAGGTAAAAATATTTTTTTTTCCCCAGGGTAAGATACTATGTTTTTGCAAAATGACTATGGAAAGTGGATGTTGAAAGGTATCTTTTAACGTAGATTTCCACTGTATAAGAATTTACCAAGTATAGTTATTATATATGCCACTATAAGGTGCGTGTTTGCAGAAAACAGTTGTTTTCATCTCTTGCATATTACTATTTGAATTTTCCCCAGTAATGCTGCAATTGTTTCCTTATGGTCACATTTGGCTTGCTTTCAGAAGGTTAGCTATGCATCCCTAGAGCTCTCTCCTACTTCTGTGCAAGTATTACCTGTTTTGGTGAGGCTGAACAATTTGTGTCATTATGATGCATGAAGGAGGATGGATGGCACAATAAGGGTATGTGGCAAGTGGTTTCCCATTAATCAGACACTGACCTCTGTCTCCAGGTCCTCAGTAGTTAAAGTTTGTATTTTGGTAGCACTGGGCATGGGAGATGATGGCTCTGCCACAAAATGTGTGTTACATGGTTGTTATGAAGACCTAGACTCCCATGATTGCTACGTGTGATACGAGGGGGGCTGTTACAGAAATTGTGAGAAATGGCCTCTGCAAACTGTTGTATTTTAGCATCTATTAGATGTTCATGTAATTGGATTTTAGTACATGGCTTTGACTTAAGCCTGTCATGAGGAAATGAATTGGTAAATTTATTAGTAAAACAGAATATAGTGAGTTTGGGAGGAGTGATACGTCTCTAAGCTTTTTGCCCCAAATTAGAATATAACCAGGAAGATAACCCTAAGTAATAGTAGCAAGTACTGATTAACTATGACTGGTTTTTAATCTCATAGAAATTCTTCCCAAAGTATGAATTAAACTGTTATTATTTGCTATACTATAAAAACATTTTTATGTATTGTTGTTAAAGTTTAGTTGCAAATTGTCAATACTAATGTAACAAGTAACCTCCTGTCCCAACCTCTGTTAATATGGGAGAGTAAAGAAAGCATTTTCATTCCTAAAGATGATACTTGTTTTGTACTTGCTTGCAGGAGAGATTGAAGTTGGTGACTGTTCTGGGTGCTGGGCTGCTGTGTGGGACTGCCTTGGCTGTCATTGTGCCAGAAGGAGTACATGCACTTTATGAAGATATTTTGGAGGGTAAGAACCAAACCCAGATGGCCTTGCTCAAGAGTTTGCTCTCCATTCAAACTTAATTCTGAGTAGACTAATTTTGTCCTGTAATGTTATGGCTAATAGTGAATACAATTGCTCTGAACGTTTGCATTTTTTAAGATTTTTTCACTAAATGGGGCCATACTGTTCACATAGGACATCTACAGGTTGCAGTTTAGAGCTACGTGGTCTGTAACCTTGTTTAATATAGAAGAAGGAGAAAAGAGACTATTACTGCAGAAATATTCCCAGAAATATTATATTAGTAGTATTAGAAGTATTTATCTAGAAAAAAAAGAATTTTCTGTGGCTTCAGACTCCATGTCTAACTCACAGTATCGTGTCTAAAGATACTACTGTCTAAAGCCAGTCTATCGGTAAAGATTTTTTTTTTTAATATTTCAAAGGGTCAGACTTAAAGGGGTATTACAGATTTAACTACAAAAATTATTTCTAATATTTTTCTTGGAAAGTAGGATATTCAAAGTTAAGCTTGTGAGAAATTAACATCTTTCTTTTGTTTGTGTTTGTTTGTTTGTTTTCAAAATCCACCTAATTATATAATTAAACCTAGAAAGGTGCACCTAAGGGAAACATTGAGGTATATTCATACAGCTGGAAAAACAAAAGGAAAATGGTCTCTGTTTTCCCAGTTTTAAGTGTAACTTAACTCTGAGACTGGTTGCTCACTATCAAGCATTTGAATGTTTTTCATTGATACAAAAGTAATTTACTGTTATTTCTGTATTTACCCACAGGCACAGAATGAATAACTTTTAATTTTTGACCTTGCAGGCTAAGAGCAAATGATAAATCATGACTTGGGTTATTCTTTGATCATAAACCTCTGTATGTGCGTAGTGAAGCCTTGGTTTGAGTACTGCCAGCAGATAAAAGTCTTTTGCTGACATCAGTCCTTTGTTTTGACTCATGAAACTGTATAACCACTGTCAGAAAGATTGCCCTGAGTTACACACTGTGCTTTATGGCTTGAAATGATCTGAAGCAAAGTTAACTTCTTAATATAGATGGCAACAATCTTGTGTGGTCTGAAGTAATTTTATCTTGTTCAGCAAAGATATGTTTGAAATCTTGCAAGGGCTACCAAGCCTATTCTGATGTTCTTTGACTGTAGCAAAGGCACTGTGACAACATTTGTACAGTGGGATGAATGTACACTTGTGTCTCATCCAATAAGATATATGAATACTCCAGCAAGAATATGACTTGTTAGAGTAAGTCAAATTTTTGGTGTTAGTGTCTAAAATGTCTGAAGAGTAGTTGCCAGCCAAAAGACCTCCCCTGATACAACTTCAGGCTCAGGTCCTGTCACTGGATCTTCTGCAGAGCTGCTTTTCTGATTGTTGTCCCCCAGTGTATAAAGGTAGCTGGGGTTATTCCTCCCCATGTGCGGATCTTAAGAGAAAATACAGTTTCTGATCAAGGATTTGAACATGACGAGAGTCCTCTTCATGGTATAATGCTAAAAGTTGCTTTGTGAGGGAAGAGAAGTTAATGTGTCACCTGCATCCTTATATTGGACTGTGATGCACTGGAGCTTTGCACATGGGTTGTCTGTTTTTCACTTCTTATTCAAAGAATGAATTTCTCTTGAGTTTGCATGTAAATACAGGAAAGTTACTTCTGTGAATAACTGTGTTCTAAGAGTAGGGAAAGGACAGTAGGCTTTACGAAAACAATTACCATTAGAGATTGCGATACCATCATTAGGTCTATCAGAGAAGCATAGAAGAAGAAACATTGTCTTAGTAGCACATTAAAAGGGTTTACAAACGTTAATTGAGCCTGCCAAATGTGATTATTAAGCATTGTCCCTGTTCTGTAATGAAGGTGACTTGTACGTGAATGGTAGGTAGTTCAGGGCTTTGCAGAATAGCATGCAACTCAAATATCTGTCTTGAGGTATCAGCTGGGGAAGTAGATTTACTGCCTCTTCTCCCGTTGGAAACACTTGAGTAATACTGTTTGCAAAGCACCTTACCTGCTGTGGAAGTACAACTATGTATAATAACAAGATTGCCAAGGAGCATTAAATGCCTCTTCTGTATCACTCAGAGGGCTTTCTAGCCTGATGTCTTGTCTCTGCCAGGGGCCATAAGGGGAAATATAAAAAAAAGAAAAAGAAAGAATATATGATTCAAGTGAGCAGTGTCTGAATCCAGGAGGTGAAATTTTACTGTGGTCTGTATGTAGTTGGGAACTTAATTCAAAATTTTCTATTCCTGATCTTTGGTTGTGCCTTTTTAACAGTGTATTTCTGCATGCACTTGGGAGAAGAAGGCTTTGACATGATTATTCACTTGTATCAGCTAGAAACAATACCTAGAATTTTGCTAAAAAATAGCTGTATTAAATCTCTTTCACATAAATGTACTAAGGCAACTCTCGCCAATCTTTGCTGGCCAATACTGAAGAAGCTATGTACTTCTGGACATCTCCCACTGCGTCAGATGGGATTGCAGAAGCAGATGTTTCCTGTGGTCATAAGCAAGGTTGGAGGACCTTGTGCATCTGTCTTGGGAGCTTCTAGGCCAAAGACTACTTGAAATGTTTAGTGCGTGTGCTGGAAAAACTTTCTCTTTTAAGCCTGTGTAAATTCAGAGTGAGTGATGCAATTTTTGTTGAAATTGGTGGGAATTTTGTGTGGTATTTGCTTATGATAAAGATCACACATGTTGGGTAAATGGCAGTCTGTAAAAGTTGGTAAAGTTATAATATTACGTCTCTGCTTTTTAAAAGTCATTGTAGGTAGAGACATTTGTCACTTTTACAAATCTCTGAAATATTTGAAAATGTTTTAATATTATGACCTGTGCACCAAATAAAACATTTTCTACATGGAAACTTAATTAAAAACCTGTTGAGACATCATCTTTTCCTTTCTTAGATTTTAGACTTAGATTTTTTTATCAATTAATTTGTATTTAAAGTGCAGCATTTAAACAAAGTAGCCTGGCTTATCATGTGTTAATGCTTTCCTTGCTTTTCCATGCTGAAGATGTATGAGGAGAGACCAACCAGGCTTCCCGAAGAAGATCATCTAAGAAAGACCTTAAACAAGGTCTTCTGTGTATTGTCCAAGAAAGTATGAGGAAGGCTTTCAGCAAAGAAGGAAAAAGGTGGCCGTGTCATGTTTAGTCCCATCTCCTAATCTGTTTCCTTGCCTGTCACAGGGAAGCATCACCCGGCGAGTGAGATGCAGCGAGTGATGGAGTCTGAGAAGGTAGCGAACGTCGCGGTGGTACCTGAGTATGGCCATGACCATTCCCGGTTGCATGCCTACATCGGTGTATCCCTTGTCCTCGGCTTTGTCTTCATGCTATTGGTGGATCAGATAGGCAGCTCTCATGTGCACTCTACAGATGGTAAGTAAAGATTCAATAAAATTGAATTAGACTTGTTAATTCATTTTAATTACCGCGTTGTGATTTTTTTTTTTTTTTTTTGAGTGCTACCGGATTTAATTTGTCTGTTCACATCCAGAATGTTTCAGTAGGTGCTTTACAAACATGAATCAGGGTCCATATGAAATGTTTATGCTGGAACTATATCCTGAAATTCAGCATAGTTTGAGAGCGTGCTTCACTAACATGAAATAACAATATGAGCATGTATGGTGTGGGGGTGAAGGGTGACTTTACACTTGAGTTATTGTCTGTTTTACAGTATCAACCATAGGGGATTTCTTTGGCTTTCCAAAAAACTTCAGGTTAGTCTTATATTCATTTGTTTTTTTCCTGCATAATTGTCATACATGTAGGTAAACTTTGCAAAGAACAAGTTAAGTAAGAATGCAGAACTGATTAGATGTAAGCTCTGGTCCTTTACTGTAACTGTACAGCTGGACCTCCCACACTAGTCTAGAGCTTCACTTTCACTTACTTGAAAATACCTCCTGCTTTGTCTAAAGATTTCTTGCAAGACTACAGTTGCCTTTGTTTACTGCCTGTGGCTTAATACTCAGACTGTCACTTGAAAGGCACCAAAGGTGTTCTGTCATTTGAGAAGGTATTTTATTGCCTTTAGCTGCTCATTTTCTCCCACATGGTGGAATTTGGCCCTCAAAAATTAAGGAATTGACCTTAAAGGAAAAGTAAAACAAACAAAGGAGGAGGGATATGTTTTGGTGGGATTCTTGGCAGTTCACAGTGCAGCTGTGCAAGTGCTTGTATGGGGTTAGTGTAGTGGGACAGATGGAAGGCCAGTGCAGAGGCTGTGTCACCTTTGTGCTCCTGAAGAAGTGTAAATGGAGCCACAGCCATGGCTAGATGATTTTCAAAGCTTTTGGTCATTTTATTGACCACTTGTATAATTCCATAATGGCTGTTAAACCATCTGGAATTAAACAGTTGAATAGTAAGATATTTCTGTACTTATGTGGGACTTACCCCTCTGTTCATTGCAGTGATTCTTTGTAACAGTTTCACCACTTATTGTGTAGTGGTGGATATTGTCCTGTTGTGCTGTGTAATGAGCTAACTTGCCAATGTCCTCAGACAATTCTGGGCAAGACACTGGATCTCAAAGTGCACTGGCCGCATTTCTGCTCTGTGGTGTATAACACTGGAGGGTAATCTTTGCAACTGCTGCCATCACAAGCAGAATTTATTGCTTACTAGAAGCTACCAGAGAATCAGTTCAACAGAAACTGCCCCAATCTGTCACCTGAAGGAAACTACCGACATTGAGCTATGTGGGGAAGAATCATCCTGGCTCTGGAAGCAGCTGTGGATTTTTGGAATGCAAGACTAGCTTATCTTTCTCTTTGTAGCACAGACCTTTAACATTTCATTTCAGGAGAATAAGAGAAACATCTGCTTCTGCCTATGTCAGTGATCCTATAAATTGCAAAGAATTGTTTATGAGCCTTTCACTTATTTGTTGGCAGAACTTCAGTGATTTGAAGGTGTTAAGTATCAAACTATTTTACAGTAAATTTATTGCAGAAATACAGAATTTGGTAGTTTTGAATATAACTGCCTAAGCACCTGGTAGAGATATGTGCAGTGATACTTATTTTTCTTTCAGTATAATTCATGTATTTGATCTCTTTATATTAACTTTTCTCATGATTGTTTCAGATCCAGAAGCTGCAAGATCAGGGAACTCCAAAATCACCACAACACTGGGACTAGTAGTCCATGCTGCAGGTAATGTGGGATCTGTTGTTAGTGCTTGACAAGGACATCCATTGCTGTGTGGGTCATCTTTGGATGTGATGGAAACACTTGGGTTTTGCCTTTGAAGGTCACTTTTTATTTAAAAAAAAAAAAAAAAAAAAAAAAAAAAGGCAGATCAGAGAGAACTAAGGATGTTCCCCAAAATTAACTGGGAAAATACCAGTGCTCAGATGTTCCATAGAGTTTTATTTGGGTACAGTATTTTCACTCTTTTATTTTTCCCATTTGAAAGGTTGTGTGATGCTCATTCTCTGCCTCTTCAGTTCCTTTGCTGTCTCCTTTAGCTGCTGAATTTCAGTACGTGCTAACACGTTTGATAAGTAGTATGAGACAGCTTTGTGTTTGCTTGTTGGTTAACCTGTGTTTTTTTAAAAAATACTAATTTAAAAAATAGTATCTTTTAGAAAAAAAGACATTATAAGGTGGAGCACAAAAACTTGACTGAAACACAGTCCTACTTGCAAGGACAGACTGTGCACGTGTTGCAGTCAACCCATGCAGAAATTATTAGATCATTGTAACTCTTGATTGATGTGTAGTAGAAATATGATGCTTTTTAGTCTTCTGCTGAGGGTTGCTGTCTAGATAAGTCAGATGTAGATCAAAAAGATACTTCTTCACTAAACAAAGTGTCTATATATTAAGGAATAATATAATATCCATTTTCTATTTCATTTAGACAATATATGTTAAATGATAAAAAATATTACAGTAGTTATATTTGAAAAATCTTTTAAAAGGTAATAATAAAACAGATTTTTTTAATTTAGACAGGAAGCTTGTTCTACTACAGAAGACTAAAACAACTGAACTTGTTACCTGGTTCTAATTTGAAAGGATGTATCAATACTGAGTAGATTCTCATGGTTTTTATGGTCTTGGGAAATATCAGACAGCTCCCGTTGAGGGGTTTCTGATATTCTGAAATCTTGTGGCTTAATAAACAAAGGCAAGTGTTGGGTTGCTGTTGTTAATGGCATTTTGAGTAACAGAACTTCTTAAATCAACATGGTTTTTACTGTCAGCCGTTGAGGGGGTGGGGAAGCTCATGTGGAGGAATAATCCATGAATTTGCACTCCTTTTTCAGCTGATGGTGTTGCATTGGGTGCAGCAGCTTCTACTTCTCAGACTAGTGTCCAGTTGATAGTGTTTGTTGCAATTATGTTGCACAAGGTGAGTCATCATCCAAAAAATCTTACTTGCTCTTCAAAAGACTACTAAAGCCCAGAGGAATTGCTAAAGATCTAAAGTTTCCGCAGTGATGTAATACAGAAATGTTTAATGCCATTGAAATAAACAGGTTAATAGTACAGTTTCAAGGACCAGAAAGCACTGGTATGATGTATGACAGAAAAGCAAATGATTGATGCTAAGTCTGAATGGGGTACAAATGAAAGAGAAATCTGACTGCCTACTGCCTACCTTGATTGCAGTGGTTGGGACCAGTCTCCCAAAGTCTCTCAAAAGTAAGGAGAGGATAATAGTTCATGAAGAAACATCAGCTTCACACTTCTTCTGAGGCTAGTGTGGTAGTGTTTGGTTGTTTTAACAAACAAAAACCCTATAGATTCTTACTGCTGTAAGAGATGTATCCAGGGAAGTGAAGCTCAGAAGTATATGGTAGGGCATTCAAGGAGGAAAAGCAGTTTTATGCTGATTAAAACAGTCTTTTGGTTCTGTGATGTTCTTAAGAAAATGGAAAGGATATTTGTTTTGAAGGGTTTTAGTGTTTAAAGGGTTAGCCTTTTGAAACCACTTAATATCAGTGTACTAAATTACAACTTCTAGTTACCTCTGTTATTCTAGTAGTTTCAACATCAGTCATATGCCATGACTGCAGGAAAAAAAATGTTTTTCTGCTGGTAACAAGCAAACAATAGTTTTTGAAGATGAGAAGATCTTCTTTCCTTAATACTTATGCAAATGTATTGGCTAAATAGGCTCTATATATACATGTGCAGACGCTTATTTGCGTTATGGTAACACATGCATGGATTACACTCGTTACTGATACATTATTGAAAAACTTGCTTGCATAATTACATGTTCCAAATGTTAGGGAACCCAGATCTAGTATGTCTTTACTTCAATGTTCATACAAGAAACCGTGGCTTATGTAACCCTCTTCAGAGGCGGTGATGTCAACCTCGCCTCTTGCTTGAAGTTTAATTTATGCTGTTGCTAATTGAAACTTACTTTTGTTATTCTTAATGTTCAGTTTAACTGACTTCAAAAATGGTACAAATTTAGAGGAGGAAAATTACTCCTATGAAATATTTGGCATTGGAAGAGAAATGTATTTCTTCTCTGGTGTCTTTTTCCTAGTCTTATCCAGATTGATGCTTTTGTCTTTCTCATGTTTTTTTCTTTCACTCATGGTTTCCATCCTCTAATCCTTTAAAAAAAAAGATTGTGTATAAAAATACTCAATGCAGTTTAGTTTGTCTTACGTCAAAAATGTCAGGGTGGATTGCTATTGTCTTTATGCAAGCAAAGATATAAGTAAATTCCGTGAGTAGTAGGACAGCCATGCCTTTTGGATAAGAAACTGGATGCCAGCAGAGAGAGAAGGGAATATTTGTTTGCTCCCTGGTGGGAACAGGAATGAAACTGAATGATGAACTAATCAAAAGACCTCTTAAGTCTTTGTTAGCATGGAGGCTGACAGTTACCTTTGGGCAATTTTTTCCCTCCTCACGTTAATTTTAGAATTTTTCTGCTGTAGATAAAGAAACTCTCTATCTAAGGATGTGTAGTAGTAACAAGATGAAAAAAGAAATGACCTAAGTTAATGGAAACTTGGAGATTATAGCGATGACTCAAGTCAGAATAAACATTTTAATATTTATAATGACTACACAGGTATTTGTTTTCTGATAGCCAGAATGTGAGTTTCCATTAGGTACAGTTATTAAGATGAGGCAGTCTGCAGAATTGACTGTTAATTTGGGTTAGCTGCAACATGCTAGTGCTTGCCCTGAATTTCTTCCAATTCAGTACATTTCAAAGTAGTAAGTTGTACTTAAACTTTTTCTCATATTTTAGGTTTTAGAAAGTATTGTATTACCAGCGTGTATTTTTTTTTTTGCAGGCACCAGCTGCCTTTGGCCTGGTTTCCTTCCTGATGCATGCGGGGCTAGAACGGAATCGAATCAGAAAACACTTGCTGGTCTTTGCGTTGGCAGCACCTGTTATGTCGATGGTGACATACTTAGGGCTAAGCAAGGTAGGTCTGTGATCTTGTTCTGCCCAAAATCTAGCTTAGTGCTGGAGTTTGGGGAAAGGAATATAATGATTTTCATGTAACATAATTCCAAACTGCTTGAAAAATTCAGCAGAATGGAGATTTTAAAAAAAGTTGATGAAAAGGTAGCCATATGAATGTACAAAACAAATATCCCATGCTTTCCATCAGAATCAGTGACATAACACCTTTACAGAATTTTGTATAGCTTTTTTTAGAAGTCTGATTTCTGTCTTTTCTACTTTCTGCTGCTCCCCACTGAGAACAAACTTACTCATATACCAGGTTTTATCAGATGCCTGCTTAACTAAGTAACTGTCGATGTTGCATGCATTCTTCTTTGAATATGCAGGTAGAAAATAAGTTTTGCTAGTTTCCCCTGCCATCCCAGAAGTGGTCCTCTGTGTTCAAAGTCTGTGTCAGAAGTTGAATCCTCAGCTAGAACAGCCTTTTTGCCTCACTCCTTAAAGCATAGT
>JAWWLV010000179.1:29172143-29223086 GCA_035041135.1 Platyrinchus mystaceus | reverse complement strand
TTAAAGCATAGTCTTGTCTTGGGTCTATACCACAAATGGCCTGTGAAATGAGCCACTGTACATGGGTTTGTCATCTCTGTCCAAATTAAATGTTTCTGCTTCTTACAGCATATCCTTTGACAGTCCTGTATTTCCAAGCTGCTGTAGGTCATGCTGGTGACACACTGTGGGGGTGTGTTGTAAAGAGTATAACGTGATCTCACAAAACCCAAGGCATGAGAGGAAAGATTAAATAAATCATCCGGGCTAATCCCTTTACTTGACAGAGAGGAATTATATTTGACATTACAGTGCAAGAGGCAGCAGAAAAAAGGGTTGGGTTTCTAAATGGAAATAAGAGTTCTGTTTGAGCATTCTTTTGAAGAATGCTCATCAAGAGTTGGGTTTGCATTTTGCACTTCAGAAAGAACAGAGAATTGATAAGGCATCAGGGCTGTCACAGTGGTTTTATAGTTCCAGATGAAGATGTAGCTTTGAGCTTTGAAAAAGTGATGCAAGAGTATACCAGAGAACTAAGATCGCATCTGAGCTGAAAAGTGTTCAAGAAGCATGTGAATCTGACATGAGTGGGTTTGCATTGCATTACATTTACTGATGTGTAGCATGATCTTAATCCTAGTACAAATGTGAAGAGGTGCTCAGTTTTGATCCAGAAGATGCATTTCTTCATGAAGTTTGCATGGAAATTCTGGAAAAGTTTTGGGGGTTTCCTTCTACATACAAATGAAATATTGAATGAGTGAGGATTTGGGACTTGGCTCTGAACAGGAGGGGACCAGATATTTAAAGGCTAACATCTTATTTGAACCCTTTGTTTGGAAAAAGGGGGGAAAAAACTCAGTCTTGAATGTTCTTCCTAAAATTTTTGGCTTTGCAATATCAACTTTTTTTTTTTTAAACATTTTTTTGTATGTTGTTGTGAGATGGTCAAACAAGATGCTTCTGCACAGACTGTGACTTTTTTCTTTTGCAAGATTTCCTAGAAGTCCAAAATGAAGTAACTAGGATGGGAAGTGTCTTTCTGCCCCCCCCACCTTAGAGTGCCTGTTACTACTACACGTAAGGTGCAAGACACAAAAGAACACGCTGAACCGTTGTCATTGCAAGAGAAGAGAGTTCATAAAAATCCTGTTGTGCCTGGACACTTAGAGAATTTTTTTTTGTTACCAATTGAAGAACTTCTCCTTATCCTCACTTTTGTTCTTTGTGTTTCAGAGCAGCAAAGAAGCTCTTTCAGAAGTCAATGCCACTGGAGTTGCTATGCTGTTTTCTGCTGGGACTTTTCTTTATGTTGCCACAGTCCATGTCCTTCCAGAAGTAGGAGGAATTGCTCATAGCCACAAACCTGAATCAACTGGAGGAAAAGGACTCAGTCGTCTGGAGGTGGCTGCCCTAGTATTAGGATGCCTTATTCCTCTGGTTTTGTCTATTGGACACCATCACTAAATGCTCAAATTTCACTTTCCTCCTCTTCGATCTGACATGAGCGGTAAAATGTCGGCTGCTCCCTTTACCATTGTCTCTTACCCATCATCCATCCCATCCACTTTATGGAGTTCAGAGGGAATCTTGATTGCAAAATGAGGAATACTAGGAAAGTTTTTAGTGTAGCAAAATGTACTTTGGCAGCCGGACGTAAATTCTATGTAACTTTCTTTTCTGAAGACATTTGCTATTTTAATTGCTACTTCTGGCCCTATTCTCAGGGAAGATGGAATTTGAAGTTTAAGGAAGGTAAGCAGGGAAGAACATAGCGACTCATCACAAAATTGCAATCACCAAAGTATCCTGCAGTTCAGCTTTCACAGCTGAGGGCAAAAACCAAGGATGGCTGCACTGTGAAATGTTGAAGTCTTACTGATGAAGAAGGGGGCTCTGCTCCATCGGTTCTGCGCTGTCCTGGCAACGTGACTGGTCCTTGTGATGTCTGTCACTAATTGTATTGCAGAAACGGGCCACGCTTGGAACTCTGGATAACACTGCTATTGTCACAGAAGTGTCACTTGATAGGAAAGAAATTATGTAGACAAAATGTAGGATTAGACTAAGAATCAGCCGGTTAAGAAAGTGCAAATGAATTTTGCAGCGTATTCCATTATTTAAGACAAAGGATAGAAGCAAAGAGAACAGTGTTTTGATTGTTTATGCAATGGCTAATAAATTCTAAAAAGGCACTGTTTCTTGGGAGATGATCTTCTTCCAAGTCAGTCACGTGTTAAGCACCAAAAATGTTAGCGGGAATTACATCTTGGTTACTATGATTACACTACTGCTTCTGTTGAGAGAAATACCCATAGTGCCCTTTGAAATAGGGCTGTTCTGGGCTCTGGGTAGTCGAAATCTGATGGAGACAGCAGTTGAGGGACCAGAGAACTTTACTAGCTCATTTTTGAAAGTCTGAACTGCTGAAATCAGTGGAGGGCTGTGTAAGTTTTTTTCACTAAATAAAAGTATTAAGGATACCAAAACAAGATGTTTAGTTAAATATTTATGCTGCAGATAGAATACCAAGTTTTTCTAATGCAGTTCTGAACAAAAAAACCCCCAACAAACAAAAAACCAAACTGGTGGGTTCCCAGTGGACTTGTTAGACATTTTGTTCTTCCTTTGGGAATTATTCATTTGCCTCTTACTGAGAAGCATTAGTTTTGGTGAATATACTGAAGGAATTATTGCCAATTGCTGATGTCTCTCACTGCAAAGGAGAAGTAAAAGAGCCCTCCATTTCACAGGGACAGCTTTGTCTTGTCAGGCACCATTTCTGTACTGCAGAATATATTATACTCTAATAACTGTAGTGCATTGAAAAGTCAGGAATGCTTGACATGCACAGAATCAACATAACATTCTTTCTTTAGGGGAAAACTTTTTAATGCCATACCTGTTTTAAGCTACACTTTGTCTGCACTTTTTAAAGATAACATTGCCAAATATATTTTTCTTTTTGATTGTTTTTTTGTTTGAAATGAATTGTCAAGGCTTGAAATACCTTCTTAACTGAAGTGCTTCTTGTTTCCATTTGAATGAGTGTCTGTTTTTCAAGCCATTTATTACTTATGCTACACAGCTCGTTGTGCCTGGTAACTTCTTCATATTTTTGTCATTGTTTTGTTTATCTGTTAGTTCAGTAATGGGTATGGCCTGGCTCTTGGACTACTGATTGCTTTGTCTATTGGCTTTCTAACAATACGAGCATATCCCAGGATTGAACCTAGTATTGATTCCCAGGACTACTTGTTTATTTGTGCGTTTTACAACATAAAATCAATGCAAAATTATTAAAAATAATTTTCCCCATGGGACAGTATTTTCAGATAGAATTGGTGTTTCAGGCCTAAACAAGGATTTTTTACATTGGACCTTCAATACTGTGTTCTGAAAAGCCACTGCAAAATTAATGATGTAGATGAGATCCTCTTCTGTGTGTTCTTAAATGGTTTTGTTTGGTTTTTTACTATATATATATATATATATATATATATGCAACAAGTTACTGGTTAAAAAAGTTCAGTGAAACAGGTTTGTAGCACATGCAAATGATACACAGGGATGTTTACACCAGAGGTCCCAGTGTCCTTCCTGATTTCTCACTAGTTAATTTCTTCCTTGATAATCTCTCTATTTTACCTGCCTTAATTTTTCCACATAAGTGTTTCCAAAAGCTAGAGAGTTTGCAAGAGCAGTAACAGAAGCAGGAGATAGCACCTAGTGCTGCACTAAGCTGATGTTTAGTAAAGCAGTAAGTTTTTATTCTTTAAACTCTTATCTGTCACTTGCATGTGCACCCCACCCTGGGAGTTAAGGGGGCATCCTGACCTCGTTCCACTTCAGCCTCATTTTGTGTATAACAACAGCAATGGTTTAGGGAGATATATAACTAAGATCCCATTCTATGCCTCTTGTTCCAGCATTGGAGCGTGTGGATAGTACCGTCTTTTAAGGATCAGTGTGTATTGACCAGGATGTGATTTCACTGCTAGTATAACCTCTGGCATATTAATCATAGGTGCCACTGTTGAGAGGTCTTGTCATCGATTTTCCTGTCATTCAGATCATGTTTCCAGTTTCTGGAGCAACCATCAGAAATAGTAATACTCAGTTTAATGATTCCTGAAGTATAGAGTCCAAGTTATAGCAGCAGGTGAGGGATTTTGAATGAAAACATTGGAAACTTAAAATTGGCACAAAAATTTTGATAACATGCTTTTCATTTTGGCACTTGATTAAGTGATAGAAGACTTCTGTGATTTTTATTTGCAAGTGGGAACAGCATTTTGTTTTGCCTGCCTCTGTTATCTCTATGTTGAATTATTATTTTAAATTCTGTGACTGAAAGTGCAGTGACTAAAGAAGCTTTTGGTTATGTGATAAGGAGAATGTAAAATTTTAAATTATCAAACCTTTCCAAATTGTTAGTACCAGATAGAGGATTATTTTCTTGAAGCAGAGTATTTTAATGAGTTAAATGAAATGGCCCATTTTATTATAACCTTTTTTTACCTATCTCCCCATCTGTCACAGTAAATCCAAGCATTGAGTGTAGTCAGGGCCATCTGGTATCATTTTCTACTCCTCAGGGGACCTTGGTACAAACAAATTCCTCTTACTCTGTCTGTAATAGCCATCTCTGCCTGTTTTTTTTCTTCTGTGAGGTAGGTGGCAGCAGGTCTAGCAGGTAATGTTTAAACCAGTGCCAGCCATGTCCCCCTTTCCTTCTGTAAATCCCTCTAGGAAATCCATAATATTCTCATCACTTGATTTTTTCAGTTAATGATTTCTTAATTGGCAATAGGAATTGGACTAAAGCTATTTCTGTTGATCCTGGTGTGTTCAAGTACTTTCCCTACTTTTCTAATGCTTTTATTGTTCCTTATATAAAGAAGGGAAATACTTCTTTTCCAGCACTTGATGACAGATGCAGAAGCTGTACTGACATTAACTGAAGTGAGGATGGCAGAGCTGTCACGCTTAGACAGGACTCTTTGATTTTTGTAGCTTGTCAGATGTCTGGGTGTTAAACACGAAACCCACTGGTGACTTCAAAAAACCATTTCCAGGTGGATTGTGTAAAAGGTTAATATTATCCAAGAGGCCCAGGAAAACCACTGTTTATTTAGGAACTAGTTCAGAGCCTTCAAGGAGCTTTTGACAGTAGCAGATGTGTCTGTGTAGCATCAGCTAAATGCAGAATAAGAGAGATGCTGTGGAATAAATGTTCCTGCTGCTCCCTTCCCGTTGCTGGGACTTGGGAAGAAGAGGAGGGAAGTGTACTTGTATTCTCTTGGGGGTGGAGGGAGGAGAGGTGATTGCAGATTAGTGGGAAAGTTTATGATGAATTTATGATTCTTCATGATGAATTTCAGATTCCTGTTCACATCAAACTTCTTTTAAAAAATAATATTTTTTTCCTTACTGTTCATATATCTCTCAGCAGCCTTGGCTTTCCAGGGAAAAACATTGTGTGGTTATTGCTGTTTACCTGACTCCATGTATGGAACTGTAATTTTAATGTCTTTTCCAAACCATTTGTAAACAAAATCATTCCATGAATGGCTGCCTTATAATTTTCCCACTTTAATTGTGAATGGTTAAAATAATGTTGCCGTTTTCAATTTGTTTTATTATATTAAATTTTTACTAGGTGCAGTGCTTCGGAGTTGGCTTGTCATTTACTGCATGGGGTTTTGTGATAGCTCTGACAAAGAGAAATTAAGTCTTAAATGGGATGCAAGCAGTGCAGACAGTACATTTTATTTTTTTGCAAGTGTTTGCTGCTTTTCTTTATGATGTGTGAGTACCTCCTGGAAACCTGGAACTGAAACTGCATATTGGGAGGCAGTCTAGCAGGTTGATTCGGATATGAATGGGTTTAGAGGTATTAATACAGATGTGATTCGACAGCTCTGGTTGAGAGGGGCATTCGGCAACTTCTGTCTCTCACAGTGTTTAGGAGTTGGCATTGCCCCAGAGCTATCTCTTCCCCCAACCCACGGGGAAATCCTCAAGCTTACTAGACAGAGACCTCTTTGGAGGGCCACAAGGAGATGATTGCTGCAAGGTTGTCCCATGCCACTGTTAAAAGGCTGGAGGATTCCAACCTGTGCTCTCAGTTGTCTCAGTCCCAAACCCAAAATGCAAACACTGAGTCCCTTCGTTCTTTTTGGAGACTTTGTGACAAAGTCGCCTTTCACATACATGTATGTGCTTTTGTGGGATTTGGATTAAAAGTCAACTTTAAACCCTAGCCTGCTTTTTGTTCTTGTCCTACAGAGGTAAACTGCTGGTGAAATCTTTCTTGGCCTTGCTATGTGATTTGTTGTTGGGTATTTTGCCTCCTATCTTCTTGCTGTTTCTAGGCACTGAGTCACAGCTTAGCTTTCCTTGTGGCTGCTTACTGTTTACAGCTCTTCGGTGTTTCTCTGCCTTCATTGTTAATGCAGTTTTTCTGGCAGGCAGCTCAACTTCTTCCTGCAGCCTGTTAAGCCATAGCTACCTAAGTGTTCTCTCAAGTGCCAGTCATGGTGGTTGTAACTGAGAGGGGATTGTGCTCCTGCTGTGAAGAAAAACTGTCTTCCCAGGCTCCTGAATTTCTCGGAATCTTTCTTAGCTCTGACATAATTTTAAGTGGCTAAGTGTAGTAGGATATTAAGTTTTTGTAGTGGTCTCTAAGGTGCTCAGGCAGGGGTTAGGAGGAGTGCTTGCAAAATTAATTCTGTTTTGTTATCAGAGCTAAAGCTTGCAGGCAGTCTGGTTTTCCTGTAAGACACTTTTTGCCACATTTTTAGGGTTTGCAGATTTTATTAAGAGATTTTTGAAAAATCCGGTGAGTTGCACGTTGTGTGCTGTCATTATAGAAAGGGCAAACTTTTAGAAAAAGAAATTCAGTGGTTTATGTAATAAGATGCAACTTCAAAGAATGGCCACAGTTAGGCACCTTTGACTTTTTTACTTCCCCAAACTTGGTTGGGACTAGAGTTAACATCTTAAAACACATGTAGGGCTCAAATCAGTAAATGAATTGGAAGAGCAAAGGGAAAGGTTCTTGTCTCTTGCCAAAGCATGTCCCATTGTGTGTATTATATTAGGGGTTTGTAGAAGAAAGTTATTACTGCTGCAGCATCCTATTGCTATGGCCAGGATTTAGGGCAAGGATGAGAATCAGAGTTGGGATACTTGGAATAACTAGGAAGTGGACTCCCTGTCATGAGGCTGTTCCTAAGGAAACAGCTGCATGAGCTTTTCAGATCTGTAGGTAGATATGTGGGGCTTGGGTTTTGCGAGCGAGGGATCTGAAATTTTGTCACTTGACCTTGCATGATAAAACTATCAACTGGAGCAATGCAGGAAGGGTTTAAAGGCATTCTAGAGAGTGAGGCAGCTTAGAAATAGGCCGGTCTTCACCTCCGTGCTGTGGCAATGGTACTTGGCAGTGTGCCGAGTTCCTTAGCATATTGTGGGAAAGCACTAATTGAATGTGGTCTAGAGCACTGATTGCAGAGTGGTTGAGCCTGGGAGGGACCTCCAGAGGTCATCTGGTCCAATAACACTGCTGCTCAAGCAGGGCCACCTGGAGCCAGTTACTCAGGACTACCTCCAGATGGCTTTTGAGTATCCCCAAAGAGGGAGACTCTACAACCTCCCTGGGCAGCCTGTGCCAGTGCTCAGTAATGCTCACAGTAAAAAAAACCTTTCAGGAGAACTCTCCTGTGTTTTGCTGTGTGCCTGTTGCCTCTTTTTCTGTAACTGGACATCATGGAAAACAGCCTGGCTCCAGCCTCTTTGCACCCTCCTCTCTCATATACATTGGTGAGATGCCTCTTACAGCTGCTGAGTTGACACAGTTTATAGATACTGTTCTCCATAATTTCCAGCTGCCCTGTAAGCAGGATCAGGTTTTAGACCTGCATTTTCAGAAAAGAGAAAGTGGAAGGTTATAGGATGAGTGATGTATACATTGCAAATGTCTCACATATCTGTTTAAGAAATACCCTTGGTTGAGATGACTCGTAAGCAATTAATTAAAGAAAGGATTTATGCTTTTCTCCTGCACTTGCTATCTACGGACTTACCTAAGCTTGTCACACAGTGTTCTAGCTCTTTCACTCCACCAATAAGCAATCCTCCCAGACAGTTGCTTACTTTTGATTTTTCTAGTGGTTCATAGGACTTGTGTCATTAAGAAAGAGTGTAATCTCTTTATACTGGCTTAAGCACAAGAGAATATGATTAAAGTCAGTAGGAGAAGCAAATGACAGTGGTGCTGTTATAGCTAGTACAGGCAGATGTAAGGCAGTGAGGATGGGAAGCCACTATTTTTCCCAGGTAAGGTCTTGTTTTTTTGGCAAATAAAATTCAGTTTTAATGGTGAAACATTATTCAGTATATTAGCATTCTTTTAGTGTATTTAGTAAATATGTCACCTTGGTCATGAGTTTTAACCACTGTAGTCTGTGGTAACTCCTTTTGGAGATGTGAGGAAGTGTTTTTTGGTCCATTATGTTACAAGTGTTACCACTACAAACTAAAACATTGAGGAGCTGTGGTGTTGCAGACTTCCTGATGATTGCTGTAGTGTTCCTTTATTTGTTAAGGGGAAAAAAAGTACATCAGCATTTTTATGAGAGACTCATTAGGGATGAGCACAGCAGCTAGAAGATGAGCTGTCATTTATTGTTCCAGCTTACAAATTAAGTCATTTTTCTATTGATACGTGCAAGCCTTATCCAAATATCCCTGCTAGCAGAATTGCACAACATTCCACCCTCCTTATCACGGCACTTCTCCCTCTTGTCCGAGATGTGTAGAGATTAACAAACCGTTATGGTGGATGGGGGGGAATAAAGAAAAATGCCTCATTCATAAAAAACTTTTAGAGCTAATTAAAATTAAGATGTACCTACTGACCGACACCAAAACCATATGGTATTTAGGAAATCTAAAAGCAGAGTGAAATCTTTATGGGAAAAATGCTTGTTCTGTATCTATAAGGCCATCCAGTGTCTGAAGTGGTAATTACTTTGATATATGATTATAGCTATGTTGGAGTCTGGGAGGGGTTAATGGGCTTCTGCTGTCTGAAGAAACACTTTAAATGAGATATTTATGGCTATACTGGGTTGAAGAGGGCTGCTAAAAACCCTGCTTACAAGCTTTACTACTGCTCTGAAGGACTCTTACTGCAACACCTCTTAGTCAAGCTTTTCTTGTCTCCGGAGTATGATGCTGTCAGTAGAATGAGTTGGTTTAGGACTGCAATGCATTTCCCATGTTCTGTTGTTTCTTTATGGCAGAGAAACTGACAGATGGCTGATTTTGAACAAAACTTTGTACTCCTGATACCTCTGTGCAGATGCTTCTCGTGAAGGTGATTGGGTGTACATGGAGGACTAGGCAGTGGGTCTGCCCAGGAGTTTTTCTGTGCTTATTCCTGCAACCTAATCTTCAGCAGTGTGAAAGAAGCCTCGTCTACAAAGGCTGTGTGGTAGCAATGGCTCACAGGAGAATAAAAGGAGATGGGGAAAGGAGGAGATGGCCCTCTTCACCTGCTGTCTTTTGCAGGCACTTTATCTTTCATCTAGCTGATGGTTCTCCTCAACACAACATAGTTTGCAGTAGAGCTCTCATGGTCTGCTGCGGTGATAGATGGCACCAGTAGATCTTTGTGCCTCTGTATTTAGATAACCACATTATGAAGGAGGCAAGAAGTATGTCTTGTCCTGTGAATGTGCACAGCAGGAACCCTGACCTTACTGTGACTGGCTGGAAGAGCAGGACCAGGAGGGAGAGAGAGAAACTTGGAGTGGAGGCTGCTGCAACTAGAGCTGAGGGGTGTAACAGAATGTATGGGTAAAGGGTGTGAAGAACAGTGGTGTTGCGGTCCCTCCAGTTTCCACTCCTGAATGAAGTCCTAATTGTAGTATCCTTAGCTTTTTAATGCCTTTCCTTCAGTGACCACAATAATGGTAGGGGTAAAGGGAGTGCTGAATGTGTATGCAATTGGGGCAGGGGAGGTATGCTGGGCATTTTATGAATTCGAGATTAAATAAAACATGGTTTAGCCAATCCTGTTTTCCTGGATATGTATTTATTGTTTAAAAGTTAGACCTGTGACTTCTTTCCCTCCTTTGACCAGAGGGAACAAAGTGGGTAGAAATTGGTGAACTGCAATCAATATTGAAACCTTTGCAGTTGAGAAATACCTTGTGGATGAAAGTCCCAGCACCTAACCTGGTTTTAGAAACTTGGAGAATTCAGATGCACATTCTATTGTTGAAACAGCTAAGGAGTGTGCTTCTCCACAGTGAGCAGCCCTGGATCTCACTTCTTACTGGACTCTTTTGTCAGATCTGAAAAATGCTGATGGTTTTCCAGTTGCTTGCCTGTGTAATATGTAGAGGTATTACATTTCCCCCTCTATTATTCTGCCAAGGAAATGCTAACAAATCCTTCTCTTTTGCAAGGCTTTTTTGGCTGGCCAAGGTACTCAAAATACTGCACTGGTGTATGTATTCTTGTGATGTTCTGGATTTAGTACCGGTGTCATACATGAGGAAGTGTGGCAGAAAGAAATTGAGTTACCTGCTTAGAGCGATAGAATATCCTGAGTCGGAAGGGACCCACAACTATCATCAAAGTCCAACTCCTGGCCTTACACACGGCAGCCCCAGTCAGATAAGGGATGCTGCCACAACTGGAAGCTAAGCCCTGGTGTACTGAACTGTCCTTATGTGCCCCTGTTACAAAGGTAACACTTTTTCTGTGCTCAAAATTACCAGGTCTGACTAAGCAGTTGCATGTTGAAATTGTGCTGGCCCCGGAATAACTGCGCTAAACCTTGTCTCTGGTCTGTTTTGTAGATCTCTGAGTGTCCTGGCACCACAGGGGGCAAAGGGCAAGAAAGTCTTTACAAATTTCTGAGCTGTTCTTTACAGAGTCCATGCTACTCACCTGGCATGTATATCCTAGGTAGTCCTCAACTTGACTTTGATGCTTTCTATGCAGAAAGATTCCAGCAGAGCTGGTGGTTTTCTGTGGCCAGGTTTTGGTAGTGGAGGGTGCTATAGGGGTAGCTGGGCGGGGAGGAGATAGAATTTGAAAGGAAGGAGGAGTGAGGGGAAGGTGTCACTAAGATTGTTTTACTTCTCACTCTTTTGCTCTGATCCTGTTAGTAACAAATTTAATATCCCCACTTTGAGTCTGTTTTGCCCATGATGGTGATCAGTAAGTGACCTCTCCCAGTCCTTATCTCAACTCATGAATCCTTTGTTGTACTTTTCTCTCTTCTATCCAGTTGCAGAGGTGGGGGAGAGTGGCTTTAGTGGGTACCTGGCATTCAGCCAGGATCAACCCACCCCAGCTGGCTAAGCCATCGCTGCTCAGCTGTTTCACCTGATCAAGCCATGTTCTTGGTAACAATCTACTGTTGCTGCTGTCACATTTGGGATTGAGTTGAATCGTGTTGATCACAAGCAGTAAAGATGTAGGTAAAATTAAATGCTCTTGGAAAGGTAAATAGATATTGCTGTGTGCCAAACAGCAAGCATACCAGCACTAAACACTTACAAAACTTTACTGGGGAAAGGTTTGTTCTTTCCTGTCCCTGTGTATGAAGGTTCAGCTGCCCCTCTCCGGAGAAGGGGCACTCCTGTGGCTGCTGTGCTCCCCCACAGCCTCAGGAATGGGACTGGGATGTGGCTGCTGGAGCAGCGCGGCTTGCGGGCATGTAGCACTGGGAAGGGATGGGAGTGTGTGCGGTGGGTTCATCATCTACAGGAAAAAAAAAGAAAACAAGCAGAGCTGTACTTATTCACTGGTGTTGAACAAGCTGCTTGTTGGAAGCAGCCTATTTAACTGTTGCAGCTCTAGGCATTTTCTGTCAGCCGTGTGATCACTTTGGTATTTAGGCTTGATGGGGGCAAAACTGGTGTCTTGCAGGAAGGCTCTGTACTGTCTTCTGGAGAAAGCTTTTAAATGTAGCTGACCACTGTAATATATTCTGAAGCCCTGAAAAATAGCTATTTTGCAGAAATTTTATTTAAAAAAACCCAAAACAACACAGTAAATGAGCTTTCTTCCAGAAGAGATGTCTTAGTAGAATTAAAAAAAAAAAACAAACCAAAAAAAACCCAACACCAAAACAAACAAACTTTTACATGCTAAGAAGAATGCTCATTGACTGTGTTGTCAGTTCCTGAGAAAACCACCCCCCAAAAGCCAGGCTGTGCATGTGACTGCTTACTCTCAAATCTCTTTGCTTCAGTAAACTGATGTCTTGTCTTTCTGTCTTCCTGTAAGATTCCTGAAGTGGTGCTATATCCACAGCTAACAGCTGGATTAATATGACTCCTGGGCTATCCAGCGTGGATCTGGGTGGGTCTGAAGGGCTGGGACCAGTGAAGGGCTTTGGCTGGAACAGGTGACTAAGACCAAGTAATTCTCACCAAGGGATGATATCAAATGAGGTTATACATCTGTAAGGGTGATGTCAGATGAGGTTGCAAATCTACAGAGGCACTTGACTTTAATGCCTATTTGCTGAGTAACTCTTTTCTTTGAGCTCTGCAGGACAGCTCTGGCTTCCCATCTGACACTGAAAATTCAATCATGTGCAAAAGAAACATGCTCTGTCAGTGTATCACACTAGAGATGGATTGATGGTGGTTGCTTTTATTCTATTAAAAATAGCCTCTGCTGTGCATCTGGGAAGCTGGAGCATCACTTCAAGGAATACATGTGGCATTTTGTCTTTGCAAGAATGATGTATCATAAATGAAACCTGAGCTGAACTTTATTTCTCCACATTGTTCCAGGTACTTGCTAATACCTCCCATAATTTCTGATGGTTCTCTGGATTGAAAATGGTTATGGAACCTCTCAGAAGCTGTAAGAGAAAAAGGAATCCATACTGAAAGGCAAGATCTGAATCTTTCCAACTCCACAGCAGCTCTATCCAAATCTTAAGTTACTAGCCACAGCCCAATAGTTTGTTCTTTTCTGCACAATGTACTATTTTAGGGCTGCCCAGAACATGAAGGTATAACTTTTCACTTACAAAAAAAATACGAGCCTCCTCAGCAGCAGCAGCAGTTAGCCAATATGTGTATCCTTAAATTGAAAGGGAACATCTTCCAGCTGGAGGGTGGCCTGTGATGAAGGCACATGGTGTGATTCTTGGGGATGTCCTGTGCAGGGCTGGGATTTGGACTCAATGATCCTTGTAGGTCCCTTCCAACTCAGAATATTCTGTGATTCTGTGAAGAACTGTTACTTCTGTATAGCATGCACTGGTGTCTGCTTCAAAGGTTTTAATTTTAGCAAAATTTTATTGGCTTGACGTGTTGGGAAAATAGAGACAACATATTAGCAAAAAATTCCTATACCAGTGCAACCTGTAACTCCACAGAAAGGCCTTCTAATTAAAGCTGCAGTGCTTTGTCTCCAAGACATACAGCTGTGTTTCTTTCCCCTGTGAGCCATCAAGAGTGAAACAGCCATCTAAAATCTTCATTATTCTGAAACAAAAAGATTTCAGAGAAAGTAGGTGAGCCTAGTCTGTATCCCTGGAAGGTACAGCCACCCCAGGTTGCTGTGCATGTAGTGGACCCCACCATGTAACGGCTTTCTGCCTCTGCTGCTCTCATTGCACAGCAATTCCACAATCCTCTTCCAGCAATTAATTACTTTCTCGTTTTTTCATTACCAATTTAGGTCAATTTGTTTTCTTGCAAGCATCCACCTTTACCAATACATTAAGAGGGGAAATAACGCCTAAAATTAGACAGCAATCAAATTTCCCCCTTTGCTCTCATTTGAACAAGTGAAGTCCTTTTAGTCTCCTGTCATACTGTGGGTTAGCTATACCTGGGACCATCTGGGTTTTATGACACTGTTTTCTTGATCCCAAAATTTCTGGCCAGAAGTAGTAGGTTTTGCATCTGTCAGAAGTAACACTGAAGAATCTTTAAGCTGGCCCTTAGGACATCACTCCTGCTTGTGAGGCAGGTTGCTTAGACCTGTTCTGTTGTTCTCTACTCTTTCCTTTAGACAGGCCCCCAGCTTCATTAGATTAGTACAGACATAAAGGAAATGTTAACAGAATGACTGTTATTACAAATTACTGTGTCCAGACACCAGCAGTTGCAAAATTCACCTCACTGCTATCTACTGCCCTAGCATTGCTGCCTCCTGCCTGTGTTTAACTCTCGGTCACTTGACAAAAGCAAGTTGCATTTTCCTTCCCTCAGACTGCTGACTTTAAAGAACTTGCTGTAACTACTCAGTCCCTTGCTGAGTAGTAAGCCCCTTCCCTTTTCCTCCAGAGGAAATTTATCTCAGTTTTTTGATGTTCAAAGCTAAAAACCTCTTTACTCGCTTAGTCTGTGTAAAGTAAAAATAAGTAAAGAAGCAAAGAATGAAAATCTGCTTTTTCTCACTGTAGGTCACTGCTACCAGATCTTTGCATCACTGGTGCAGTACAATGGCAGGGGCATTGGATCATCCTTACATGGGAACTCTGGCTTTTCACTACACTCTTACAGAGTAAAGTGATGCCATTGGGCCCAGAATCCTTTTTACTCTTTGCACAACATAATTCCAGGGAAACTTTTCCCTCTCCTGTTTATAAGTAGTATTTCCTTCTTGGTTCAGTGTGTGGAATGGTGTCTACAGCATTAATACTTCTCTTCTGCAATGCAGTGTTTTATTCAGGAGTTGGAACTGAGGTGGGACAGGGGCAGTATCTGCTGCTCTCTCTGCTTTTTCACCCTCTGCCTTAGCGTCACTCAGAGATGGGCTTTGCTGCTGCTCGGGACATGTCCTGTCTGGGACCAAAAGGTCAGTCAAAGCCAGGGTGAGAGAAAGTAACAAAGCACTGAGTTTGCTGACTATCTCATCTAGTGATCAATAGTGACTTTTATCAGGGACTTGCATCTCTAATTTCTCTGATACCGAATGCAGTCCATGAGCTTGAGGCAGGCTGTCTGCATTTCCTCTATTTAAGATCCTTCCAAGTGCCTCTGACCATATAAAGTTAAGTGAACCTGTGTCTGGTGATGTGATCTAGCCTACAGTATGTCTCAAGTTTCTGATCCCCGGGGACGAGAAAGGAGCATGTATCTGCACTGTGTCACTTCTGAATAACTGCATTGGGAAGGGCTGACATCCAGCAATTACAGCTTCAAAATCGATACACAGGTTAAAACAGGAGCAGATGCCTCAGCATCTCTGGCATACATGCCATACAGCATGTATGTGACTATATTGGTTATATGATGCACCAAAAGCCCAAATGCTTTAGCAGGCATAATTCTACCGCAAATCCTAATCCTAGAGGGGAGGCAGGACACAGGAAGGAACAATGTGATGCTAATGTGCTTTCCTGTGGATGTTACAAAATACAGGAGTTCTTTTAGAGGACTTTGTATCTATGCAAGGAGGAAGGGTTTCAAGGGAGGAATAAGGACTAGGGAACCAGATTAAAAAGCTTATTGTGGGAGTACTAAAGAGGAGATGAATGTAGACTCACCCAAGCTGTGTGACATATTCCTCTGTGTGTGTGTTGTGGCCAAGAAGGAGCTGGCACCTAAGAGGCAGAGCAGAGACTGTGCTTGCCACATCTTCACGGTGTAGCAAGGCATGGAGGCAAGCAGAATTTTGTGTTCTAACTTCGATCAGCAATGGCCCTTTAAGCCTGAGCAAGGCATGCAGCATGGACACTGCCCAGTCCAAACCCAGCAGCCACGTGAACTCTCCCCAGGTGGGCAGTGCCAGGCTGTCACAGCAAAACCTCCCTCCCCTGCCCCGATGGCAGAGGGAATCTGATTGAACTTGCTGGCTCCCACTCACTCTGCCCTCATTTTCCTCAGGACAAATGAGAAGAACCTGTCTCCAAGTGCAAGATTTTGGGAATATGTGTCAGAGATGCCTGGCAGTAAAACATCCGTCTTGCCCTAATTTCTGCATGAAGTGCTGCAATGTCGAGTGAAATAACCTTCCAAGCTGGCTCTGGTGCAGAGGTATTTTGGCTTATATTATTGCTGAGAGCTTTCTCTCTGATGAGCTCTTTCTGCCTCTCCGTGTTTCTGATGTCTGACTCTCTTCACTCTTTTTTTCCCTTGGGCTGGGATGTGTGCTGTTTGTAATGCATCAGGAAGTAATACGCAATGAGGAAACTCTCATCATCTGTGCATCAGGGAGAGAATTACTGACTGAGTGCTGAGCAGTCAAGTTATTGATTCAAACCAAAGCCCAGTCTCTCTGTCTGCTGGGCTGGTTACGTCCTTCTGGTTCATTGCATTTAATCGGATTCCCTGAGCTGCCACACAGAAAGGGGAGAGTTAGAAGCAGATCCATCTATAATGTTCTCTTCAAAATCCAGTTCGGTATCCCCTTCTCCATCCATGGAACAGGCAGATTCAGATGCTCTGGACATCAGCACCAAAGTGCAGCTGTATGGCGTGCTCTGGAAGAGACCCTTCGGGAGGCAGTCGGCCAAATGGTCCAGGAGGTAAGCCACAGTTGCTGAGCGATGCTCGGGTGAAATACTAAGCCGAAGGGTTCTGGCATAAGTTAAAGCCTGAATGCTTGACTCTTCAAGTGCAGCTAGCCAGGCAGAGGCTCGGGGTAAAACTGTGGGCATAGCTTCCCTCCTGTTCTGAGTTGGCTTTACACACGTGGCACCCCATTGTTCTCCAGACTTTGTGCTATGTGCACTTCAGGGAATAGGGACTAGCTGCCTCCTCTGGATAATTATGATAGTTGCACAAAAGAGGAAGAGTCAGCTCATATATTTTGCCCCTAAACTGTTTGACTTTGTTCTTTGGCGCTCATTAAAGCTCTGAGTCCTTTGGGTGTGAGATGGCTAGGCTGAACTAACAGTGCATGTGAGTCCGTGTGTGCGTGTGTATGGTCTGCAGGGGTTTGTGCATCAGCATCAGAACTGCTGTGCTGCCTGATAGTGATGGCACATGAACAGCACATGAAGAGTCTTCCCTGGGGAGAAGGTGGCGCTGAAGTCTCTTCCATATGGTGTTAAAGAGTTGTAAGCTGCTGTGTGTTGTCTGTCAGCAGCCAGGAAGTTTGGAGCTGGAAAGCGTTTGCTATAACCTTTTACCAAGGACGGAATTATGTTCTATAATACTGAAGTGATGGGTCAGTTTTAAGTTTAGAGTTGGTGTATTTCTCTGTGTAAATCAGTGAATCTCTGGTACTTACCTTTTGTGGGTAAGTACTTACTCTTTGCTGTAGTCTGCAGTGTGGACACAATCAATCCATTTTTAAAGCCAGCTTTCCCAGTTTTGCTCTGTGTAGTAACCACAGTGCTGTCCAATCTAAACCTGTGAAGACAGCATAGCCTGGGAAATAGTTAAACATTCCTTGGGAAGCAGTTTTATGTTTGTAGCCATCTTTCACCTGTGTGCAGGTTTTATTCCCTTCCTTTCCTCCCCACAATGGCCTATTTTCATCCAGGAGTGAATTTGTGCTGATGCTCCCTACTCAGTTCCCAAATATTGATATTTAAATGAATTATGTCTGGAAACTAAAGTGACTGTGTTACGGAAAAGAAGTGGACAGAATAACGGAGGGGAACATAATTTGCCATGGAGGAGACATTCTTAAAAGGCTTTCTTCCTAATAAAACTTTCTTGCAGGCAAATGGCCCATTTCTGCTCCCTCTGTCATTATTTATTTAGTGCTGCTCTATTCCTAGAAGTCACCCCCATCTTTAGCAAGTGGTAAATATTTTAGTGCTAGCAAGTGCGAAGAGTTGGGGAGGTGACGTAGGGCAGGGATGATATGGAAGATAAGTTGCAAGCACAGCAGCAGAGGGTCCTGGGGGAACAGACACAGGTCAGTGAGAGGTGAACACAGGGAATCTGTAGGGTTTGCAAGGAAGTGGGTTCTGGAGTTAAAAGACTGGTACAGTAGGAACAATGTCTTTGTGTGGTTTTTTATCATGGGAGAGAATTGTTTTTAAATAAAGTACCCTTGCGTGTTATTATAAGTCAATCATTATGTGGGGATAAGGAGGAATTCACCATTCTCCCTACTTATCCCCCCATTCCCAGCAACACGTAGCTGGTTAAGGGCTTTTTTAAGTATTGTTATTATTATTCAAAGGAGAAGAAATGTTTCCCTCTCCAGTTAAATAAGGAAAAAAAATTTGACTATTGCTCGATGTAGTTGAGGATCTGATCTCTGATCAATGTGGGTTTTGCCCTGACATCTTGGACTGGACGACAGTCTTTGTCGCAAGGAAAATCTTTCCAAGATATGGGAGGTAAACCAGCTTGTAAGGGAGGATTCATCTCATCAGGCCATCAGCCATGAAGACAGTTTTATGTGGCTGTTAGGAGATGCATGAAATTTACTGGCTTGATCCCATTCATTTGGCTGTAGCAACAATGCTTCTGCAGACACTGAAAAGAAAATCATGTGTTTGAGGGAAAGACAGAATCTGACTACATTACAGATTGAGATAAAAAGGTCCAGGCATGGTGTCCAGTGCTTTGGTGATTGAAATCCCAAGGCTGGGAATTTTGCAGCAGTAGAGGTTATGCTGGGAAAAGGGAGGTATAGCAGAGTCTTATTTTACTCAAATGGCACCTGTGAGGACAGCACAACTTGACATGAGGCAGCTGTCTGGAGCATTTTCTGTCCTTTCCTTTGCCCACACAATGGTCTGTTCTGAAGCCTAAGTATTTGTGTGTCTGTCACAGCAGGTACTATCCTAGAGCAGGCTGGGTGCTTCTGCCACTGGGTCAGTGTGCCTGTGTTTATCTGCCAGGGCTGACATCTGAGGATGCTGCCCTCCAGAGCTTGATTTTGAGATGCCATTAGCACCATCCTAGTGCCTATCTCTCCAAGATAGGAAATTCTATCCCTAATGTGAATTTTCTTTCCCTGTAAAGTAATATCCTTCCAACAGAAAAGCAACTATCTTCTGAGTTTACTGACGGTTTTGACCAGTCTAAGCTTGGCTTATTGCTGGAGTGGCTTTGGAAAATCCTATTCTCAGCCCTTGACGTATGGTCCTCTTCCTACCAAACTGCACTCAATTCTTCCTTCCAATGAATAGCAAGCAATTTATTTTCTCCTACTGCAAGAGCTGTAATTACAAAACTGGTAATGGCTTCAGCCTGGTGTGGAAATTGGAGTAAAATGTACAATGTGTGTACCTGCCCTGGATGTGACATGAATAGGGTGTTGTAGCTTTCCAGGAAGGAAGTGGCACATTTTTGTCTACTATGAATAATCCCAGCCCCATACAGAAATGTCAGGCTCTAAACTGTCTGTCACCGTGCAGACTTGGGGGCTCAGTGGGACAGTTCCAGGAAGGGGCATCTGCTTGGTGAACAATCAGAAAAGCAAGGTGGAAAGTGAGAAATTGAAAATAGGAGAGAACAAAACACAGAATATTCCTATATTTCTGAGTAAATCCATCAGGGATGACAGGTTGCTGCTGGAAGGAGGAAACATAGCATAGAGAGATTTTATCTTCTCTTGAACCAGTCCTGGCTGTGGCATTGCAAAGCATGCATGTAATCTTATTTTCCACAGTGGCTACCAACAGTCACTGCATGTGGTCATGGAACAGATGGAAAGGATAATTGTTTAGGACTGCTTTCTGCTCAAAAAAAAACCCCTTGGAAAACACACGGGCACCGAGAAATGTGCGTATGCAGCACAGGGGCAGCAGGAGCTGCCGAGACAGCGCGGCTGCGAGTCAAGCAGACCATGTGGTTCCCTCTCGTCCTTGTAAACTTCCCACTTGGCTGCTTGCTGTCAGGAAGCATACACCTCTTCGCACTCCCTCTCCGGCTGGGCGTTGCTCCCCAGCTGCTGGGCGCCAGGGCAGGAGGCAGGCAAGAAAGCGTAAAGCTCCCAGGAGAGGAAGAGTGAGGGACAGGTACTGCGGACCCTGAGCTGATATGCTAATAAAGAACATTTGCCCGTCCGTTTCCTGAGCTGTCCCTAGGGATACAGAACTGAGCTGATCTAGCAACTGGGATTCACTGTCTATGCTCCTGGACTGGTGCCCAGAAAAACACCGTTGGAATGAAGGACCAAGGAGACTGCTGCAGTTTTATAGTATAAATACTTCATGCAGGCCATTGTCACATCAAAAACTTTTACAAAGATTAGCTAATTAATCTCATTAGTCCTCTGTGACACAAAGAAAGCACTTTATTCTCAGAGATCAGGTATCTCGACTTGTCCAGTATAGAGCTGTTGTTTCTAATCCTGGCCAGATCACAGCTCTGGCTTTATATCCAAGTTACTCAGATTGTTACTGTTCCTCTGCTATTCCAGTTTAATTACACTGTGGTTTCAGTGGTTCCTTAGTGCATGACCCAGTGGCAGGGATGAGTGCCCCAAAGCAGTTGACCTCATATGAATGGCTCTTGTATTACTTGTGCTGCATATGGAGTGTGGGTGGCTGTCCCAGGCCATCTCGCCACTCTTACCTTCACTGCTGCTCTCCAGGCTTTTTGAACTTTGCTCTGTTTTTAAATCACTTCTTCTTTTTGGTTTCTTGTTTGTATTCAAAATTTTCCCCTGCCTTTCCAGCACTCCCTTTTCTTATATTCTTATGCTGCCATATCTGTGCCTACTTTAGATGTCTGTTCAGCGTCTCCAGTCTCCCAGTCACAGTCCTGATTGGATGTCTCTCTCCCCGTTCTCCCTTGGCCATCTTTCCTCTTTCTGCTCTTGCTCACCTAGCTGCTGCTTTAGTCTTCATCTTGCTCTTGAGTCTTATAACTCTCTTCCCTGATTTTTTACTTCATCCCTCTTTTCGCTGTGCTGCATCAGTTATCTCTGTATTGTTGTATGGAGACTTTGTCCTGAAGGTCAGTTAAAGTGATGAACTTAATTGCTCAGGTGTTGCCTTCCAGATAAAGATAGATGAGGGAATGTGAACGTGATCTGAACTCTCGTTATGTCCACAAGCTAACCAGATTTTCAATGTTTACCTTCATTACTTGCACTGGAATTTTGTTCTTACTACTTTTTAAACCCTTATTTTGTACGTTTTCATTCCAAGTTTCCCCATCTGTGAGGTCAGGGATCTAAAAGTTCCTCAATCTGTGAGAGACATATCAATTCTCAGAGATTTGTGCTGTGTTTTGGTTTTGTTTTGATTTTGGTTTCCATTGGAGCATAATCTCTGTTATGAGGATTAGCAGCACTGAGCAACAAAAAGTATGTATCCAACTAAAGTCTTGCTTTAACTGGGGGTTAAAATTTAGATTAAAAATCATGGAGTTAAAGATCAGTGTCTTTACCTGTCTTGCAAATGTTTCTTGAAGTTATTCGGACTGAAAAGAGTGTTGAAAGTGCTGAGTAGACTTTCTCTGTTTCATGTGTGGTGTTGACTTTTATTCCTTAGGTTCATATTTCTGCAAACAGTAGCTGATTCCCTCTGACTCACTGGACCAAGCACAGGAGCACTGGCCAGGCAGGATTGTTCTTTTAAGATGTTATTTCTGTATTTATTGTGCAGATAAGGTAACATTTCCCTCTAAAAAAATCAAATTCTCCTTGAACTAAACATTAGAGACATAACATGAAGATGCAGCTACACATAAGAAAACTTTCTTATAGAGCTAATGACCAGAGGTGGGAGGAAAAATGAATCAGGAAGGTACAAGGCTGCTGTTCACAGAAGTGACATGGACAGGAGGAACCAGAAAAAAGCCTTGTCTGCTCTGTGGAGTTTCTCTGATGTCTGCCTTGGCCAGGGTCAGCTCTGAGTCTGCTGCAGAGGTCATGGCTGCCTTTGCCATTAGTGCAAATGTATCTGAAAACGCCAGTCCCTGTTTTACACAGAGGTGGACCTTGATGAATCCACTCTATCAGTAATGTGTCCCCCGGAGATGTGTCTAATGCATCTGCTAAATGGGATGATATCTCAGAGTTGTGTGGACAGCCACCACAGGTAGGGTCACACCTGGCTTTCCCAGCTGAAGGAATGTTAGATGCAGCTTCTCTGGGAGTTGCACTGGAACATGCCCCAGTTTGGGCTGGAAGGGAGATGGTCACCCAGGTGAAAGGTAATTGCTCCTACTTGGATAACCTGCTGGACAGGCTGCACTGTGAATGAGCAGCTTTTCAGTCCTTTACCAACTAAATAAACTCAGTGCAGAAGAGTAATTTTTGCACTGAGTTGTGCTGTTGTGCTTAGAGTAGTTTTGCCAGGCTGTGGTCAGGAACAAGAGGTGAGGTTGGGCAGTCAACCATGATGTTCCCAGAGTATCAAACGAGGACACAGTGTTCTTCTGAGGAAGCAAGCTGGCTGCTTCTCCCCACCTCTGATGCCAACATGAACAGGTATACATGAGTGGGCAAGGAGAAGAAAAAATTTGGGACACAATAACTGCTGCTGGTGTCTGTATGTTCTGAAGATTTCTGGATGTAAATATGTTTGACCATCAATTTTAAACATTTTGAAGAACTTGCAAAATAGGTTCAAAGCTTGAGTTTGCTACAGGCATTCAGAAGTTTAGCTTTCTTCTGAGTTTTTTGGTTGCTCTGAGAGCCCCATGCACACATATTTCCATGGCATTTGGCAATTTCATCTGTGTTGCCAGAGCCACAGCAGAAGAGCAAGAGATAGAAGCTGATAGAAGCGGTAAAGCTTTTGCCCAAGTACAATCATGATAATTATTGTTAGTAATTATATATATATAATATTATTATAATTCTCTGTCAGCTTTGACTTCTTTCTTTAGCTTTAGGAGCTAAACTGCTAAACCAAATTGCTGTGCTTATCTGTACTGGAGGCAGTGCTTGGCTCCATCAGACAGCCCATCCACTTCAGGAGAGGACTGGGGTAGGATGGGCATGTGAAGGCATTAAAACTGTCCTTGTGCAGTGTAAAAAGGCATTCTTTAATAGTTTTCAACTTACTGCCTTTCACTTTCTTCTCAGTTCCCTCTTTCTCATGTCAGAAAATACATACAGAACAGTGCAACACGTTTTCTTTGTCATTTACTCTTTTGAAACCTCCCTACTAAACTTGTCCTCATTTTTTTATTCAGCTGCTCTTCGGAATTTTTGGGTGCTGCAGAGATTCAGACCAAATTGAAACGAAGTCATATATCTCTCACCTGTACCACTGCCTGCAGAGTAAATGCAACCTCAATTTTTGAAGAGAGGAGACTCTCTCAGGGGCATTCTGAGAATCCAAAGAAGTTAAAAGTGGCACTCCTTTAATCATAATTTTGAGGGCATGCTCCAGTAAATTAGAGGCTTGGTTTACAGAAGTTGTGGTATTTTGTGGCTACTATACAGTGATCATCAGAGCATACCTAAGGCTAACTGAGCAGAGCAAGGCATATTGGCTAATTGAGCAGAACAAGGCATATTTTAACATTAGACATATGAGAAAAAATATTCAATTTCCTTTGTAGTTATGAAGGTCAATGACAGCAGACTTTGTCAGGAGCTCTGCTTAAAAATATCTCTAAAATTTATTTCTGCTCCTGAGTGCTCTGGTGGCCAATTTTTTGCCTCAAGAGTCACTTGCAGATGCTAGCCTGTGACTCTCCCTGCCATATGACTCAGTGTTTGAGTGGAAACACTTCCCTGTCTTATTACAAGATGGGCGGAAAGAGGGCAGCAGGGAGCAGATTGCAAAAATAATCATTTAGTTGGTCTTAGCCCATGTGTGAGACCCTTAAAAAAAAGAGCAGCTCTCTTCCAATAGGTTGAATCCAACCTACATGGGCTAGATAGAGTGCAAACAGCTAGAGGTGCCAAAGGTCTTTGGTCCTGTCTTGGACACAGAGCGCTGCGAGTAAATGGTGCTATGGTTTGCCTTCAACACTGGTGTGTGCATGCTGTGGTGGTAAACTGTAAGCACAAAGTACATAAACTTGACACTTGGTGTTAAGCTTGGTGCTTGGTGTTCTTGACTATGAGCACAAGTGAGGCACCTCACCTTAGATGGAACTAGTAAACTCTTCTGCTCAGAAAGCAGCTTTAGTTAGGTGGAGATTTTCTCATGCTGTGAACTACAACCTCTGTTCTAGCAAAATTTATTTCCTTTCTCTATCTTAAAGGTTCTTCATAATTAAGGAAAGTTTTCTGCTTTACTATGCTGAGAGTGAGAAGAAGAGTTTTGAAAGCAATAAATACTTCAATATCCACCCCAAGGTGAGCGGTTTTTGCACAGGGAGGGCATTATTCTGTTTCTATCTGCCCCCTCTCCTTCCTCCATGGGCCCAGAAAGTGAAGAAGAGGTAAGTCACCTAACAGTAGATGTACCCCCTTGTTCTCATGATCTTTTAAACAACTAATCTTCTGGCTGTAAAAATACTGACAAAAGCTGACAGCTTTGTTTGCTGCTTATTCCTAACCTGTACTTGCACTCATTAGCATCTGATAACCCACATGCCTTCAGTTCTTAGGAGTGGCCTCCATAGCTCTGCTGCCTGGAAATCTCACCTTGTGCTCTGAGTCTGCTTTTGTCCTGTGTAGTCACTGGAGGCTGATGAAGCACACGTGCTTCTGCAGGTGCTGATTTCACTCATCCTGGGTAGCAGCAGCCAGCTGTCCATCCGCTCCCACACAGCACGTGTGGGGTGTTGACCTACTGGTGGTGACTGCAGTGGATGCACAGCCTCTCTCATGATACCACACTGTGCATATGCAACATTCTTCCCTATTGGGTGATCATCTCCTCCTTGATAACGTTAATGCTTCCATGTTCTAGCTAGCAGCCTTCTCTCTGTGACAAATGCAGGACTGCCATCTTTACCCCCTCTCAGATACCAGTTTGGGGTTTTCCTGGTGGCAGTGGGAGTCCTTCTGCTTTTCAGGAACTGTGTGTACGGGGTACTCCTGGTGTAGTCAAGGAAGGGCAGGGCCCCACAAGTGACCAAGGGTGAAAGTTCAGTTCCTGTTTAGTTAATAGTTATACTTGATTCTACTGACTGATTGGAGTGCTCTGGTTTATCCTAGGGTGTCATACCACTGGGAGGCTGCATCGTGGAGCCCAAAGAAGAGGCCAACATGCCTTATGCCATAAAAATCTCTCATGAAGACTTCCATGTAAGTAGATTTCTTTTCTTCTAAAAAAACCCCAAACACCACAAAACATGTTAATGCTTATGAGCAGAGCTGGATTGGCAGTCTTTTCCCTCCCCACCAAGGTACGCCTACCCTCTCTGGGCAGACTATCCTGAGAGAGAGGGTGGCTTAGCATCCCAAGTCCCCTCAAGTTTTTGCTGCTGCCACTTTGACAACCAACAAGAAAACTTGCACTTTCTGACACCAGGTTTGATGGTACTAGCAGACCAGTAGACAGATACTTAGGACCCCTAGAGCTCATGTTCCCCTATCATTTTATTCCTACCATGACTGTTTACTGTATGCACATTTTTCAATGTGTGGTAGACCTGGGTCATGTTTGCTACCATGTGATGCTTCTTATGGAGATGGAAGACTGTGGTCGGCTTTCCTCCCTCCACAGCTGTGCTAGCTGTGTTTAGTTCATGCCCTGAGTGCACAGAGGTGCATAAGGCACCAGCCTCTCTAATCTGGGTTTTTTCTCCCCTCCCCTCTTCCAGGGTAACATTGTTCTAGCAGCTGAATCAGAGTTTGAGCAGGCTCAGTGGCTGGAGATGCTACAGGAGTCTGGAAAAGTGTAAGCTTCTTTCTATTCCTTATTCAGTTTGATCTGCTCTGTAGATGTGTAAAGGATAAAGAGGAAGAAGCCTGACTATAAGGGCTATGGGAAGTCAGACAAGCTCCTCAAAACTAGTAAGAGCTTCACTTGTCTCCTGGACCTATTCTTTCCCTAAATGGGAATGCTCTAAAACTGACAAAAAGCTTCCCACCTTGGTATCAGTGTGGTGTGCAGTATGGCTCTTTGCTCCCAACTCCAGGCTGTCATTTGTCAAATGCTGAGGTACTGAGTGCCCTCTGCTGTCCCTCTCTCTTGCTCTGAAAGGTGGGACCTGAGCCTGAATGGGAACCCTCCTGGTCCATTCTGTGGGGGTAGCAAGGTCTGTGGGCCTGACAAAGGTGGGGGTCAGAAAACCTCCCTGTATGAATTTGGGATAAAGTAAGAGCAGAACATGCAAGGCACAAAGCTTGTGAGCAGCTGTCCAAGTGGCTCTACATCCTGCTAGGGGCAGGGACCTCGCCAGCACAGTGCTCGTCATGCTGAGATGTCAGTAACAGCCCTGAAGAAATTGTGTGTCCTTAGGGTGTGCAGCAGGATTTGGCCTCTCAAGACAGTTTAATTCTGAAATGCAGAGGCAGGTTAAATCCCAGGAGAGAAGGTGTTTGCAAAGCATTTCCACCCACCTACAGGGGTTTGATGGCTGTATGCATACAGTACTGAGGTCACAGTCTGCTGAGAATGCTGGAGAGACATTTGCAGTTTGTTGGCCTCCCTTTCTGCAATCCCTCAGCACCCAGGAGCTTGGGAGTGCAAGGAGCAGCTGTCTTGCAGGCTCCTTCTAAATCTCAGCCAGTGCAGAAGATGTAACACTTAAACAGGGATTTGACTTTCCCAAACCAGGTATAGAAACTTCCCGAGTCTGTAGAGCAGAGCCTACTCCTCACCTATGAGGCTTAAAGCAATGAGCACTTTGCTCTGCCCTTCCTGGCTGCATTACAACGTGTGTATGTGGTACCTGGTCACTATAGGGACAAAAGATGTTCCATTTGTAATAGCAGTGTGTACATGGTAAAGGCCGTATCTCAGTTAATTTCAATGTTGTGAGGCTGAAAATATTAATTTGTATGTAATGGGGAACCCAGTGCTATGGTGGATCGGCACAAGCCAAGCTCTGTGCTGCTGCAGTGTGCCTGGCTTGGGTTCTGGGGCAAGCTGTTACCTCCATAGTAGTGTTTGAACTGCAAGACAAAGCTGTCCATTAAAGTTTCATGGGAGCAGGAGTCCCATGAGACACAAGACCTAAAGCAGAAGTCTGTCACCCGCTCAATACAAGCAGACTTGGCTACTGCAGGGAAGAAGAGGCACAGATATAGCCCTTCAGCAATCTGGAGTTTGTTATCCAGTTAGCACAGGCCTGCATTTCCCTTCACCAATGGTAAGCTAAATTATTGCCAAGGGCAATAATTTGGGACCAAATTTGTGTTTCAGGTGTGTACGGGAGGGAAGGAGCATGTCAGCACAGCTCCAGAGACCTGCTCACAAGCAAGCCCTGCACGGCTGTGTGTGTCAGAGAGCTAGTCTTTTCTCTAGTCCTTGCTTCAATATTCCAGCAGTAGTGTTTAAAACAGGAGCTAGATAGTGGCTGCTATCATGTAACAGACTACCTGCACCTAGCTGAAAATCTGCCTGAGATACTCCCTCTCTGCTTCTGTTCTTGTATCAGAGGAGAGCAGTGCAGCTCCAGTGCCAGCCTCACCTGTGCTGAGGATAGCCAGCGTGTCACGAAAAGCACAGATTACGTGATTTATGTTAGCAGGGTCATGTTGGGGGCTAAGCAGCAGCCAGAAAGGCCAGCATGGGCCAGTAAATTGATCTGCAATGAACAGGAAAGCTAAAAGGATGCAGATTAAATATTCTAGACAACCTGTTATAGTGCCCTGTTGTTCCTAGATGGAGATTGCACTGCCGGTGGCACTGCAGCACTTAGTTGTAATCATCCTACAGTCTTCCTTATTATTTAAAACTAACCAAAGGAAAAAAAAACCACACAAACATCCTCAAAAAAAACCCTAAAACAAATTCCCTAGAGTGAGATACAGAAATAGGGGAAAGAGGAAGAAGGGAACCCAGTTTGGAAATGTCCTTTATCCTCTCTCCTTTGTGTCAGTTTTGTTTGCTGTCTCTTTACATCTTGGTTGGATGGGGGTGTGTGTGCCTGCACAACTGCTTATTGCCTCCATCATCATAGTCTGCTCAGTGATATCTTCAGCTCTGCACTCCTTTCCAGTCCTCATGGTTTGATAGGGAAATGGCTGATGATCTCTCCACCCTTCTAATGTGTTGTGGCTTGGACTTACCACACTTGCCAGATCTTGAATGCACAAAGCCCTGACTCCTAGACCACCAGGCTCTCTTCCCACCCAAAGAGGCTTTTTCTTCTGCTAGCTGGGGAGAGGGGCACACGTAACACTCTCTCTGTCCACAGCTCACTTCACTGAGCGTTCCCTGAATTTTTTAAAAGTAGACTTTGTGGGCAATAGAGGCGGCAAAAGTAAAATGGAACATATGTCCTGTGTGCCATGAAGTGCTAAGTGTCTCCAAAAATTGGTTGTGGCTGCTCCTGAGAAAGGTATAATGCAGGCAAAACTAGAGAGATGTTCCCAGTGCTGCAAAAGGACTGGAACAGACATGACTGAGATGTATAACAAATGCAGATAACTATACAGCTTTGGGGTTTTTTTCTTAGTAACCTTTGAGTTACAGACAGAGACACATCTTGTTAGGCTGGGGAAGGGAAGGGGCCCTGGAAACATGAATCTAATAAACAGACACCTTAAAGGCTACAGCTGTTTTGAAACCCTCCATGTAATCATATGATAAACTCTGCCGTCCCCCCCACTCCCCTCTTGAGCTCTTTTGCTGTTGGCTTCTCTGGGATCAGATTGATTCTGTATGAGAGAAGGTTGGTGAAAAAACACATTCACACCCACGTATTCTCACTCAAGATGAAGATGTCTACCTGTGGGCAAAACAGCACCTTTTTAATTAGTGTTCTAATTTTCTCTGCACTTTAGAATGATCCTCATTAGCTGAAAAGAAGCACAGCTATCTGCAAGGAGCACAAGGCAGTGCTTGGGCTGCTGGAGCTGTGAGCTGCCTGGTCCCTGGGGTGGCATGTGTTTAATTTATTTGTCTGGTTTTTGTAAGAGATGAAGTACAGGTTGCCTTGAAATTGTTTTATAAAAGATTGCCAACTTAATGGTTTCCAAAAAGCTACAATTTCAAATGGTTCACAAAGAGGCTTGGTACAGGAAGGCTCACTGATATTTAATATTAATAAGTTCCCTCAGGATTTAAGAAAGATGGCAGGATTTCTGGGCAGCAATTGCTGTTCCTGTATGTACTTCTATATAAATAGATTAAGATCAATTTTATGTATGTTTTAATGTTATGCATTTTATGTGTGTTGATATTTTTTTTTCTAATGAAACACCAATAGAAGTGAGCAGCAAGCTCCATTGCTGGTTCTGTTTTTGTGTGTCCTTGTCCTTGGTATCTAATATCTGTGTTAAAGCCTACCCTGTCCATCAACTCAGTCAGTAATGGGCATCTGCTCCACAGGCCTTTCTTGTAGCTTAGCTTCATAAAGTGTTTAAGTGACCTTGAGATCCTCCGGCCAATGGTCCTACAATAACACAAGATGCTCTTTGAATATGCCTGCTTCCTTTAACATTCCCTGCTTGCCAGCATCTAGTCTGGCTTTTATCTCTGGTTCTTCTTTTTTTTCACAGGAAGAGGCACTTAACTCACAGTGTAGGGCCACACACCAAGTCCTAGTGGCTTATAAGTAGCAGAGAAGGGATTGATTGGTTCCAGGGTGGATGGTGGATACCAGAAAGACTGAAGATAGAAGGCTATGGGAAGAATTCAATAAATGGTTAATGTTTGAAGGGGAAGAGTAACTATAACAGCAAAATACTGGAAACTTTGTAGAAGACAATGTTGTTAGCAGTGGGAAGTTATTTGAGTTAAAAGCTAAAATCTGGTCCTAAAGTCTGTCAGGATCCATTTAAAGGGTTCCAGATGCATCCTGTTTCGGTTGGAGGCTGTGGATGTGCTGAATTGGTCTGGAGAGTCCTTAAGCTTAAGATCAGTAGAAATCTCTAAAACACTGGAAAATAACATTTGAATAGTTGTGAGGTGTTAACATACCGCTCATGTATTTAAAAAAGAAAAAAAAAACCTCAGTGTCAGGGGAATTTCTCCAATTCATTTGTGGAGAAAAATTTAGAGAATCACTGTCCCAAATGATGAAAGTCTGCATGTTTGAATTACCTAGTAGTTTGCTAGGCTGAGACCCCTGTCTCAATCTGTAGGACCATTAGCTCCTTTACATTGCCTGCTTTGTGTCTGCTCTCCCTAGGACATGGAAGAATGCCCAGCTGGGAGAAGCTATGATTGAGAGCCTGGAAGCCCAAGGACTGCAGCTGGCCAAGGAGAAACAGGAGTATTTAGGTAGGAAACTCTTACTTCCAAAAGCCTTAAACCCCAAAATAGCCATTTTGCTTTTCCTGTAATTGTCAGTGTGGTCAAGCCAAGCAGCTACAGATTTTTACTGTTGACTGTTACTGGATGAAGCTTTTGAGTAGTCAGCAGCTGAAATTCAGGTTTGAAGGGAGTCAAAACATGCAAAGGTTAAGGTAGGATTTGGACATCTATTTGGAGTGTGAAAACAAGAATGTGCTTTGGCCAACCTGCTGCAGTCCCGGCTGGTCTCATGGCTGGTCTGTACAAATGTTTGCTGCCCCTGAGATATTTGGATGTGCTGGTTTCAGCCAATACCTTTGTCTCCCTGAATCACACAGGACTGATACTTCTGAGGCTGATCACTCATGCTTTTCATGCATGAGTTTTCTTCAACTAGCTGGGGGTTTTTTGGTCTTACTCTATTTGACCTTTGTGTTTGCTCACACTGTTCGTGTTGGAAGTGGGAGCATTTACATGGACTTGTTTGAGGTGTCTAATGGCAGTGGCAAATTTGTCAGTGCTCTCTACATGGACAATGAAGAGAGAACAGTTTGTCCAGATGAACACAGAATAATTTAGGTGGATAGAGACTTCTGTAGGTTATCTAGCCCAATCCCCTTCCAGACTCTGGATGGCAATACCTTGGATGCTCTGACTGCCTTGGGAGGTCCAGCTGTCTCTTCCCTGCATTGCCTATAGCAAGAGTCAAGAGAGAGTTGCCATTTTAACCCAGATCCCCTCCATGTTAAAGCATTCTAAGAGCCCTTCTGATTTGAGGGCTGCTAGTCACGTATGTGGGCCCAATGAGTTGTTTGGACAGTCATCTGCTTTAAACAAGCTGGCAGCAATTTGAGTACTTCAGGTTAGTGATGCCTTGAGCAGGGGCTCATAGTATCTACTCCTAATCACCAAGCTACCTAAGGACTCTTGAAGAGCTTTTTGCACTTTTGCATCCATGATGGTCAGGGGTGGTCTCAGTATATGGTCCCACATGCAACAGTGATCATAATTCAGGTATCAAGGGATGTTCATTCTGGCCGTCTAAGCTCCATTCACACGTGACGTGATGGATGGGCTCGTACGTGAGGCAGGGAGGGAGACGCGGCTCCACATCTGACAAAGGGATAATGGGGAGTGCTGAAAGGAGGACCTAGGGGGACAGGAACAGAAGGAAGATTAGAAACAGGAAAACTTTGTCAAAACATTATTTTGCAACCACTAGAGCAGACTAAAGAGCCTAAAAGACTGAAGAGGTCTTTAGCACAATAAAAGACAAGGTGATGGAGGAATAGAAGAATATACATTCTGTGGCAAACAGGAGATATTTGGAATATAAAATATATATTTCACTGGGTTCTTTGGTCCATGACAGGAACATTCAGAGCTGGTCAACTGTCACAGTTGGTTACTTTCTTTTGACAGCAACTGTCTATTTCTGTATAACTGCTGAGGCTTCTGCCTCATTAGCCTTACCTTCAGTGATCTGTGTCCATCCTGTAGTTAAACTTTGAGGTCAGACACTGTTCCTGGCAGCAGGTCAAGGTTCTCTGGAGGAAGCAAACACTGCTCAGGGAAATTCCCTGAATCCACACTGAGTGGATCCCCCCTTCCTCCTGCCTAGTTAGGATCCAGGTTTCACTCTCAGACATGGACTTTACAGAGGGCCATCAAGTCCAGAGCTTGGGCCCCCAGGAGGAGCAGAAAGAGGAAGGTGGAAGAGCCTCTGTGTAATTACAGTGCATCTGTGCTGGATGAGAGAAAGAGGTCAAGAGTGTAAAGGAAAGGCAGCAGTGGTGGTCAGCAGAGCTTTGGTAATGTAACACTATTTCTCTGGCAGCAGGAGCCCTGCTGTGGGCAGGAGGTGAAGTCTGCGTTCCTCCTAGCAGCAGTAATCCTGCCAGCAGTAGTAGTCTCATCAGGTACCCAGTACCAGGGAAACCAGTAGCATCCCCTTCACCTGATATGCGCAAAACTTAATCTAGAAGTGCTGCAGTGAATCTGCCCTGCTCACATGGCAGCTTGGTGGCAGAGCTGAGAGCTGAACCTTAGGCTTAACTGTGAGGAGTGTGTTTCTGTCTAGCTTCCTGTAAGTGTGACCAAGAGCTGCTTGAGGGAGAGCCTCTGAGGTTAGGGCATGCACAAGGTCAGGCCACAGGGTAAGGAGCAGAGCAGGGCCTCTGGTGGATGTGTGTCTTCAGTAGAAAAGAGCAACTGATGTTGAAGGGAACTGCTCTGTACAGAAAAAAATTTGCGGCTAAGTTAGGAGATTGTTTTCTGGGCTTGGCTGGGACATCCCAAGGTGACAATAGGGATCTGGCAGTCATGCCCAGAGGGCTAAGGAGTAAGGAGAGGATGATGTGCTAGGCAGGTGGGGATGAGGCACTGAGCTGCAGGAGAACTGACTGCTGGTATGTGGTGTGCGACCCTGTGCACTCACTTAACCCTTCTGTGCCTTTGTTTCCTCATCTGTGAAACAGACATAAGAATATTTTCCTGACTCAGCTAGAGGACAGTCGAGGTTAGATCATTAACGTTCTTTAAGAACATTGCTGTGTACTCCTTCTAAGGTTTCTTCTCAATGTGGTTGTTTAGTTTATTCAGTTATTTGGCAGGAGGGAAGTTACAGAACATCCCATTAAGTGCCATCTTAGACTTGGGAGCCTCCCAGACAGATGCTCACAAAGGAATAGGGAATGATTCAGAAAGTCAGTGTTTCATGTTTGTAAATATCCCCAGGATATAAAAAGCTTTTCTCTGTGTTTGGCCTTTGTTTGTGTGCTTGCAGATAAGCTAATGGAGGAAACAGAAGAGCTATGTCTGCAAAGGGAGCAAAAAGAGGTGAGTGTTCATGCCAAGCCAATTTCCTTTAACTTCCATGTGGCAGGACTGGGATTCTGGGAGTCGTTGGTTTGAAGGCATGTCAGGGTTAAGGAGAGAGGCTTGTGGACCCACAAGAGTCTCCAGCCAAGCTCTGGATCCTGTGGATGAAGAGAAGAATAAGACCTGTCATGAGATGAGTCTTGGAGGTGTATCCCTGTTACTTTCCACGCAGTGTGCTTGTGATTACATCTCCAGGAGGACCAGGAAGGAATATGGAATGAAATTCATATTCACCGGTTTGAATTACACAATTGTTATTTCGCAGAGAAGACTGTGGCAATCAAGACCTGTCTCCACAGTTACAAAGCAAGTGAACAGACATGGTTCTAGTGTAGAAAAACAAGGAGCAGAAAAAACAACATGATTTGTTTTTTGGACACACCAGAGATGGGGAGAATAATAAATATTGCACTAGAGAAAAATCAAGAGAGCACTCCCTTAGAGGTGACAATTATACCTTAATTTATCTTAGAATCATGGAATGGTTTGGGTTGGAAGGGGCCTTAAAGATCACCTAGTTCTAGCCTCCCTGCCACAGGCAGGGACATCCTTCACTAAACCAAGTTGCTTTATCAGGTTTATAATTGTTTTCCAAACTATTCCTAACTTATATTTGCTTAATATAGTAAGAGTAGCTCATTCTCACGTTTACAGCAAAACTATACTGATTTTTATAGCACCATCATAAAGTCATGGCAAGTGCAAATGGATTGTCCTGTTACACAGTAGAGAAGTCTGCATGGATGTAGAATACCATGTTACAACCTTGCAAAGTGCCTCATGTTCTATTCCAGTTAATCCAAAAAGACCATTGCCCCTCTTTAGGAAAAGACAGCAGTGCTGACCTTGGCTTCTCAGGCCTATATTTTTCCTGCATACATTTCTGGAGAGCTAAAATCCAAAGGTGGCTTGGACTCTCCTTTAGGGCTAAGCTGCTTCTGCCTTTGCAGGGAGACATCCCCTTCTGGTGAAGTAGCCTGCTGCCCAGCCCACAGCCATGGGGAGGGAAATGCCCCTGTCTGAAGATCCTGGAGAAAAATCTCTGCTCTTAAAAAACCATGCACAGTAACTCCATTGCCCACAAAGAGCAGATGGGGCCAGGTTAGTTTGAAGGAGTTTGGTACTGCGAAGAACTGAATGCAGATCTCACTAAGCTGTGGCAGTCTGACCTGCTGAGAGCCTGAAGGCTCCAGAGAAGTATGTTGGGAAAGAAGCTTGAACCATGTATCTGCACCATGGAGCAAGACTCTTAATTTATCCAGTGTCAGTGCTATTTTGTGAGCAGCCTGGGCCTGAAGCAGGAGTTCTGCTTAGCAGCTATAGCTGCAAAGGGACCTGTCCAGGAGAGGGATCCTTGCTGTATTTTGTCCCTGTCTTTCTCCATCTGCAGTAGGTCACAGTACAACTGCTTCCTCTAGACTAGGGGAAGAGGCTGTTTCGCTGCTTGAGGACAGCTTCTAGTATTTGGTGCTCTTTAAGCATGGTTTTATCAGCACAAGGATAGTGACAGGCTGATTAAACTGTGCAAAGCTGTAACCGAACTGTTTGTGTTTTCCTGCCCCAATGGGGGTGGAGATCAAGGCAGAGCTAGTAGAAAAATCACACTTCAAGCACAGCAATTCTGGGGCTGTCACACTCCTGTCAGGACTATCTCTACCTGCACATGTGGGTGCCTGGAAATGGTGCATACACATGGAGTCCAGCATTCCCAGGGTGTTTTGGACATCCCGTATATATGCATCAGAGCCAACCTGTGCGGAGAGCATGTCTGGGATTTCCGTGTGCTTTGTAACCTGGCTGGGTCTTATGGATGTCTGAAAATCCTCAACTAACTTCAAATCCCTTCTAATTGCCCCTGGACAAAAGTGTGGTGTGATCAGACACCTCGTGACACCTCTGCATAGCTTGGGTTAAATGCCAGGTTTAAAGTCCCAAGCGTTGTTAACAGGGAAGCCTTTCCTAACTGTGTAGGCAGAGTACATTCCTGTCTTCTTTTTTGTTCCAGGAACTTGAGCGTCTGAACCAGATCCTGGAAGCAGAGAAGCAGCAGTTTGAAGAGGTGGTGCGGGAGCTGCGGCTGGAGCAGGAAGAGATCAGACGGTAAGGCAGCAGACTGTGCAGGGCAGGACAAGGTCACCAGCTCCCACACTGGGCAAAAGTGCCACTGTGGTGGTGAATCAAAACAGTTTGTAAAATCCACCTATTTTTGTGCATGTAGAAAGGAGAATAGATGCTCTATTGACCAAAACAAGAATGGTTGTGGACTGTTTACCTGCATTTGCTAGAGTGCTTGTGTGACCAATAGAATACAGCTTAGTTTCATTTTGCATTCAGGGCTCCAGCAATTTATTTTCAAAGCGCTGGGACATGAGCAAACCCCAGACTGGTTGGGGTAGCATGGCATTGGAGGTGCTAGAGAGGATTTCAAAGAGGCAATTGCTTTGATTGGCTAACCAGCCCTGTGGGGTCCAGACATATGGATCTGGTTTTCCACCATCAGCTAAATGACAGTGGGTGGATGATAATGTTGCCTCACCAAGAATAGTTTTGTCATTTTAAGAATTACACTATGCAAAATGTAAGTGGAAAATGTATTTAGAAAGGGAAGAATCAAAATGCTTTGCCCTGAGTGTTGAAAGGGCTGTTTAGCCATTGCCCTCTTTTTTTTTTTTTTTTCACTTTTCTCTCCCTAAATAACATCTCAGTGTGATTTTGCAAACCGTTTTTGTTTTCATAGACGTACCTCTGCTTAAATATGACTGTCCTGTCGGAGCTCTTCCAGTTGCAACCATGGCCTTGCCCTTGCTAGAGAAGCACACTAACAGTTGGGTTTGGTTTGACGATCAGGAGGCACAGTAAAGTTCCTAAATGCCCATAGTGTGTTCAAGGCAGGATGTGATGCTTCCTGGCAAGCTCCTGACTCTCTGGGACTGCCTTCACCAAGAGATCCACAGCCTGTGAAGTCTGAGTGTGGTCTGTGGGGCTAGTGTTCCACTGCAATAGCTGTTCCCCCTTTTTGCTTCTTTAGGGAGCTAGAGCTCACAGCCCGCTCCCTTAAAGGAGTGGAGGAAGAAAAGAAAGAGTTGCGAAGCCTGACGCAGTCCTTACAGAACACCCTTGAGGTGAGTGACCACTTCTCACCTCTGAGTGACAGCATTTTAGTGTGCCTTGGAATGAATCCAATATCTGCTAGCGCCAGAGTTAGGTCCTGTACAGATGAACAGGTTCATTTGGTAGCTGGTATGAATGCCAAAATCCCCCACAGAAATGGATGAGAAGTGATACAGAGCCCAGCTGAAGCAAAGTTTTCTCAGTCATACCAGGTGATGTGATGGTAGCAGAAAACCCAAAAGTTGCGGTTTGGGAAGCTCAGGTTGAACACTGGGGAGAGAATTTTCACCAGACAGATAGGCAGGCAGTTGGAGAGCCTGAGGAACCTTCACTGTGAAAGGAACTTTCATCCATTTTCACAACTGGACTGTAGAAAGCCACATCTGACCATATCCTGCTGTGCTGGCAGACCAGCTCTGAACAGGAGGTTGGACTTGAGCCTACTGGAGGGTCCCTTCCAGCCAACATGGCTGTAAGTCATGCACTTTTTTTTTTTTTAAACTGCAACTCCCTAAGTTCTGGTGGAAATTGAAGCAGGAGAGAGGCATTCCTTGTTCACAGAGAAAACATGGTGTTCCAAAGGAATCCTGTACCACATGGGAGTATAGGAAAAGGAATACTGATGTATTAAAATCTTTCCTTACTCGCTATCATTCTGGTGGATTTGTGGAAAGTGTCTTTTCTAAATGCACATTGTTTGTGAGATTTTCATACAGGCAGCCTTTGGAAGCCGCAAGGTCATTCTTAATGTTTGTGTCAGATCCTGCAAGTTTGTCCAAAAATCTGTTTCTTTGAGCTCTTCTCCTTGCCTGAAGTTATGGGAATGAAAAAAGAACTGGAAAGCTAGGGAAGGACTGTTCATGCTCCAGTTGCGCACTGAACCAAACACTTCACAGGCAAACAGCATGATATGTCTTATTGCCCTGCAGTTAGAAGTACCACAGAGGGGATGCCTCCAGTTCCCACTGAGAAGCAAGCCAAGCAGGGAAGGCAGGGAAGCTGGCTGCATCTGTGATGCACTAGGGAATCACAAGGCTCCAGTCCCTGAGCTGTGTCCTTACTAGCATATCACATCAAAGGAGCCTGCACGTTCTCTCCCCCTTCATAGCAAAGGCTATGGTGGAGGCTTGCTCCTCATGAGGCAGGTATGAAATGAAAACCTAATTTTGTTCTTAATGTTTTTAACCAGAATGAGGTATGTAAGGGTGGAGGCACTCAATAGGGAAGAGCCAGGCAGGAACAGGAGCAGAAACATTAGACTTGGCTGATACTCATAATCTCTATCCTTCTTCAAGGAGCTCTCCCTGGAAAAGCAGCAAATGCTGGAGATGCTGGAAGAAAATGAGAACCAGGTCCCACCTCCAACCAGCCCCAGCAAAGAGCAAAGCCCCATGTGGGGACTGCACTGCAGCCTGCGACAGATTGAAGAAAAGATGCAGCAGCTTCTGCAGGAGAAACTGCTGGCAGAGAAGAGGTGAAGTGGGGACAGGGGTTCTTGAGGAGGTATTGGGGACAATGTGATGCAGTGTGAGGAGGGTGGTGTGAAAAGAGGTAGTTTTTCCCCTTGCAGGTAGGAGGCATGGGGGTGTGGCTAAATATTTGTAGGCTTCAAATGATATCACTTCAAAACAGTTTCCCTGTTTATCCTGAGACCTGCAGAGAGCCAAGATCCTTTATAATTTCCTTTCTTGGGTGTGGTAAAGGGAAGAGGACACTTCTGCCCTGCTCAGGCTTACGGATGCAAAAAGATGTGACTGTCTGCTGACTTGCTTTTTCACTGCCAACAAAAGACAAGTCTGGAAGCTTGTCTGGTTCCCATGGCAGGAGTTCAGGATACAAACACTTCAAAGGAGACAGAGTGAGGCAGGGCTGCTGACTTCTTTCTGCTGGTTGGGCCTTCTCCTTTCAAACCAGGATTTGGGCACGTGACAGTGTTCATGGCCTGTCCCTAAGGAGTGTTTGGTGCCTCTGGGCCTCATCTGGGGGTTGAGACTGTTCCATTCAAGAACTGTCCACCTGGCTTTCTCCAGCAATGCCTGTATTATTGCAGTGAAACACAGACAGTGCTCTTGTTAGAGCCTCTTTACTCAGGACAGCCAGATAGTTAAGCATGCCCCGTCAAGGCCTCTTTCCTTCCTGTCAGTTGTGCTGGGGTGGGAATGGTCATCTTTCTTTGCTGTGCCATGCACCAGGATGAAAGAGAATGAGGAGCGGTCCCGAGCACTGGAGGAGGAGCGGGAGTTTTACTCTTCCCAGTCACAAGCGCTGCAGAACTCACTCTCGGAGCTGACCGCAGAGAAACAGCAGGCAGAGAGAGACCTCAAGGTATTCCCTGCAAATGTTGCATATTGCTGTTCCTGGGCCCAAAGTGCTCTCATTTTCCCTCTCAGTTCATCCCCCATCAAGCCAAACTCTTTGTTTTATTTCGTTTTCATGTTGTGGTCACAAATCTTCATTTGCTGTGCTTCATATTGCCAACTGTATCCCAGGCTGCATCAAAAGCATTGAGACCAGCAGGTTGAGGGAGGTGATTCTGCCCCTTTACTCTGCCCTTGTGAAACCCCACCTGGAGTACTGCATCCAGTTCTGGGGTCCTCAGCAAAGAAAGGACAGGAAAGTGTTGCAGTGAGTCCAGAGGAAGACCACAAAGATCATCAGAGGACTGGAGCATCTCTCCTATGAAGACGAGCTGAGAGAGCTTGGGTTGTTCAGCCTGGATAAGAGAAGGCTCTGAGAAGGAAACCTTACAGCACCTTCCAGTACCTCAAGGGGGCTACAAGAGAGCTGGAGAGCGAATTTTTACAAGGATATGTAGTGATAGGACAAGGGGAATTGGCTTAAAACTGAAAGAGGAGAGGTTTAGATTAGATATTAGGAAGAAATTCTTTACTGTGAGGGTGGTGAGGCACTGGAACAGGTTGCCCAGAGAAGTTGTGGATGCCCCATCCCTGGAAAAGTTCAGGACCAGGTTGTATGGGACTTTGAGCAGTGTGGTCTAGTGAAAGCTGTCAGTGTCCACAGCAGAGGGGTTGGAACTAGATGATCTTTAAGGTCCCTTCCAATCCAAGACACTCTATGACACCATCGTAACATATGAAGTTGCCACACTGTATCTATGTAGCACTACTATTTATTTTCTCATTCTGAATCCTGATTAACCTGTTTAGTGCAAGTCTTTTAGTTTGCTACTCTGAAATCATCATCTAAAGATGGAGGGAAGAAAAAAAGTAAAAGAGTAAAGTATACATGAAAAAGAATAAAGATTATTTCAAGGAAATGTTAACATGGACATTGCAGAACTGAGCAGATATCTTTCCTCCTCACTTATGCTCAGAAAATCAGTCTTAAGATGTGTAAATTTTCAGTAATCTCTGCAAGAACCTGAGTTGAAAAGCAGAGGAATGCAGCTGAGGTACCAGCCCTCCTTTGTAACAGAAGTTACTTTGTCCAATTACCTTTGCATAGATTAATGATATGATATTTTATTTAAATCTAAATAGCATAAGGTTATGTTTATTATTGGCTATTTGACACTCAACCTCCTTATACAAATATTTTGTCCAAACCCCCCCCCCAGTTCTTCTTTTTCCTGCACTTCCAATATTTTTTTTTTATCCTATAACCTTCCACTTGGCCAAACAGAAGCTAAGTGGACCTGAGCTGTATTAGTCATTCTGATTTGCTAAGCTATTACTTTAGTTCTAAATTTTCTTGTGTTTTGTTTCTGAAACTCAGTACTGTACACCCCTTTGTGGTAACTGACTGCCTTTATCTCAAGTCCATCTCAGCTGGAATTATGTCCTTCTCTTCCTTCTCATCTGCAAGTACTTGCATTAGCACAAATTCATGTGTTGGAATACCGTCTCTGATTCCATATGGGTTATGCAATGGGATGAAAACTGTGAAAAATGAAACTCAGAGCAAAGGAGAATTACTAAAATAGTCTGAACTTCAGATTCTGTCTAAGAAATGAGGAACAACTTTTATGTTGTCTTACAATATTTCGAAGAATTTTCGTCACTATTGTCTTTTTGTTCTCATCCATGGTGAGTCCCTCACAGACCTTGTGAGGTACCAGGATGATTACTGCGACACCAGCCAGTTTTCAGCAATTCTTGTTCTCTTCCTCAGGCTGAGGTGAAGGTACGCATGGATCTGGAGAAGAGATTGAGAGAAGCTGAGGAAGCATTGCAGAGCTTGGAGCAGGGCTTAAATTCTCTGCATTGCAACAAGGAGAAAGAGGAAAAGATGAAAGCAGATGTCAGTAACTTGAGAAGTAAGTCAGTCATCCATCCTCTCTGCTGATGAACAAAATCTGAGAGAGGAAATATTTCTACCCACCTTTCCAGACACACAAAGAGGATCCTCAGTACACATAATGTGCTCCCCAACTTCTTGTACCTTCACCACACCTCTCATTTGAGGCGCCATAATGTGCTATGGTATTTCGCCCTCAAAGGAGGGTTATTATCCCAGCTTTCTTTGTTGGGTGCAAGACAAACCTAAAGGTAGAAATGATCAAATTCTTTCCAAAATGTCGAAGGGAAGCTGTGGCAGAGCTATAAAGACTGGCTAGGTTTGAGTTATAAAGAGTCTTCTGATTCCCCTCAAGACATTATTTTCTCAGCCTTGGTTACAACAACATAAGTTTAAGGATGACTGTGGTTGCTGTAGCAACATGCTGGTAGGTGACCCAGCAGGTGAAGTTTGGATCCTTACTTGGGCCTGAATCACAGCATCAGCACTGCTGTGCTGAGACAGCTGAAGTCCACAGGTCAGGTGTAAGACTCATGTCTCTCACAGGTTAACCTTGTTTCTTTGCCCTTTTTGTGTTTATTTGAGTTGGAGATTTTTGGGTATTTTGAAGGGGCATTACCCTAGCATTTGGCTTGAGTCAGGTTTGGGAACTGACATTAGCAGCTTCAGTTGTGTGAAGTCTTGCTTATTTTCCATCCTCAAGTATAGTTCAGGGGGAAAAGGTTATGAAGATGCTGTATTTGTACAGTTAAGGCTTCATTTCAGTGAAGGGTGGGTGTACTGGGCCAATACAGAAAAGTCAAAAAGTCCTGTGGCATTCTGAGCACTGTTTACATAAAAAGAATAAAAAGAAAAAATAATAAATACATGTATTTATAGTTTTATATCTATTCACATATTTATACTTTTTATATATTTAAATAAGTACTATTCAGTAGTTTCTACATAAAATTTTTAAACTGAGGAAAACCAACAAGATTCTGAACTTCATCCCACTGTCTCAGAGCCATGGTAAGAAAACAGAGCTAAAGTGGATGTGTTGAGTTCAGCATTCAAGTAGAGCTGAGCTACCTAACCAGGGCATAAGTGAGTAACCTCTGGTACTGAATGTGTCCTGACTTTTCCAACCTTAGATTTTGGGGGATGTTTTCTTCAAGAGTAAAAATATATTGATGAACAGAGCACTAGAGAAAATGAGGGACCATCAATGTTTTCCTTAACTTTAGTCCCAGCACAGATTGCATCAGTCCTTCCAAGTGGTTCCTGCTGCTCTGCCCTGCCCTTCCATATAAAAGTTTGGGCACATTAGCACATAATGCCTTTGAACAGCAAGGGGTCATTGACAGGCAGGAGGACAGCAAGACTGGAATGGCAGAAGAGATGCTGGTTAGACCATAGGAGGGAAAATAGGCCAGGAAAAGCAGCTTGTGTGGCAGATCAGGACAGAATAACATTGTCAGAGTTTGGATGTGGGGCTTTGTTTGAAGCCTATAATGTAAGTATCTCTGTGCTATGCTTTTAAGAAATTCCTGACCATGTATGGCCTGGAGGCGTGTGCCCATGCCAGTGTTGCCAAAACCTCCCTTTCTCAGCTAGACTTGACCGGTTTTAGAAGTCCTTCAAAGGAAGTGTGATGAGTGAGGCTTCATATCCCCTGTTACAAAAGAGTTGAGAAGTTTTATTACAGTATCAGAGGCTTTTGGCAGTTGAATTGGAAGCAGTTGTGTGAATGATTGATTTGGCGTGTTCTGCAGTTCTTTCTAAAATCTGAGTATGTGTTTTTTGGGAATCGGAGGTTTTTGTCACTGAAAATGTTCATTTTGGTGTTCGGGAGCTTCATAGGTTGTTGTTTGTGAAGATAATCATTATCTGGCTCAGCCGATCAACAAGTGCAGCCCCTTGTGACTGGTTCATTGCTTGGAGTGTCTGTCCCATCACTCTTACAGTGGGGTCTTTTTCTCAGAGTTCTTTGAAGAGTGTATCCGCAATGCCGAGCTGGAGGCCAAGATGCCTGTGATCATGAAGAACTCCGTGTACATCCACAAGGCTGCCACTCGTCGCATAAAGAGCTGCCGCTTCCGCTGTCGGAGAACCAGTACTTCATGGAATGACAGTAGGTATCAGGCAGCTTTTTTATCTGTATTCTGCAAGAGCAGATACGTGCAGATGGGGCTGACAGAGCAGTAAAGTCTCCAAAGGTCATCCGTATTTCATATTCCTTAGTAATAGAATGGAGCTACAGTGCTACTTGGAGCTTCCTTTCCTAGAGAGCAGGTGCTGAGCCTGCATACTTGTTTCCTCTTTCTTTATGTGTGTTGAAAGCTAACTGCTGTGATGGTTCTGGGCCCTCCAAAAAACATGCTTAAATATGACTTCTTTGGAATGCTTAATCACAGACTGAGTTAAGTTGGAAGGAACACCTGGACATTGTCCAATCCAATCTGATCCTCAGAGTGGCTACTTTCAAGGTTAGATCAGGTTCTGTGTAGCACCTTAAATCAGAGGCAGCTGTAAAGAAAAGTGTGTTTCCATGCTGTCAGCATTTTCCTCCTCTGAACACAGTAAGGTAAAGCTGTTAGAGAAAATGGTTAGCTCATCCCCTGCCAGGTGATCACATGGCTCATGTGCTCTAGTGAAGCTTTATCTTCAGATTGTGTCCCTGATGGAGAGTGCTGACCTTTCCGTGCTGTTCTGGTTTCAGTGAAGCAGTCCCAGTCCTTCATCTTCTCGCATGCAGAAGCTGAAAACATTGAAGAGCTGAAAGAAGCAGCCAAAAGACTGAGCCGGGACCAGCGCTTCAGGAAAACTATCTATCAAATCATGAGGTCGCAAAAGGATTCTGCTTCAGGGGACAAAAAGTGACTCTTCTTGGGAGGGGGCTTCTGAGCTCAACTTGCCATTCAGCTCCGCAAAAGTTATGCCCTTGGGCACTAGGGTCAGAAGGGAGATTTGCCCTTTGGTGGGAAAAGTGGGGTAAAGTTGTGTGTAGGCAATCCCCTCAGTTAGTGGCTTTGCTTTAGTTTGAATGCTCCTTCTAGCCTGGCAGACCTTCTCTGCTGATCACTCCAGATCTGCTTGCTTCAGCTGCTTACATTAAGGCATGTTTTGCCAAGATGCCACAGTCAGTGTTTAAGTGAACCACAGACCATAGGTTAAGAAGGGCCTCTTCTTTCCTTTCCTATCTAGTCTGTCTGCCAAACACAAGTGCTTCTGAGAAAGCCCTTTGTCAGCCTATGCTCCAGCTAGTGTAACCTCCCCAGCTGGACACAGCTTACCCCTTTCTGCCTGAGCCCCTCTAGCAAATGGCTCACTCCACACCTCCAGTCAATCAGAACTTCCATGGGGCACAGGCTGAAAACTGCAGCAGTCCCTGTGTCCCAAGCACAGGCAAAAATACCAACACAGGGCAACTTCTTGTCTTGATGCTACGTCATTTCAAGCAAACAGCAGCACCACAAGGTGAAGACAACCTGAGGATGCTGTGGATTTGGCTCCAAGGAAGATCGTGTGCAGAGAAGACCTTATAGGTAACTCAGAGGCATGGATGCAAGCTGGAGGGAGGGTTGTGTTGTGCTGACTGTGGGCAGAACATTCTGGGGCCACCTTTGCATATTTTTTGCACTGGAACATCTAGCTGTGTGGAACAGAGATATGTGCTGCAGAAGGTGTTATCTATAGGCAGCATCAGTGTGGAGAAGCCCTTGACTCAGTCCTGATGGCTTCATCAATACCTCTGTAAAACAAGTTGGAGTGACGACTGTCCAGCAACAAAACCCACTATCACTTCAAGAATTAAACATTGTCAGCAGCAAGCGCTCAGGGCTGTGGAGGTGGGGAAAGTCACCTCTGTATGTGCTGCAGTGAATAGCCTGTGGTCAAGGCTCTCTACCAATCCTCTTAATTGCAATCCAGGCTGTCTCAGTCAAACTGGGACCTCTGGCAAGTCAAAGCTGGATTGGGAGCAGTGCTGTGAACAGCCTGTTCAAAGGTGGGCTTCTTGCTAGTCTCTGCCCTCCCAAGTGCTTGCCATGTGGTTCTCAAAGGGGACAATTTTCCCTGCCTGTAGTCATCTTCTATGTTACAGGACTAGAATCACTTTGTTGTGGAACCCTTGCAGCCTCCCCCACCTATTTTAAACAAGCCACTTAGTAATTAACCTTGCTGCAGAAACAGCACTACCTGGTGCTTACAGCACAGGACAAGCACACTCAGTGGTGCTCTGTTTTCTTCAGGATATTAATTGGGAAACACAGTAATAAACAACACAATGGTGAATAAAGTTACCAGCAGAAGTACAGTAAGAGCTCAGGGGTCTTAAGCACAGATTTACTGGGGCTTTCAGGGCATCAGTATCCTTGGGTATTATATATGTCTGGTGACACAGAGGTAGTTACTTACTTGTCCCAATCAGACCATGACAGTGTCCACTTACAGCCTTTGTCTTCTGGCCAGCTAAGTTATTCCCTACCAATTTAGTGCTGTTTCTAGTGAGAAGTTGAGGATAAGACTGAGAAGGGAGCTCTGGCTTCCCAGCCAGAGGAGATGGCTTGATGCTAGGGGGAGGAGCATACTGTCAGGGTGTGATGCTCCTGAATGAAGACACTCTGGTGTGACTAAAGGAAAAGCACTGAAAGCACAGCCTGTACTTTCCATTTCAGTCAGTCACTGACCAGTATCCTTCTGCCAGGCAATGGGAGGTTTTATATAATCAGAGGATCCGGCACTGAAGGCTGATGTTTTTGTGATGATTGATAGGTAATGTGGTAGGAGAAAAGAACTGCCATCCTTCCTTAGCATACCTGATCCTTCTGTGTCTTTTCCACTTGTGCTTGCATGCTAGAAAGCCACAAATGAATTCTGGCTCCTACAAGGCTGAAGGGCTGTGAGAAAAAAATACAGAGCTGGGTTTCCCCTTTATGCTGTTCTCACATCATCTCTAGCTATTTTCCAGTTACAAGATCTATAATATATGATTCTGGAAGGGACAGAATAAAGGACAGCCAGGGAATGTGTCTGTGATTCAGGCAGTTAGGAAAATCGTCTTGTGGGTTGGAATGCAGCACCTTTGCTCTATTACCATCAAAGCCACAATATCAGACTTCACAGAAGTATTGTATGCAGGAGGTACCACATCAGGTCTTCCTTTACTGTGCACATTGACAGCAATAAATAAATAAAAGTTATGCTGACACTAGAATCAATTCTTGTGTGTTCTTGATACACTGTCACTGAAATGATGTTAAATTGTCTCTGCAGGAGTCCAAACAAATTATGACACACTTATTTACTGCCAGTGCAATTCCTCTGCTTCACTGAGTTGTTGTGTTACGTGGTGTATGTAAAAAGCTTTCACCCTTGCTACCCACTTCCACTTTTAAATGTGTAAAAAGTTAAAGCAACAGCCATCTCTCTGTGTAATCAGCAAGGCATGCCCTAAACCATGTGAAGAGGTGCTTGCCATCAGTCATTCTTTGCTGCAGAGGAATCTACTACCCTGTAAGCTCTAAGCTCCCTGGCAGAGTCAGCATGGAGGTGAGTCTATGCACCATAGCATCTTAATTAAGTGACTCTCTCCTTATTCTGTTTAAAAGGACACAGAAATTATTGATTTCAATGCTATCCATGTATTTTTAGTGCAATGCAGTAACAGAAAGATGGCTTAGGGAGCAACCCACATCTGTTCAAACAACTTCCACTAGTAATCCTAGGTTAGATTGCTTTCTCCTCCTGGGAAACCTGGGAATGAGATGAGAACTTCCTCCACTGGGAGAGTTGTCTAAATTGTTTTCTCTTGTCTGAGGATTGGAGAAAATATAGGATGGTTTGCTCCTCTAAGATTTCACTTCTGAAGTTGCAGAACTAGGTTGTGGCCAAACGAGAAGCCTGCTGATTCTTCTCTGCATTGTCTTGCCTACTTTTCACAGTGTGAAGAGTGGTTCCCATTAAGGTTTAATTAACCAATGTAAGGGTTAATTTCATCCTCCTTATAAGACACACAGGCTCTTTCCTTCCCTAAGGAGGAAGAGTGGTTCCTGCTGAAGGCCGGGACTTCGGCAGCTCCCCGGGTGCCCACTGCCCCAAGGCTTTACTCTTGCACAGAAGTAAATGGAAGAGAAAGGAAGGCAACCACAGCTCTGTTGCCCCCCATCTGTGCTGCTTCTACAGCAGAGAAAGTGGATAAGAATGGAAATTGCCCTCGGGGTCAGAAGTCAATAATAAAGGATAAATGGTTGCTGGTGCGTGTTATGCGTTGCTGTGCCTGGCACATAAGGGACACAGGCTGGTAGCAGTTTTCAGCTACAGAGTATGGCTTTTTTTTGTTTTTTTTTTTTTTTTTTTTTTTTTTTTTTTTAGCTCCAGATAATAGGCAGGCTTTCTGCTTAGGACTTAGTGTAATTTTGGCATATCTCTATGGAAATAAGATTATAGTTTTCCATAGAAAGAGTCTGTTTTGAATGCTCTTCAGTGCAGTCACTTTTTGTGGTTACTAGAGGAACAGAAGATGGCTCATGTTGTGTCTATTTGCTTCCAGGAAAGTGGCCATGCTTTCAAAGTCTTGACCAAGGCTGGGGCTTGCCTGGACAACTGGTGCTCTTTGTTCTCACCTGGCATGCCTGTGAAGGGTGTATTATTTCTAGCATCTTCTACCTGGTGCACTTGTGCATCTTCTATCTGATGCACAAGGACAATTCTGCAGTTTTTCACCTAGTCCATGTACAATTTTTTACCCACCTACTCTGAGCATGGCCTTGAAGGGGAGAAATGATCAAGCCAGAGGAACTGCTGTAGTTAACTCACCTGAGAGTTGGGTCTTAGGTGGACTTTTGGGGTGACAGGTCACCATGAGCTTGGCTACCTTGTGTGGTTTGTTGAACAACCTGCAGTGTCTTTCTATGCCCTGAGATAAAATTCCATTTTCTATATTAAGTTACATCTATTTCTTACCGCAGGCTTAGCTCCATAGCCAAAATGCAGAAAGATCTGGCTGAGTACTCAGTCAGGTCTCTGAGTCGTTTCTGCTCCTTGCAAGATATGCTGTAGGGCTTGAACCAAAATGCATGTTTTTGGTTGTTTGGTTCTTTTTTCCAGTGTTGGCAGATCTGGGACTTCAGAGGAAGAAAAATTATAAAGGCTGTTTTGTGAGGGTAACAAAAAGGCACCTTTCGCTAAGTCAGAGGTGTTGCAATAAATAACTCAGCAGGGTATTGTGTCCTTATTTTGCTGTATCCTGAAAAGTGCAAACTTTGCATTGCTTAAAATAATAAGTGAACTCTGCTTACCCTTTAGTTCTTCTTGACTGCACCCGTGCCTCAAACCTCCCTGTGGAAACCACCCAAGAAGAGAAGAACGTCTTCTCCTAGAGCTGCTGCTCCCATCTGTTTCTCCATCATTAATTTTGGGGACAGAAGGGAGCTCCTGTTTTCTTGTTCCTCCATACATCAGTGCCTGCCTGCAGGAGATGCAGCCCCTGCTCCTCTGACACGAGAAAAAAAGGTTGTTTTTTGTTGTGGTTTTTTTTTTTTTCCTAAGTTCTGTAAAACAGGAATAAATGTTTTTAGCATTTCCATTTTAATAAGGAGGCTTGAAAACAAGCTGGTGTGTGGCTGGAGGCTTTTGTTAGTCACTGCTGGAAGCACAGCCATGAACAGGGCTATAGCACATTTGGCAGAGCTCTGTCTTTAGGACAGTTCACAAGCACTCAAGGTCCTTGGGTGACACAGGTAAGCCGTGCTCTTAGGTGCACTCAGCAGCAATCAAAACAAAACAGCAAGAAGGCAGGAATGCTGTGGGTTTTGCAGCACAGTAGAGAAGCAGGCTTAATGCAAAGATTGCCAAAGATTGGTTGGATTACAGCTTGCTTGGGAGGAGCCACTGTTTTAATTTCTCCCTTCTTTTCCTGACTCTGCCAGAGGTACAACATGTCTGCTTGCTGAGGGCGAGGGGAAGGTGAGGAGGCTTCAAGAGGAATGATATTGAAAGGTAGGAGTGCAGCAGGTGTGACTAAAAACTAGAGCACTGCTGATAGTGAGTTGATATGTTTAAAAAATAAACAAAGTTTGTGCTGTGGCAAGTGCATTTCAATAACCAAAATATAGCTGTTCTATTTCTCAGTCAGCAAAGCCTGCTTTGGGTCCCAACCGAGGAGTGTAGCCCTATGTGCTCAGAGAAAAGGGGCTTGCAGCTAAGGCCCTTTTTTCCTCTCCCCAGCTTGCATGAGGCATGGCCCAGCTGGGTGATGCAGGGATGTGGCTTATTGTTGTTCTTTGTGGGTAGCTGTGGGTGTGGAGAGGCAGCTAAGGCAGGGGAGAAGTCACACTTTTGGTTCTGGAAAGCTTTTGGGTATCTCAGCATCCACTGGAAGAGGTTTGATATTACTGTAGCTCTCAATGGATTTGGATGTTCGGAAACTCCTCTAGCCTGGAGCAGCAGCCCTCTAGATCCCTCTCTGATCAAGTGTGTAGTACATCAGAGATGCTGCAACCCATGAAGCGATACAGGGAATAGCAGTAAAAGCAGACATTCTGGTTTCTTTCTGCTTCTGCTCCTTCTCTTGAAATTCTCTTGTAGTTTCCTCCCCTATACAAATACAGATCAGGTGTGGTTTAATGTGCAACTTATTTTAGATTAAGGGCAAGAATGTTCAGGCAGAGCTGTCTTTTCTTCCCTGTGTAGGGGGAATGTGGGCTCCAAAATGAGGACAGAAAATTCTCATCCATTCAAAGGTACCACAGATGAGTAAAATAAGTGTGCTTATCACATATATCAAGCTTGGATGAGGGGGAGTAGTGAGACCCACTGTACTTGAAAATTGAAGCCAGACTGCAGTAAGGGAAAATATGTTTGTTTGGAGAAGATGTTTTAGTCCCTTGCTTTCACTGATGCTGAAGGAGCTAGAAGAGAAGGTGCACACTAAGTCCACTTCTAATGTGTGGCTGGTTCCTGGTGCTGGCATGGAATTAGATTTGATGGCTGCTCACTACACAGAAAATCCCTCCAGCTGTGACCAACTGCTGCTGCATTACAGCCTTGTTCAAAAGTAGTCGTGGTGGTTGTGTCTCCAGGGAGTACCCTCAGACCTGATGCCCCAAAGGACGTGCATGACACCCCTCTCAACTAAACTCACAGTGGCTCAACATCATGGGAGTCTTTGGCTTCCCCTTGCAAGTGAGCATGAGCTCAGCTTGCAGCTCTTTGCTGCAACCCAGGAGCAGAGAGCCCCATGGCCACTGATAGAGCTGCTTCTGCATCCCAACCTCCCAATGCCTCTGACCTGTTGGATTCCAGCACAACAGGGCAGACCCTGCCACCGAGCTTTTAGCAGCAAAACGGAAGGAGGGTATTTAACAAGGTAGCCTTACGAAAGGCCACTGGGAGCAGGCGTGGGAGCTATTCCATTCTTTTCCTGAAGAGAGAAGAGCATCTTCTGATTCCCTACTTCTATTGTGCTCTGCTATAAGCATCCAGGTTGGCTCCTAAGTGCAGTGCGGGGAGGATCCAGAAGCTGGCTGTCATGGGAGCTGCATGTTAGCTCTGCTTCATTCCCAGGGCAGGAGAGAAGGGCAACAGAGAACAGTTGGTTTCCAGGTGAATGGGAAAGAAAGAGCAGACCTAGTAGGGATGAAAAGAAGAGCTATTGTGGATAGCACCTTGTAAAGGAATGAATTGTCTTGATAATCTTCTTATTCTTGTCCAGACAGGAGTTTGCAGACCTGAAACATGTTTCTGGGCTTTGGTTCTGGTGCGTTCCCCATACCAGGGGTTTCAGTCCTGTCTATACTTAAGAAGGGTCACAAAATTAGCAAACAAAAACTGCTTTACACAGTGAATGTACTCTCCTCCCTGCTTATCTGACTCTCCCTAGCTTTGAGCAGGATTGCAAGGGGCAAGCTGGCTTCTCCTTGCCTTCCCCTCTAGCCTGCTCCCTCAGCTTTCTGTTTGTTCTTTGGCTAAGTGTGGCTAACTGTATGTCCCCGAGGTGGAAATTAGCATCCCCCCGATGGGCTTTGCAGCACACGGGAGCCATGGGAGGACAGTTCTGCTGCAGACAGAGGGGAAGCCCACCCTGCCATGGTGGAGCTGGCAGGGCTGCTCTCCTTGAAGAGAGCAAAGGAGGTGAGACACAGCCTCAAAGCTGCTCATGCTTTTTTCGTAACACTGGCTTCCTGTCTAGAAATATTATTCATCCTTCTCCAAAGTCTTTCAGACTTGAGTGTTTCATGCAGAAAATGCACAATGATGGGCAGTGAACACCCCAGGCTCTTAACCAGGCACTTTCCTGCTTCACAGCCCACCTCACACATGGTTCTGGGTCAAGCCTTTGTGTGCAGAGCTAGGCAAGGTGGTGCCTGGTGTCCCCTCACCTCAGACCTGCAGCGTAGGCCCTTTTGGGGTCTGTGCACCAGGTCCTGTCCCAGTGTGTTTCACAGGGGTGAAAGGCAGGCTGAGGAACCAGTGCCTCCACCAAACCAGCCTGAGCTTTCACTGGGAGGCTCAGAGGACCTGTACTTAGTGCCACGTGTCCCTTGCAGGCTGCTCTC
>JAWWLV010000179.1:29161575-29172043 GCA_035041135.1 Platyrinchus mystaceus | reverse complement strand
CCAAACCAGCCTGAGCTTTCACTGGGAGGCTCAGAGGACCTGTACTTAGTGCCACGTGTCCCTTGCAGGCTGCTCTCACCATACATACACATACATATGTGCACATGAATGCATATATAGATATACACACACATACATTAAAGAGGTGTATGAAATGTGTGTCTCAAACATACGTCATCTATCTAAAGAAATATTTCATAGTGAGGCTTTTATTTTTATTTTTCTTGTTTTCCCTGAAAATAATTTGCTCGAAAAGAATTTGTCCAAAAGTAATTTCTGATTTTTCCTTATAGGCAGAGAGAAGACTGGAAAGTTTTACCCTCAGATGAAGCTTGGTGTGCTTTGTAACTAAAGGCGACCCTGAAGGCTGTCTCTCTACTGTAGCTGCCATTGCCAGACTTACAGAGAAAGCCGTGTGTGGGCAAACAGCCCAGGTGAGGACAACAGCTTGTTAATCCTGCATTAGGGACACTTCTGTGCCTCTACCTTGCAGCAGCCAAGTCAACTGTGGCCTCAGCTTTTCCAAGTCTTTCAGCAACCTGCTCAAGACAGACAGCTGAGCATTTTTCTAGCTGCCCTGCATGAGGGTCACTGATGGTGGCAGCTCCCTGACATCATGGCCAGGCACACAGCTCTGATGTGCAGAGCAATGCTGGAGAAAGGGGCAAGCAGCCTGTCCCAGAACAGGGGCTGGGGCATGAGGCTTGGGGCTGATGTGGGTTTTGAAGCCAGCACATAGGGAGCCTGATGTGCCCTTTTCCTTGCTGCTGCCTTTTTCTGGATAAACAGTCTCAGATCATAAGGGCTATAAAACTAGTGCATTTCCTAGCTCTAGCATCATGTAAGTAAGTCAGGTCAGACAGCTGGTGTGCCAGAAATTTTCTCAACCTTTTCCTATCCGCATGATTTAACAAACTGCAACTAAGTATCCTAAGAGCCCTGGAAAAGCATTCCCCTTACATGCATCAGGGATGTTTTAAGTACCTCTGAATGTCACTGAAAAGAAAACAAGAAACTGTTTCCTTGGAGGCAGTGGTGTGTGTGTGCAAGACAGTGGGCTCATGGGGAAGATGGAGGAACAGAACTGTTGAGTTCTTATAGCTGCAGTGCAGCAGAGATGGTGTTATAAAGAAAGATTTCCTGGTTTAAGGCACTGAATTAATTTGAATTGTTTCGCAGAATAATTGGCTTGCACTTACTACTGCTGTAATAGGAGAGCCAGAGAATCCGAAGCTGTGGCTGCTTCTGCAGTAGGAGACATCAATTATGGAAGAAGGCAGCTGTGTTGTATAAGGTCAGGAGACAGTAGGACAGACAGGACTATATGCTGCTTTTTCTCTGCCTGTCCATATGATGTTTGCTGTGGTAAGGTGTGAGTTCCCAAAGTAACAGGAAATTAATCCTGTCTCCTTTTTAAGGAGAAATGGGTCGCTACTTGCCATCCCCATAAGCCCTGATACTCCAGCCTGCCACACTATGGATGCTAATTATAGTAGTAAAGCCATGACTTCAGCTCACTTTCTGGAGGCTGCACGTGGAGAAATGTGAATTATACAGAAGTGGGATGTGGGTACTCATCTTTGGATGGACAGCTGTGCCAAACACAAATCAGATTTTACTTTATGGAATCTGCTTTCTCCTTAATCTTCAGAGATTTATTGAAAAGACCACTACAGTCTCTAATCTCTTCTCCTGCCTGCCACAGACAAGTACATTTCACCTACTTACCACTGGGTGAATTTTAGTGTTCTTCTTAACCTATGGCAAAAAAGGCTCGGGAATAGATCTGTAGCATGTCATCTCTGGCACTTACTAGGGATTTCCCCACCTGCGTTAAGTGCTGCCTGGACCTACACACACCCCAGCACAGACCCTCCAGGAGGTATTCAGGAGCAGCAGCTGGCTGGGGAGCACGTGGGCTGGCAAGCCTCCATGGCTTGGCTGTGCAGGGAGAGCTGGAAGGCAGAGGAGTTCCCAAGGGAAACCTGGCAAACACAGCTGGCAGCACCAGAGCAAGGGGAAGGAGAGGAATCAGGGTGCTTGGTGGGAGGGATCCTGTCTCACATAGCAAGAAGAATCTTGAGGCCACATCATTTTTCATGGAGCCAGCACTATTAATAGGGAAAAGAAGGAAAGCAGTGGCTGGCTCAGGCCCTTACACTCACTGCTGGAGGGACTAAATTTAATTATATACATTTTCCAAGAGCTGTTTGTGTTAAACATATATGGACCATTTTTTGGGGAAGATGAATTCTTATCCAGGCTAGTTGCTGTAGCCTTTGGAGGCTGAGGGACGGTGAATCCTCTGTAAGAGATGATTCTGTTCTTGGTGGCCATGCTGTCATCTGGAGCATAGTGGAAATGTAGAGAAGTCACAAGTAAAGTCTACTTGTAGGGAGGAGGTGAAGCTTAATGAAATGGGAAGATTAGTAACTAGAGCTCTGTGGGAAGAGAAGGGAGCTCATGTCATCCCCCAGTTGATTTGGTGAACCTGTGTAGCCATTTGCCTTCTTGAGGAACAGCCTATAGGTTGGCCAGAACAAGTTTTGGGGTGCAACCCACAGCCACATCCCTGTGGAGAGAAACACATACAGGACAGGTAGAGCAGTGTTTAATTTCCATGTGGTAAAAAAGGAGTCCTTTCTTATATATGCTCTAGAGCAGAGATATGGTTTTTGTGAAGGGGTTATCTAGCTTTCTGCTATGGACAAAGTGACACTGAGGCTTAGGTTGTGGTGACTGCAGATCCTGGAGCTGCAGGGACAGTGGCCATGGGAGGGACACTGGGGAGAGGGCCCCTGGCAGACTGTAAGGCAAACAGTTCTCAATGTACATTCTCCAGTCTCTGTTCTTGAGAGTCACTTAATGGAGGGGGGGATTTTATTTTTCCTAATTAAGAATATAGAAAGATACATAATGTCAGATTTCCCCAAAGGCAACAGAAATGCAGGTGGGAAAGGGAGGGGAGTTGAAGAGCAGCAGTCAAGTGGAAAATTTAAAGCTTTATTAGTGCTCTGTTTCCCACATGCAGCACTGTGGGGTTTTGTCTCTTTTGCCTGAGATAAGAGCTGGGAAAAAAGGACCTTTATTTGTAGTTAGCTCATCCAGGCCCCTTGCAGGGCAGGCAGGTTCCTTACTCCACCTGCCAGTCCTGACGGTGTCTCTCCTGTGCCTTAGCTGTTAGGTTGGAGGTGGGTGTATGGAAAGGGCACTGATGTCTGTGCCCTGCCCCAGGAGAATGAACAGCACACACATAACCTCAGTGAGTCCTTCTTTGGGGGACACACACTCTTCAGATGCAATGCACTCATCTCAAAAAAGCTTCAACTACAATATGTCCATCTAGCTTGTTTTCCTACAAAAATGAGGTGTTGGCAGTTGTTCACTCTCTCCCATCTCCCCACAGTTGTGACCTCTGTCCACCTAGCTTAACAGAGACAGAGATCTCAAAGATGATCAGATCCTTCTTGTTTCAATCTGAAAATAATAAAACCATTTTATTTTTTATTTATAGCTGAAGAACAGTGGAATTTGCTAAGCAGGCTCTGGGTTAATCTTGTGCTTTGAGGTGGGAGCTGCTTCTCTCGCATCCCACACCAATGCTGTCAGAAGCATCTCTTTCTGGAAAGATGGAGGAGAGCAGCGCCTCTGGCTACGGTGTAGTCCTTGCTGTCCCCAGGTAAGGCACAGAGATTTGGCAAGGTGTGAATGTTTCACAGACAAATGATAACAGCTATGGCCTTTAGGGAGCAGCTGGACTGCAGAAGGCAAGATTCGCTGAGGGAGGTCAGAAAATGTCATTTGATTGCTTAGCTGCTTTTGAAAGGCACAACAAGAAAGATTTAGCATGTGTGTAATTTCAACTAGAGTCTTAGGGACCTGGCCTCTTGACTAAAGCAGAGAGATGAGGATTTTCCCCCTGCAGTTACTGCTATATATGTGACTGCGAAGGAGTCACCTGGAGAGCTGTAAGCTATTTGTATCACCCAGCTTTGGGCAGAGAGCCTCACCTTCTCAGCTTTTTTCTGTAACCTCAGCTTATGCTTTCCCCTTCTGTGAAAAGGGGCTGATCTCCAGTGGCCACCAGGTAAGAGATCATGGCTCATTCTTCCTGGCTGTGTGCAGAGGGTCTTGAGGTGCTCACAGCACAGCTGTGGGAGCTGATGCCCCGTGCTAGTCCCTAGTAAGAACCTGGTTTCATAGCTCTCTGTGTCAGGAATTTTCCTCACACTTTTACGGTGGCAGCAGACCTGGACTCTTTATATTTAAATCTCAAATGAAGAGTTTTTCCCCCACTGGCTTGAATTGCCCTCTGGCAGCTGTGCGGTGAGCTGTGGGACTGGCAGACCTTGCAGCTCTGCCTCAACAGGCTGGCTTATGTGGGAACAGGACTTCCCACCTTCTGCTGAAACTGAAGCATAGGATCTATGCCTTCTGAAACCATATTTCTAGATAAATATATTTCCCCCAAGGTCACTTCTCTTTTGGGCCCGTCTTAGTGCTCAGTTAGTTATTCACAATCTCTTTAGTACACAGTGCCAAATACATCCAACCATCAAAACCCTTTGCTCTCAGAGGGGCATGTTTGGCATACGGGGTGTTTATGGGAGGGGCATGTTTGTACACAAAACTGCATACTATTTTTCTGTGTTTATCTTCCTCTGCCACCAAGAGGCATCTTGGGGCATGTGGGAAAAGTCATGCTTCACTTCCATAGCATCTTAGCAGCATTACTCCCCCCGGAAACAGCAATAAAGCTGTGGCCTGTGGGCTTGCAATGACAGTTCAGCTCCTCATTTTGTTCCAAGCCCTGGCTGCATTATCTGTCAGGAAGATAATTCCTTGACCTTGCGGTCAGGGGATGAGTGCTTTGCTTAGTGATTAAGCCACTGCAGTAGATAGCATGCCGTGTTTAATCCCTTTGGTAGCTGGTCCCAGGGAGGGAGGGGCAGGAGGGGCTGCAAAAATACAGCGGTTTGTGATAGGTCTGGAGAACTCAGAAACGGTGACAACACTACAGAAACTGTGGCTGTATGTGCCCATCCTCCTAAGTTCATTTGGTGGCAGACTGGAAAACAACCAGCATATCTAGGGCACTATTTTATCAAGTGATAGAGCCATATGGTGCAAAAACCCCACAGTTGTCTGGGGGCTTAGGCATGTCAGAAATCAGGGAGTCCCTTTGCGTATTGATCCTGTCTGCTAGCTGGCATATATAAAAGGAAGGTTTATAATTATTTTTCCTTCACTCTGTCAATGGGGGAAGGGACTCTGAATAAGCAACTAATCCCGATCTGAACTGGGGAAGGATGAGATACAATCTTTCCTATTGCTTCGAAGTTGTGGCTGGGATATGGCTGTGAAGCATGCAGCTGGCATGTTGGAAAGCCCCACAAACCTGCCTTAATGTCCAAGCAAGTGCAGCAAATGCATCAGAGCATGGATGCATGACCAGATCTCAGGTTGTACAAGTTGAGTGTTGAAGCCCAGTCTCCCAGTGATATTTAGGGTCCTGTCTGCAGGTGAAATCAGAGTGAAGAGCTCTGACTAACAAGGTCTGACCTAGGAGGTTTCACCCTCCCAGAGAGAATTCTTTCCCTCTCTTTTTGCTGAGATTCTGTCTCTTGCCCCTGCCAGAGAAGGAGAAGATGAGGACATGAGCCCACAACCAGCTTGCCAGCAGTGGAAACGCTATCTTTCTTGAGAGAGGACCCTTGGGGTTTTTTTGAGCAATCCTTTCTTCCCAGGCTGTCACTGAATAGTTAAGGATTATGATTTCCCTTTAATCTGGCTTTTCCCTTTCAGAAGATCTCTGCCCTCTTTGGAAACAGCCCCAGCCTCAGTTTTGCTCTGGCTGTGGTGTCACCTCTGTTGGACACAGGAATGTGCTAATTGTCACCATGTGCTTGCCTTTGGGCAACTGACCTTAACAGGCACAAACCCAATCCCGTGGTCCAGTGACTGAATCGAAACGGTTGCTTACAAATAAAGCCCTATATGGATCTGGTCTTTGTGCAACACCATCAGCCATCAATCCAGTTCCCTAAAGAGAACTGAACTATGTCTCTTTGCTGTAGTGCCATCATAGTTGGAGATGTCTTGAACAGCTTTTCTACAATTCTCCACTCCAGCCAACCCCAACCCTTGTTGGAAAACACTGTTCCTTTCTTACCTGAGATCCTGAATACTTCCCATCATTCTTCATTCCCTGAGGGTATCCAAAATGTGTAAAGCTGTTTGGCCATGTACATCTGTTACATGAAACCTGTAAACCAGGTCTCCTATGATTTTAAGGTTATTTAAAGTTCTCATTTTGTCATTTCTTTCTTCTCGTTCACATGCAGCAATTATTTCCTTTCCTCTGGGGAGTAATTCTGCCCCTTTGCGTTTGTGCCTCCAACTTCCCCACAGAAAATACTTATGCTTAAATTATACTCTATACATCTGATACACGGATTCCCTGGGCAGCCTTGCCTGATTGCAGGATGCCTCCCTGCACCTGAGGACATTGCGGTGTGTTGTCATGGAGAGGACTCAGACAGTATTATTAGGTCAGCAGGTACTGTACAGCATGAAAGTTTATACATCAGTGGCATCAGGACAGACAGGAATGGCCCCTGTGGATTCCAGGAGACTCTGCAGAAATTCCCTTGGTAGCTTACAGTAAATTTTCTGTGCATTTGGGGACTTGCAGGCTGTGACTGAATCACGTGGCATCTGCATTATAGTACAGTGTCTTTGCAGGGAGGGATCTGCAGGTTCCCTGAGACTGCAGGAGCTGCAAGAAATCTCTAGAGTAGCACAGTGTAGTCTGATCAGAGACACTCAGAGAGTACAGTAGCTCTGGGTGTGAACATCATTGCCTTCAGGAATCTCTACTTCTACATTTTTTTGATGGAACCATAAATAAAATGTATTGAAATATCTGATTCTGCAAACAGAGACAGGCAGGTTCTTTGAAATACTGTAGGAATCAGAGAAAACTTCTGTTCCAAGACAGAGCGCCTTCTGCCTGGAAGATATTAGGACTCACAGCACCCAAGAGACGTAAGCTGGAGTGACAGCTACCGTGCAAAGTGATATGTAGTGTACCTACAGCTAACCTGAGATGTCAGGTGCTCTAGTGTTGCATAAAGCCCTGAAGCTCTCAGCTTACCTACCTGCCTAGCATTTTCTGAAAGCAGGCAGGTCACCTCTGGTTTATTGAAACAATCCTCCCTTGCTTCATTTCCTGCTGAGCAGCAGCAGGTGAAACTTATAGCAGAAAAAGCAATGTCATGACTCAGATGTTGCATTATATCTAAAATTCCTGTCATGACAGGTCATGCAGGCCTATATAAGCTAATTATGAATTTACTGGTAGAATTCAGGTCACAAGGAGAAACTGGTGATGGTGGTGATAGGATGGATGTATCTTAGGATGCCAGCCAGTCCCCAAAGCACCTGTGCATGACATGACGATGATTGCAGAAAGGAAAGCTTCCCTCTCATGTAAGAAGGGACATCTGCTTCTCATGCCAAGCACTGGTCTAAGTGTGGAAGGCAACACTTAAGCACTTCTGGGGCTGCTAGTGCTTGACCTGTTCAAGGTACACTGTCTGGGAAAGCAATGCAGGGGAAGCAAATTAGCAGTGGTATTGATAATCAAAAATAAAACAGTAGCATCCCTTTGCTATGCTGCAACACCCAAGCCCTTCTCTAGGTGTTCAATCTACACCACTCAAAGCCCAGATTCAGACAGCTCCCGTAGTCGCTCATGCACAGACATGCCCCAGTTTAAGGAAGAGTAAGGCAAATTAGTTTGGTTGAAGCCTCTACAGATAAGTGGAGACTTGGCTGCACCCTGTGGTCAGCTCCCCAGGTACCTTGCTGCAGGCAATGGGAGCAGGAGCCTCAGGATTAAACTGGCTATGAAACAAGGGCAGCTTGAATTAGGTGGGAGCTGAAAATGGTGCAGAGGCTCCTAGGCAGTGTCTGGCTGAGGGTTGCTAAAATTTGATGAGAGCAAAGTATCACTCTGCCATCACGGTTCATGTCAGATGTGGAGTGAGTCCACCCAGGATGGCTGTGCAGTGGTCCCTCTACAGTGAAACTAGTTTCTTTCTGTTCATGGATCTCACCTATTCCTTGAAATCCAAAGAAATAACTGTTACTGGGAGGTAAACATAAAGCCTGTCTTGTCAGCATGTACAGGAGACAGGTGCACAGGTAGAAGAGCTTGTGAACAGAGTGCTCCCCCTCCTAGGGTCTAAGAAATTCCATGCAACTTGTCACTTAACAAAACTCTCACCTGCTGGCACAATGCTCACAGGTTTTTTTCAGGAGGAGAGGGAAAACGTCTTTCTGCCTTACTACACATTTGTGTTTTGAGCTCCCTTTCTCATTTATTTTCCCATCTCTTATAAATCATTAAATAACTGTCATTAATAGCACAGCCTATTTTGGAGATGATTAAAAAAGAGAAGAAATTATTCCATCACCCTGTTACAAACCAAAATATTCCTAGTAGCACCCAACAGATATACAGCCAAATCTCTTACTCCCCACTGTTTAGCTTGCTGTCTGACAAGATACTTCTGTGCCAGCTGCTCTTCCCCTCAGCTGCACTGAGCTGCTAAAGCAGACATTGCTTTGTAAACACCCAGGAACAAAGCGTCCAGCACCAGGGTATTGACAAATTTGTCACCCAGTCTAAAAATACCAACTGTTATGTGACCTCCCATCCATTGCCTGGGTATTGTTCAGGCAGGGGGAAATTTCCACCAAGCTCTTGGAAGCATAAGCTATCCCAAGCCACTGTGATTTGCATAAATAATAAAAAGGTTGTGTTCATTCCTGGAACAACTCTGCTGGCCCAAGAGAAGTGACTAATGGGATGAACTGGGCCCTGTAAGTTTAATGTGCTGAAAGAAAGTGTTATTGTATGCTGTCATACTTAGAGATAAAAGTGATTCTAGCTAGCCAGGATGGTATGAGGATACTCAGTCCACCTTCTTCTCATTGTGCCTCTGTCACAGGCTCCCAGTGCAGCCCTATCTCACCTTCAGGCCCCCCATTTAAAACTGTTTCAGGTTTTGGGGGCAATGCCCAGGAGTGGCAGCTGATGGCTTAAAACCTTCATCCTCCATGAAGCACCAGCTGCAAAGCAGGAGCCAGAGAACCTGCTACTGCAGGGGCACAGGGATATCCCTCCATTGCAACAGGAGAGGTTAATTAGAGGGCTGCATGGGGATTAGGGAGGACTTGAATGAGAGCTCCAGCTAGATCAGGGAGGCCAGCATGGCCCAGGGCAAGTCACATCAGTTCTTTCTGCTTCAGTTTGCTTGTACTTAGGCTGGGGGCGATAACTAGTTTACCTCACAGCCAGGTCCTGAGATTACATGCAGGGAGCTGGGTAAATCACATAAGAACAAAATAGCACTGGCAGTTTTGTTTTGTACTACAGGATAATTCTTACTGCCGGAGTGGTTCTGTAATGCAGAGGATTTCTCGCTGAATGGCAGGGACTTAGGAGATGAGTGCAAAGTTGCCAGAGAATGATTTGGGTCTTTTCAGACTAGAATCTTACAATAAGAGCTCATGAGCCTCCAGCAAAGAGCCGTGCTCAAAGAATGGTTTAAGGACAAAGAAGTCAGAAGTCAGACCTAGAACTTAATTTTTTTCATGCCATAGCTTTAAGAGGCATGTGGGATGTGGGACGTATTCCATTATGAATGTTCTGAAGACTGGCATCCCCAGAGTGCTGATTGCTCTCCATAAATAGAGAATGTGTTTCCAGGTGTCTTGTGTGGAACAGTTTTGCATTTTTACTTCTTCCCAGTGTTTTCTCTTCAAAACATCACCTAGTAATATCTCACCAAAAAGAAAGGCAGAGCTGCTGCCTGCCTAGAAGCAGAAGCATTATGATTTTCTTACCATGTCTTAGTACTGGTTCTTTACAGGGGTGCCACTTGCTTGCCAAAGACTTGGGGGGGCTGCACTCCCAAAGTAGTTGTATTAGGGCTCCATTGGCTCACACTAGAATATGCCTGTACTGCACTGCAAAGTAAATGTCACAGGGCTGATTTCCAGAGGGACTGGGCTAAACCAGTGTCTTCCTCTTCTTTGCCCATGACAGCCTTCTTTTACAACTATGAAAGCTAAGCCCAATCCTAACAAACTAAATGCCCTAGGATCTTGACACAGCAAAGCATTAGAGTTTACATGTGCACGCTTTGAAGGGATCCTGTGTGATCTGTGAACAAACCACAGAGCACCTCCCAGAGCACCTCTGCCCTCCTGGATGTGGTTGCTGCTGTACTAAACAACAGCATAGTCCCAGGTCCACAAAGCAGAACTTTGTGTGAAGACAGTCACAGTCATCATCTCTAATGTGTTGCATCTAACTAGCTTTGTGTCTCATCCTTACATCTCCCTGCATCTGCTTTAAAGCAAAACAAAACTGGGGGGCGGGGGCGGGGGGGGGGGG
>JAWWLV010000179.1:29141509-29153559 GCA_035041135.1 Platyrinchus mystaceus | reverse complement strand
CGCAGACCCGCGGCGGCGCCGGGCCGGGCCGGGGGCAACGCTGCGGCGGGCGCGGCGTGGGGGTGGCTCGGGCGGCGGGCGAGCGCCCGGCCCGCCTCGCATGTGTCGTTCCCTGCAGGCGTCCCCCCTCCCCGTGTGCGCATCCGTGCGTCCTGCTCTACACCTGCCCCTCGGAGCTCGCATCTTTCCCTGCAGACCTTCCCCATAGGAACGGCACTTTCGCGGTCGTGCCCTCCGTTTTGCACTGTGCCCGCACACAAACAAGCCTGTCTGTATTTACCGTTAATATAGACAAGGATAAAAGTAATGTAAGAAGGAGGAGGGGATGCTAACCCAGTTTTACAGATGGCAAACTGAGCCACAGGGAGATGAAGGTGTCTGTCTGCCTTGGACCGCCAAGGGAATTCACGCCAGAGCTGGAAAGGAATGGTACAGCTCTCAGATTTCAGCTCAAAGCAGTTTCCATCCATGAAACCCTATTCCCTTTAGTGCTAATGCAAGGTATTGCTTGATGCAGGGATGTGTCAGGCAATACAGTACACCTTTTTGGGTACCTACTCTGAACATGGTGCTTGCTTACTTTGAAATATCCCCTTTTTCTACAGGGTTCCTGGGCTCAACAGCCTCAGTGGAGTTGAGAAATGCTATGCTTTGGAATTATCATTCAGCAAAAAGAGGATCATTGCTGCTTGTGGAGCTGCAGAGCATCTGTGCCACATAGTGGAGCAACTCTGATTTTGTGAGGCAGAGGACAAGAGTAGTCAGTGCACCATTAGCCACTGTGTTATGAAGTCAAAGTTTTTCAGCAATTTCTTGCTTAACTTCTACAGGTGCAGCTTACTATGCTTTACTTTAATAAGGAAGGACATGGCACTCACCAAAGGACTTGCAGGATGGCCCAGGACAAAGATACAGAGGAACAGAAGGACACCAAAAAGGCCTGGGGAGTTCTTGGGATAAAGCTGAAGAGCTGCAGGTTGGTTGTGATTTCATATTGTCTGGGCAAAGACTTTGAATTGTGCTCATCCCTATGCTGATGAATGCCCAGAGTAATGATGCATCTACAGCGAGTGGGCAAATTCCACCAATAAACCATATGGACTAGTCTGATCTCATTCATTCATCATCATGATAGTCTGCAGGGGACGGTTATAAAGCTTTGTAATTAGTTACATGAAACATCCTCAGTCTAGGGAACAGCTCTCTGCTCTCTGAAGAGCCCAGCTTGCTGGCTGGTGGGGCTAACCATTCATACTTGCTGTAGCACGGTAGCTATGGCTGTGCTCCCTCCTCATGTAAAATATTAAACTGGTAAGCATATATACCAGGTAAGGTGTGGGCTTCTCCAAATTTTTAGCAGGTGACTATTTCAACCTTCATTGGGACTGTATTTGGGCTTTGATCTTTTCAGGTTTCCTTGTGAATCTTTGGGAGCCTCATAAGGAAGTGGTCTCCCAAATGCAATTAAAAAGGCATTAATTGGGAGATTTTTAGAAGCAGCTGGATGTGTCTTTAGGAGACATTAACACACACTATTCAAACATGGAATCATATCCCTACCTCATGAAGAGTAAAGGAGATTTGGGATGGGTCAGGAGGATATGACTGGATGAGTTGAAGAGGATCACTGCTACTGAGTCATTTTCCCAGACATAATTATAAAACCTAATTCTCTGTTGGCTTGATATGTCTAGAAATCTATGTGTTCAGGTGGAGCAGTGCTATAAGGTTACATTCCTGCTTTAGTAAACATTTTCCTGCTTTGAATTGCTGCTAATGATAGCAAGAAGTGCAGGGCAGTGGAAAATTGGGACTACAGATTTTGCGGGTGGAAATATTTTTATCACTTCAACAAATTCTTCTGTATACCTTTCATTGCTCATGTATAAATTACTTTCTTCCCATCCAGATTTAAAACTGCCCATACCTGGATTCTTCCCTGCTCCTCTTGTGAGAGCTATTTCACAGCCTTTTGCAGCTCATTTGTAAAATCTTGTAAGTCACTTTCGGCTTTGGTTTCCCCACTCTTTGTTTTATTTTCTCTAATAAGTAATTTGCACTCCCTCCTGCTTGGGCATATGCCTTACAAATGTTTATAAACTGTTTCCATATCCCCTCAGAGACAAGGAACTCATACTGTCATCACAAATCAATGCCTTGTAGTTGCACAAGGAGCTATCTCCTCCCAGTGTGTCAGGCTCTCATGGTAGCCACAGCCCTGAACAGAGCAGTGGGCTCCTGCCCAGCACTTACCTCTGTGCTACCTGTGGCGTAGTAGCTGTGTGCACAGTCCTGGTGCCTGTGTGTTGCCTTTCTCCTCTCTAACTAATCTCTTCGTGTCCCCTTCTCTAATTTTCTAGCTCTCCTAAGGTTAGATCAACACAGCTTGACTTTCCAGAACTCTTGTCCCCTCTGCCACGAGGAACTTTAGCTAGTGAATTATTACTCCTTGTTAAAAAGCTTTTGTTTTCCAGGTTGAATCCTGCCTTCATCTAATTTGCATTTTCTACTCTCTGTCTCAGGCTGTGTTTACACCATCACTGGGAGGATCCTGACCCAGCTGCTCAAGCTCTCAGCCTACTCTCTCTTGTTTAGATGCTTCCTGGTTTTGCACCAGAATATTCCTGCACCGCCCTGAGAATAGGGGGAAAGTGACAGCCTTGGGGAGAGGAGAGTAAGGAGCCCTCTGACACAGCTTTTGCTGGTGTCTACTAGGCATAGTGTCCTTCTCTTCCTAGCTGCTGCTGGGGTACAGGCACCAAGCATCTGCCCAAACGTGTCCCTTCCCTGCCCAGATGCAGCTCCTGCACCTCTCCCAGCACACATCAGAGCCTCTCCATCACAACCTTCTTCTGCCAGCTGGATGGTTTTAAGCACTAGTTTAAAACTTTATTGAGGCACTCAATCTAAGGTCTTGCTGATTCCCATTGCCATTATACCTTTGGTCCCTTCCCTCTGAACAGCCAATTGTCACATGCCATAATCCTTTGTTTACAGTCCTGCAGCCCATCCACCTGAGTGACTATGCAGCCTGCTAAGTGATAATGCTGAATATAAAGTTCCATGAGACTTTACACACTGGGCTTGCCTGATGGCCAAGGTCCAAAACGCAGCCTGCCACAAGGTCACTGTAACAACCTGACAAAAGCCAAAGTTCTCCTCTGTGAGATTTCACTGTTGCCTCCTTTTATACATCTTTGACTGTGATCTTTGTCACTCTCTGTTTCTTCTCTGCCTGCTCCCCTAGCACTGCCTGGCTTTCCCTTCCTCCATTGGCGGCAGAATGGGCATTTTCTCTCCTGCTGCCACAGAGTGCCTGTTGGGGAGATGCAGGCAAGGCCTCCCTCCTCCCCTGTGTCATAGGTGCTGTTCTGCAGCCCCCTTCCAGGCTGCTCCTGTGCAGTGAAGGAACAGCACCCTGAGCAACTTCAAGGAACTGCCCAAAGCCGAGGGCTCTGCTGAATGTGTCATCTGGGGCTGGGCCTCAGCCACTTCATGTGAGTCTCTAGGGAAACAGACCTTCTGGCTGGGGCAGATGCACAGAGCAGGGAAGCAGAGAAGAGGAGATGTGAGGAGGTAGCTGGGGATGGTAACATATGGTGAGAGGCAGTGCAGAGGGCTACTTCCAGAAGCCAAATGTTTGGCAGCCACTGGGAACAGACTTGCACTACAAATACTATATCCTTCACTCTAATATAAAGCTGGAGTCTAAGGCCAGTGTGCTGACCGTGACTTGTTATTTGTGTTCATCTTGCTGGGTAACACCATAGTGTATGGTGTTTACTGTCTCATCAAAACCAGTAAGTCTTCAGTAATGAAAAGGTTTTGTTGGCCCCTGGTTGAAAGGATTTGCAAAGAGTTGTCTCTCTCTATATTAAGGACTGGAAGCAGTGTTGCTGCATGGATGCTCTCTTGGGGTCAGACTGAACAGCTCTCTTATATTTGGGAAAGCCTATTCAGTTACCAAGGCTGTTTGAAAAAAAAAATATGGTAGGCTGGCAGAGAACATAAGGGAGAAAACCTTGTCACTGCATATTTCCATGGAAACAAGTATAAATGTGAGAGAAGATTTATTTTGCTTCTGGGGATATTCTGTTGCCAGTGGTTATTTCTGGAGAAATTAGAATACTGGCATATTTTGGCCCAAACCCCAGATGTGTCTGTTAAGCCTGATGCACTCAGTTCTTCTGGTCAGGCTCGGCTTTTTATAGAGAGCTCATGGGTTGTGAGGCAGTTACCGAGCCCTTGCACATGGTGATAGATTTGGCTCCGAGGGCATAGAGCAAACTTAAGATGAGGTAAACGAATACCTGAAATTAGTACGAGGACGTCTTTGTTATATGAGAGGTCAGAGTACACCAATGGAGTGATCCACGCAGGACTACAAACTACATGTCCATGAACTCCTATCCATATACAAATAGTGAAGTGACACAGAATAGTCTCTAATAAACAAGTGCCATTGAATGTAAACTCAACAGGAAGATTACATCCTAATGCTGGTTACATTTTCAAGCTGAAGCTGAAATGCAATTACATTCCATTCATTTACTTGGAAACTGTTGGTTTTGAGCAAATGATCAGTCTTGCATGCTGCTTCAGTTTCCAAGCTGTGCTATTTATTCTAGCACAGCCTGGAAATCACAACATGAAGCTATTGAAGAACAGTGGGAAATATGACATTGCTGGTGATGCTCTTCAGGGGAAGTAAAATGCAAAGTGTAATCAAACAGAAGAAACTATCAGATTAAGACTGGAGATTTTAAATTATTTTAGTTTTAACTACTCTGAGGTGTTTATTAGCTGAATACTAAAATTCTTTCTCTTTTTGTATGATTTCTACCTTCACCATTGCTTGGATTTTATCAGTTAGGTATTTTTAGAACTGCAAAAATCTCACATCACTCCCCTTCCCCCTGCTGGAAGCCACATCAGAATGTAATATTCTAGGATATAGTATTTAATGTTCCGGTCTAAATATGAGCTACTTTTCCATTCCTAGATTGTACTTGGTTTTGCCTTGTGGTGCTGTGCCAAGGAGGTGGCAGACAGAAGGAAGAGATTTGTTTCTGCTCTAATCTGGGAGTGACACACAGTAGGGAGCATGAGAGAGGGGTCAGGAATTAGAGTTAGACCCTTGTTTTGTTATCCATACACCCATGCTTATGGAGTGTAAAAGAGCTATATGGGGGCTTTGCACTCAGCCTGCACTGGCATCTATCATGGCCTGAGGAGAAAGGCAGAGAGGTGTTAAACCTGCCTACTTCCTGAATTCAGGAGAACTGAAAGACAAATATCCCACTCTTGGAGGCAGACTGAACATACATGGGCAGTCACATTACTCACCCACATTAAGTCCAGAGAGGCGGTTGCCTGGGGCTGAGTTGCCTCTGCTGTTTGAACAGTTTGACAACAACCTGAGCTACCAACTCTGCCTTAACTGCAGCCACAGCCCCTTATGAATAATTCTGCTGAATTATGGGTGAATGTCTGAAACTGAAGCCTACTACTCATAATGATAGGATTACATTTATATTCCTCAAATTATACCCAGACTTTGGAGGGGATAAACTCTATTATTCTTCTGCAGCATGAGCTAGGATTCTGAATTATTTAGGCATCAGAGAGCATCTGTCCAGAACCCCAGAGGCCATATCAGTTCCAGTGCAGTTCAGACCCTGTCATCTGAATTCCACATCCACAAAAGCTCCCCAGGACTGGAAACTGTTCTACCTGAAGAATGAGAAACTGCAACTGGAGACACTGCCAAACAGATTTTTCTTTTCCATTGGGCTGACATCTGGGAATAAAGCCAGCTGGAAGACTGCTGGAAGAAAATCTTGCTAACTTTGATCATATTTGCAATCAGTTTTTATGCCAGATGTTGCCTCAGAAAATACGAAAGTCAGCAGACAGTAGTTTTAATATGCAGCTTTGCAACTTGAAGAGGGCTGAGTTTTATATAAAGGAAAGAAAATGAAGTTTTGCTGCTTCCTTGAGGTGTACAAAGTCACTGTATGTAGCCAAACAATACAAAATCATGTGGAAAGAACAGATGGGAATCCGAGAAGTTAACAAATGCCCTGTAACAAAAACCTACTGCGTAATAGAAAGACTTCTACAGATACCTTAATTTTGAAGAGCAAATCAAGAGATGTCTTACTCTTAATTTAATTTTCAGAATTGACAGAGGAGAAGCTGCGACTAAATCAAGCTGCTTTTCTGGAAATCCGGGAACATGAAGTTGTTGGAGAGAAAGAAGGGTTGAGTACAATGCATGTTAGACAGGAACAGTTTCAGTTCTTTGCTCTGTCACTTTGTTACAAAATAAATTATGAGTGGATATCTATGGGATCTGTGCCTCCCTCTTCCATCTGTGAAGAGGAATAATAGCATCTCCCCTAAGTAGTGCATAGCCAATGTGATAATGAAGAATATATTGAATATATTAGATAAACTGGGCAGCAGGAGGATCTGAAGATGGTTGGAAAGTAATTTAAATTAATCACAGGATTTTATGGTGAAAGAGATCTTGTCCTTCATCTTCTTTGAAACAGAATCCCACAGACAAGCTAGAGGGGGTCCCCTGTACCTCTTTACTGTAGCACAAAAACCATGATACAGCTGAGGTATCATTGAACATACTAAAGGGGGCAGGATGGATAGTTTCCTATAACAATAAGTTTTGTAGAATTGGTATTTCCTGTATATGTATATATAGGTCAGGTCCTGCAGTTTCTCTGCTTGAACTAACAGTCTCACTGGACTCAGTGATTTGGGTTTTGTTGTACAATTTTTTCTTTCCAACTCTCATGGTTTGTAGCAGAGCATAGGGATGAGATTCATGAGCTGGTGCTAGTACAGGTCCGTGGCACTGAAGAACACCATGGTGACATACCCATGCAGGATGTCTGCTGCACAGTGTCAGTGTGCCCAGGCAAATTGTTCTGCTAGGATTGGGTGCAATTCTCTTGGACATGGGGTAAATGCTGATTGTAGGGCAGCTCTGAGCTACTCAAATGAAGCAAATGCTAAGAAGGCAAATGTGATCTTTTGGTTTATTGGGCTGAGTATCTCTGGTAGAGGTGAGGTGAGGGAGTACACCACTGGTTTGCAAGGTACTGAGGAGCCCCTAGAACACTAGTGTCTAGAACACTGTGTGTTATTACAGTGTTGGGAAATCCTGCAGGCAAGACTCTGTTGTTAAGAAAGATTAGATTGAGATTGAGACAGCAGGGCTAGTTAGGATGATCAGCGAACCAGGAAGGTAGCCTTAGGACAGGACACTAACAGTGCTTCTATCTTTGAGCCTGTGAAATGAAATTTGAGGCAGGATGTGGCAGACCTTTAAAAATATGCAAAGGACCAGGCAACTTGCCTAGCTGGTGCCTTTCATATATCCTGCATTTTGTGTGCTAACCCAGGGGCATGTCACAGTCAACCTCAGAAATGCAGACACTGAAGAAACCACTCCTGTGAAAACCAGGGTGGTTTGGTTGTTGTCTTCAACATGAGAAGACCTACAGGAAACTCCCTTTTCCTTGCTCTGAATATTTAGCCCTTAAGTGAAGTGGAATTAATACCATTGTGCTGTGTGGCTTGAATCTAGCACAACTGGAGCAGAAGTCAATTTGCTGTATTTGAAAGAAAATTAATTAAGGCCTCATTTGTTTCCCTGAGAGAGAAAAGCTCTGGGTAGTTTCCAGGAGATGATTTTTTTTTGAGCTTCTCTGGTACAGGCCTATATGTACAGAACAAATGTTGTACAGCTTCAAGCCCCAAATCCCCATAAACTCCAAGTTGTGAGCTGAGCCTTTTGGCTCCCATGATGGCATGAGAGCCCCTGGTGGCTGCTGCACAACTGCATGTTGCATTTCAAGTCACAGAAAGGAAAAATCTACTAGTGCAGTGAATATTTGCGGTACTCTGAGAAGGGAAATGTCATGGCATGGATGATGCTCGTAGCCTGGTTTAGCCTTACCTGTCCTTTCTCAGCAGGCTATGAATTTGAGTGCTCCAGCAAGGTAGGAAGGGGGATGCTGTGCCAGGATTTCTCTTTTGTTGTTGTTTTTCCCATGTTGCTTTAGCAGTCTTTTGGAGATGAGCTGCTCTATTTACATCTACTCTGAATATTAATAAATGAGTAATGCCCTGCTAAACATGAAAAATGTGCATGGGTTCCAGTGTATGATCCTGGAAGTGTAACCAAGGGCTAGCAGAACAGGAGATGTGTCTGTAAGGAAATGGGAAAAAACCAAAGCAAAACAGGAGAGATGAACTCAACGGTAGGCTAATGGGCTGTGAGGATTTTGGAAGCATTTAAAAATTGATTTACTCCTGTACAAACCCCATTTCTAACAAGTTGTCAATGAATAGGTTACAGAGGTGTTATCAGCAAGAAGGCAAAGGAGCAATAGTGTGCATGGCTGTCACGTATACCCAAGTGGGAGATGCTGTTTGCTAGAATCACACCTGGCATGCTGCCAGCTCTGAGGAACAAAAGGCATCTCTGGTGTGATGCCACCTGCTCTGGTGTGATTCCCACCTCTGGTGTGAAGCTAACAGATTTCCAGGGCCAGGAGAGGGGTGGGGGCAGGTGGGAGAGGGGCACTGATGGAAGCAGCCAAATGTGAGTAGCTCTCCTTCATTTTAACAGTAAGAACTCACTCTCTGAGAAGAAAAAGTTTGTGAGAGAGTCCTCTGAAGCTAAAAAGTCTTTAGTGACTGAGCTGGGAGCTGAAAGGTCTGTGTAGCAGCTTGTCCTTAGAATGAAACTGTCTGTCTTTTGGTTTGCTGGCTGGGCAGCAATGTGGAGGAGGGAGCAAATGGCATGGGGCAGGTACAGCACTCCCTCATCTGCAGGAGCACATAGTGCTGGGGAGGAGGATGTTGCCCAGCATGGTAACATTACCAGGGTTCATGGCCAAGGATGAGTTCTGTGACAGCCTGAGGTAACATTATATCTTAGGCTATGTTTTTTTCTCCTCTGATAGTGCTTGGATTGTCATGAGACCTTTTCCAGCTGAGCACTACCATCAGGAATCATATTTTATCTGTGGTTTTTCTCAGGAGTGAAATTACCTTGAAATTGGGGTCATGCGAGATATGTCCTGAACAGACATCGATAACCTGTAAAGTTCATCATGGAATGGAAGGGATGGACAGGTGTCTGCAGGAGGGTGAAAGGTACCATTTGTTTTCACAGGATGTGAAGTGCTTCCAGCAGTTTGAAGGACACAATAAAAATTTCATGTCTGGGATTAAAAATATGTTTCTTTTATCTGAATAATCCAGTGGCAGGTCTGGATCTGGAAGGCAGCAACTGTCCCTGTGTGGTCTATCAAGGCGTGCAGAACACTGCATTTGCAAAACTATGAGAAATGCTTTATATTGCTGTAAAACATGTTCTCCAGCCCAGCCTCCACTGCCAGGTTTGCCAAAGGAACAAGGGCAAGACACCCCACATGGTGTGGGGTGTCTCAGTGCCCCCATATATGAGCTACCCTTTTCCCCAGCCCCGTGCCAGTGAGTCTGACCAAATCCCATCAGTGTCTCCACCAGGAGGAAGTGTATTGATGGGCTAAGATTATGTGATAGTAATACTTCTTATGTGGAGTAAAAGTAACATCCGTAACCATCAGATGAGAAATTAATTGTTTAGTCAGATTGGGCTGCACAAAATAAGCATGCTTTGACCTTCCAGTGAATTCTGGCAGCTTTCACGCTTTAAATTTTTTACTACCCAAAGTGAAATGTTTCAATTAATATTTTAATTTCTATTCAAGCAACCTGAAAGTGAACATCAGGAAAATTGTGCCCAAGTACCTTGGTTGAGACCTTATGCTTTGTGCCTTGGGGAGAGGCGCTCTGATGGTGGCAGCTCCTGATCTTCCTTTATTGAAATGTGTAATAAAGGCAAAATGTATCGCCTCCCTGTCCAGAACCTGGAGCCTGACAAGAATGGAATCAGTAGGTCATAAGCACTGGGCTGAAAGAGAGTTGTAACTACTCTGCAGGCAGTTAGTGGCATTTACTTCCTCTGAAGCACTAGTGCTTGGCTATTGCTGGTAACAGGATTAGACAGGCTGGTAGTCTGATGCAGTATGCCAAATCCCCCATAAAAGTCATTAGTTATCGTCTGTGTGATACTTTGGACATAAAAGATAGTCTGTAAATGCTGATTTCTGTGATTCTCTGATTAAAAAAAACCCAAGCCCCATCATATTAGTGTATCTGAGGCCTCAAAGAAGAGCATAGTGTTTTTAATTATGGTTTGATATTGTTGTAAAAAGAAATATGTATGAATGAGAATTAAGGAAACAAAGCATAGTACAGAAATTAAACCTCTAAATGTTTCAAAACATTAGCTAGTTGAACCTAGATATGTGATGAACCAGCCCTCAGTGAGAGGTCATTTTAATGAGAATTTGCGAGGAGTTGCACCTTTCTGTATTCATTTAATGACATGAGCAGAGGGAGCAGTGTGGCAGCCTCCTCACAGCTCTTTTCTTGCAGAGGTACAAAGGTTTCTGAACTTTTCCTTCAGGTCCAGGGCAGCTGCACTAACTGGTCAAACCACAACAAAATGCAAAGGTGGAAGGGACAGAGTGAAAATACTGTCCTGCATCCGAGATTTCAGAAAAAGAGCAGCTGTGTGAATCAGCAGGTTTGTGTGCAGCTCTAGCTCCCACTCTCTTCCTTCCTGCCTTCAGGCATGTTTTCCGGATGATGATGTAGTTTTTTCCTGCTTTTTGGTTTTGAAGTGTTTACAAGGGCAGTATTTATAGGGAATGTTTTGTGATGTACCATATTCATCTCCTACATCTGATGAAGTGATGGTAAGCCATTGGTAAGCTTTAACCTATTATGGGCTTTTATTATGAATGGTCACTGTGCTATTGCAGAAAAGTAGGAAAAGTAAACTTTCTTCCACCTCTCCAGTAGAGCTACATATGCTTCCTTCCCCATATAAGAGGGAGAATAGCTCACTCTCCACAGCCAAATATGGATAATGTAGCAGATCTATAGAAGGTAAGTGTTAATTCAAGGAATAGAAATGAAAGCTAAGAAAGGAATGCCTCTTGATTCCCTGAGTGCACTGTTGGATACAGAAGTATTGTCTTGGGAGAGGCTGTAAATAGCAGATGAAGAGAGGAGGTGGCAAGAAGGTGTAGAACATCCCCCTACACCTACTAAAGCTCTGTGAGCGTGCGACCTCCTGCAAAAGCCCAGCCTTAGACCTTCCAGCCAACACCCTGGCTCTGCTGGTGCTGCGCAGCAAAACTGAGCCAGCTGCGGCTTGTGCTCCCACAGGCCTGTCACCGGCGAGGTCCGGCCGGGCGGGGAAACGAGGGTCTGCCAGCAGTGAGCTGGAGGCACAGGGGTAGGGATGGGCTGGCAGGTGCTGCAGAAGCATTGGCGTGGCTTCTGTGCCGCTGTGGTGTGTCGGCGGCAGAGCGCCGATGGCCGAGCCTCTCCGCCGCCCGAGCTCCGGTGCGCTCCACGGCACGGCAGAGGCACCGGGCACCGCACCGTGCGCCGCACCCGCGCCCGGGGATGAAGGGCTGACAGCAAAGAGGGGACGGGCCGGGCTGTGCAGCGCCCTCCTCCCCTGCTGCTGCGGAGCCGCTCCCGCTCCGGCACAGAGCGGCAAAAGCCCGCACAGAGTACTCCAGCTCGGCTCACCGCCGCTGTTCCCCGGTGCGGGGCCGGCAGCGGGCGGCCCGTGTTCGTGCGGCCGCCCCGCTCCGCAGGGAGGGCAGGGGGCTCGCAGTGTTTCCGCCGGCCTCCGACAGCGGCCGTCGCTGTTTGCGGCAGAGCTTCCTCTTTCCCGCGGCAGCTCCTCGGTCCGCAGGGGCTGCACACTCCGCTGCCCCTGCACACTCCGCTGCCTCAGGCCCGCCCGGCGAGGCCGCCCCGCCCCGCTCGCCCCCAGCGGGCGGCACGAGGCCGGCCCGCAGCGCCCCCCGACGGCCGCGCCGCTCTGCGCGGCCCCTTTCAGAGCCGCCCCGCCCAGAGCGCTCGGTCCGGCGGCGCGCGGGGCGGGGCCT
>JAWWLV010000179.1:29128330-29141493 GCA_035041135.1 Platyrinchus mystaceus | reverse complement strand
TCACCCGCCCGGTGAGCAGCAGCCGCCGCCGCGGGGGACGGCGCGCAGAACCGTGTCGGGGGCTACGCCGCCGAGGGGCCGCCGGTGCGCGGGGTGGGGGCAGCGGGCTGGCTGCGGCGGGGCGCGGAGCCGGGCCCGCCGCCGGGGACTGGGGAGCGTGTGCGGGGCGGGGGCCGGGCGGCGGGTTCGGCGCCGACAGAGGCGGAAGGTGTCGGCGGCGCTTCCCCGCGCAGGGAGCGAGGGGAGCCCGGCCCGGCGGCGGCCCCGCACGGCGCTCGGGGCTGCGGAGGGGGCCCTTCCCTGGCCCGCTCCCTTACATAATGTCACCTGCGGTACCTGCGGCTCCCTCGTGTCACGGCAGCGGCGGGTCGGTGGTGACGGCTGAGCTGGGCTTTCTGTGAGGTCAGCGATCTTGAAGTGTGTATTTAGACGTGTGATTCCCTTGGCGGGGGGTGAACCTCTAGGACTTAAAAACTCCGAGAGTAACAGCAGATAAGCGTTCACGGCTGTCTTTTCTTTTTTCTTTAGTAGGGCTTACGGGGGCATAGAGAGACACAGGGAAAGTGGTATCTGAAATGAAGGTGTTACTGGAGGCACTGCCGCGGACGATTTAACGTGAGAAACTTTGTTAAGATTTCATGGTTGCTTTCTCCTCTACGGTGCTTTAGCCGTGGCCAGAGGTTAGCGCTTCCCAAGCAGCTGCCTTTTACACGTGTGCAGTGCTTAGGCTGAGCCTGTACGTCTGCGTATAACAAAGCTATGGTAAATCCCCTGTGGAAGACCTGGAACTCAAAACTAGGCACGCTATGCTTCTCAGAACTGAAAAACAGTAATTGTTCCAAGTATTCCTAAAATTGGGCAAAGGATGAAAAAAATACCATAATAAATAGTTCTTATTTCTAATATACTAATGGAAATAGTGACACAATTTTTCATCTTCATAGTATTCTTTTAAATAGATTAATGCAAATACAGTGGTTTCCAGTGGGCGTATTCTCAAGGGGGTTACGTTATTGTGGGGAATGGACTTGATCACAGTGTAGTAGTTACAGTAATAGGGATTTTGTTGGGTTGGAAGGACATGAGAGGAAGTAAATGTATACATTAAAAATATCCTGAAGTAGTCTTTGGAATGGTCAAGAGCTAAACTGAGCTGATGGGCAGAGAGGATTTTGCACTTGTCTGTTTGCGCTTCCTAGTGGCTTTTTGTGCATGTTCCCATAAGCGCTATTATGTAATGGTGCTTCTCTTGGCAGGAATCTATTGTCACCGCAATTCCTGAGGTTTCTGGAGCAATGCAGCTTGTTCAGGAGAGTCGTGGTCAGAACAATGGGAAGAAAAGTTCTTAAGAGGAGGTTTTAACCTCTTTAATTTTTCATGTGGTAGGACTAAGCTCAATGCATCTGGATCTCTTCCAGATTATCTTTACTGTCCTCTGTTTGTTGTTCAGCTTGTCTTTCTCTTCTCCGCTGCACTATAGCTGTAACCAGTTTGCTGCTTACATCCTGCATCAGAGCTGGGAAAACATTGACTTTCTCCTTTAATAATATTTGTTATACTTCGGGGGTTTTTTGTTTGGTGCTTTTTTTTTCCCCCCTCTGAAAAGAAGCAAAAGTGATAGAGACTTAACTGTTGCTTAGAAAAGTATTTGAGATAATGGGGAAAAGGGACTCTCCCAGTTCTCATTTCTAGTTCCAACTTGTCAGTAAACATCAAAGGGAGGCAAAACGCCTAAGCAGAGGGGGAATTTACATATTAAATGCCAGTGCTCTTAAGGATCGGGTCTTTAGTGTCTGCAATTTATCGTTGATTTCATCCACCTCTTCAAGGTGTCTGCCATAAATCTCTTTGCGAGTCTGCCTCCTTTTCTTCTTTTCGTACCTTGCTATTTTTTGGGGGTACATTTCAATGCAGAGAGAATATTTCTTTCTAGTATTGTAATCTGGTGGCCAGTTGGCACTAGCAACTGTACAGATCACACTTCTTTTTGTAACTTTCATGTTGTTTCTGGTAGTGATTCTGTAAGCAAACCTGGAGAAGAAAACAACTTCCTTTTTTTCTAGTTTTGAGTTTCATCTGCCCTTTTATGTTAGCACGTCCTGTTATTTAAATGAGTGTTTTATGGACCACTAGAGAAGAAAGTACTATCTCAAAGTAGGAAGGTATGTTTCTTTAAGGGCCACTGGGTGAAGGAAATGTGCCTGAAAGACACGCAGCCTAATCTAATTAGATTTTAAAATTGAAGATCACTATAGGGCAGAGTAGCACATGATAAGGGAGCCATAACCTCCTCTTAGACAAGTCATTGTCAAAACCCACATGTCTGCATATTCCCCCTTTAAAGGTTTTGGTTTTTTTTAATACACAGATGATTCAGTGAAGTATGGGTCTGGGACAGTAATGATCTCAAGGCAGAAATTTCCCAACCGCAAGTGTAGCACAGACTTTGCTTCTGTCCCCTTCTCTCTCTGCTTGTCATGCAAATTGACCACCTGTAGTCTGAGGAGGATCCAACGTCCTTTAGTTGTGCAGTGCACCCTGTCGCTACTGAAACAGTTTCCACACAGTTATCAGCAGTTTATATTTAGTGCAGCCTGTGAAGGTGGACTGAAATGGCTGCTCGAACTCACGAGCTGCCTGGGGAGTCAGCTAGCAATGGTTACTGAAGCCACTAAATGTGTGTCCTGCCAGTAGTGTAGTGGTTTTGATGAAATTAGTTCTGTCCTATGATAATGGTTGTTTTCAGCTACTTTACTCCTGCCTGGAAAATTGTTTCAACTCTCAGTAAGAGCAGCCTGCAATGGTCTTAACCTCAGCTGTGCAACCTCATAGCTGCAGATTTGGATGTCTGTGGCTGTTCCTGTTGCATCACTTCTGCTTTTTATCAGTGTACTTGCTCACACCACAGCCATCTACTGCTGTACCACCCACGTAGGTCTCTTGCTTGTTTTGCTTTCCTGAGCAGACAGATGTAAGTTGCTGGTCTGTGTCAGACGAGGAAGGTTTGACTCTATATTGGGAGTCTGTGTTAGACCAGTGCTGTCTTCTCTCTCTTTTTTTTTTTTTTTTTTTCTTCTTTTTGGCCCTTTTGGAAGTTGCATCTCTTATTGCTACTCAGAGATGTGCCTGGAGAAGTTCACTATCTACCAATAACTGCATGAAAGGTCAGTAGCTTGAAAGCCTTGCTTCAGAGTTTCCCAAACTGTGTCCTGTTGTGCACTCTGCTTGGCACAGGGACTCCCCGCAGCTCCCCTGCCCTCGGAGCCACTTGTTGGCTTCTATAACCAGCTGATCCCAGCTGATCAGGCTTAGCTGGGAGAGAGGCATCTTTTACTGGCAGAGTTGGTTCTACCACTCACTTGCCTGAAAGGGTGGGAGGAAGGGAGAAGAGGCAGCAGGGGTTGAATTCTGCTTTAGGAGTATGTAAATAGAAACATAAAGCCGTTTCCAAAAGCAGTAAGAGGGAAAAATTAACCCATACCTAGCAAAGGTGTTCATGTTGTGATATTGGTTACAGCAACTTTATTTTGCCAAAAATACAATAGTCTGTGTTTATCTAGTTGTCATCACAAGTGTCATGTCCTTAGAAGTGCCATCATACATGCTTAATCTCTGTCATGAAGCTATTCTGGGTAGAAATGGAATTACTTCAGATGTAGTAATTTAACCTCCAGCACAGAGCGTACTAGCTAGGGACAGGTAGATGACTTCAGTGAAGCACTCTCTTTGTAAGTCCATCTGTGGAAGTCATCTGGCTTTGCTATTGTGTATTTATACAGACAGTATTTTCCTTGACTCTGCTGGAAGTTGTATTTAAGCAGCTGCAAAAATTGATTTTAAGTTTAACCAGTAGAAATGCTTCCTGTAAATGTCAGGAAGTGAGCTTCTGTAAGTAGCAAAAAATGTTTTCACCTGCCATTCCTATGCTGGCTGTTTTGTTACTGAGTAGTGGCAGCTACTGCTCTCTTACAGGAAGCTTAGTGCTGTCGCATGGCTTGCTACGTGATGCAGTCTGCACAGTGTATTTTCAGACTAAGCCTGGTGATGCTAATAAGGGACCAGTGAAAAACCGGCCTGTCGTTTGCTTATGTATTTTAAACTGATGATATTTGTGTGTGGTAATTCAAGGCAGTTTTCTGAGAAAGTTCACACTGAAGAGCTGCAGGACCAGAAGTTAGAGATATAAAGCCCCTACCTCCTTTCTACTGCCTGAGTTGTCCCTTTCCCCCCAGCTTCTGTCTTTCTCTCTGTGTTGAACAGTGGGCAGGCTCTGAAAGTGGAGCATACATTGAGAACCTTCTCTGCAGTGCAAAGGATTGATGTGTCTCATGTTGCTCTGGTGATTCCCTGAGGGGAGCTGCCATCCTGGCAACCAGCCCACCAGCAGTAAATTTGCTTCCTGGTATAAGTGAGTGTTGAGTGGAATGGGTTGGTCATCACCACTGCCACAGTAACCTTGTGGGCAAGGTAAAGCCCAGCTTTTGTAGCTGGTAGAGCAGGATAAAGGGAAACTGGCTTCTGGAATCACTTTTATGTGGCAAATGAAACACTGCATCATATTTGTGCTATAGACTAGAACGGTTTTCATTCTTGCAGTGTACACTTGCCATAGGAATGACTTCCTTATAGATGGTTGAACTTTACAAGGCTGAAATGTGCACCATTTTAACCTCAGGCTCAGCAGCGAACCAGTTTCAATACTCTGTGTCTCTGTCCGTAACTTCCTTAGCTTACACTTTAAAAGCGCCAGAACCATTCTGAAAACTTTCAAGGTGTTTACGTTTTTCCTCAACTGATTTTCCTTCTACTTGATAATTAAATGTTGCTGTGGTTTGCTGCTGTTCCTGGTTTTTTTCCCCCTGCATTGATTTAATGGGATTTTGTAATAAAATGAGAGGGAATTGAAAGAATCTCCGATCAAAACCAAATTTTCAGCTTTTTTGGGAATGAAGACAGAAAAGAAGTTATGTTGGCTTATTGGAATCTCTTTCTGCAGGACTTTTAGGGGAGCATAAGTTTTAAGAGAGAAATCCTGTTGATACATCGGGCTTTCAAAAATGTCCAAACAACACCCTTCCCAAGCCCCCAACATCTGTAAGTGAGCTTGAGAATTAAGTTCTTGCTCTATGTAAAAATACCGATCTTTCGGTATCTAAACTTGCGAATTGAATTGTAACATCAGCTGTTAGAGGCTGCTTTGAGGGGACCTGTAGTTTTTATGTGTAGTGTTAAACATATAAATTAGTGAAATGTTTGAATGTCTCTGACCTATGTAAGCTGTTTGGGTTTTCTCTTCTCTTTATATAACTTTCTAAAAGTCTTCAAGGATGATATATTAGAGCAGCTCACACTAATACAGTTGTACTGGGGGATGTGCCAGAATCTCTTTTGGGTATTAGAGCCCATTTGTGCTGATCCCTTTCAAAAGGCATTTTATTTGTTAGCCCTCGTAAGGTGTTCTGATATTAATTAAAACACCTTCCCCACTGCCCCCTTTAAAGGAAAGGATGCACACTGGATGTGTGTTGCTCTCTAATGAGCCAAAAGCTAGCTGATTTGCAGTGAAGAAAACTTAATAGTAATTGATCATTCTCTGCTGCATGTGGATTCATTATATTTGAAGGCTAAAGCAGAAACTGCCTCCAAAATAGCCTGGATAGGTTAACCTTTGGTGTTGGTACTCAGATTGAGGAGAATCCCTTCTGTGCCAAAATACCAGCCTGGAAGGATGATTGACATCTCTGCTTTTCAAGAGAAGTGTCAAAATTGCAGAGCATTGCTCAGAGGGTATGAAACCTTCACTTCTCCATCTGCTGCTGCATATGCTGCTGGTGAGCCAGTGGCCATATGTGTGATCATCCTGAAAGCTTTAAAGTCAGCTTCTCTCCAAGGGCCCCTCACTCCTTTTGGAAGCCCAAAAAGGACATGCTGCTTGCTTCAGGAGAAGGAGGCTCCTGTGTTCCCCTTAGGAAAATTGAGTAGTGTCTTTATAAAGCTAAAGCATTATTGCAAAGAGCTGTGTGATCCTAAAATGCTGCAAACTGGTTCTGTGATGTGCAACAAAAGTGTGCTGGAGACTCATTGCAGGCTTTGCCCTGGTATATGAGTAAACTACAAAAGTATACAGGCTTACTAACAGAGATCTGTTAGATGTTTCACAGGTATGGGGAGCAAGGTTGTAAGATGAGGGGTTGTGTTTCTGGGCAAGCACAAGAGAGATACGAAGAGCAGTTTGCTAGGTTTACTTTTCATTTCATTAGCCATGACAACCTCCATCTCAAGTCTCTTTCTGGTTTCCTGTCTTGCAGGGCTTGCACGTGTCTGAGACTTTAAATGCTGACATTTAAATGTGACAATGAAATGTTTAGCAACAAAGGATATCTTTAGGCAGGCTAGACAAAAATTCCTTTCAGCTGCATGGCTTTTACTTTCACTTGGATGACCAGTTTGCCCAGTTCTCAGTTTGTTGTACTTTCTGAAATGGAGGAGGTTACCTTATTGATAACCATCTTTTTAAGTACTGGAATTTTTAGTACTAATGCTGAATAAAGAGGGTGTGTGGGGTGATAAGACAATAAAACATACCCATGAGTTTTGGCATTGTAGAAATAAATTTCCTTTCTCTTTTACTTATTTGAGAAGTATGCAGTATTGCAGTCTCTGATATGTGTGTGTATCTGATGGCTGGGCTTGATGTGGTTTTAATCTGTGTATTTTAGGTAACTTTTGGGGAGTTTCTGTCCCATTGAAAAAAACCCAACAACAAAGCTTGAGTGCTGCTGTAAAGTTATTTTGGTAACACTCTGCTGTGCTTGAAACTGTTCTCTTCTTATACTTGAGAGTTTTAAATGGAATATGTGAGGGTAGTTTGCATATTCTTTGAGTAACTTGTGCAGTATATCTCAGATGCAGATCTGAATTTTGTGGGTAATGTCTTTATCTGAAGCATAGCTGTGTGCCTGTGTCCTAAAAACAGTAGAGCTCCTTCTACCCCTCAAGCCTCCTGCTCTTTTATGTGAGTGCCATTCTCACCCCCTATATATTCACAGCTAATACTCACTCTTTTTGTGCAGTCCTAGGTGTGTGAATCAACCTATCCTCATTGAATCATCAGTTTAATCTTGCTGATGTGACAACCATTGGATGCCAGCCTGTGTCAACACCAGGTAAGACGAAAGCTGATGCTGTTACTTTGTTTTTCCTGAGCCTTTGCTTTTTAAACCTGCATTTTGTCCAAATGCCATGACTCTTCTGTAAACTAGTGTCAGAATGTGCTGCCTTCCATGTTCTCCTACAGCGAGACAGCTACTTGTTAGCATAACTAGCTTTCAAAACAGGAAGTATTCTAAAATGGATTCAGGGTCTGACTCCTTTTTAGCCATGTGTTAGTATTTTTTCTGACACCTCTGTTAGCCTGGGTTTTGTGGTGTTCAGATACCATAAGCTGTAGGTTTTTAACTTGTATTCTTCACTCCCTTACTTCTCCCTAGTTTAGTTGTAGAAACTGTTGAAGTCCTTCCTGCCTTCCAGAGTTAAGCATGCATGATAAGTCACCTGTACTATCTGACCTTTCCTCTTGAACAGAAAATGGTTTTTGTTTTGATTTGATTTTGTTTTTCCATACCTGCTCCCAAATGTTACCTTTGAAAACCTATCACAGAGGGATCTTACTTGTGTATTTTATGTTTAAGTTGTAAAAAAAAAAAAATAACCCGGATATGTTTTTCAGAGAATTAAACAGAAGAATTTTTGGACCTCATCCTTTTATCCCCCTTTAGAAAAGGGATGTAGATTGGAGGGGGGTGAAGTGGGGAGGAAATCCCCTTAATGCTTTAAACGAGGTTATTATCCACTGCTCTGGGGGAGTCCTAGTGCTGACAAACTAATGTGAGCCTTTGTTCTGATGCTAATCAAGATAAGGATAATTCTTCTGACTACACCCTGTTCCCCTCAGATCCCTCTAGCAGTGATAAGGCATTAAGCTCCTTTGCTACCTCTCTTTTTCCTGTGCCTGCCTGTTGTCCTTGTTTTCTGTAACTGCTACCTTGAGTGCAACCAATCTGGTTTTAAAAGGGTCTCATTAGGAATGATCATTTAAATATTTTGAGATTTTTTTTTTGGGTGCTTCTGGGTGGTATTTGTACACTTCAGTTTAATAGATATCTTAGTGGCTCTGTGTGTGTTTATTTTTTGTATCATTATGTAAAACCCCCAATTTTCTGTTGATGCAAGACACATTGGACTTGAATATAGTGTCATCTTTTGGTACATGTTGGGACATGCCACTGAAAATTAGAAGTGATTTTTCATTCTGTCTCTTCTTGGCCAAAGCAAAGAAATATTGTTTCTCAGGTGCTTTTGAGTACTCCTTAAGAGACCAACTTCTGATCACTAGCCCAAAGAGCTCTGCAAGTTTCCTAGGGTGTGTGCAACCTACATATTGTTTTGATTTATGCAGATGATCTGTTCTCAGTATAATCTGCACAACAGCAGGGAGATGAACTTGAAGCTTAGGTGTATAGTGAAATATGACTCTGCATGTGATATAACAAAAATAATGCCTCTTCACTAAATCTTATGTGTGCCTATGGGGAAAGGGTGGTGGTGAAAATATGATTAGGTCTCATGTGAAATGCTTGCATCAGACAAAGCTGTTAAAAACGTCATGCAGATCAAGAAGAGAAGGGAAGAAGTGTTCTGAGTTAGCCTCTTTAGCTTTTCCTTAGCAGTAAGAAGCTGATGAGAAGCTCATCCTTGTCCTAAAAGCAGGTGTGCTAGTATAGCAGTGTGGTTTGTGATAGTGGGCTCTCTGAGGATAGATGGTGGCAATCTTCTGTGGATAATCTGTTTTGGGTCTGGCTGAGATGGTCTTCCGGTGAATTTGTAAGGGAGTTTGCCGTCTTTCATTAAGGGCTGTTCTCTCTGCAGGGTGGTTTCAGACCCTCTTTGGTATCAGTACAGAATAGAGGGATAGGAGGGATTTAGGCAAGTTAAAGATCTTCCCTAGAAGACAGAGATTGAGTGTCTGCACAGCTAGCATTTGTGTATTGGCACAGTGCTCTCATGTTTCATTTTGATGGAGAGCGTTTTTTCCTAATGCAGAATTGGCAAAGTCCTACAGTGATGATATAAAAATCTGATCTCTTTGCAAACAGTACAATTTTTGCCTACATAGACATATAGAATGTCTAGATAAACTAAGCTCAAAAATGTGTGCAAAAAGTAATGGTGTGGAGAGGGTAAGGCTCCATCAGAAGATGCTCATCTGAGAAGACTGACTTCAAGTGCTTTTTGCTAGTGACTGTGCACAGATGGGGAGTGTGCATTTCAAAGGTAATCAAATGTGGCTTCTTGATGTGAACCTGTGTGAAAACATTAGCTGTAGGAAGGGATTTATCAGCACTTTCGAATAGTTCCAGTGTCTTTTAAAGTTGATTCTGTTTACCATATCCTGAAAAGACATCACTACCAGATGCAATGTGACACATTTTATGTGGGTAAAATTACGGGCTAGGCATAACTGCCTTTGCCTAGCACTATTAACCCAACAAATGTTAAATCCCAGAAATGCTCATTTTCAGAGTAAAAATTGCTTTTATGACACGAAAAGAACAACAGGAAGACGTAGGTGGTGTTGGTTTTATCTGTTCTCTACCCTTGATTTGCTTATGCAGGGCACTTCCTGCAAATGGGTGCCCTGTACTTAGTTATCATATTCTTTCGCTTTTCAACATCCTGATCATCTTCTGTGATTTGAAACAATTGTAGCAAAATGTGTGTGTGAGAGAGCCTGCAACAAGTCGCAGTACAGAACATGGGATTCCTCTCCCCTATTATTTTAATTCTGTGAAGTGAAAATAGAAGGAAGATGGCAGAAGCGTTTCTGAATGGCTCCTGTGCAAAGCTTCCTCATAAAGCCTTGAATGCTCTCAAACCTGCACTTTTTTGTCTGCTTTTCGCTTGTCTGATTGAACCATTTGCAGCGTGGAAGGCCTGAACCCCAAGTGCTTGCAACAGTGATGTCTGCTCTGGGGTTAGCTAGCATTTACCTGCATCCTTTCACATTTATCATGTGTTTTTACTTTCTTGGTTTTGTAGTGGTTTTTTGGGTTTGGGTTTTTTTTTTGGTCCAGGGTAGTATATCCTTTTCAAACTCCAGAGGCATATGGCACTTTTGGTATTAAAAATTAAGGAGATGGTTTAGAATATTCAAAATTGATTTTTTTTTCTCTGCAAATACCTTCTTTCTCGTCCACTGATAGGAGGCCAGAGGGACCTTCTTCTGCCTGTTTCTTTGTGTATGACCTGAGGTGTTGTGGTGTGACAGTAGTTTGGGTTTTTAGTGGGGATTTTTGGTGTTTCTTTTAAAGTAACTTGTAGACCAGCTTAGCCCTTGTGAGTCTTCGGTTTAATCTCTGGTAGAGAGGAAGGAATATAGGTTTTCATCAGCCACCATGTCCTGGAGATAATATATTGTTTCATTTAAGTGATGACAATCACTTCTTCCCCCCCTCCAACATTTAGTGGAATGGACACTTGTTGATTTTAATTTTTCATTTGTATTTATCCCTTATTGTGAAGACAGAGTTCTAATTAGCATAGCTTAGCCATCAACTAACATATTGCAAAAAAGCTCTTTGACTTTTGATGTGACAAACCACTTGCTGTGTGTGAGGGGAAGAGATTCCCCCCAGGCCCCCCCGCCACACAGCCTTGTGCACTGTGGCTGATTCCCCTCTGACTCGGTTACCTTAACAGCCAGTTGTGTTTACAGGTAGACCTGAGCATCTTGGGGAGTGCTTGTGTCAAACTAGCTGGTGATCAGGTATCTCACCTAACCTTGGAGTGGCAGGTTGGAATCCAGCACTACTTGTGTGGTTTTTCCCTGTGACTGTAGTAGAGGATCAGGCACTGACCGTACGCTCCTAAAACATATGTTCCAGTGACCCAAGCTGGGTTCAACTGGAATGCATAGATTGAGGTATTCCTTCTTTACAAGAATGGATCCTTCAGATGAAAATGAAGGCATGCTTGAGGGAAAGGGTGTTGCCTATGTCCTTGGCAAACAGTGGCTGTTTAAGGAAATTGGCAGTATAACTGGTCTGCTGTCACACTTGCTGAAGTCCTCTCTTCTCTTTGCCTTTCTAATGGGAAGGACTCTGCAGTTCATGACAGAAGGCAGTCTTCTCTAGTTAAACAAATCTGGTTTAAGAGTCGCAAGAAAAGGCATCTATTTGTGGTGGGCATTAGAACTGTTGATAGGTAACTTAGTTCTGGGGCAGGGACTTGTCTCTGTGTTGGTAGAGTAGCAGTTTTGTGTCAGCGAGAGCCTGAGGTGAACTCATCAATATGAAATATTCATCTGAAAAAGAATTTGCTACATCAGATCTACTGTTGGAGAGGTGTGTCACCTGAAGATAGCCTTGTTGCAGTATAGGTTGGAACCTGTCAGTACCTCTTTTTTAAGTTTTAAATGATTCACAGAAAACATCTAGATTTTTCAGAACGATTTGTGTGTTGGTTTTTTTTTAAGTTGGAAACAGGCTGCCTTTCATGAAGTGTAAGGTAGCACAGGAAGTTGGGAAAAGATATGTGTATTGTACCTTAAAGAATTTTGGAAAGGCCCGAACACTGAAGTTGGAAGAAATTGAAGCATTTGAGTGACTGAATGTTGCGAGTTGGCACCAATAGATTTCTGACCTCTCGCAGTATGGCTGAGGAAATAGTCCTGGTTACCCCTTGTAAGTTAATCTCTGTTACCTTGGTTGACAAGTGTACCTGTGTCCAGTGTTCTTTTTCCACCATCTCCAGCTGTGTACTGGTGTGTTGGTTAGTGCTGACAAAGTGAGGACTGGAGTCAGAAATACTGCTTTTTACAGAATGATGAACAGGCTGCAGCGTCTCCAAGCATTGCTTCAGACAAGCCTAGTTGAATTTGAGATGCGTGATAAGATTAATTTTTTTTCTCTGAGGTACTTTGTGGCAAGCAACTGTACTTGGTAAAGCAAGCTGGTGTTTTATAGTTCTCCTGCATTGTGCATTTAGTTGTGTCATAACTGATTCCTGCTGTGTCAGGCATGCATTGATTTTGGGTTTTTATGCCAACATTGATTTTGGTTTTTCATGCCAATTGTTTAACAGGCTCCCAGTGCATAGAGGAGTTTTGCACCCTCTTTCTACTTTTGGCACCTTCCACTGACTGTTCAATTTGTTTAATCCCCATGAGTGGTGAATTTTATTGCATGGGTACAATAACAGTGGCGGATTTTTTTCTTTTATGCCATGAAGATAAATATTAAGTATAAAATCAGTAAATTTTATCTAGATATTTTTTCCTCTAGGACTCACAATTATCTTAGTCTTGCTTGTCTAAGTTCTTCTCTGTCACCCTCTTGGATATGAAGCCAAAAATGTACATGATAATGGCAGAATTTTCTCTTAAGTGTAGAAGGCAGACTGTTTTTCAAATTGAAAAAAATTTTTGGATGTAGGTGAGGTTCAGGAGGAGCCAATAAGATGTATTAATCCAGCTTAAAAAAGCCTGCATAAAATACTGGTATACTGTGATGATCCCATGAATTCAGTAGAGTTACTTCAGACTTGCACTGTAAGGGTGATTGCTGTTACACCCTCTGTACCTGATGTCTAAAAGACTGCTGCAGAGATCCTCTCCCCTTTTTGATGAAGGGAGGGAAAAGAAGAATGCTGCACCCAGAGTGTGTGGAATCCCTTGACGAGTGTCATACTTGTGCCTGCTACCCATGAATTGGATACTGAGAAAGGCGCTTGACTTGCACTGCCTGTGAGAACAGAGACTGACAGCTCTGGAGGCTGGGGTTCTATTAGCCTCTCAGGAAAAAAATGGGAGGTTGACAAAGGTGATAGTGTAGGCAGCATTAATGTAAGCTTTGTATAGTGCCATGAATCATAGAATCATAGAATCGATTGGGTTGGAAAAGACCTCCAAGATCATCGAGTCCAACCCTTGATCCAACTCTAGTCTGTTTATTATATCATGGCACTAAGGGCCATGTCCAATCTCAGTTTAAAAACCTCCAGGGATAGTGAATCCACCACCTCTCTGGTCAGGCCATTCCAATGCCTGATTACTCTCTTTGTAAAGAATTTCTTTCTAATATCCAATCTAAATTTCCCCTGGCAGA
>JAWWLV010000179.1:29088306-29122913 GCA_035041135.1 Platyrinchus mystaceus | reverse complement strand
CACACACACACACACACACACACATATCTTGACAGCTGTTGAGGACCTTTGTTGAGGACCACTGGTCTTTTATGCTTTCACAACTAAATGGTACCCAGCAACAGGTGTTCAAACAGAAAAAGACCTTATTGATCTGTTGGTTTGAGTTTTTTTAAGAGAAAATGAGGATGCATCAAGATTATCCCTCTTGCCTTGTAACTTTGCTGCATGGCAGACTTGTGTGTGGGATAGCACTGCAGAAGTAGCAGCTTTCTCAGCTAGCATGCATGTGTTCTGTAGATGCTAGAAAACATTGCTGTCACAATGGTCTCACATTTGTTGAAGAAAGATGTATTTCTGGGTCCTCTGATTGGAACTGACTGTGTTGGTTGCAATTCTGAGCAGTGCTTTCAGGGACTGAAAATGGCTTCACCATAGCAGTTGAGACTTACTGTGTTAACTGTGCTTACTGCTGCCAAATGCCTTGCAACTCCAGAGTGTAACTGTGATCTGCTGGTGACAAAACTGGTCTTTGTGTTGCCACTCTGACTGGGCTGTGGATAAACCAGGCTTATGTTAGGACTAAGCAAAACTCCTACATGAGTGTTCTCATCCTCCTCTATCTGGCATCCTAACATGAAAAGTGCCCTGAGCTTGACTGCCTGGGCCAGAATACTGACTGCACCAGTTCCTTGGAAAGCCAGATATAGACTGCGAATGATGGGGCTGTAAGAGGGAAAAGGGAACAGGCATTTTGCCTCTTAACTTGGAAGGAATGACCTATTACTTTTGCTTTTAAATATGAATGAACTCATTCTCCTTTCCTCAGATACTGACCATATGTTATTCCTGGTAAAAGCGGCAGATGTTCCTCCCCTGCTGTGTTTTGCTTTGTTACACAAATTCTCTTTGTTTTCTTTCTATCCTGTCTGCAGTGGGCTCTGATATTGTTCATCTTCAGTGTATCAGATTATTGCCCTGAATTTCTTAATATGCATTTACAAATAAGTCAGGGGTTGCATGAAATGTTGCTTGGGTGGTGGATCTGATGTGTCTGTGTGTATAGGTGGTAACTGAACCCTGTGTTCTGGTTCAGTATGCTCAGCTGAATAGTTTCTCCTTCTGTTTTGCTGTTACTTATGGCCTCTGCACTTTGTTCTTCAACATAAAACAGAATGTTCCACCCCATCTTCTTTGTGGTAGTTTGGTTTGGGTTTGCTAGTGAGTGCAGTTTCTTTGCAAATCTGCATCACTTTGTATCCAAGAGCAGCGTTGTTCTACTGAGAGAATGGGGTTATTTTTGCACGTAAGTGGTTTTTTTCAATGTTCTCCCTGCCAGTTTAGTTTGTCCTCTTGTGTACTCATGAGCTGCTGTTCCAGAAGTAGGCATATGGAGGTGGACTGCAGCAGACAAATGTCTGTGAGTGCTGGAGAGACCATGGCATTCCACAGTCTGGATGCAGGAACTTGAGGATTGAACCCATAAACAGTTGTCCTCTGTTGTGTCTTTGTTTGCATGGAGCATGAAGCACTTGACAAAACACTCAAACTTCAGTCCTTTCTGGTGACAATGACTCAGATATTGTTGCATTGCACTGTATTCTTAGGAATCCTCATATGGGAAGGGGCACATCACTTTGCCACTGGAGATCTGTTGCCCTAAGGCAGTGTCTGAGGCTGGCTGAGCCTGCACTGCCATGCTGACCTGCAGTCTGTCACACATGCAGCTGAAACAGGCATGGTTATGAACTGAGCTCTTCTGTAGGCTATTTATGTGGGCATGGTTGAAAGCAGCTTCTTCCCCTTTCCCTGTAAATCTAGCCATGGTCAAAATTTATTTCTTTTCCCTTTTCAGGGACCCTGCCTGCTGGTTTTCTGTGCAAAGATAAGCACGTATCAGTTTGGCTAAGATTTACGGGTCATTTTTACTAAGAAGGGTGTCAAACAAAGGAAAATGTGGTAGTAGGTTTTTTTTTAAGATTTCTGGAGTGAGAAGCAGGATTTGCTGTTAATATCAGGGAAGCTGTCATGATTCAGCAGTAAAAATTTGTCCATGGTTCAGTGAGGTGATGAGATTGCTTAAGATGAAGCAATTGCTAGCTTTGTCTTTCCTTTTTGAGAGAACGCAGATAGCAATTGTAGAACAGTTCAAAGTGTGCGTCTGGTTGGTTGTGCTCCCTGATTAATGAGGTGCTGAGAAGAGGCACTAGCATAGGTCTTGTGACCAATCCATTGGTATGTTGTCTCTTGCTTTACTTTGTAAGGCTTATGGCAGTGATATGGGTTGATTCTCCTTTGGCGAAAGCATGAACCTCTAGAGAAGGGATTCTGTCCTCTGGTGAAGGAAACAGGTCGGCAGGTGCTTATCTCAGGGCCCAAGGGGTTTGCGTCAGACCATGCACTGAAGAAACGTGTGGTACAGAACTGCCCTTCCTGTCTGTGTTCAGAAATCACTAGATCCTTTCTGGAAGGCTTGTGTCTGGGTGCTCTTGGTCCTGTTGTTTTCTGTTTGATGCTGTAAGTCACTTGTGATGGTGTATTTGTAAACTCTCCTTAGCATGTGAGAGCTTGTAGTTGCTACATTCAGTGAGACAAGGTGGTCTTGTAGGCAGCTGTAATTGCAAAATACCGTCACTTGCAGGTATCTCCAAACTTAGTGTGGTCCCTTGACAGAGCCAGTCAACAAGCCACTCTGTTTTAAGCATCTACTTGTGAAGGAGACTGAAACCTAGAGTACTGTAAGTGGGAGGGAGAGTATGTTTGAGGATGGTGGGATTAATGGTAGGGTTACTCAGTTATGATAGATGGCTCTAAAATTTTAATGCTGCTCTTAGTAGAAGACAAAACCACAAGAATTAAACCTGCTGATAGCTGAGTTTGGGAGCAGACTCAGGTTCCCTGAGAATCCCACTGGGCCTACTCACAAGGATGCAAGGAAGCAGTGTTTTTATCTTTATGTGGAATCAGAAGAGGAACAGCTGTACTGGAGGTGATAAAATGCAAGGAAAGGCTAGATGAATGCTAAGACATCAAGGAGAGACAGATTTCTTCATAGCAGTCTCATTTATATTTACATAAGTTACTACAGTTTTTGAGGTGCTGCCAGTATGTGCATCCTATAAGCAACAACAAAAAAAAAAATCTTAAAAGATCAGTGTTCAGGATGACTGGAGATGTTATGTAGCAAACGTGTGTTCTCTGTCCCACTGCTCTCAGTAGTTTACTCTGCACTGCCATTGCAGCACCCCATGGTCCAGGCTGCAGGAATGCTTTGGCTTAGTATCAAGCTCTGAAAGATATGTTCAGCAGCAGCTCATGGTCTCAGCCAAGGAGGGGGTGTATGCTTGTGTATAGGTTCTCTCTCTTAAGGAGGCATGACTAACTGGGAGCAGTTCAAAAAAAATTGCAAAATAAAAAAACCTTCCACACTCCACTCCTATCCCTTCCCCCCGAAAACCAGTCTTCCTATCACAAAACCTGCACACTTTCTGAAAGTATATCTGACATGGGAGAGGAGACAGTTCGGTCTTTTTCCTGGAGCAGGAGATTCCTGTGTTCCCAGTTGTAGTTGTTTAAGGAAGCCTTTTGCAGGTATCTGTAGGGTGGTGATAAAGCCTTGCACGAAGGAACATGGCTGCCAACACCAGAATGCATTTCATCTCTGCACTGAGCTCCGAAAAGTAAGACTACTGCTCAGCCCTTGCTGAGGGGGTGGTGTGCCCGTACAAGTAGCACTAGATTGCTGCTGCTGCTGCTGCAGCCGCACTGGACCTTTACAAAATGCACAAAGTAACTGCCCTCAAAACCTTGCAAACTCATTCCTATTTGCCCAGGGGCGATTTTTTTCAGTCATGGGAAGTCCTGGAGACACTGTTAATGAGTTCAGCTGAGGAAATAGCACAAGGAACTGTGGGAGGGGGAAAACTCGGTCCTGCGTGTGAAGCTTGAACTAGAATGTGCAGAGGTTTAGGAGGTGTGGTAGTCATCTTAAGAAGGAATGAAAGAGAAATGAAAGCAGGGGTGAGGCAGTGTTAAGAGTTGAAAACAAAGGGAAAGAGCTGGAAGCTGGGAGAGTGTACTTGCTGGCAAAGACAGTCTGTCTTTACTCCTTTCATAAGTATCAAGCTTGTGTCAGGGACTGTAGCTACAAAAATAAAAAAGGGGTTAAATATTTACTGGTAAGAATTTGAGGGAAGCATGTTTCCAAGCAGTTTTGCCCTTTGATTCTTGCTACTGAGCCAAATTATTGGCATGTTTGAGGACAGCTCATGTATCTGAGTGACCTTTTAATTTCCTTTTCAATCTTCTGAATCTACTGTAATGAACAAAGAAAGCATTAAGAACAGGCGTGGTACAGATTTTATTGCATGTTTGAGTAGTAGACCAAAGAGCTCTGGAGTTCTCTGGGTGTGATGTGGAAAGAACCTGCTGTGAGAGAAAGATCACTGAGAACCAGTGGTGGTTCAGATTACAGAGGTGTTTTCTCTCCACATTGTGGTAGCTCGTGATATCCCTGTAGCGGTGGTCTTGTTTTGGTCTGTGTTTATACAGCACCTTGCACAGCATGGTTTGATTTGTAGGCTCCGATTTCTGTCTCTCTTTGCCTTGCTAGTGCTAATGAGGCAATAAGTGCTTGTGAAGGGCTTTTTTTTTTTTTCCTAGTCACATACCTGTCTGAAGCAAAAGTTTATCCCTTGGCATGTGCCCCAGGTTTCCTGTCTGCACCTCTTCCCTTGCATGACTTCTTTAGTGAGTCAAACAACTAGCTGTTATATATGAAAAAGGATGTAAAAAGCATGTGCTAAAGAGAAGGGATGAGAAATGACGTTTCAGCCAGGAGGATTACATTGAGTGAGGGGGATGAGGAAGGAGAATGCAGCGGAGGAGGAAGCAGCATGAGATCAGTGGACTTTTTATTGCACAGCATGAAAAGATCCCACAACTAAAATCTGATCTAACCTTTGCTTCCTGTGTGTCTGACAAGAAATGTTTCCCATGTAAGGCAATGAGAGCCTGCTGTAAGGAAGCATGTGGCTGTCATTTATTTCAGAAAATGTGTCAGCGTTCAACCGTAGGAAAACAGACCAGATAGACCTGTGGTAGCTGCAGCCTTTATTGCCCACGTTTATGCTATTTAAAGACTAGTCTTCTCCAGCTTGATTCTAGTGAAATAGCAGGTTTGGCTTGCCTAAAGTCTACTGGCTACTTGTAGGTGAGGAGACTAAGACAAACATTGCTGGAGATAGGCCTGATATTTCTCAAGCCAAAATAATTGGATTATCCACTTGATGGTAAACGGACACCCTTCCAGAAGGCTTCTAAAGCTCTGGTTTGATTGTTGATAAATGATTTCTTATGCAAGTCACCTATACAAAGCCACCTACCATTCAGGTATGGTTTTAAAAAGAAGTATTGATTATGCTAATCACTTCTCGGTAGTTCTTCAAGATTGGTTCATTCCTGATACCCTTTTTCCTCTCATACATATTCTTAACTTACAATAGTGGAGGAAAAAAAATTTCTATCTAGGAAATGGGGATTTAATAATTTATTGGCTAAAGAAGCAGAGGATTCCTTTTTGTGTCTTGAAATGGTGTTTGCAGACCTTGGTTTAATCTTCTTAATATCTAAAAAATAGTTTCAACCCTTAACTTTAGCTAATTCCATGAACCAGACCTTCCCAGTATTGATGAAATGAAGGCAGTGACGTAGCATGTCCCCTGTTCCAGTCTCAACTTTTTTTTAGGCTTCTGCAAACTGAGTCTCATTGTAGGTTGTGCATCTTTCTTTTGTTGCAGTGTCTTTCATGTTACTATGATTGATCTTAATTCACCAGTCTCAAACCTCTTGCATTTTGTATGTAGGCCTGGGTGAACACTTGTAGTAGAAGTGAACTGGAATTCCTCTGCATGTTGTAATTTCTTTATAATTGGTTTGTAGGTGAGCTCTATAGCTGCTCTCAGTAATGTGCAGTGGGGATTGAGTGTCACTGTGCACTGAAATGATACAGCCTTCACAAGGCTGGTTCTTTCCTCCTGCATTTCTTCATGCCCATCAAATCAGGAGACCTTCTTGCAGTGAGGAAGTCAAGATTATTTCACTAGAAAAGAAAGCAAGCAAAAATTTTGAGTTGGGCATCATGCAACTGTTGATGCTTCAGACCACCACCTGCTGTTTCTTCTTGCAGGTGGAAGTACTTGCAGTGTTTGCAAGGAAGTGTTCCCCTGATGATGGTGGTGTTGAGGGTGTACCAGAAAGTTCTCTTGAGAGCCTTTGTCTTTTGGGAAGAGTAACTTTTTATGTCATGATTTCTGAGATTGAAACTTGCTGTTGGTCTAGTGACAAAACCCAACAGTTTCCTTTAGTTAGAAATAAAAATTTATCAATGGCAATTCATCTTCAAAGAACTGAAAGTCCTGCCCTATTACACCTGTTTCATAGCAAATGCAGCCTAAGTATAATTAAGTTTTTCATATTGGATTTGTCTGCAAGGAACTTGTGAAGACTGTTCATGCCTTTGTAAATAAAGTATGGCTTTGCTTGGCAGAGATGATGAAACTTAACCTTGGTCTCTCCGGAGTACATTGTTGGTCTGTCCTCACCAGATGGTCCTACCTTTCAAAGGGGCTTGTAGTAGCATTTCACTGGAATTTCTTTCCATTTGCAGGGGTGGTGTGAAGCAGTCTCTGCAGTGATTTCCAGCAGCTGCATTCAAGCGTTTCTGAGGAGTGGGACTCGGAGGTGGTGGGGAGGCTGGAAAAGGAGGTGGAGGCTGTGACTCTGTTGCTAGAGGCCAGGGAAGGGGGATGTGAGTGTTGGAGAAAGGGTTTCTGATAGCTATTGTGCTCTATAGTATGCTACAAGGAGGGTGGTTTCCTCAAAATGTGCCCTGTAAAGTCCTGTGGAGCCTTAATGGAACTAGTGATGTTCCACAATGCAGGCTTCTCTTTGTCCTCCCCCCACTTTCTGCTTGTGAAAGAGTGACTCTTGCTTTAGGAGGAGTGCAGATCCTGAAGTGCAAAGGGAGGCAATAGTTTTTTGTCCAGAGCCAACTGTTGCTTACATCTGTTAAATGTCATGTTCAGCTTACCCAGAAAAGCAGTCTTAGGTGAGTTAGAATGTCTCTAAAAGCAGGCAGAGGTATGCTTTTCACAAAATGAAGCTTGTAAGTAGCTTTTTAAAAATCCTGCTAGAAGTCTGGATAGCTGCAAGTGACAGACCACCAACTCCTCTGGTTACATCCACTGTATGTGACACTCACAATACAGTCTTGCCCCAACTTTATAGGTGGAGCTACAGATTACACGTGGTGGGGTTTTTTAACAGTTGTTTCCCTGCATTTAGTGAAGTTATTAGAAAAAATTCTTTGTCAGTTCCTATGCAGGCACTCTTTCTGAAAACTCTGCATAATGTGTTTTTTTTTCTTATGAATAAGAATGAGAAGCTCAATTAATGTGTGCATATGAGATAGCTGCTAGTCTGATGTTTATGTTTAGACCTTTCTGCAGTATACAGGGGTTTTTATTTGTAAAGCATGCCTTAATTTAAATGGTTGCTCTGTGTCTTTTAAACAGTTGCACCAGTGTAATTATTTTCCTGTTACTTCCTCTTGTCTGGTCAAGCGATGACAGGGAATTGTTGAGCAAGTTTCCATTCTGACATCTGGCAGTTTGTGTTCCTCCACATACATGTAGCATTTGTAGGAACTAACTTATCTCTGTATGGTTTTTATTTAAAATGTTTGGCTTTTGAGGAAAAGGAAAGTGGTAACACTGAAAGATGGTGCAAATGGATTTACCCAGTTGTTTTGCAGCAAAATCTTAAACTGCAGAGGCGAAAGGAAAACAGCTTTGGTGAGAAGCACTGCTTACTCTTGAATGACTAAATTGCGTGTCAGATTGACAAAATGGAGAAAACAAATCTAGATTTAAGAGTACAGTAAAAAAGCATGCATTCGCTTTGAGAAACTCACTTGAAAATAGATTAAACAAACATAAAAATCCTCTGCTGTTGAAAGTAGTTTTAAATGATCTTCTTGCTGTTTGGTGGGTCTTGCATATTAATTTCCTTACCCTCTAAGCTCTTGTAACTGATCTCTGTGCTGCTGCTTGGAGCACTGTGTTACAGGTGAAAACATGAAGAGGATGACTGTTAAACTAGCTTGCTTTGTACTAATTCTAATAACCTTTATTTAATCAATTCAGTCTGAGGGAACCTTGTTTCCAGAGACAGGAAATTGCTTGAGGATTACTGGCTGTCGCAGGACCTTCATACTTATTTGCAAGATGTCTGGAAAAAAATAATAATAGAATCAGCCTTCCTTTAAAGGCAGTTGAAACTGGAGTTGCTGTGCTTTTCCCGTGAGACTGAGCAGAGGTCACTCAGAATTCTGTGTTAGAATGTTTTTTCTTGACAAATAGTTTTATGGCTTAAGTGTACTCATGCAGGGTGCTTGGATACACATCAAACTCCCAAGAAAAGCAGAGTGACCTGTTTCCCAAGTGGATATACTGTTCACTTAGCTGCTAGTGGCTTGACATACTTATTTCCTACCCTCAGATAGTAGAGTTATATATGCCTGCTCTGAAATGCACTTTTTAGAGGGAATGGGGAGGGATCTTCCACTATTCAGCTCTGTGTGTGTAAGAGGAACATGGAAAAGAGGTGTCTGGGAAAGCATGTGTGGTATCCCTCAACGGTCATGTGCCCAGCCTGTTGACATTTGAATACATGTATGCCCATGCAAGTATGGACAAGTTAAAAAAAAAAAACATGCAGAAATCCAGTGAAGACACTTTATTCCCCTTCTTGCTTGTGTTTCATGGTTGCTTGCCTGGCAGCTAAACTATTCAGGGGTGGAGAACTATGACTAGAGCCAGGAGAGAGGCAGCACCTGGGAGTGGTGTGCTTGGCTGAGGGACAACAGCAAGGGAGGCAACTGCCCAGGTCACTAACAGCGTGCTTTACCTCTAGTTTCTGTACCCAGGGGTAAAGAGGCATTGCCTGTGCCTTTTTCCAGGGTTTGTCTTTGCACATGTGAGTATCAGGAGGGAATCTTATCTTTGGAAGGGTTTTCCTTAGAGTTTTGAGGCAGTTTTGGACAAAGTCTAGCTGAGCTTCTGCAGTCCTGGGTGGTCTAGCAAAAAAGCTGAAGTGTGAGGTAGAAGGTTAATAACCTGTATGCTCTGACTTCTGGGTATATTTCCTTCTGACCTAGCATTGGCATGTGTGTGACTCTTGCCTGGTGCAGAGCCACTTTGTAGTCTTTCTCACTGTTGCACAAAACTGTAAGATTTACTGCCAGAGCAATGTGCTGACTTTCGCTGTTCTGCTTTGTGTAACATTTTTCCCTCTTTCGGCTTTGTTTTCATTTGACTTCCTCTAACTAAGCAAGCCTGTGTTACCTTTGGCTATTGTGGAGCACTCTCACACAGCTTTTTGGCTTTTAATCTGCATGGAAACCAGGATACTGGAGCCATGATATAGGGGAAGGGTTTAGATCTAGAGCGTCTTTATGCATAGTACATTATTTCTTCCACACTTTAATGTGGATTGAAAATGGAGCTGGTTTTAGGAGCAAGAAGCTTGTGTAACTTCTTGGGTCCAGCATGTTAGGCCGCTCGCTTGAGTCAGAGAGGGGTTTCACACACTTGGGGCTTTGGCAGCAAAACTCAGGTGGGAGTTTGTTACCTTTCCCTAGCTGCTCCTTCCACTGGCCCCAGAGCTGTCCTGGTGCAAGGACTCAGTCTCCCCAGGAAGCTCCTGAAAGCTGCATTAGCATTGTGTAGGGAATGGTTAGCTATGGAGTGGGTGTGAAAGCAGCAGTATGGAACTGAGGAACCATTGCTACTATATAAACAAGGTGCTGAGAGCTGCTGCTTGAGCATTTACTATCAGGCATTGCTCCTTGCCTGCCTCAGGACAATTTGTTTTACATTCTTTGAGTTTGTTTAGTGACAGCTAGGCAGAGGCCCCTCCTTGGGGAGCAAAGGAGTGGGAATCCCTGACACTTGCAGGGTGGGTGCAGAAGTTTGGCTGTGCTCCCCCTCCTGGTGCAGGTCAGAGCATCCTGGGTCCCACCTCTGGGCTACCCTGGTTCCAGCTAACAGTAATTAATTTTTTTAAAATATTTTTCCCACTAATAGCCATGCTTTGTAGAGTCTAAATGTCACTGAGTTAGAGTAGAGAGAAGCTGAAGCTTCAAACTGACCTTCTACTGAGATACAGCTTAGAGGTTTTATGACAGACTTTATTCTGTAAACTCTTACTTCTTTACACTTCTTTCTGGCATCCTTCTCTCCCACCCCAATTTAATGGTGGAAATCTTTAACATGCCATCTTTGAATGATGGTTGTAGGTCTTGGGAACATGGTTTGCCAATCTGTTAGAAAGGGACCCATCCTCGGGATTCTGCTTGGAACATTTGGCCTCCTCATGGTGTGTGTGTATGTCCCTTGTGACACATAATGAGCCACCATCCTTCCTAGAGTGTCTCTGGCTTGATGCTTCTAGCTTGTGCTGCTCAAATCAGAATATAATTGTAACTGATACCTTGTTAAAAAATCAAATTAGGCATAACCTGTTGAGGGAAGCCATTTAGAGGAAAAAAGGCTGTGAGGGTCTTCTGCATAGTGATATGTGTTCTCTGTGAGCTGGTAATTGCAAGAGTGATTTAATGGAAAGCAAACTGTTTGGGCTTCTGTTTCCCACCCCTTCTTCTCTTGACTTTTGAGATTAATTTATGTCACCTTGCCTGGAGTCTGAAATCCTCAGGTTGAGTGTTGGCATGCCTGCTGCTGGTAAGGGTGCCCGGTTGGGGAGCCTGCCTGGGACACTTTCTGTGGCTGCCCTGGGCTGTGGCCCCACGGGAGCAGGTCTGCGTGCGGGCAGTGTGCTGGTCGAGCTGCAGCTTCAACTGCAAGGGGGTTAAATGGGGATACAAACATTTTTCTTTCTCAGTTGTACACTTGCAAGAGGGATATGGCTCTGTGGAGTGAAACGTGCCCACTGCCACTGTGATGGGTCTCTGCCACCATGAATATCTGTGGCAATCCATGTGCATCTATGCCATTAGCACAGTGCATCTTAAGTAGAAAAAGCAAAACTAAAATCTAACAACTTTGCAGCTATTAAAAAACAAAAGTAAAGGAAAATAGTGAGCTAATAGATACAAAACTGAGCCATGGTGCTGAGACCTTTAAGGCCTGCCTTTTTATTCCCCTCTAATTGAGATCTATTGAAGTGATTCTCTGCTGTGTTAGAATCCCAAATGCAATTTTAAAGTCAGAACCAGAATTTGAAACTGTGCTTTTTAACTTTCTCAGTTTGGTCAATGATCTATGCTCTTGGGAGATGGAAATTTTCAGAGGACTTAAGAGACAGTCTTACTTTTCAGAGGTTTTTTTGTGTTATGGGTTTGTCTTTGTAAAGACCTTTGTGCCGACAGGCATTCAGACATCAAGGATTTGTTAGCCTGGAATGCTCTGATATTACAACATATCTCTTGTGAAGAACTTTCTATATAAGCTGGGATACAAATAACAAGTACTGTACTACATTTTTCATCATTTCTTGAAAGTGGGTGAATAGATGTTTTACTATCTGGGAAATATGATAATTTTAAACTAGAGTTGTATCTCACATATGTGCTTTTAGTCCTAAATGTAAGAGTTCCTCCATCTTCTAGTATAGTTCCTTATTTAAGTGTCAGACTGGTTCATTGAAGTTTATATTTAGAGGGCTTTGATAGGAAGACAACTTCCAAATGGATGTCCTCTTCAAATGGCTGTGCTGCCTGGTGGCATTGCAGCTGCATGTATAGCAGACTGATGCTTTTAGCCACATTAGTTGAAATGAAAGCACAACAAATGGTAAGGATGGGGAGCAGTGTGTTCTAGTAGTGAGGGATTATAAAATAAGCCTTTACTGTACATGGGCCTTGTGGGGCATACTCTGAACCAGATGAACACAGCTGCATAGAGCAGCATACAGCACCCTAGATATATAAGCACCTAGATATACCAGTGACCTTACCAATCCAGTGCTGCTTTGTGAACCCTGTTAATGAAAGTAACATTTCAAGCTTGGATGTGGTTTCACAAGGTTTTGCCTTTGCATGGCTTTTCCTTATTCTCCTTCTCTGAAGCAGTTTCACTTTACTGTGAGTTTTCTTTTTCAGGACTTATTATTTTTGGAAAGCATTCTGGAACATTTTGTGCATATGGTCCTCTGTAAATATGCTGTTGTACTCATTAAAGCTGAAAGTATGAAACCTAGCTTTTCTGATGCAGTGTGGCAGGAGGAAAATGTTGAAACAATAGTTTCCAAAGGGAATACTTTTCCAAATAAAGATGTTAAAAAAAAAAAACCCAAACAACAAAAACTCACCCAAAAGATTGTGAGATGTATTCTCCACAATATCCCAGTCTCTACTTTCTTCCATAGACTGCATAAATGACAGTACATTTAAAATAAAAAAATCCTTTGAAGCAGATCCAGCAGGTTTTTTTAATAACTGTTTTCTGTTCATTCACTGGTGACATGACCCTGCTGCTATAGGCATTTTTGTAATAGTACAGAAATCTGCTGTGCATTGGAGTTGCGTGCATTAACCTGTCTAACTTTCCCCACTGCTTCTCTGCAGCTCTGTTTTTCTTCCTCCTGGTTCTTGGAAGTTCACAGCCTGCCCATAACTAGCTTCTCCTTCCATATTTGGAAGGACAGTTGGATTTTGTTCTCTTTTCCTGTTTTACTTGGGAAGAGGAAGATAAGTTTCCAGTGAAAATCTGTGATTTGAAAGGAAACTTCTTGAAATCTGGGAAGCTAGTGGTATTTAAGGCTTTCTCTTGGGCTTAGTAAGACAAGGAAAATTGGCCTTTTTTTGTAAGTCATAAAATTCAAATCTTCTGTGACTGTGTCAGACCTGGCATGGCAACCACAGTATGTAGAAATGGTGGAGGATCATTACAAGGCTGAGACTTGCCTCTGATTCTGTTTCTAAAAGTATGAGTGATGAGGCCTGCTTGTCAGTTTGTTAATCCACAACTGACCTGAGTGTTTCCGTACTGCAGTGGACAGAGAAAGGCACTGAATACCACCCCTTTTCCCCTTGGCAACCTTGCATGTCTTCCTTGCATGCCTTGAGAAGTCTGTTCCTTCCTTCTTACTTACCTCTAAGGTGATTGTTGGAGTTGAAGCTTGTTTGGTCTGCTCAGGAATACCTGTGAGTCTGCTGTCCATATCTCTTTGGGCTGCAGCAGAGAAGAAGCTCAGATATATATATATATATATATATATACACATAGACACAAAGGCTTGCCCCCAAGTCTAGCATGGAAGAGGAATAAATGGAGGAAGGAAGTGCTCCCTGCCTTTAGCCCACAGAAAAATATGCTTGGCTAACCTCAGGATGAGTTTCTGAGAAGCATCAAGTGAGATAAGAATCCAAGCAAGGGAGAGGTGCAAAAGCATGATCTGGGTACAAATAGGACTTCAGACTGCAATAGGAATGATAGAGAGGAGGAGGCTGGGTAATAAGCTATGCTAATTGGTGGATCTTGTGGATTTATTCACTTGAGGTAGGAATGTTGGTGTGACTTTCCTAGTTGTAAGGGACTAGTTATCCAGTAGGGAAAAATGCAGTTCCCTGGCTTAACGCTTGAGTATGCCTTGGTGAGGCTGTGGAGAGTTAGGTACATGCCATTTTTCAGAGATTAAAATGGAATTGCATATTTTAGCCTGTCCACCAGGCTTCCTTCTGAGCAAACTCTAATGTTCCTTCTGGAAGACAAGAGTTCTGCATCACCAACAATTGTTGTTTTAGTTTTGGGTGGGGGGTTTTTAATTATTTTTTTTTAAAGAAGCATTGTAGAAATGTTCATGTGAGAGAGGAGGTAAAAGCTAAAGCAAGATGTGAAAGAAACAGCTGATTTTGCAGGTCATAGGCCAAACCCTTGGCACGGTTGGGGAATGAGGAAGGAAACCCAACTATTCAGGTTCCAATTCATGTTGCAATGGGGTCATTTTCAGGAGCATATGCTGATTCCAATGTCCAGAATAAGCAGCTCAGTCTTTCCTAGCAATTCTTCTCTGTCACAGGGAATATTTGCAGTTCAATATTTGCTTTATGTTGTGACTGTGCTATGCAGAAATCTGCCTTTTTGTAATTCAAATATGAAGGTGTAAAATAAAGCTACTAAGCACATCATCTTGTTACTGGACAGGGTGTGGGGAGTCTTACATGTTATTTGGCTTTTCTTATTTCCTCTTTTCCTCTTCCACCTTTTCCAATCATCCCAAATAATTGAGAATTGGCTGTGCTGAATTATTAAGATTTTTCTGAACTGCTTGCAAGTAACTTCTAGGGCTTTGGTTTTTATCTTTCTACCTAGTTTAACTGAACAGTGTAATAGAACTGTGACACTAACCAAAAATGTTAAAAATACAATTCTGTTTTTAAAAGCTTTCAGTTAAACTGGTTTAACTACAGAAAGTAAGTAGAATTAGGGATTTCTTTCCTCTGCTGGCAGTTGGAGTTGATTTTTCTGGATTTTTTATTTAGCAGCCAAGAAGCTTACTCTGATGTTTAAAAGCTTTTAAAGCTTGACTACTCTTTGAAAGGAAACAAAATAAGGATACAACAAAACCAGCAACTAAGGATGAAGGTTAAATCCTCTGAACCACATTGCTTACATTAGATTCCGCTTTCAGCTGGACCATGAGGCTAGAACAATGCTTAGCATTTCAAAAGATGTGCTATGCACACCCATCATTCATGCCACTGCTAAGATCTTTGCTGTGTGCATTCAAGAGTTAGCAAACAATTCCTGAATATAATTCTGTAAGGGGAAAAACTATGTGGATAAAATAGAGATTTCTGCTGTGCGTGAGGGTAGCTAATTTTCTTCTGGTAAGTTCCAAATATGGTGTTTAGAAGCAAGCCAATGGCATTCCAAACATACTGAACACTTCCCTAAATAAACTTTGAAGAATTCAGGTTGAAGACCTGTTTTCCAGCAACAGTGACACAGGACATAGCTGTGCCAGGAATCTTGAGTACTAGCGAGCCTCAGACTGACCAGTTTCTGGTTCTCTTTCATGTCCTGAGAATATGACTTCCAAAGAGTGCTTTTTCATGAGGAGCTAGGAGTCCTGCTCTGACAAAATAAGAAAACTAAAGAAAATTAAGTCATAATCCTGTGAAAATTTACACATGCTTACGAAGGGATCTTGAATCAAGGGATATGACTTGGCAGCTTCTGAAGGTCTGGAAGATTATAGAATCATAGAATCAGCCAGGTTGGAAAGGACTTCTGAGATCTTCAAGTCCAACCCTTGATCCACTACCACCGCAGTTACTAGACCATGGCACTAAGTGCCACATCCAGTCTAATCTTAAAAACCTCCAGGGATGGAGAATCCATTGCTTTCCTGGGCAGCCCCTTCCAATGTCTGATTACCCTCTCTGTAAAGAATTTCTTCCTAATATCCAACGTAAACCTGGCACAATTTAAGACTGTGCTCTCTTGTCCTGTTGCTGGTTTCCTGGGAGAAAAGACCAACCCCCACCTGGCTACAACCTCCTTCAGGTAGTTGTAGAGAGTGATGAGGTCTCCCCTGAGCCTTCACTTCTCCAGGCTGAACAACCTCAGCTCCCTCAGCCTCTCCTCACAGGCCTTGTGTTCAAGTCCCTTCACTAGCCTGGTTGCTCTTCTCTGGATAAAGATAAATGATAAATGAGATAAATGGCAAAGGTCTCTAAACAGCTTAGCTTAGAGAAAGCTCCTGCCATACATGACTGCGTCATCTTTGGAAAGGGCTGATTGTGGTTTAAGAGCGAGCAAGAAGTCTGGCCTGCATGGCTTCAGTGGAAGCTGATGCCTGTTTCAGGGACTTCATGTAGAAGCAAACTACTGCTTGTTGTGCAAGCAGAGCTGGAGGTGCAGCAAGGGGGGACTCATGCTGAAGCATCACTGGGAAATTTCCTTGATGTAAAGACTTGAAGGAAAGAATGAGCTGGGGATGGCTGTAACCTGGGATCAGTGGGTACTTTTTTCCTCATTCATAACATCTCCTGCTCTCAGGGTGTGTGGCTATTGACTGTGTGGATAGAGAGGATGGTTTATTGTCTTATCCATATTTAGTAGGTGTTTTTCAAGGTTTACATTAAAAAGAAAGCAAAAAATCCACCACCTTTATTGACTAATGTACTTTTAACAGAGAATAATCTCTTCTCCCCTCCTTACTCTATTTATGGGAACTGCTGGCTATACTAAATATTATTTTTGAAAACATCTCTGTTTAAACTTAATCCTCGAATAACCCTTCAGCCCAGGCTGCGGCATGTGAGATGGGTCTGAAATATTCTTGCTCTGCATATTTGTGCTACTTACTCTCAGCTTCTGCCTCTCATTGTTTCTTGCAGAAACCAGCCCATTCCTTAATGCTGTGTGTACACAGGGAATTGCTTTGATTCATAAGCCCATGAATTGTTAAGCTCTGTCCCCAAGAGTATGACAATGTGTGTGCTCTACAGTGCACTCCAGTTAACTTCTGGCGGTGGAGGCCAGGAGAGTTGTTATGGAAGCTGCTTCCCCCTGAGCTGTAGGTATAAGGAATGTGCTAAAACAACAGTCAGTTTTCAGAGAATTGAATGTCTGTGTAAATAGCTTCCAAACCACCAGCTCTTCTCTGGGAAGAAAAGATACTTTATCTAGTCAGAATCTCTTTCATCTTCTAATTTTGCCAAGGAACAGTCAAGGCTAGGAACAAGTTCTGTAACTTGGCTGAAGCCTAAGGGAGCATCCTTAAAAGCAGTACCTGTGCCCTTTGTCTCCTAACAATTCTGAGGGGTTTGTCTATGCTGTTGTCCACTGAATGGGCCAGCTACCCTTATATCACGTTCAAATCTCACATTGAACTAAATCAGCTTAGTGGGATGTTACTATAGGCATAGCAGCAGCAATTTACAGCATTCCTGATGGGGCAGCCCCAGGATTCTGGCAGACAGGATCCCTGATAACCTGGAACTTGAGTGATTTGGTAGCTGAAAAGAGATGGGGAAAAACCATAGCCAATTTTAGAAGAAAGGAGAGGAGCAGTGCTATGTTTTAGAGCAATCTGTTAGTGATCAAGAATCATCATCATCATCATGGCCAGGCTTCACGAACAAAGATTTGAGAAGAGCTCTACCCACGCTTGCTACAAGCGCGCTGATGGCTGAAAAGGCCAATGCGAGATAGACAGGTCCGGTTGCAGAAGGCACAGCGGAAAGTCTCCTTAGGCGGTATCGGGAAGACACGGTTCTTTCTGTGTTGTCTTTTCTCCTCAAGAGTGATCCTGTGTGTGTTCTCAAAAGAAGCAGCAGCGTTATAGATAGTGTGTCTCTATGTCTCCCATTGGAGGTCAGAGTAGATCAGTGGTGATGATCAATATGGCCAAGGCTGAGAGATTGTTTCAGGGAGTCCTTGTATCTCCTCTTTGGGGCTCCAAATCAAGGGAGGAGGAATCAAGAATAAGCAATAATTGATTCCCTCAGAAGATATTCTTTAGTTATCTCTAACTTGTTTGTTGTTCAGAGACCGGAACTGGACTGCTGACTTCCAGGTACAGTCTTTGGGAGAGGAAAACGCCTCTGGGGCAAAGTAGGACATCTCAGGTGGCTCAACAAATTCTATGATAATTGCATGCTGTCTTCCCTACCTCTCCTTCTGGCCCCTGATTTGTCACCTGGCGTGCACTGTTCCAGGGGCAGGGAGGGCCACCTTTAAAAGATACCTTAGCAGGACTTTCAAAGTTTGCTATATTAATGAGGCTTTGTTATATTGGAATGAGGAGGACAGACCAGTCTTGATGTAATCAGAAGACCATTTGTTAAAGATGGTGCATTGCTTTGTCAGAGCTGTAATTCTGTGTTGAGCAGTGATTCTTGGAAGTAAGCAGCCATCTGTTGGCCTGGAGTATAGGCCAGATGCTGGCTTCTTCCAGTTGAATATGAACTTAAATTCCACACAAGAGATCTGACTTGAGAGGAGGGGGCAGATGTACAGATTAACTGGCTTAGCTTTCTTCCCACGGAGTATTTCTTCATTCCATGGTCTAATTGTTGATGAAGGAATCCTAGCAGGTAAGTGAAAGCATCATTATTCTATTCTGCATGGTGGGAGTTTGCTGAACAAAGCATTGGCTCCTTATCTGTGGAAGACATGAGAAATCTATAGGCTGTGCTACAGGTGCAGTGGGATAGATTCATTTCTCTCCTTCCCCCTCCAAATGAAGCAAGAAACAAAAGGGGTAGACACAGAGTTTATTGTAGCAGTAGCTCCAGACTTGCCACATGACACTTTAAATATCATCTTGAAATGACATTTCAAGGCGGGATGTATGCAGAAAAAGAATTCTTCTTCGATAGAGACTAGTTGACTTGAAAGATCCAAATTTTAAAGATAACCCTTTTGTGAAGTGAATATGAGTATAGTAGTGACATGGAACTAAGGAAAAACCCTCTTTTCACTAGGATGACTACCAGATTTAATGGCAAGTCTGCGTATTCCCTCCAATAATGCAGCTACTGTTTTGAGTGAGTAATTAGAAATGTGACTTATGGCTGTTTAAGTATGTGTTTCTCTGGTCAGTGCTGGTGTATTGCTTTCATCTCAGAAGTACCTAAGGATCTGAAAGTCATACTGCCTTCCTCAGTAGCAGGAGTGCCAATGCAGGTGTCCCATCCATTCTTACAGGGTACACAATTGTAGAATACCCACCTCTGCACTTCTCAAATCTGTTTGGAGTTATCCAGCAGTTTTGAATTTCTTTGGGAAACTTGGCCAAATAAAAAAACCTAATCCCCCTTCAGTATGAATATTCATTTATGTGAAGAACTGTGGCTGAATGGGATTTCCCTCAAAACTAAATTATTCCTATTGTCAAGTATAAAAAACCCCATCATTTTTGCAAATTTGTTTTCAGCTGGGAGCTTTAGATTTGTAAGGAATAGCATGATAAAGTGTTGAAATGTGTCTCCAAATGAGGTTTTTTGAGTTGGTTTTATTTTGTTGGTTGATTTAGTTTTTTCCAGGGTGTTTTTTGTTTGGTTGGTTTTTTACTCCATCATTCACACAGTTGTCTTTATACTAGTGCTCCCCTTCAGTACGCACATATTGTTAGTCTCAACTTTCTTTCATTAGTTTTGGATTTATGCATGGCACTGTTATTCATCCAGGTCCAAAGTTATCATTGAAGGTCATGCAGGTTAAAACCATAGGTTGGTGGAATCTCTGTTCGGCTGGGTTTTAATTAAAAATAAGGCTTCAGCTTAGTGCTTGCTGTATTTCCCAGCTGTGCTTTGTTTGTGTACGAGTGTTTTTGCTGTGACAGTGTCTGCTAGGCTATTGGTGAATCCCTCAGTCCTCAGGTATGAGCAGTGTCATATCCTGCAATTTTAATTGCTGTGCTCTGTACCATCAGAACATTATACCTGAGGTTTGCCAGTTGTTTTACATTCCTCCTCCTAAGTGTGTGTTTTCCTGCTGGCTGGCTGTCAGGTTTGCTGTGCCTCTCCAGGTGGCTGAAGAAGCATTTGATTTATTTATCTTAGCTGTCTAGTACAGTCTGCTGTGTCTTGGAGACCTTCTGAAAAGTGGTGGGAGTCTGGCTCTCTTGAAGATATTTTGAGACAAATCCTCCAGATGCTATGTCCTCTGGGACTGTCTTGAAAGGAAAAGCTAAAATTAATTGTGGGGTAGGCAGTCTTCACATCTGAAACATTAGTGGGTAAGTGAAAAGTTATGGTTTCATATCTATAATGCGTCTCCTTTTAGTATTTCCTGTGTAGAAGATTGCCTTTTCTGCTCATGTTACCTTGTGAACTGTGAATACTTGGTAAGATTCCTAAGTGCTAGAATATGTAAAAATTTCCCTTTTCCCCTCTCCAGCATTGTAGGTGTTTGGCTCAGCACTTACTGTTACTTGCTTTGTCTTTGTTTTTTGTAGACCAAGGTGCTCCTGATCAACCAGATCCTTCAGATTTTTTTGTAAAAAGAAACTTTGGTGGGTAAAAGATGTGCCATGGAATGGTAGCACCAAAGAGCAACACAGGATCATCTCTTGCCTTGACTAACCATGGCTTGTTTCGTCTGCTAATTATCTTTGGTACCTTTATCTTGGAAGCAGAGGCCACAGGTAAGTGAAACCTTTATATATGTTTCAGGGATGGGGTGTATAAGTATGGGGGTGGCCTTATATTGTTATAGGAAAGCTAGTGATGGTTGATGCATGTGTACACACCTCTCAGTACTCACAGGAAAAAATTCCATCACTTGTTAAGCAAAGTGCAGGGTCTGAACTAAATGAGACTTGCATATTAGTAAAGAAGTGCTTGTCCTTTATCCTGTAGTTTTGATTTCCACTGGTTTTTTCCCCTTCTATTCTCATCCTTTAATGGCAGCTGGAGGCACTTGGACATCTCGAGAGCATGGGCCCTATATCAACTGTTCATGTGAAGTAATAGAAGCAGAGACTGTCTTCAGCTCTTTGAACAGCTTATGAAACTGTTCAATATTTCCTTGTGTGCTGTCTTCTGACAGCTCAATACCTGCTACCTGCATCCCTCTATTGGATCCTCTTTTCAGCTTAAGTTTTCCCTCTCCCCTTTCTAAATTCTTGATGTTTCTGTGGTGGTTAAATGTTGTGAATAGTGTAAATAGCAGTGGAACGGGATGATATGTCATCAGAGATGAGGGATCTGCCTTTTAGAAATGAGTGAAAGAAGGAAATATGCCAGATGCTCATAAGGTGATAAGTGATATGAAGTATGTGCTTGTTTACCCAGCATACCTTGAAGTATGTCTTTTTTTCCTTAGACCAGCCATGATCTATTCTTTGTCTGTAGAGAGATGCCTGGTCGTAGGTGGCATGAGATAGAAGGAATATCTTTGTGTACTCTTGCACAGAGCTTTGAAGGAGGTTAGTCCCAAAAAGGCACATAGATTTGACTTCCACAGCTGTTGCAATGGGGAACAATAGCTTGCTATTTAAAAGAAAACCTCAGTTCTTGACATAACTTTAAAAAGTCCTATTTATCTGACATATCATGGCACCTGAAAAGGTTGCATGAACAATGCTCCTCAACATCAGTGAAGATTGAGTTGGCCTCTGTGTGGTAGAGCAGATTAAACGTCAGCTGCCAGATGCACTCACAGTTGAGGTGATCCTGTATGGAAAAGCCTGCTGGTGCTGAAAACTGCTGGACGAGTTGTTGATTTCCTTTTAGTATTTCTGTTTCTTTGAGTTGGAAGGGAGAGGCTGCTGAAATCAGATATCCCAGACCTGTATGTCTTAACTGGTCTGATTTTGGTTTTGTAGGTAATGCAGGGTGGGGGTGGCACACCTGAGAGTGACAAATTGGCATGAACAGTTACTGAGAGTAGCAAAGGCACAAGGTCTTTTTGGATCTGGTTTGTCCTTGGGTTTTTTTTAGCCTTGCTGTTGTTGGTGGTAGTGTCACTGCCTCATTTTAGATGTAGGCCTATCAGATATGCCTCCCAGCCTGGGTCTGGAGTGCACCTTCCCCATCTGAAACTCCCATTACACACTGCAGCACCTTCAGTTGAGTCTGTAATCAGTATGCAAATGCCATGTGCTGCACACAGCTGCTGGATAGGGAAAAGCTGCCACAATACTGGCAAGCCTTTTCAGTATCATTTTTGAGACATCCAGTCACATTACAAAAGCACTAGTTAAGCATGTCAGAAGACCCAAGAGTGGTTCTTCATTGTGTTTCCCTTTCTGTGTTCTTTTTGCTTCAGGATCTGAGACCGGCTGTGGTGAACTGATGAAAGCAGATCATCGGCTAAATAGGATTATAGTGGCTAGGCATGAACCACTTCCTGTAGGGGAAGTGAGAAAATGGAGGGGGGCCAGGATCATAGCAGAGGGCAAGAAATGCAGGGTCAAAAATCCTGGGGAAGGGCCTGCTGAGGAGCTTCCGCCTACGGGTTTTCAGAGGCTGGGAGGTAGCAACCCAACTGCCGGCTGCTGGGAGGGACGGGGGAGCTCAGCGATGCGTCATGGGCCCAGGGAGCTGCACCTGCAGCAGCACGCCAGCCATGAGTAACATTAATGAGCAAGTCAGCTGAGGAGCGCAGAGCCAGATGGAGAAACAGAGAGTACTGTTGAGGCGCTTGGAAAATCATCTTTCCCTCATCTTTGTCCCCCAACCACCTCGCCATCCTCACTTTATTACTTTACATAGCGAAGTCATTCAGAGCAAGCAGAGCAAAGCGATGTTAACATGGAGCAAGATAAGCATTACTGCCAAGAGATTTAATACAATATCTTGAATGTGGGGCCAATGTGACATGCTCACAATTGCTACAAAAGCTGAAGAATGTTCTCATAAAAAGACATACAAGCATGGAGACAATGGCTGGCTCAGCTCTGAGTGAGAAAGCAGAGCTTATGATTCCTATGTATAAAACCGTATGAGGTATATTGTATTGCAGTAATTTTGCTTGAGTTCCAGGAAGCTTAGAGATATATTCATGATTTGGGCAGGAATGTGTTCTTTTTGCCATGTGGTTAATGCAGAGGGCAGACTCATTTTCAGTCAGCAAGCATCTGCTCTGTCCTCTGGTAATGAATTGATTTTATTTATGTATGGATTTTTAAGAAAAATCCTCAACACTTTGTCTCAGGCAATCTATCCTAATATCCTCGACTGCCATGAGATGAATATGATAAGTTGCTTAGTCACTAAGCACACTGCAGAATTTGGGGAAACTGCTCCCTCTTCACGGGAAGATATCCATGGATATAAAAATAACCGCTGCACATATTTTAACACAAAACAAATGTGGCATTTGGTGATGGGCAAGCAGTGAAGCAATGCCAGAAGAGGATTTATGGAAACTTGAGTGTTGTTCAGAAATATTTTTTTAGCTATATCACCGTTATACCTTTTTTCCCTATTTGGCAAGTTCTCCAAGATTATTTGGGGGAAATAATGGAGTGACAAGGCAAGGAGACTTGAAAAGCTCTTCAGTAATAGTGAGGCTTAGATCTGTGTCTTGTCTTTTCTGTTTTCTTTAAGGGTTCATCTGGAATGTAGCTAACAGCCAGGATGCTTAGTAGATAGAGATGGGGAATTTTTAATTGTTGGAGAGGACCAATGACAACCTTTTTGTCTGCATTTCTACAGATAATGCTTCTCCATTCTTTCTTTGTTACTGTGATTTTTTTTTTTTAAATTCCCTGCCTCTTCCTCCTGTTTCTGTCCCTTAAGGTTATTCCCAAGCTTTCAAAGGCCCTGTGTTTATATCTCATTCACAATGAGATGAATGTGTGGCCAGGCTATTTTTGGAAGAATGACAGTGGATCAGATTAAGTTGTTCATTAAATTTTAACATGTAGTCTCTAAAATGCTCTGAAAGCTTCCTATGATTTATGTTCTAAATGGTGTAATCTTTCTTGGATGCATAACTAGCTCTGTCAGAAACCTATCAAAACATAGGTTGGGCCTTTCATTATTGATAGCATCACCTGGTCCTGGAAAATGCAGGTAAATGTGTTGGTAAAAGTATTAAACATCCTGAATTAAGCAAATATCAATACCCATAAAGGAAAGAGTTTAAACATTAACCTTTAAAAATTAACAGTAATGAGGGGTCAGTGAATCTTAAGTCCATTTAGATTTAGACAGAGCCTGATTTTTGTTGACTGCACATGTGAAATGCTATAAAGTTAGCTTTTTAATTTTTAGGATTGCCATGGAAGTCATAAACTGAGCTTAAATAAGTGAAACAACTTCGTTCCTGTGTGTTGTCTCTGACGCAAATGCAGGCAATCTGCTGCTTGCTGTTGTAAGGTCTTTTCAGTGCCAAGGTTATTCTGCACAGAAGCTCTTGGATACCGCTGGTATTTGTTTGCATTGCTTAGAACAGCTTGTTAGAGCACACTCCAGTCTTTGAGCAGATTCAGACTTGTTCCTATTCTCTGGGAATCTTTGCAAAGCAGAGGTTTTCTTTGTCTCTGATTATGCAGCTGAAAGGAAGGCATTAATACAGCTAGGGGTGAATTCAGTGGTCATGAAAACAAGGACACTATAGCATTAGATGGCCAGACAGAAATGTGGGGAGGTGTCATGCATGAACAGGTGATCCTGATTCTAACCTGTATGCTTCACATAAGTGTGGGTTTTGAGAAATTACAGGGTCATCCCAAAGTAGTGTGGTGTTCTCCATGGAGGGAAGGGGGAGCATTTTCAGGTGCAATTCTTCTTTTCAGTCCCTTTGGAGAGCTTAATAAGAGCAGAGTGGTATGGAAGAGCATGGTAAGGAGCTGTGGAATAATGGCCAGGCCACAAAGGTGGCTAGGAAGCAGATGCAGACAGGTCTGGAATTAGACTATTCAAATAATAATATTCACACTGCTACCACACTGATCCATGCAGTGTTATTTAAGTAACTGCCTTGAAGGGAGTAATAGGGATCTCAAGAAGCCACATAACTTGTTTAATTTTAACCAGTTCTAGTGGTTGAAGGATGAATTAAAGCTTTGTGATGTTTAACTAACTGCTGGTTTAAACCATGATAGCTTAATAATAATCGTGAATTTTCCTTTTGTCTGTCCTAGATCGGCTCAGAAAATCCAAAGGACCTGCATGTGAGTAAACTTATATTCACTGCTATACTGTGAGAAATAAGTGTGGTATTTTACTGGTTAATGTAAGCATCTGTGAGCTAGGATTCCCATTATAATTCTTGTTGTGTTGGATAGGCTAAGATTCATCCCCATGTCCCATTGCCATTTTTGACCCATGTATTTGGGAAAGATGGCTGCCCTGAGTTTGAGAGGCAAATCAACTTCATGTGTTTCACTGTGTTTGAAGGGATCCCTGTGCCTTCTATAGCGTTTAACTTCAAATGACTCAAGAAAACAAGAAATCAGAATAAATATTTCATTAAAATGGAGATAGAGATGCTGCTTGTGAGAGTTTTGAGGTCAATAGAGTATTGAGAGGACAGGCAGGACAGGCTGAAGCAAAAAGAGCTTTTTTTTTTTTCCTTTAATCAAGAAAAGTGAACATCTCATCACAGACTATGAATCTTGATCTTTTCCGTTGGATACTCCTGCTTGTTGTTTCATATGCTCAAAAAAAGTCTAAAATCTTTCCAATGTGCATGTTATGGATGATTGCAACTTTGTAAGGAGTTGGGAAGCTTATTTGGCTTCCTTATCTGTTCTAAATATATAAAATTTTCTGTAGATCTTTGTTAAACTCTGAAATTTGATCTGTTTAGTTTGAACTTTTGCTTCCCTTCAAAAAAAAACCAAACCAAAAACGAATACAGGAACAAAGTCTGAGGGGAATGGATTCATAATGAGGAATTTAAAGGTGTGGGAGAGAAATATTACCACCGACCAAATTTTGGTCTTTAGAAAGTGGGAGTTAAGAGCTGATGGAGTCCTCTGAATTATCAATTTTTATCCAATGTCTGAATTTTACTCCTGAGAAGAAGAGCGGTGTCACACACACATAGTATTAAGGGGCTTTCAATTCTTGGCTGTGGTTGCTAGCAGGAAAATAGCTGGTTTTGGAAAAACCTCAAGAGTTGTCTGGTCCAATTCACCTTAGCTTCTTGGTTTAGAATGAGAATGATGGAAACTGGTAGGAACTTTGTTGTAGAGGGAAGCAGGAGGGGTGCTGAACAGCATTTGCTCTTCAAGAGAATTTACTTGTGAACTACAGTGCAGGTTCTTACTCATCACCGTCCTGGTGTGCTTTGACTGCTGCCTGCAAGGTTGAAGATGCAGACTTCTCTGTTTTCTTATTCAGCTTCCTTCTATCACTGAGTCCTTCTTCTTTATCTGCTTGAGCCAATTGTTTGGGAAGTTTGAGTTTGTTCCTTGTATCATGGGAGAAGTCCTGGCAGTGGGATAGAAAGTTTGCTTGCGATCACCTTGTGCCATTTGACAATTCCTTTCCTATTTCTGTCTCTTTTGAATCTTACACTGGTTACCATTACAACTGAAACATTATGTTTTTAGGATATGTGGAATGTTTTTTGTCTGTCTAACCCATGTCTGCCATTGCTTCTCCAGCACTTATGTTTAGCTGTAGCACCACAAGCAATGTGGTGTTTATGCTGTCAACTATTACTGACTCTGCAGTGGCGATGGCAGAGCAAGAAGTAAATCTGCTCTGGAACTGTGGCAAACTTCAGCCCGGGGTGAATACTGTTGGAATAGCTGGTGTGTGGTGTGTAAAGATGTGGATATGTCTTCAACATGCTGACATAGGTGATAAGGAAGAAACAAGTGGTAGGGCAAGGTGGAAAGCTGTAGGCTGTTGAGTCTTCAGCTTTTGTTGCTGAGTCTGTCAAGGCTCTGTGTTAAACCCATCAATCTGTGTCTACATGAGGGTTGCTAAAACACTGCTCATAACAAGCTGCTGATTGTCAGGAGTAAAGACAGGATACTAAAGGCACTTGAACAGCAAGCTCAGAAATGTTTGTACCTTTGAGAGTAATTGGAAGCCAGTGACAGGATTATGGCTTTGTCTCAAGAGGTTGTACCTGCTTATCTGTGTGTGCTGATCTGCATCTAAAAACAAATTTTCCTTTTAATGAACTGAAACCTCTGGGGAGTGTTCACCTTCCTCTGCAAACAGGAATCCCCCTGAGGCTCTCCCTCTGCAAAGTGTTTTACTGGACTTGGAGGACTGTTGAATTGCTTGCTTCCAAATGTTGTTGAAGAGATTTGATGTAACCCCTTAGGTATGGGGCTGCTTAGATGAGTTATAGGATGTGCTAGGTGGATTGGGCTAGAGGGGGCTTGTTGCTAAACTGTTGAAGAACAAAATGAGCTTTTGGCCCAGCCTAGTACGGTGATCTTTTTATTATGTAAGGGGGAGAGGAACTTCTGGAGTTCCTGTGCTGAGAAGACTAGAGGTTGTGGGGGTGGTCTCTCACTGCTTGTGTAGCTTGGCATGGCTGGTCTGGATGGAGATGTTTCCTGTGTTCCTTCTCTATAGGGCCATGCTGTGAATGCAAGGGTAAGTGTGTTTATCCCCTCGGCATAGGAAGAAGCATTTCAGTGGCAGCAGAAGCCAAAGAGTTGAACAGTAGGGTAACAAAAGAGCATCTTGAAATCCTGTGGGCTCAGCATTTTGGGTCTAGCCAGTCATCTTAATTCAACTGGGAAAAATCTTTCTTGTTTGAGAGCAGAAACAAACACTGCTGCTGCTTTTGAGATATATATTTTATTAGTAAAGGGAGAAGTATGTCTTGTTTGAAAAATGTTACCTTGCTGTGTAGTGAGATAAGTACCTCTAGTGGATGTTGTTTCGAGTTCTCAACCACAGTCACAGACAGGGAAGGAACAGGGTAAGCCTTGACATATGCAGTGTTGTAACTGGAAAGTCAGAGGCTGTTGCTGCTTTTCTGGCTAGAAAGAATATTTTTTATGTCCTGAGAAAGACTAACAAGGTGTATAAAGAATGTTGTGTCAGACATATGCATAGGCACTCATAAAACTGTCCATCAGAAAGAGAATAAAACTGTTTTGTGATCTTACCAATTTTGTTGTTTAGGCAACTTTTTGGTCTTCTGCTTTTTCAGCAGGTGTCAGCTGATGAGACAACAGGTGAAGTTTTTCTGTTTTAGGTAGAACTAGAATATTTTGAAGGAAATGGATTTGTCTGGAGACTCTGAAGGCATAGAAAAGGACTAGATGCAAATGGAGATTTGTAGGAAGGTGGTAGAACAGATTGAAGGTGAATGAGGATCAGTATAGAAAAATATTCTAGGAGGGAGAGCAGAGGGACAGGAGTGCAGTAAAACAGGAGGGTGAATGTTTCCAGAGGTGGAGTTGTGAAAAATATCCAGGTGGTTTAAAAAGCTAATTAGTGGCTTGGTGGTTAAGTGTAAATCCTAAAAGAAAGTAATGTTTTAGTTATGCAAGCAGATTACAATGGTTGAGAATAGTATGGCATTGGATGGGAGGACTCTAGTAAAATATCTATATATGTGTTTATTTTTTAAGGATTAGGTAAGAGTATCTTAATGCAGGAGGATGTCTTTACAACATCAAGGTTTTGAGGCTTTTCTATATGCTACAGGACTGACTAGTGAGAGACTGACAGAGAGTTTAAGAACTAGAGGGTTAAAAAGTGTGTGTTCCTTCCAGGATGTGACGCTTCAGTGCAGAAATATGAAGGCAGAAGCAGAACAGGGTGAAGATGCCAGTTACTGGAGCACTGGCTATGCCTGTCTATAAGTGCTCTAATGTCATGGATGGTCATCTGAGGAGTGAGAAACTGTGGAAGACCATATAGCAGTTGTGTGTGAAAGAAGATACAGGGAGGAATTTCAAGTGGAAATTGCTGCCATGTGTAGAGTAGTATCTGACTTTCTCAAAGTTCAGCTTTTCTTAGTTTATATTTGGTTTTATAGTTAAAAGCTGCTTTGCTCTTCCCCCCATCCTGCATTTGTCTGTTTCACCCACTGTAGAGAACCCTTATTGTAAAGAAGATAAGCCTGTTAAAGCTGCCTGACTCTTGTCGACACTTCTTGCTGATGGTGGGGTCTGTGTGTCACTGTATGTGTGGAATGAAATTATATTAGAGTGGGTTAGGGAATTCTGGTGCTGCCTTTATTCTGGACCACCAACATTTATCTCTGGGAAACAGCTGATGCTGCAGAGGCCTTTAGGAATGTGTTTCTGGTGTGTCATACAAAACTCACAGCTATTGATATAGCAGTTTCTGTGGGCCTGCTCCACTTGTATCTTCAGAAAAGCTATCTTTGAAACTCAGAGCCCCGGGGATGCCCGTGTCCTGTAACCTGTCTCCAGTAGTTCAAGTTTTAGGTCTTCTGATGTGCTTCTTGAAAAGGACCAGTACTGTAAAAGAGTTGTGCTGAGCCATATATTATGCTGCAGCACATCTTTACTTCTCTTTTGCACAGGCAAAGTGTGTAAAGTAACTGTAATGCTATATATTATCCTAAAGCTCTTAGTTCCATTTTGTCACTCCTTTTGCTTTCCCTTGGGTGTAATTGACTTAGTTTAAAAGATACTAAGAAAAGGTAAAAGCTTTATGATATGAGTGTTTAGGTTCAACTGTCACTTTTCTCTCAAAGGAGGAAACTATTAATTTTTGATATCGAAGCTGAAAAATCTGAACGTAGTCACAAATCTGAACGTAGTGATGACTTTGGCTTTGAGTACAAGTCTTAGTGAAACTGATGAAGGTGGCAAGTTTGTTTTTCCAATTTTATTGTTTTAGTCCTCCGATTCTTTGCTATTCCCAATAAACTACTCTTGCTGCAAATGTTATTGCCATTAGCCCAAAGCAGGGTTGACGTTTGAGCCTTCCTACTTTATCTCTTTATTTGCATTTACTTCTCAAAATGTTGTCTTTAAGCTGACAGTTGACAGTTGTGCTTTGATGGTGACTGTTTCTTCCATTGCATTTAGTAAGCTAGACTTGCTTTTGGAATACTTGGAGGAGATATACAGTGCTGGGAGAGCTGAGCTCTCTGTTGGTACAGGATTCTTGTTCAATTTTGTCACTGGAGCAGTAGTGAAACGAATAGAGGCAGATGACAAGACTGGCAGTCAGGCAGTGTTGGTGCACTTCTGCTGTGTGGGAGAGGAGGTGTGTGCAGTGGGGGCCAGGTCCCTGTGCTGGCATAAGGCCATGCCTCTGGTGCGTGAACACACTGGAAGTGCAGTGTGGGTGCTGTGCTGAAAGCGGTTAGCTCCTGTGAGTTCTGCCCCCTCTTAGCACTCTGGAGAACTGACTGCCTCTTGGCACATGCCTCCAGCTGTGGAGACTTCTCAGGGTTGGAGCACCTTTTCAGAGCACTGTTTTTGTGTTTTGTTTTTTCCTTTTTTCTTTTTTTTCTTTATTTTTCCTGTCAGTATTGCCTTGGTCATGTTTGGTTCCACTTTAACCAGGTCTTTTAAGTCATGAGGTGATCCTATGTATGAGTTGAGTCCTTGGGTAAGCAGTGGTGTGACAGCATGGGGGAAATGGGACATTGCAGCTATCATGTGGTACACGGGTAGGGCTGCTTTTAACATCTTTGATTCTTGCTGTTAGTGAAACAAAAAGGGACTGATGTAAGCTGCTAATTAGGGATATTGTGATGAGATTCATTCTCTGACTGCAGTCAAGGTGAGCAAATCTGTAACTATTTTACTGCATACCTCTGGCCACTTGCCACTTGTCTGTGGCGGGTCAGGAGTGCTTGGAGTGCAGGCCGTCATGCTTGCCTGCATCAGCTGCCATGGAGAGATTTGAAAGGATGAAAATGAATGTCTGTTCTACATCCTCTGACGGCAGGGAAGCGTCTTATCATTTCGTCTGTTTCCATCCGCTGAACTCTTGACTTAATTAGTTGCTTCAGATGGAGGGAATTTTTCTCCTGACTTTGGCTAGCTAGTAGCACCAAGAGGGAGAGTGCCGGCAGAACTAGAGCTTTTGTGGTTTTCTCTTTAAAATGTTGCTACTGAAACCAGAATTTCAAAGCTGCTTGCCAGTGTATACCCTGCACAAATGAAATCAAACACATCTCTTTTTCCAGAGTGGTCTGTCACCTTTCTCCTTTCTGTGGCAGTAGAGGCTGACCTCCTCATTAAATGCAGCTACTTCTCTATAGGTAGAAGTTCAAACACCGAAGCAGCAGTGGGATGACTGGACTTTTAAGGTTTCTTCTCCAGCAGAGAGATTTAGGGGCTCTTATATATTATTCCATGGAATCATAGAATATGCTGAATTGGGAGGGATCCATCAAGAACATTGAGTCCAACTCCTGGCCCTGCACAGGACACCCCAAGAGTCACACCATGTGCCTGAGAGCATTGTCCAAACACTTCTAGAACTCAGACAGGCTTGGTGCTGTGACCACTTCCCCAGGGAGCCTGTTCCAGTGCCCAACCACCCCTCTGGGTGAAAAACATCTTCATATCCAACCTAAATCTCCCCTAACTCAGCTTTATGCCATTTCCTCAAGTCCTGTCACTCCTGAGAGTGAAGACATTGGTACTTGCCCCTCTGCTTCCCCTCATGGGGATAGTGACCTCATGAGGTCTCCCCTCAGTCTTCTCTAGGCTGAACAGATTGAATGACCTCAGCTGCTCCTTATAAGCTTCCCTTCCAGACCCTTCACCATCCTCGCTGCCATCCTTTGGATGCTCTGTATTATTTTGGTGTCTTCTTTATATTGTGGTGCCCAAAACTGCACACAGTACTCAAGGTGAGGCTACACCAGTGCAGAGCAGAGCAGGACAATCTTTTGTCAAAGCCTTTGACCAGCTTTGACTGTCGTGTTAGAGTAGCTTCACCCCATCTCATGATGAAGTGGGAACTGTTGTAATGCAGCAGTGTTTGTGAATGGCAAATGCTTCAGTCTGTAGTTTGCTTTTCCAGTTAATCTGTATTTCACCTAGTGTAAAACTTAGCTTGATTTACTTCTCAACCATTGTGCTGATGGTCTCCTTTTTCTCTTGTAGTGGGAGGTTCCCTGGGAAATGGTAGGAAATGGTAAGTTGCAGGAAACACTACTGCAGTAAATCCTGTAGTATTTACAACAGAATCATTACTTGAAGTTGGTTTTCCCTGTTGATTCCTTGACTGGTATCGGAGGCAATGAAAACTGAACACTGAATTGAAAAAAAAAGAAAGCCCTCTGGTAACCATCTGTCAGTTGTTACATAGCATGTGGTGGCAGGATGAAACTTGTGGTGCCCGGTCGGGTCTCTGATCTCCCCACAGCAGCTAGTTCCAGTTGCTCTTGCCAGGCAAGTTGACTGTTCTTTGTCCCCTTGGAGTAGCTTTCTCCATGGGAGGGATTCCTTCCTGAGGCTGAGCTGCTTCCTGTAGTGTTAAGTATTTATCTTGATTAGTTTCTTTGAGCTGTGCTCTCCTATACCGATATCTGTTGTGCCCCGTTTAATGACCAATTGTAATGATTTTTACTGTTGTGCAGTTGTTTTTTTAGCAGTAGCAAGAGAACAGCTTTGTCTTTTTTCAAGTCTTCCCCAAGCCCATCTTTGTCCTGGCATGCTCATTTGAAGAACACAAGGCTGCAGTCGCCAGTCCCAGCCCCACACGCATGAATTCATCAGGTTGATCTTTGCACCCCTGCTCCTCGGGAGGGTCGGATGGCAGCTGCAGCTCCTGTCAAGCATGATGCCGGGCAGGGAGCTTTGGGGAGAAGAGTTACAAAAGGCCCAGTTTAAATCATCTGTGTAAAGGCACAGCGGAGGCCCTGTCACCCAGGCCCCTCCAGGCCCCACTGCTTGTCTTCTGGTGCTATGGTTGTAATGACATTAGCATTTCAAAAAGGGGATTACCACAACCCCCAGGTTCTGAGGGGAGGGTGTTTCAGCTTGAAAAGCTGCTTTCTGATTATCTCTGCCTATTTTTCCCCCTGCAGTGGATCCTGAAGGGTTGGTGAAGGTATCCAGGCTATGACAAAAGGGGATTGTTGTTTTTGAGAGGAAACTGGTTGTTTATTGGCCTTAGTGTGGGCTGGCAGATATGAAGTTGTCGCTGATAGCGTTCTTTCTTGCTGATTGGAAGTGACTGCCTGAGAATTTCCTGATGGAAAAGTTAAAGGGTCTGTGTTGGGATCACAGCTGTATGCTGGAGAAGTATCCTGAAGTCATGTTTACAGGAAGGAGGTATGGTTGTTGTACTAGTTTGTCTAGTGTGTTTCAGTCAAGGGAAGTGGGGAGCACATGCATCCTATTCATTATCTGCCTTCCATACCTCTTGTGGTGCCAAAAAACCCCTTCTGTGCCCAGACACAGAATTTCAGGGTGGTTCCTTGGGAAAAATGGTTGTATTCTTACAAGGTTTTGTTTAGCAACAAAAATTCTGTAGTGAAACTTAACTCCTGACTCTTGCAATTCTGTCTTATTACCGTCACCTCTGATTCAGTTGATCATTTTTCATTACATTCACTTTCCCTTTCTGATGCTACTTGTGCTGAAAACTTGTGTTAAGGCTTTAGGTATGCTGAGCTGTAGTGGAAAATCCCTATGTTTGCTATCTCCTCTCCAGTTCCATTAGATGTAGAAATGACAGGTCAGGCCAGGCAGATGGGTTGTCTGGTCCCTGGGGCAAGAGAACAAAGGGATTTGTCTTGTTTGCCTACCAGTGAGAGGTAAGAGCATTTGGTGCAACCTCTCCAACCATGTATGGGCCATAAAATTATTAGCTGACCCACGGTGTCCATAACAGGAGCCCCTTGACTTGACTGAGCACAGTTAGAGGGTGTGCAGCAGAAAATGCTGGTGGTTGCCTGAAGCCGTGTGTACAGTGGTACTGCTAGTGCTGTGTGTATTGTAGTATTGAATAGGAAGGGAAAGCTGTGTTTTGAGGAGACGTTACTATATGTGTAGGTTGGAGTAGGCCTTAATCTTTGTGTGTGCCCACGAGGATTTCTCTTGCATGCTCACATAGGACATAGCTCCCCAAGTGGTTCTGCAAAGCAGTGCTGATAGAGTCGTAGGTGTCCCTTGCTCTGGGTGCTGCTGGGAGCTGGGCCTTTTCCTGTGACTCACAGCTCTTGCATGAGGAGAAACAGGCAGAGCCTGGCTGGAAGAACTGCTATAGTTGCAGCCTGAGCCGTAGATAATCTGTCCCACTGGGCATCAGGGAGGAGCAAAAGTAGCTTACTCTGTAAACACAGTACAGGGTATTTGGTGTGCTGATAAAGGGAGGCACTTCACTGTGTTAATACACAACTCCTTCCAGGAGTGTTGTGGCTGCTGACAAGATGTGTACGTGCTCATTCAGTATATTTCTAACTCTACCATTATCCAGGCCTGTTCTAATCTGCTTATTTCTGTAGAGCACACATCTGTCTATAAACTACAACAAGGATGGAGTATCTTAAACATTAGATGTTCCACTGAACCTGCACTCAGTCAAGGTGGGACATCTGAGTGCCCTGGGCTGGACAGAAAGCAGAGGGTGACAGAGCCTCAAGTCACTGCGGTCACTCTGTCTTGTCCTCTCCTTTTTTCTGTCTCTGCAAATGCATCAGCAGACACAGCTATGCAAATCTGCCAGCTGTCTCCTGAGGAAGTTAGTCACCAAGTTGCTGTGCAACAAGCTCTAGTTGCACAGGCTTTTGAATTTGCAGTTAAACTTAGCTACTGTGCATCTGTGTGTGGCTGGTTTTGGGATGTGTGAGTTTCTGCATCTTCTTTTCAAAACACTTTTTCTGGTAGTGATGATAGAAATGAAATATTCAGTATTATGATAGAAGCAGGCTGGAGAAAAAGTAAAACTGTAAATCTGAATGCTGTGAACTAAAAAACTAAGAACTAAAAATGCAGGAAACAATAAACAGCCTGGTTTTTGAGGGGCTGGTCAAGTTTTATATTTACTGTGGGGGGAACCCTCTTTCATTCTTTCTGGTTTCAGGGCAATTACTGTTTTAAGGCTGGCAAGAGAAAGGTAAGGACAGCAAAAACCAGAATGAATAACTGCTGGTTGTAATGTGGCCAGTCTTCGAGAACGAAGATTTGGGAAAGGTCTTTTTACCTTTCAAGCCGGCGCAATGGATTTTTTAGGTGAGACACAGCCTGCGCTGAACTGAGCCCACCCTTTAATC
>JAWWLV010000179.1:29068235-29088206 GCA_035041135.1 Platyrinchus mystaceus | reverse complement strand
TAGATGGATGGCCTTAGGGGCTGACGAGCTCCATCTGCCCGGGGGAGTGTCCCTGAACCCAGCTCGGGAATCGAACCCGGGTCGCAGCGGTGAGAGCGCCGCATCTTAACCACTAGACCACCAGGGCTCCCCACTGGTTGTAATATTTAGTGGGTTAAGAGCATTTATAATTATTATGGAGTAAGAGGAGGGGAAAAAGCTTGAAGGAGAAAGTAGTTTTATTTTCCTTGGTCCCTGTTTGGATTAATGAATTTAATTACTTGGAAATAGTTAGTAGCAAACTTGTGGCTTTTTTTTTCAAATGTACTTTTAACAAGACTGCAAATTTTAGAAGAGGCAATTCAGTAAAAATAATTGGAGACATAAGACCTTAACTGCTATATTCCTCATTGCAAGTGCCTTGTGTCAGTAGATTTTGAGAACTGAATTAATGTCTCTGATGTATTGAGAAGGGAGAAACCAGGGCAATAAGATGCAATTCTAAATGCAGGGAAGCAAGTGAGATACTGACTTTCAAATAGATCCTTATAATAAAGTTGTTCTTTCTTTTGTTCCTGTCAGCATAAAATAGAGACAAATATGGAAAGGAAATAGCTGCACAGAATAATGGGATTCTGTATAACAAGCAGCAAGAGTGCATGAGGTGGGAGAAAGGAGATGGGGCAGAATGCCAGAAAAGGATCTTTCTACAATAAACTTTGTGTCAGAAATTCCTCACTTCTAAATGGTAAGGTTTAGATTCCACTAAATTGTTAGTTCTTTTGTCAGCTTGAACGGGTCCTTATAAAATTATATAGCAGCTAAGCAAGTAAATAGTGAAGAAAAATAGCATTGCATCTTTAAATTAAGAAGGTATCTGGTGGGATGGCTCTGATGTTGGGTGCATTTATCATCAAATGAAATTTTCCAAAGTGCTTGTGTTCCACTGGTAATCAGTTGGGAGAGGATGTTTCAAGTCATGCAAACACTGCTGAAAATTCTTCCTAATGTGTTTACAATTTGAAAGAGGGATTTAGTATTCTGCTGCTTAAATTTGTAGGCAATACATTACTGAAGAAAAGCTGCAAAGTTCCCATGAAAACTAAGTAACATGAGATAACTCTGAGTAACAGAACAACCAAGTAACATCTGGAAATCCATGAAGAGACACTGAAGCTGTTTTTTTCAAAAGGTTACTTGACTGTAAGCAGATTGAGGGAAAATTTGGAAGAAGACTCAAATCCATTCAGTTAAGCAAATTGCAGTGGTGGCAGCCTGTTCTGAGTTGTTTCAGGAAGGCAAGGTAGTACCATATGCCTTTTCCTCTTTGTGGGTATATACCCCCAGACAAGACTAACTATCAGTACTAAAAGTCTACTAGCAGTATAAGAGAGCTTCATATTACCAGTTTGTCCAACTCTGTGACAAGAAAAGGCATGTTGCCAGACCTGGCTAGGCCCTGAATACTGATGGGGGGAAGCTTAATTCTCTAGCTGCAGTTCTGCTTGGAAAGATGCTTCTGTTTTCCCAGTAGCAACAGGCTCTTCTATTGTCTTCAGCATTATCATGAGCCCCAGTGTGAGTGCTCCCCAGGGCATGATTTATCAGAAAATAGTATGCTGAATAAAGCAGTTTTATGCAGCAATGGTGAGACGCTTTCTTGTGATTTCCTAAGCAATCCTTTTTGTCAAGTCATCAAGAGCAGTGTTTGAAAGCACCATGCCATGTTTGGTTAGTCTCATCAGGTGATTAACCATGGAACAAGCGTGGCCCCTGACTGGAGCCGATACAGATGCCATAGGACAGAAGTAGGTGTTCGTTCTTGACCAAGGAGCACCTCTTGTAAATCCGTCCTTCCTGTTCCTGTGGGCCACTGCAGCCCTGGAGATCTCCTTGACTGCAGTACAGCGCTGATTGTGCAGGTATTTTGCACTTCTAGGCAGGAACTCATTACAGTCTAGTAGACATGATTCTTCAAGAGAATTTCCGTGTTATGTTCCCATTCCCATGAACCTTGGCTTTGACCATTTTTACTGAGGAGTGCAAGTCACTTAATATGTCCAAATTTTTTACGTGCAGCCACATGACCTTGTCTCAGAGTGGAGCATTATGGGAAAACTACTTTGCTGGGAGCTTTTTGTGGAATCCAGACTGGAAATCTGTTGCCAGTAAATGTGCCAGACTGGGACTAGATGTTTCCAAGCAGCGGTCTTCAGAATACATAATAATAGTCCATGTTGCTCTGCCTGCCACATGACAACAGCTTCTTGCTTTGAAATGGCTTTAATTGTGTTAAAATAAAGCTTTGAATGTCTTTTTGCTTTTCAGTGCAAGCAGTTTCTGTAAATGGCAGAGGTATGTGCCCCTGAACAAGAAGGTATATGATCACAAACTGCCTCTGTTACAGAGGAGTGCTCTTGTTGGAGTGTGTTCTACACACTGCAATAACTTTCATTGCTGATGAGGGGTTTAAAAAGAGCAGGAAGAGAGAACAACTTCAAAAAGCTCAGCTGTTTTGAGGAAAACACTGACAGTTGGTACTAGACTCTTCCCTGTGGAGTTACTGCAGACAGGAATCTAGGCCCAGCAGTATGGTTTTTGCAGGGTAGTGTGGGATCAGTGTCCTTCCAGAGCAGCAGCAAAGGTATTATGATTTGGTTTCTGTTTACCCTGTGAGCTAAAGAGTAAATGTCAGCTGTCTGGTTGTCTCTTCTGTCCTGAGAATAAGAGTGACAGTGACAGCTTTGATGTGCAGTAACTAGGTTGCTGTGATTTGCATTCATGGCTTTAATTTCTGATGCTTGTGGGGGCAGGGCTATGAAAGTAGAGCATTGCATTTAATATAAGCAGACACCTCCACCCTCCTTATTAATAAAGGCATACCAACTGGAAAGAAAAATCGGGGGAAAAAAGTCCAGTGTCATAATCTGACTTATCCCAATGCTTGGGAGGCTCTTGCCCTCTTTGTCCTCGGGCAAGATCCAAAGAAAAAGAGAATGGAGAAGAACAGTGGGTCTGTCTTTTGAGGAAAAGTCTAGTTTTCCAGACATTGAATTCTGTTTCTAGAGAAATCACTTTTACTTCTGGTGAGAGTTGACACAGCATAGTGGTGTTTAACCACAAAATGGCCATTGCACAATTGCAGCATCAGGTTAAGAACTAAGAACCGATTCTGAGGTTTGTTGCTGGGTGACTAGGAGAGAAGAATATCTATATCTTGACTGTGCCAGATCTTGATCATGTGTTTTCAAAATAGTAACTTTGAAATGCCTGGGTCCTTAGTGAAAAGAAGGGCTTTTCCTACTTTGATATTAGCACGTCTCTTGTGAGATTTTAGAAGGCTCTTGTGTGCATGCACAGAAGGAATGTGGTGTTAGCTGAAGGACATGTTGTCAAATTCCAGTTGAGTGCTCCGACCAGTAAGCAGTGATTTGGGAGGAGAGACCCTTGTATGTTTAGGTTGTGCTGTTAAGTATTTCATTAATACCCTAATGAAAGATACAGATTATTATGAGGAAGTCCAGTTGGGAACCAGGAACTTTTAGCACTTCTCCCCTCTTTCCCAAACTTGAGTTACTTTCTGCAGAAGTTGAGCTGTCTCCTAGGAGCATTGTCCTCTGCTCTCCATGTCAACTGTCAGAATATAGCTGTTCTTGTGAGTAGAATCCTCATGCTAAGTGTGGCTAAAGTAGCCTGTTCTGAAAAGTGACTAGAAAAGACGGGATGGACAAGGGGCAGAATAAAGGACGGTTCTGAAGGCTGTCTAACCTGATCAGCTCTGTGAAATTGAATGCAAGAGCCTTTGGACAGTCTGACTATAGTTACGTTAGCAAGAGGAAGTTCTGACAGTGTCTGTCTGATATATCTGGTAAGAAAGAGTAACTCCTGTGTGCTGAGCAAATTGTATGGGGGTGGAGAAGATTGGAAGAAAGGAAAATTACCAGAAGTTTCTAAGAAGGGTTTGTGGCATTTTTTTACTGCCTTTTGTCCTCCTAGCTCCCTGCTGCCTGCTGAACGTGGTTCTGCAGTGCTTGTTGTGTTACTACTAATACAGTGGGTTTTCTGTTATTTCCTTCTCCTAAATGACTTCAAATATCATTTTCCCCAATCACATGGAGGAGCTGGGGAAACAAATGAATAAAAAACAGGAAAGCTCTAGGTAAAGGAGCTCTCAGATTTCTGTTTACATTGTTCATCTATAACTCTTATTCTCTCTGATTAAATGCATATGCTATTCTCTGAAATCTTCTGTATCAGTATGAAAAAGAAATCCATTACAGAACAGTAACTGATAGGTTTAGTAACTGGATTCCTGGTTTTTCTCTGGAACTCTATTTTAGAGTCTGGATGTTAATTTATCAGGATCAAAATAACTTCCCTCCAAGCTGTCCCACTAGTTCTCAGGCATAAGATGATGTTCTCAAGGAGTCTGCATACACAGTTGGGAGAATTCCCAAGTGTGTCTCTCTCTGGGGGGCAGCATTTTTGCTATTTTTAGCATGATTTCTTTGAGTCTTTCATTTCCTTTTTGTGAGAAACTTTACAAACTGGAAAGTGGTTGAACCATACAGTAAATGGATCTCAAAGTTACATGGGAAGCTTTCACTCCCCTACCAAGAAAGCTATAAGCACTGTCTGAGCATTTTTGCCAAACTTTCTGGTAGACTGAGCTACCCTGAGCAGCTGAAGGGACACCAGGCTGGCATAGAATTACTACGTCTCAGAAACAATTGGTGTAGGGCCACTCTGTGTACTGTTTATTTTCACTGTGTCTGGGGGTCTTCATTTTTGTCAAGTGGTAAACTCCATCTGGCCATAATAACTCTTGGTGGTTTATTGCCTCTCTACTGAATTACAATCCGGAAGGTGTGATGGGAGAAATTTGAACATCCGCTGGAGGGAGAAAGAAAAACTGCATTAACTGATGAATATTTAAATGAGGAGGAGAGACTTCTTAGTTCAGAGAATTCATGGAATGTAGAAAGGCCCTGAATTTCATAAGGCACATGGAGGTAGGGCTTGATGATGATCTGGGAATGGCAGTAGGGTTGTTGAATTAGTTAGCATGGGAAGTGTTCAGATGTAGGCATGGGTGACTGAGAGTGGTCTGAAGTCAGTGGCCTCACATCTGGCCTACCTTTCAGCTGCCCTTCTGGGGAGTCTCAGGGAGGAGAGTCTTTCTTCAGCTCCCTGAAAATGTGACTTGGAAACATGCATGAGGTCAGCTGTTAGGATGTAGGCTGCTTCATGTGTTCAGGGACCTTGCATTTTTCTTGAAAGTGTCTGATGATCTGCTTGTGAACTGCCTCCTCGCAGATATGGGGCTTGCTGAGTCAGTGGCCGGGGTCTGTAGCTGCCTCATGTCAGATCTGATTGGCAAAAGCCAAGTGAGGACCAGGAAGGTGTGCGTAAGGCATGCTCAGCAACTGGGTCTGTAGAACAAGGGAGCATAACCCCTGCCTTCCCCAGTTTTAAGCTTTTTTCAAGTAAGTACTCTTAGGGGAGGAAAAAAAAAAGATCCAGGGGGTATTTTTGGTTGGGGTTTTTTTTTCCCCTAGGCTGAGGGAGTATTAGATGGGAGCTCTGATACTGGGGAAGAGTTGGGATTTGGATGCTTGCTTCCTACCATTCTACCATTGTATGTTCATGTGATGATGTGGGAGGCAGATCTGGGTCTAGCTGTAATGTGAGTGTGAGGGCTCCCCAGGGTGGTGGTCTCAGCATTCCTCTGAGCTCTGGCCCCAGCTCTGAGAAATCTGGGAACAACTCAGGAATTTTCCCCTTTTGTGCTCAGCAGAGCACTTCCTGTGGCATTCAGGCATGCTGCAACAGCTTCCCCTACTGCGTTCTTCCCTGGGGAGCATCTGAAATTCTCTTTTTTTTCTGTGTAAGGAACTTGAAACGTTCTTGCATGATTTGGGAAAGATTGTGTTGTTGTTTTTAGCTGACAGGCTATAACTTCTCCTACTGTCTTGGTTGCTTTTGCTTACTGTTTCCCTTTCAAAGCCTGAGTCAGATGGTGGTTGTGAAATCTGTCTGCTAGATCAGTGTCTATACATATGTATTCTGTGTTGACCATGGTAGTAGAAGGGATTTTGTGCTCTAAGGAATCATGAACCTATAAATAAATCCTTTAGTTACTTGGGGTTTTTTGAATAATCTGGCCCTCCCACCTCATCCTCTTTCTCAGAATATCACAGGATTGAGCTATTATAATGACATTTTATAATGTAAAATCAGCATTTCGTTCTCATAAACCTCTCTGAAGATAAGATGGTTCTGCAGCTCTTGAAACCAAATTTAAATTGTTGTCCTTGTGGATTGACAATTTAGACAAAAAGGTGCAAGTAGTGATATAGTGGATACTATTATTATCCACTGACATTTTTGCTTAAACGTTGCTGAAATGTACAAAAGCTGTCCTTGTAGATAAATGCTTAAAAAGTCTCCAAAAACCTATAACCTGAAACACCCATGCCAAACAAAACCAAAACACCACCCCCAAGCCCCAGCTAACCACACTATCTCTGATGGAGCTAGGGAGTTGAAATTATTGTCTGACACAAGGGAATACTGGAGCTTAGCAGAAATTTTCTCATACACATTTGATGGAGGATGACTGTGAGAAGGAGCTGTAGAAAGGGGAAGAAAAAATTGTGAGAAGTTCAGGAGGAACTTGAAAGTAAATCCTGGCCGGAAAGTGCATAGGAGAACAAGCAAAACAGTTTTGTGTTGTTGTTTTGGTTCTTGGGGTATTCAAGGAAACAGAGTTTTGTAACAGCATCTGCCAATCAACTGAATTGTCTGGAAGAACTTGGGCTGCAACAGTCTCTTCTTTTCCATAAGGCCCTGTCCTAGACCACAAGGAATGGCTGGCAGGAAATGATAATAGTATCAGTCAGGCTTGGTCTGTCAGAGACAGGAATGATCCAGGTAAAATACAGTCATTGAGGTGTGATTCTTGGTACTTTCTGTAACCAAATCTCAATCTAGCATTTTTGCACTGTTATTCTGTTAAATTGCATTGCCCTGAGAAATACTCATGCTGGTTTAGCAAGAACTACTCTGACATGACTGGTGATGCTGTATAGATAATAATGTAGCTGAAGGAAGCCACTTGAGAATGCTGAGCAAATAAGTTTCTCAGAACAATAAATGAAACTTAATGAAATGTCACAAATAATATAAAACACCCCCAGTTGGCATACAAGAAGCAGAAGAGAAGAAAACAGACGGTAGCACTGCAAGATGGTAATGCAGCATATGGATCTTTAGCCACATGATAGTCTTATTTATGATGGTATAGGTTCAAGTAAATTCCTGGCCAGAGAGACCTGTGTGGAAGGACTACTGAACTGTGAAATCCTGCCTTCTGGGTTGGCTTTCTTGGTATAGAAAATGAAAACATGAATATTAAACAGTCAAATTAATCTGTAAATCTTTGTAATTGAAAATAATTACATGGCTGACAAGAACCCTTAAATCATCACATCAAGTGCTCCAAACTAACTGGAACCATACATTCATAAGGGCAGACAGGAAATCCCTCTGAAGGGGCAAGTTGAGGCAGGGAGGCAAAACCTCAGCTTCGTTATCGGTGGTGCATGTCTCTAGGCCTACATCCCTTGTGCCTAGGCCTTAGTTCCAGCTGTTAAGCTGCAGCACCTCCCACTTGAAAATGTCAGGCTCTGGTGTAAGGATCCATGATCTCAAAGTCAGTGGTGTGTTCTGGCTGGCTCTGTGGCAGTAGGTAGAAGCTGGAGTTGTGTGCCTCCAAGGCTCTTGAGCATCTGTCAGGCCAGCTGTGCTTCAAAAACACCAGGAAAGGAGAAAAACTGATTGAGAGCAGCTCTGAGGAGAGGAGAGACTTTGGGTGTTGGTTGATGAGAAGCTCAACATGACCTGACAGTGCACACTTGAGCCCAGACAGCCAACCCTGAGCTCCACCGAAAGCAGCGTGGCCAGCAGGTTGGGGGAGGTGATTCTGCCCTTCTGCTCCACTCTTCTGAAACCCCACTTGGAATACTACATCCTGCTCTATGGCCCCCTGTGTGTTAGAGCAGGTCCAGAGCAGACCATGAATATGCTTGGAGGACTGGAGCACCTCTCCTATGAACATAAGCTGAGAGAGCTCAGGTTGTTCAGCCTGGAGAAAAGGTTGTGAGGAGGCCTCACTGCAGCCTTCCAGTACTTCAAGGGGGCTACAAGAGAGCTAGAGAGGAACTTTTTACAAGGGCATGCAGTGATAGGACAAGTGGCTTTAAACTGAAAGAGTAGATTTAGACTAGATATTAGGAAGAAATCCTTTACTGTGAAGATGGTGAGGCACTGGAACAGGTTGCCCAGAGAAGTTGTGGATGCCCCATCCCTGGAAGTGTTCAAGGCCAGGTTGGGTGGAGCTCTGAGCTGGTCTAGTGGAAGGTGTCCCTGCCTGTGTGTGGCAGGACAGTTGGAACTAGATGATCTCTAAAGTCCCTTCTAACCCAAACCATTCTAGGTGCCTAGGTGGGTTTTGAATGTCTCCAGAGAGACTCCTTGACCTCCCTGGGCAGCCTGTTCCAGTGCTCTGCCACCCTCAATGTAAAGAAGTTCTTCCTCATGTTGAGGTGAAACTTCTTATGTTTCAGTTTATGGCCATTACTCCTTGCCCTGTTGCTGGGCACCACTGAAGAGAGTCTGGCACCATCCTCTTGGCACCCGCCTTTGAGATATTCGTACATATTGATGAGATCCCCTCTCAGTCTTGAAGAGTAGACAAAACAGGCCCAGCTCCTGCAGTCTCCTCTTAAGAGATGCTCCAGACCCCTAGTCATCTTTGTGGCTTTAACTTGGCATTTTAATTGTTACAGAACAAAGAACCTGTCTAGGTTACCAGGGAATATAAATAAGAAGCAGAGAATATATATAGTCTTGTATTTCTTGTTGCTTAAAAGCAGAGAAGTGCAGAGAAACAAGACAGAAGTTTAACAGTCCTTGAGGAGATCTATTTCCTGAAGATTTTGTTTGGAAAATAGTTACACTGTAGGGTTTTGGGTTGTATGTTTTATAACTTCTTTTTATGTCAAATGGAAGGAGTGGTATTTCATATTTTCTTATGTTTTTGTCAGGCATTGAGGGCTACAGATGGGTTCTGTATTGGCAGTTGCTATCCCTGACCTTTTTTTTTTTTTATTACATGTTTTAATAAGCTGATTTCTTTTTATTACGTGCTTTTTCAAGCTGAATATTTTGACATGCTTGTGGTTTGATTCGAGTGGCTATAGTGAAAGTGTCAAAGGAAGGCAAGAGAGCAAGAATTTTATACATCTTCTCTGAACACTTTTCTTGCCAGCCGTGGAAGGAGCTTGTTTTTTGAACAGTTACCCAGTCCTGGCTTTTTTTCAGTTCAGCTATGTTTACCCTATGGGTGTTTGGGATGAGGAGCTAGAAAGACAGAAAGGAAGAATTCATGTTTGCTGCTAGGTATGCTTTTGACAATTTGCTTTGTCATATCCATTGATTTGCTTAGAGCTGTTGGTAGGAACTGGGAAAATGGAGATACAAAAACAAACTCTTTGAAGTAAGTACATCTGTATAGCAGTACAGTCTTCTAAATGAAGGTGGCTGAAAATCTGAATTTTTCTATTCACTGCATTTGTATGCATAATACTAAGTTGCCATTTACTTTCTATGTGCCATTTGATCCCCAGCAGACTCTGAGTGGGTGGAATATATGGGACTTTGCCTGTTCTGCCAGAGCTAATGGTGTCTTCTGTGACTGGTAAATCAAAGTAGCAGCAGCAGCATCCCACCAGATCTTGATGCCTCTTGCTAGTCATGCTCTAGTCACAAAGCAAGCTTACTGATAGCTTCGCTAGGTTTCCTCCCTTCTTGCCAAAAAACACTCCCTAGTTACTTGTATTGCTAGTAAATAGAGAAGACCACTTACTTGAGTAGGTGTTAAGTTTCAGTGCAGGTTATGAAGGTCTTACACCACTTTTCCTACTACCACCTTGGTAGCTCCTAAATTGCCCAACACTCTTAAACGTGTTAGGCAATTTAGAAAGGTGTATCACAGCTAGCTCTTCTCAGTAGAAGAAACTCCTTACTTTTCTTTGAAGATTAGTTCTTCAGCTTCACTCTGTGTGTCTTAGAGCTCTTGAGTTACTAGATTCTGGATTGAGTCTGTATCAGCTACTTGGTTCAAGCAGGTGTAGCTCAGAATGATTGAACTTGCATAAGTGTGAGTCTGTAAGACTTTGAGGTCTCTGGAAAAGCTAAGTTTGTCATGTGGAGTACTTCTGTCACCATGTAGGACAGGATGACTTGAAGAGTGATCAAGTGGTTTGCTTTGGCTTTTTCTGTTTTTTCCTGCCAGACTCTGCAGAGAAGTTGTTTGTAGTGCTGAGCTCCTCTAAAGCCGGTAAAAAAGATGACTTAATACTTTCAGCTAACCTAACCACATCTAGAGTGAGAATACGAAGTGTGCTTAAGAGAGGCTTTCCAGCAAGACAGGGCTAATAAGTCTCTGCAGTTCTGCCCAGCCAGTGGTAAATTAACTGTGTGCTTGTTCTGACCAGTCCCATGACACAGATGAGTCATTCTTAAAGGATAAAAAAATCTGCCCAGATATTAGATGCTGTTGTGTTCAATGGTCCTGAGCAGAGCCAAAAGCCGTAGGAGATGTAGCATGGCAGGATAAAAAAGTATTCTCCCATTTGTTGATGTATCAGATTGAGGTTTTGGGATCACTGTTCTCACCAACCTTTCCCTAGCGAAGCTGTCATTAGACTTACTGCAGAGGGAATCTTAAAGTAACCCAGGGCTCTGAGCTTCCCAGTTCAGTTTCCACACAGATGAAAGTGGAACAGCATTTAGCACACAGCGATCTCCTGTGTGCATGCCATTACCAGATCAGCCTTGGCTAAACTTCCAAATTAGTACTTTTTGGATAGGCTGAGTCAGAGGCAACAGCTGCTGCTGCTGAAAGGATGAAAAATGAATCAGCTGCAAAAGGCTCATTAGTGAACGAAGGGGGCCTACCAGGTCAGAGCTTTAAAGTGACTTGCTTAATATATCTAAACTCAAAAATTCTTACTTCAGAGATTCCCATGTCCCTTTGGAATTTAGGACTGCCTCTTGAGCAGATTCATGACTGTGCAATGATCTGTGTCAAGTCTCGGAATAAACCATAGCAGAACTGCGGTTAGAAGGTGGACACAGACTGGCCTCTTGGGTAAGGGGGAGCCTGTTGTTGTGTGTGTTGGTGGTGTCTGCCTGAGTTCCGCCTCGCAGTGGAAGGGAAGCAGTGTAGAACACTACTGCTGTTCATGTTACCAGCCAGGTGATATGTGCCATCCAGAGCTTGACTGGCCATGCTGGAGTCCACAACAGAGACATATTTTGGGAAACTGCCATAGCAAGAACTTCGAAGGCCTTAATGAAGGAAGGAACCTAATTGCTGTACTAGGCTGAAGTTTCAGGAGTGGAAGTGTTTTATAGTCATATAGAAATCCACAAGCAAGTTAAGCCTCCTGAGGCACTGGTAAATTGAAGGCCTCCTGTCACTCACTGGTAGAGACAAGTTTTGCTCTTCTGTGTCCTGAAGGTATGTCCTCACCTAACATCAATAGAGGGGCTGTGTTTATTTCATTCAGGCCTTAACAGACCAGTCAACACAGATCAGTCATCTCTGTGGTATCAAAACCTGGTGTCCAAAATCAGCATGAACATCATGTTATGCTGAACAACATAGTTATGTTTTTTCCTATACTGTCTCATTGTTTTTGCTGAAGAGTCAGATGTTTTTCATGATACTAGAGCCCCATAGTGCGTGTCAGACTTTTATCCTAAAAAACCCACCATTGCTGTTTTACTCTATCCAAATTGAAAACCCACCTAGGAACAGACAAAAACAACAGGGTATATGTGCAGGTTACCCCTGGCACCAGTTGTTAGTTTTGTAGGATTTTGGGAACAAGTGATCAGGACAAGATGACAAATCAAAGCTGTGTGATGTAAGTTCCTGAACAGTTCCTTTTTTGTAAGACCATCAAATTATTTTGACAGTTCTTAATATTTTTAAATATTCTCCTCCTTGTTGCAATATATTGAAAGAGCTGTCAGTGAGAGGAAGACAGGCCCCAGTAAATGTTAGCTGCCTTTGCCTTGTGTGGCAAACACTTTTGGACCATTTATATTTCTTGATAATCAGAATTTCAAACAAAACCCCATATGCAACTTCCTTAGAGAGACCATCCAATCGAACTTTTGAAAGGGGAGGAATCCACAAGGCTACTTACAACAGTGGGCTTTGGGTTTCAAAGTATTGTTACAGCACTTGCTTATTTCCTTCTTGGAACATGTGGAAGTAATTATGGAGGGGTTGGAAGAAGGCATAGAGAGGCTGGAAGCAGCTCTGGAAAACAAAAGCAAATGAAATGTGGGCCACTTGGAAAGCTGCGCTGTGCCCATAGGTGAGAGCAGGTTTCAGTATCACACTGGCTTTTCAGGAGCCACTGTTTTGCTGACTCAGCTGCAGCCCAGATGCAAATTATTTATGCTGGCCTGGCAATATGGGATGCTGTAAAGTACTGGTCACTTGATCTTCATCTTTACTGGTCCTGAGCAAGCTTCATGAGCTTCCATATACACCAGCAACAATTTTAATTTATTTGTGTGTGTGTGCGTGCAACTATAAGATTACTTTATCAGAAGATCTTAAAAGTACTTCTGCACTTGTGCCTGCAGTTTGTTTCCTCCTCCTTGTTAATGTTTCCAGAGTTAATTTATCAATCCTGGCTTTGTTTAAAAGCACCAGGTTTTTGTCTTATAAATTTGGTGTTATCCTGATGTTCAGGATGCCTGGTGTGGGTGAGAGCCCTGCTGCAGCCAGCCCTGTACAAACATAACGCAGAGCCAAGTCTGAAGAACTTGGCAATGTTAGTCTGGGAGCCTGTCAGACTGAATCATTTGGGAATGTATCTGAGGGGAGCACGTTACAGGTGGGCCTGTTGCAAGGAAAATAATACAGTTGTCATAGTGAGTAGCATTCTTCTGGGGAGGCAGATCTGCTGCTGGAGTACAGTTGTGTTTTGGTTGCTGCTTTCCATTGCAGAAACCTTCGTTTCGCACTTGTGGTTTTTGTTAGTATTGGAATTTGTGTCTTGGCTTTTCAACTGCCTAGCATACAGCAAAGTCTGTCCTGTTTTGGAGGGGGAAAGAAAGGTATAAAATGTATTTTTCTGCTAAAATTTCAATGGGAGTCAGAGTTGCTTAATTTAAGCAAGACTTTCTAATGGGCAGAGAGAAGTGCATTTTATATCCAGACAGTCTGTAGCACTGTCGAAGCACCAGTGGCAGCTTCATATAGCCTAAACATTTTGACTCTTATAAAATGTAAATATAATTTGCATTTTAGAGCAAGTTGTGATGCTAATGATTTTCTTTTTAGGAGAGAAATAAACTACTGGGGAAAAAATTCATATTTCTAATAGATAGACAAGACCCATAATTAATGTTGCACTAGCAGGCTTCCTCCATGGTTGGCTAATCACAGCTGAGTGTTAATAAGCATAGAGTTTTTTTAAATACTGTTGTAACACGTTAATTAAGATAATTCAGCTCCATGTGTCTCTTGAGTTACCAGATGGTGACTGCATTGGTGGAAGGCTGCAATTAGAGTCTTTTCTTCCTTGCTTTTTCTTCCCTTGCCCTAAGTGAAAAAAAAAAGGGGGGGGGGGGAGGAGAAAGGCAGCTTTAGTGTACATGGAATGGCTGTGAGGGGTGCCGGTTACTGAACACATTGTAAATGCTTGTGTCTAATTATATAAATGCAGAGCTATATGGTTGTGTATACAAATCTCTTTGCTTTTGTTCTTCTCATTTACTCACATTATGACATAAAGAAAAATAAGCCTCCTCTTCAGAGTATGCCCTTGCTGGGGAAACTGCAATTTCCCTGTGAAGGCTCCAGTCCTGCTCAGTTTGCTCTTCTGTCGTTGACTTTAGGGTAAGCAGCATCTGGAGCCAGTAAAGACAGAGAGCTTATTTTTCAGTGGACTTTGGCCTCTGCTTAATACACAGAGCCCAAAGAGGGTTATGTTTTGCAGTGTGTTTTTAGGGAGGCTTAAAATATTTTAGGGGCAGGGTCGGTGAGAAGTGTGTGCGCTCACAATGGAGGCCTTTTAGTGACTTCTGCCTTCTGTAAGTTAAATATAAAGAGGTCCTTTAGCCTCAGCTGTTGTGACTGGGCCCCGCCAGCAGCTGCTGGATCCCTCTGGGAAATGATCCATCTGCTCATGTGCTAGAGAAAGCCAGAGTGCTGAAAAGGAAAAGGTTCAAAATCTGTTCTCCTGTTTCCAGTCCCCATCTCCACCCCAGAAATTACAGACCAGTGGAAAACCTAGGCATCTGGTAATCTGTCTTTTATGGAGTGAATGCTGTCTCCAGCTAGAAACACACCAAATTCTCAACTGTTGCCAGCTGGCAGAGGACAGCTTCAGTCTGGGTCCCTTTTTAGATGTTGTATCTGCAGATACTGTATTTGTATAGTTAAAATACAAAGGTTAGCACACTTCTGGGCAATAAACAAAAAACCCCCACCAACACCTTAAGCTACCTGAAAGGGGAGCAAAGCATGCTTCACCTCAACCGGGGGTGACCCACTTGTCCTCTAGGGATAAGCCTTCCTAATGACTGTGGGAGGCATTTGTGTTGGAATTACATTCCATGGGCTAAAAAATGTCCCCAAGATGCTGGAAGAGGGTAAAATATCGAATATTATTGCGAGAGCGGGTCATTGTTGTGCTTCGCAGAGCCAGCCTGCCAAGCGAATTTCCGGTCTAAAGCATGTGGCCCTTTGTGTTCAGCACAAACCTGCTGTTACAAGTAGTGACTGTTTGTCCCTGAAATACTTGATGAGCCATTTCCTAGCCTAATATTAATTCCTAATCTCTGCATTGGGGAGGACAATGCAGGAGCAGAGGGTGCCTAGTGAGAAGCTGCTGTGCTGAAAGCTTTTGAGTGTATCCAGGCAAACGTGGTTAGTTGGAAACCTGAAGGTATTTAGCACTCAGAAATGGAGCTGGCACTCCTGCTGAGGAATGTGGGTGGAGGTGAGTGCTTTTCTATCTACCACTAAAGCACATCCCCCTGTACATTGCTTTCTCAACAGGAAGGAAGGTGTGGGTGGGGAGCAACAGTGCTGTTGATCAAAACTTATCAAGGTGCTTTTTCTCCGCAGACCAGCTGTCTCGGAAGTGGTTTTTGCTTTGGTAAAAGATGGTCTTCAGTTGAGGAAACTAGTCTAAAAGGGGTATGAAATGGTAACAGACTTGCTTCTTACTAAAACCAAATTGCTACTGAGGGAGGGGCTGCCAAAAGTGGCTTCTGCTGTTTATAGGCTGGTTTGTGTGCACAAGGGAAGAGGAAAATCAAGGATGTTGCCTGTCTGGATTTCACACTGAGAGCAAAGCTGGCGAGTCATCATCCCCCACTGCAGAAAACTTGTGGAGCCAAACACCAGTCCCGCCTCAGGCAGAAGAAAATCTTATGTGACTGAAGGCCCTGGTTTAAGGAGAAAAATTCCTGACTGGAAGAGAAGCTTGTGGAATTCTTTTGTTCTGCAGTCACAGTGTCACTGCAGCCATGGTGTTTTTCCCCTGCTCCTCCAGAGAATGACACAGCAGGAGGTTTGGGTTACAGGGACATGACAGATAGCTGCATGTTGTTTCAATAAAATAGGTGTATATTTTTTTTTTAAATCTTTTTTTCTTCTCAAGGCAGCAAACCACCTTTAGCCAAGACTCTTCAGAGTGTAGGGGATGAAGTTGACATGAGAAAACCAGTTAACTGGGACAGTGAATTTCCTGTCTGCTAGTTAGGAAGGGTTTATAAAATAAGTGCTTGCTGTTGAAAATGGTATGTGTGCCAGTAGTATGTGTGCCTTTAGTTTTGGTACTACTTTTCAGATTGTTTTCTCTCAGTAGATAGTGAAGTTTGAGTTCATCATATGCTAGGTAGGGATCTGTCCTACCCTAGCAATGTGGAAGGGTTTGAGACAACCCTTTCTCTTGGAGGAAAAGTTAAGTTAAAAAAACAACAACAACAACAACAAAACCCACAAAACAAACAAACAAAAAAAACACACCAAAAAACCCACCCAGATCAAACCAAACCCCAAAAAGCCCCCAGACAAACAAATAAGGTAGTTACTTGCATGAAAACTTGAACAGTGTGTTCTTTTAGGTGTGAGCTGAGGCACTGTAGTTTGTCTGCAGCACTTGGAGGCTCATGTGTTGCCTTTGTTATTGCTCAAGAAGCTGCTCAGTCAGCTTGGCACTGTGGCTGACTACCCTGCTGCTGTGGGTAAGGACGGTAGTGACACTGTTATCTGGTTGGGTCACATTCATGCTTCTCTGAGTACCAGAGACAGAGGTTGGGAATATATCCAAGAACTGGGCAAAGGAAGGGGTAAATTCTTTCCTTATTGGCTTACTAAATAACCAGGAGATTAGTGGAGAGGTTGAGTGAACAGGTCTCAAGAACTGAAACTCTGCAAGGAGAGAAAACAGTGTCTCTTCTATTAGCAAATTTGGCCAGAGCTCTTGCTAGCAAATTCATTCAATTGCTTCCTAAGTGAAACTGATGTTTAGTATCAGCCCTGAATGGGATCCATGGGCAGCACTCTGAGAGAATTGCCAGAGCCCCTATAGAAGCTGAAGTGGGCAGTCTTGCTCTCTCTGACTTGCACTTCTAGCCTGCTGACTGCATCAGGCTGTCAGGTTTTTATTGTGGAAAAAGCATTGTGTGGCTTCAGATGCAGCTGGTGTTTCAGACCACCCATTTAGCTGTGACAGGACCCAGATTGAAGGTGGGAGTAGAGAGGGAGGATTACTCTCAAGGGTGTCCTAGAGAGTTTGGGGCTGGTTGGAAGGTCCTTGCCAGAAGTAATGTAGTAATAGGTTTTGCAGTTCCCTCTGCTGTACTGAAGTGATGGACACACGAATTATCCAAATTGAAAAGTATCCGTAGCAGGGACAAGTAACTGGAAAATGGGGATATCTTGTGTTTATATTGGATGCTTTTCTGAATGTGCTGTTTCTAAGACTCGTGGCAAGTCCTGTCGGAAGAATAATGGTGGCAATGTTTTGGAGAACTGACTTGGACAGAGAAGTGCTCCTTGCCACTGTGGAATGTGCTGAAGCACACTTGGAAAGAGAGTGAATAGGCAAAGGCAATGACTGTGACCAGGAGGAAACTTTTGTATGTGAAAGGAGATATGAGAAGAGACAAAAGGATATACTTTGAGGCAAGCCAACTTTTTCTAACCTCCTCTATAGAAATCCTACCATAGGGCAGTCGAGGTAGAGCAAAAAAGTTATGATGAGGCTTCAGAGGAAACAGCATGAAAGAAATGGTATGGCCTCTAGCACTGGGTCAATTTAACTGTGTGCTTATGTGTTCTGCTTAACAAAGATGTTTGCTCACCAGGTAGGTCATGCTGGCATGAGACAATCATGACAAGTTGAACCAGACTAGGCGGGGGCATGCTCAGCTTGATCAGGAGGGTGGGTTTTGTTTATAGGATGTTTTTCCTCTGTGAGTCTTGATAGTATCTGTTAAATGGATTAAATCTGGTGGATGAAGAAAGAGAAGTACTGAGCTTAGGATCTTCCATTTTCAGTCTTCACATCCCACAGAAGTTGTGGTATGTCTAAAAGGCTGGAGATTTTAATAACATCCAAACAGGGCACGTGTTCGGGGCATCCAGCAGAGCAGTTGTAAACCCCAGTGGTTTCCAAAGTGCTTCAGTGCTGACATGTAAGGTTCCTCTGACACTGCTCTGAGGATGGTTAAACCTGCTGGAGCACTTGTGTAGTCAGTGAGGAATTTACCTGAGGCTCAGTCCAACTTCCTCTTGGAATTGCTGGGATTTGGGCCTGACTCATATAAAGAATAACTATAATTTGTCAAAACTGTTCCTGACCTAGCTTTAGCGACCTTTGTGCACTGCTGTGGAGAAGAAGAAATGTTACTGGATGTTCAGTGCAAAACATCCCTTTGTTAAGCAATGCTATACCCAGTTGTCTGCCCGTGTAAGGTGAGCAATGCCATGAGTTGTTCTTCCTCAGTTACAAACCTACAGTTAGGCATTATGATTAGAAGCTGTCCTGTTATGGGTTTTGTTGTTGTTTGTTTGTTTGTGGGGTTTTGTTGTTTTTCTCTTTTAAGAATGTATTTTGTTAAGGAGGATTTTGTTTTCATTTCTGTGTAGTCAGACTGCCCAGCAAAACAGGTGAGTGACCAAAGTACAGTTCAGTTGCTTGGTGCAGAAAAAAGGGGTGTAAGAGCCCAGACAGGGTCCATGAATCTTACTAGTTGAAAAAAGACACAGTGAACAAGCAAAGATTGTAGAGAGGTCTCAGACTCCTGTTTGGTGTTGTGCCTGGCCAAAGAAGGTTAGTACTGGGGAGCTTTTATAATTCTGTAGCAATTATCCAGTCAGATTAAAGTATGTTTTAATCTTTCATTGTACATATAAGTAGAGTGTATTGTGCTTGATCCTTACCACAATAGGCTAATCCTGCTTGACTTTGGAAATCATCTGCTTATCTGTGAATTTCACTCTTGGTGATGGGGGCTCGGCTTTGCTCCTGGGGTTTATGTTCTGAGTATCTAAACTCCTCACTTTTGTGTCAGCACACAACATACCATGTGCTTCCATCTGTGGCATTGTATATGACCCTGGCATGGATTTGTGTCTTTATTACATGATGTTAGAAATGCTTTGTAATTCTGCATCAGGTCAGCAGTCAGGACCTAGGCTCAGTGCCACCTCAGCCCAGACATGTAAGGTCCATTTCACCCTTTGGTGATTAGGTTGATCATTTTGGCCAATGGACACCTCTTATTGTCTCTAAAACAAGCTAGGTTCCAACCCCTCACAGCTCTCTGTGAATCTGGTGGATGAGGAAGCAAGTGGAGCTTACTGCTATTAGCAGTCATGGAAAAGGGAGCTGGTGAAGGTACAATGTGATGATGCTGCCACTGCAATAACAAAGAGGTTCCTTAGTGTTGTGGTGATTCTTGTCAAGCTGGTAACAGCTATTCAAAGAACATAAGAGCAGTTAACACTCCTTGAAGTGATTGAAAGTGATTTGGTGGGAAACTGGGTGGAGGTACATACTGGCTTAGTATTTTTTCATTTGTGTATTAAAAAGTCATCTATATGGTGAATACCTTGTGGTTTGGAATTGCATTTGCAGAAACTCCAGTGTATAACTTAATTTCTGCCTGTCGATCTGAAAATGACTGTTTCTTTACCTCAGAACAGAGTTCAGTGATGTTCAAAGTGTTTGGACCTCTATCCAGTTGTTATCTCCTTCCTGTTTTCCAGCAGTGTATGCTGGCAGAGAACCAGCTCTCTCCAGAGATGTCATAAGCTTCAGTACCACTTAGAAATAAGGCCTTTGGGAGTAGAGTTTTGCCTCCTTTGCACACAGTGCAACAATGTTTAAAACCCCCTTCTGTGCATCCTCAAAGCTTGATGAATCAGGATGCTGGCAACAGCTTTGCAAGCCTATGATGTCAGTAACCCACTAGGAAGTTAGTAACTTCTCAAACTTGGCTCTCTTACTCTTCCCTGCCTGGCATGAACATTTGTTTTAAGATGTCTCACAAGCCTTGGGATACTTCCAAAAACATGTGTTTCAGGGTGGGATTTGATGAAATTCCTGCATGTTTCTTTCTATTTCAAATATGCCAGTGTGACTGTGAGTCTAAGCTGATGCTATTGGCAAGGAGATGATTGTTACAATATATGTACTTAGTGTCCCACAGAGTTAAAGGAATTTTTGTAACCTTGTAGGAAGGTTTACTGTATCCACTGTGTGTCACACCCCTTGAAACTTGGGAGGGGTAAATCCTGGGGTGAGGGGAGGGGGCAGCGGGGGCGGGGGGGGGGGGCTGAGGATTGGAGAGGAGGGCGGGAGGGAGGATGTCACAGGTTTG
>JAWWLV010000179.1:29051116-29068135 GCA_035041135.1 Platyrinchus mystaceus | reverse complement strand
CTGAGGATTGGATAGGAGGGAGGGAGGGAGGATGTCACAGGTTTGCTGTGTCCTGTGAAATCTGTCAAGCTTTAACTGGGGCTGAAATAATGAAAAAACATCATCCAGGGTTTAGTTCACGTGTTTCAAAAAGTGTCAGTGTGCCAAAGTAATATCCAAACAGCAATGCTGCAGCCTGGAGCTGGACCACGGAGCAGCATGCAAATACTGCTGAGGGTTGAACATGAGCAGCCCACTGGGAAGCATGAGGTGGAAGGAGAGCTGATCAGGCTGCTCCCAAACCCAGTACTGAACCATCATGGCACAGTCGTGCTCTGGAGTGCTAATAAACAGTTCACACAGGCAGCTATTCCCATCCATATGCACCTTCTGGCTGCAGACTTAGCCAGGAGTGGAGTGCTCCGGCCATGTGTTCTGGCAGCAGCTGGCACCCAGCTTTTTTTACTCCTCGTGTGTCAGTAGTTTATTCTGTTGAAAGCAGTGAATTCTATTAGCTCCAGTTTAGAGTGCACATACAGAGTCAATTGAAGAAATCCATCATGGAGCATGTGAAAGCTGAGGCTACTTAAGTACTGTAGGAACAGGTTACTGTAGTGGAAATCTGCATTGTCTTTCCCAAGCATTCTGGGTGCCTGTGTTGCTGTACTGGGCCCTGATTTGCAAAGGTGCTGTGCTGTCAGACATGGCAGGTCCAACAGGGAGCAGAGGTGTTTGACTTTCTCAGTTTTTCAGGCACCACCGGTCCACCATACCCACCCAAGCCTTGCCTGGGTCAGCTTCAGCAATTTTTAATTCCAGCAGCACTGTCTAGTATACCTTCCCAAAACTGCAGGCTCTGAAATGCTTTGTTCCCCTGAGACTGTTTTGCAAAGGACAGTTCAGGATCAGATCAATCATATTGAGGATGGAAGGTGTTGATGTTCTGGCTACCTGATCCAGACCTTTTTTATCTGTTTCCCCAGCACATAAACAGTGTTCTTCCATCACAATGCAGGTGGCATTTTAAAACCCTTGTGACATTCTTGGATGCTGTGATGGCAAATGAAGGTTGGGGGTGGAGGAAGGGGAGGTGACTAATTCTCTTCCCTGTTAAGAGAACAAGTCAAGGACAAGTGCCTGAACACACCTATCAGCTGCTTCTCTGCTTTTATGTGCCAAGTGGCCTGTGGAGGTGAGGAGGGAACCAGTTTGCAGTTGCATAGCTGTGCATGGCCTGAAAGCCCTTTGCATATGGAGGCCAAGTTAGGGTTCTGCAAGTGACTGATGTTTTGGTGTTTCCAAGCCTTTGAGAGTGCTACTGCAATGTAAATGAGTGCTTGTTTCTTGTTGGGTACTGATTTTTTGTACATAACTCAGAAGCCTCATAAGTGTAGGTGGCACTTTATGGGGGAACCGAACAATGAGCTCCTACTGTGTGCAAAAGGGCTCCTGGCACAGTGGCCAGGCTCACACATGGGTGCAGCTCAGGAGAAGGGGGAACAGAGGGAATGAGCTGTTTGCTGCAATCAGTTAGCAGAAAGATGCTGTGCGTGACTCCCAAGCAATTCCATATACCTGCTGTGGTATAAAAAGGTGTAGGGAAGTCGTCCTCTCTGCACTTGAGTTTTGGCAACTGCTGTGGCAACAGTGGCTTTTATCCACAGCTCTCTACCACTGTCTAGAGAGGTACATGTTAAACTGTTAAAAATATCTCTGGTGCTCAAATGGGTCCTTGCAATTTAGCAAGAAACCTCTTTGCTGGGCTGCAGATGAATCAGGGCATTTGTGCCTGAATGTGAAATGTGCCATTAATCTGTTGCTTTGGCTGATCCCAACTACTCCTAAGTGTTGGACAGGCTTAAAGTGTAAGCAAGTTTTAGCCTCATGGTGAAGAGTTAAAAATTGGTTAGAAAATTATCGCAGAAAAAAAGATAAATACAGAAGAGGTAACAGTTAATACTCATGAGGCACAGGACAGTGGCTTCTCTGAAGCTTATTTAAGAACAAATCTCCCAAAGAACAAAGTCTTCTTGAAAATCTACTGCTTAGAGCCCTCTTAACCTTTTCTCAAGAAGTAAATTGAATTGCTGTTATAAAACTGGCAGAACTCACACCAGGGGGTTTTTGGCTTTGCTCAGCACTTCATCTCAGGTTTTATTGGCATTTACAAGGCACTACCTATGCTGCATTCACATGTGATTAGGTTCCAGGGTCACTTGCACTGCAGCAATGTAGCAAATTTTTCCACAGTGAATGAATCTGAAGTTTTCTTTTGCTTCTTAAGTCTCGCCCAGAATCCAGTTATTTGAACTTTGCCCAGCTGTTTCTCATGGTTTGTCCTGCAGTAAATGGGACATTTAGAAGCAGAACATGGGAATGCATGCTCTGGGGTTTAAGGGCAGGCTTCAGTCAACATGCTGTGATGGAACATGATGAGTGGGTTGGCTGATTTTCCATGCCCCAAAAGATCTCAAGAGGGATCTATGATTTATTTTCTTTTATAAAGTTTGAGAAGCTTATGTGGATTTAAAGGGAAAAACCTGGATTCTCCATCTTTCAGCCAGGCAGATGCATGTCATCAGTGGGAGGTATTGGCACTGTTCTGCAGGGTCGCTGTGACCTGTCAGAAGAGAGGAAGTTCTGAGCAATACAAATACTCTATTTTTGGTGCAGTTTCCTCATCTTTGATTTGTTGTTTTTATTTGAATGGCTATTGAAAATTCTACATGAAAATTTCTGGCATGTGCTGTGTCTACACCCACTAGTCAGGATAGTGGAGGTGCAAGGAGGAATGTGAAGTGTCTTCAGCATTCCAGAGTTCATATAGGTAAACAGGTTTTTTTAGAAATGTTTTTGTAATATAATGAATTCCTTTTTAAAAGTAGACTGGAATATTTGGTCTTCAAATAGAATCTTAGAATCAGTAAGGTTGGAAAAGACCTCTTGAAATCATTGAATCCAGCCTTTGACAGAACAACACCATGTAGCTAAGTCATAGCACGTGGTGCCATGCCCAGTCATTTCTTGAACACTTCTAATGTTCACTGTGGTGACTCCACTCTTTCCTGGGCAACCCATTCCAATGCCTGACCACCCTTTCAGTGATTAAATTCTTCCTACTGCAGAAAAGCTCTGTTCCCCATATTGTTGCTGGTATATCTCTGTAAAATAGCCAAAATCAGTGTGATTTTTTATAGGCTTCCATGGTGTCTTGTTCCCATAGTATAGAGGGATTTTTGCATTCTTCATTCATTTCAGTAGGAAGTCTTGTGCATTTTCCATGTCAATATGAAAGCCTGGTTGTAAGGTTCCCCCAGTCTTCAGTGAAAGTGCTGTGGGGAAAAGATGGCACCAATGACTTTCTGGGCCTCTCTCATGGAATCTCTGTGTCACTGTTCAGAAGGATCACCAGAGTGGTGCCTGCCAACTATATTTTACTACTGAGATAACAAGCAGTATTTAGCAATCACGGAAGACATGTCAGAGGTGAAACTGAGCAGTGTTCTCTGCCATTGTGCAACAGTTTTTCTCCTTGGTTTAAGTAGTTTAATTTAGTGGGTGTTCATTGGTAGAAGTCTGCCTGTGTGTCATGTGTACTTTGTAACAGGTGTCTTTCTCTGAGATGTCCTCCATGATGCTTTCTTTTTTTCCAGATTGTCCCCAGCCACCACAACCTGAGAATGGAGGCTATAAATGCCACCCTAGCCCCTGCAACAACCCTCTGACTTCAGGCAGTGTCATAGAGTATCTGTGCGTCGAAGGCTACATGCTGAAAGGAGATTATAAATACTTGACCTGCAAGAATGGAGAGTGGAACCCAGCCATGGAAGTCAGCTGCAGGCTTAGCCCAGGTGAGTGCTCCCTGACTCTAGAATTGCCCTTGCACTGACTTCAGATTATCCCTAAATGCTTAGTCGGTGTGACACTGAGGAAGTCCATGTTGCTGTCTCATGTTGCTTCAACAATTTCATAAAAGCAGCTCACAGTCATCATTAAAAATGTCTTTTCAGTAGCAGCCCATCAGATGCAGACTTAGAGTCCCTAATACAAGGAAACAACCCATGGAAAGGAGTATAAAAGAGGCAACTTGTAATTTATGTGGAGCCTCTTATTTTGATGGCTGTCATCCCAGAAAGGTGGGAAGCCCTAACTGAAGCATTTTCCATGCTGTCTGGTTTTGCTTGATGGGTTTGTTGGTACATCTCCCTCAGTGGTGTACCCGTCTGTCCACATGTGCACATGCATGTGAGTAGAGTCAATCTTCTGTGCAAACAGGTTAAGTAACTGTTGGCTTTTTGTGGCAAAGAGCTCGATGGTGCTGCTTTTCACTGTACTGGCGGGAAAGGACATTGCTGGCAAGTGATTTCTGCTTCTCTCCAAATGGAAGTGGACAGCTTTTGCTTTGTGTTTCTCTCAAAGCTGAACAGGAATGCCTCCATCAAAGCAGGAAAGCAAAAAGGTTTTCAGGAAAATGTTCATAACGTTCATCATACCACTCTTAATTTTTCTGTGACGCTTTTGGTTTTAAAAGTGGGCATATTGGGTAAAGGGGGAACTCCCTCCCCTCTTTAAATCTGGCTTGTTCATAGAGCCTTACTTCTCAATCACCCTGAGTCAGCAAGATGTACACTCTGGAATTAAGTCTTGTAATACATAAAGCAAAATGTGTTGGCTTAATTGGAAGGAAACAGAAAAGTACTTTCTTCAAGCTCTCTATGGAGCTCACTGCATATCCGATCTCTGGAATATCCTGTCCTGTCCCAAGGACACTGTCTTCTCAGTGTCACTGCCACAGCCACTGCAATAGCCCCTTGCTATGATGTGTAAGGAAGGGATCTGGGAGTTTACCTGGCAGCAACTAGATCCTAAAGAGGCTTTTCAAATTCAACATAAGCTTCTTTTCCACAGTTATTCCCCCTTTCCCTTGCTGAACTCAGGCTGGAGAACAAAGCTGTGCTATTGCAGGTGGTGTTCCCTGGGTGGCACTCCTGCATGGTGGCACTTAGTCCATCTGAAGAATTGTGTTATGAGGAGTAGAAATCACTCAGATTTCTTTAGCATCTTGAAGGACTAATGGCCTTACCAAAAATATGGTGCATCAAACATCTGACTCAGTGAAAAAGCCATTGCTTTCACAACACAAGTTCTGAATCAACTGGTCAGGGTCAGAGATAGCCAAGTCTTAACTAGTGGGTGTCATTCACAGGGCTAAAAGGAGATGGAGGTGGGAGACACTAGAGAGAAAGGTCTTAAAAAGATTGGTAATGGTAAGGGTAAGATTCTACCTGCTCCATATAGAATAAATGAAACCCCTAGCAGTAATCACATGTTTTTGTGTAGTTCTGAGCCTGTCAGTCCCATAGCCTTTTGGCAGATTATTGTATGAGTTAGTGAGCATCTTTTCAGCACATGAGATGGTGAAAGCTCTGGAGTGTACCCTGGGTAGTAAGCAATTTGACAGCATCATGTACTGATGCTGAAAATGGAGCATCTCTATTTGCCTACCCTCATTCCTCTTAGCATACTCAAAGTACCCTGTGTAATGCTGAAAATTAAAATCCCTGCTCAACCCTATTTGCTATAGGGAAAAATGTGCCAGTCACTGTATTTTTTTTCCCTGGTCAAGCTACTTCTAAAAACTTTCAGAGAAGTAAGTTCAAAACAATGAAGCCAGTAGGTTTCACCCCAAGGGACAATGCAGAAAATTTCACGCTGACTTTCCAGCCTAAATGCCTGTTTTGGGCATAGATTTCAGGCTGTAGGCTTAAAAACAGTGTTTCTCCAGCTTTTTTTTCTTTCTGTTTACCTGTTGTTCTTTCCCTCATCCCTCCTTGCATGGGTCTTGAATTCCTTCTGCAGTTTGAGACCTGTGCTCCTGAATAATGTGTTGAATATAGAAAAGAGGAATTACATAAATGGGAATGTCCTGAATGTGAAATGGACAATAGTATTTGCTGATGAGTAGGTGAGGCTTTTCAGATTTCTACCAAAGACATAAATTAGGGACAGAAGCAACACATACAGACATTTATTTCCTCTAGGGAGGTGAAGGGACTAGTGTAGCGTTCTAGGCATGGCATGTGGTGCTCAGCAATACCTCCAGGCCATTCCCTCTGTGCTCCCAGTTTATTCCTATACAGGTATTTTAAAAGCTAGATTGGTTCTCAGTCACACAGTACAGCTGCAGAAGGGTAGGAAGGAGTAATGTGAACAGGGCACATGTGTCTAACACTGAAATCTCAGCATCCTGAAGCAACATCTGCCTTCCCTCTCTGTTCTCTTGCATATGTTTGTGTGAGAGAGAAACTGAATGCTGTGTCTTAATTATACCCAGTCAGGTAACTTCCACCCTGCTTTGTGAGGCTGTTATATTAGTCAAGAAAAACTGTTATTTGGAGCTTTTTTCTGTTGTTTGGCCTAAAATATCCTGCTTATTGTGTTAGACAATTATTGGCCTTGCTGGTGACATCAGGACCTTTTTTATTAGCTTTTGCTCAGCCAGATCTATGTATAACATGACCCTTAGCACGATCTGTCAGTTCCCATGGCCTGCTTGCACTGCTTCTCTGTTTGCCCTGTTTTTCCAAGGGCAAAACATGTGCATGTTTTATTTTAGGTTCCCTTTACAGAGAGGTATCAGCTGGAGATCTGAACTGAGATAGCTGGTGTGCCTTGACTGTATAGGAAACTTGGGATTCTCACATGTGCACCCAGGTGTAACTCCTGAGAGCAGGCAGTGTGGATGTTTTTCCTTCTCTATGGCAGTTATTTAAGGAAGTGGATCATTTTACCTTGTGTTCCCCTTGGTTTTGTAGAAAAGGACTCTCCTCCGACAATTGGAGTACCCACGCTATCCATAGTAGCCTCCACAGCGAGCTCTGTTGCCCTGATTCTGCTCTTAGTTGTGCTGTTTGTTTTGCTGCAGCCAAAGCTGAAGTCCTTCCATCATAGCAGGTAAGTAGAGCTGGGGTTTGGAGGGCCTCAGAGCACCTGCTTCTTTGCAGCAGAAACTCATTAAGGTATTTGAGTCAGGCCTTCCTTATCGAGCAACTTCCCCTCTTGCTTCTTTGTTCCTATTTTAATTGCCTCAGTGGCATCTCTGCCCCATCCTACTGGACTTACTTTACCGTACTGCTAGTCCAGCAGTAGTCTGAAATGCTGGTCTGCAATACTCACCTGCAGTACCCATTCATATGTTACACCCAAGGGGTGGCTTCCTTGTGCTTTTCCCTTGACTCTGAGTGGAATAAGTTATGATCCTTATTAGCCTGGCTATAGATTAGTCTGCTGCCTCTTCTAGCCTTGGATAACTACTGAAGTATGTGTCTGGGTATACATATCTGCATCTCCCCCAGTCTGTCTGAGGTCCTATGGATCTGAATTCAGGCAGTACTGCTCATCAGATACAAATGCAAGCCTACCATCCTTCCTTGCTGTGGGAGGAGAACCCTCCAGGCCTGGGTTTGTGGATGAGAGGAGGGATGCAGCCATAACACTGCTGACAGCTGAGGTCAGCAAAGCCACTGCGGACACTCCAGCAGTGGGGAGGTTGAGATGTGGGGCCCTGGAATCTGCCCTTTTCTGAAAAAGTCCAAATCACTGGAAAAAAAAAATGTACTCTCAGGGCTCTGCCTCATGAGGTCTGATGATTCATGCTGTGCTAGAGCTGTCTTCCCCACCCTGCCAGACATTATCTCGCCAGCAGCAGAGGCGGCAGAACAGGCAGTGCTGGGCATTGTGGAATAAAGCAGTGTACCAAGCTGGAATCAACCGTGGTCAGAGCACTTTGCCAACAGCACAAGGCTCTGACTCATGACCTTTGTCAAATTCAGCTATGAAGGTAGGTGAGGCTGGAAGCTTTGTAACCTTTTTAGCTCTTGCTGCTAAATCCATCGGGTGCTGTGAATTACAGCCCCTGCTTCTTTTTAATGTCAATTCACAGCAGGCCTGCAAGATATACTTGCTTGACCTTGTTAAACCACCATTCATATTTGTCTGTTCTCCCCTCAATAAGTCAATGGTGAGAACTAGAGTTCTGCTGTGGCAGGTTACTGGAGTTCTTGTTAACATATATATAATAATATAAATGCTCAACTTCATTTATTTTTTTCTCTTCCCACCTCTTTGTTTCTTTTTTTGAGGCGAGACCAAGGTGTGTCCGGAGATCAGGTATCTATCATGGTAGATGGTGTCCAAGTGGCCTTGCCATCCTATGAAGAAGCAGTGTATGGCAGCACAGGGAACTGCATTCCACCCTCGGACTCCCGGGTGCAGATCGTGCTCTCAGAGGGAGCTGGACAGAATGGACCTGGAGAGATGCAGCAGCCGGACCAAGGGGCTCACAATAGCTTTGAAAGAGAAGATGAAGCCCCTGGACGTTCTGGACTCTGTGAAGCCAGTAGCTCTCAGCGCTCTGAAACTGTTCTTGTGCATCAGGCTGCTACCTCTTCCTGGGTAGCTGGCATGGTTAGCAGTGGACCTGTACACAAAGAGGTCCAAGATTCAGAAAGCAGTGACATACAGAGCCTTTTATCACTCACTTCCTCTGAGGAATACACAGATGGTATGTGACTTGGGCAAAAGAGACTAAATGAGACTAAATGAGTGTTTACTTTTAAGAGTAGGTTCTGCAGTTGAGTACCTAGGAATGACCCTATATGCATCTGCCACTGGAGCAGCTTTTGAAAAGAAGTGTCCCAGTCTCCATGGCATATTTCACAACTTAGGCATATAAGCAGTATTTATTATCTTCCTTTGAAGAATTCGGTGTTCTCAGACTGGGAGACCAGGGTAGTCTCAGAAAGATTGTCTACCTGCTCCATCTTGTTTTAGCAAAGGCTTTGCAGAGAAATCCAGCCTCCAGCATCATAGTGCAAAAGCAGTAAAATAATTGTATGGAAACCAAATTGGTGGGAGTGGGAGGACATGCTTGGAATACAAACCCTTTGTGATGTTTGGGCTTTATTTTTAGACTGTTTTAGTAAACAGTTTCCTGCCATAGTGCCTACAGTGCTACAGCCTTAGCAAACAAGGGATGTGCTTGTACTTACTGTACAGGGCTGAGGGGCGAGTCTGTTAAATGGTCAGTACATCCTACTTTCCTCACTTCTGTGCTGCCACGGAGGAGTGGCTTTGCACTGCCAGAGCTGATGTGAAGGTGTAGCTTCGGCAGAAACTGCTGTGTCTAAGGCAAGAAATGTAACTGGCTTGTAGATATCTCAGGACTGAACTTCCCTTTTCCATGGTGTCAAGCCCTATAGCCATAGTAATGCCATCTGAAACTCTGGCACTAAAACCAGTTAAAGGGTATTTCTGCCTAAGGTCAGAAATAACAACATGTCCCAAGATGGGCATTAAACCTGAAATGCATAAGCAGCAGAAATCCAACTGTGAAGCTTAACAAAAAATGTCTGCAGTGTAGAAACTAAAGGATGTTTCTATCTGTGTCACTATTTTTATCTTGGAAACATATATTGCTTCTAAGGCTTTTTGTGCAGTAGCAGATTGCCCCTTCCAGCAGACCACCGTAAAACTTGTGCTTATGGCTCAGAGGTGAGAAAGCTGCAGCTACTGGAGGAGTTTGCATTTCCTCAAGTCAGATAAGGGCAGGTGGGATCCTTCTATTTCCAACCGTCCTTGTCAGAGTAAGAAACATATCTTTGGCATTTTAAGGACTATAAGATTGATAAGGTCATGAGAGAGAAACTGTCGTTCTAAGGGAAGTTACTACCTTCCCTTAAGCAACATGATGAGGCTTTACTGGGGATATTGTATCTTGTGGGAACCCCCAGTTCAAGAGATATGTGAAGAAACTGGGCAGGCTGTGTTGGAAGTCTGCCAAAATAGCAAGGGGCTTGTGGGGAGTGACTGAGGGAAATGAGCATATTTCATTTCATCTGGTGAAGAGGCAGCTGAGGGCCAAACCAACAATTAATTACAATTACTTAATGGAGAGTTGGAAAGACTGTGGAGCTAAGCTCTTATCAGGCAGATGATATAAGATGGGGCAATGGCCATAAACTGTAACTTGACAGATTCACATTCAGTATTAAGAAAATATTTTGTGCCTTAGGGTAATGCAGGACCAAATGGACACCCAGTTTCTCCAGGCTGGAGCTGGTGATGTTCCCACTTGCAAGGGCAGCTTGGAGCAGAATCCTCCATAGTTCCCTTCTTCTGTGTTGTGATGACAGGGAGACCACTGCATTATCATGTTATGGAAATGGGAGCCTATCTTGCTTTCAACAGTAGTTTTTCTGGCGCGTGTTGAAACTGCAGAAGTTTAACTTTTTTTTTCTTTTTTTTTTCTCTCCCTACCATTCAGATATTCCATTATTAAAGGAAGCATGAGGTCTGCTGTGTTTGTCAAGCCTTCTCCATCTTGGATTTCTTCCTCCTCCCTTGCCCCTGCCTTTGGGACAGAAGCACTCTATGCGGTCTTCCCTGTCCTTGCGAGCTGTACCCTGGATACCTCCAAGAAGAGATGCCCTCAGCTGAAGATCCAAAGGTTGTTGCCAGGTTGCCTCCTGGATGCACCAGTGGAGTTGGTGCAGCGCTGGCTTCCCCATTCCATCAGCATCAGGAGCTCAAGGAACAGAGTGCATTTGAGCTCTCTTCTCTTCTTCCCCAGCCAGATGTTTGACAGCAGTCTCTGAAGAGCTGCTCTTTTCTTGTGCCTTTCTCCTTCTCACACCGGCTTGTTGCAGCTTATCAGCCTTTCTAGCCCTTCTGCTGCCCAGAGAGCAGGGGCTAAACCCGCTTGCTCACTGGGTGCAGACACAGTTTAAATATACATATATATGTTATATAGGCTCTTTTTCCAGCATCCTCTTTGTGATAGGGGAGGACAAAATGCCTCACTGGGACTGAAGTGAGGCTTGGGAAGGATCCCAGTTAAGGGACAGGCTGTCATGTCTAGAAGCACCTCAGATGAGATGGGCTGTGTGACAACTTAGCCGTGCAATAACAGTTCACTGAGAATTGCTAGAGCACTGAAGGCTGAGAAGTCCAACATGTAGAAATACCCTCTGTCCCCATCTCTGCAGAAGTCCATTTCTGAAAATTACTTTTGTCTCCTCCTTCCTTCTCTACCAGTGTAGCACACTGGGAGTGGTTCAGGTCTTTGAAAATGTTAAGAGAAAAAAAAATGCCTGTAGGTAGCAAATACCTAGTGCCATTGGTGCAATCCCAAATTCCCTTTGCACACAGTAGATACTTTGGTACTTGAGATGGTAGTTGCCATCTCAGAGGCTAGTGTGTCTTCCTAGCTTTGTACAGCAAGGGTCCACTGTTCTATCCTATAGGGCTCCAGTGGGCCCAGGGAAGGGCTCCTTCCTTGTGGCTGGGGGTAAAGCAGCATTTGCAAAGTCTCTCCTAAATATAGTGCCAGCCAGTTGGTATGAGGGAGGATTGACTATGTTAACAGTAGTAGGGCTAGAGGACACCATAGCTTATTCCTGAACCTAAATTTTAAGGATTGTTTTCAAGTTCTGGTAGTAGGGAAAAAAAATTTCAAAAATATGTATACCCTGCCCCCCCAACCCCCCTGGTTATCTGCAGCAGGTCAGAATATCCTGGTTGCTGTTAACAAGTCTCTGTTTCTGCATGAAGCCACATTTGTCTGGGGTATGTGGTCCAATCACAAAAGCACTGTGGTGGTTGTGAGGTTTTTCACTGGGGAGGTCTGAACACTGTTCCATGGGATTGGTTTCAGCAAGAAGAGTTGGCTTCTTAGATGCATGTACCTTGTCATGATTGTCTTGAAGTAACTAGGGAAGTGTTTGCCCTGTGACAAGCTGCTAAATTTTTGAGTTGAAGGAGCAAAATGTCATGGCCTTACACATCATGTAGTAATATACAGGTAAATAGGGATGTTGTCCTTGCTGCTTTGATTTTGGTTTACAATCCTTACCATCCTCATCATTGTTGCTACAGAAACAAACCATTACAGCACTTGACAAAAGTGACACAACATCTTTACCTATAAAGTCACTGTGGCTTAGCTCCAATTCCTGGAAATGGGGATTGGCCATAGTATCCAGCTATGTATCTGCTGTTCCTCTTCCCAAATAGCTTTTATATCCCAGGACACATGGGACAGTGTATGCTTGTGGATAGAAGAAGCCTTTTTCCCTATCCTTGTTACAGAGGGATGTTAATTTAAAAATACAGTGTTTTAAACTTCCTTCCCTATGGCTCATGTTACCTTGCATTAACACAAGGATTTGATAAATCTCATTTGGGTGGTTTAGGTATTTTTTGTTCAGTTTGGATGGTGAAAATCCCATGTAATTTTACAGTGGGCTGTGGTGTCTCAGCTTCAAGCACTGTAGCGGTCAAATGTTGTTTACACATCTGCTACTGGAATTTTAGAAAATAAGCATGGGAATGATTGTATTTAGTTTTTTTACTCCCATGTTGGAAATGTCTAATATTGAGCAAATTCTCATTCATTGGTTTATCAGGGCAGATGGAGGGATTGAGCAAGAGTAGTGGCAAGGGAGTGCGGAGGAGACTGTGTGACTTCTTTCCTGCTGCCTCGTCAGCTCAGCGCAGGAATTGCTCTTTATGCATTTAAGGTCCTGTCTGCTCAAACTGACCCTCGGCAGTTCAAGGTATAGAAGTTGGGAATGTCCTACCTTCCTGCAAGGGGCAGTGCTTTAACCCAGTGTTAGCACTAGGTTGGTGGGAGAAGGTAGAAGCTGATCCCAAGGCCTGGCCTTGATCTGGACAAGCACCTGCACCACCAGCAGAAAACACATACTGTGTGGTCCTGCCTCCTCTCTGCTGTTGTAAAGCAAGCAGCTCCCAGCCTGGGAGAGAAAATTCATTTTGGGTGGGGAAGAAAAGGAAGCAAGCTGCACAAAGAGGGAGTGCTTCAATTTTGTTTCATTTATAAAAATTGTTGGAAATGGCTTTTCTAAGGAGTGGGGGAAATGCAGAGGTGGAGGGAAATATGCAAGTGTAGCTCTTGTGATCAGGCATAAACAGGCAGCTTCTGTTGGCTTGCTGAGGGTAAACCAGCAGCTCCCAGACCAGTCTCTGCTGTGCTGCTTGGTAACACCATCTGATGATTCCAGCTTCTGCAGAAGAGCTCTGTCCCCAGCACCAACACTTGTGGGAACAGGCCTCATGGACCTGTGCAAGCCAGAACATGGAAAACAATTTGGGGCTATCACATTGCTGTTGCCCACATCCTCAGCTTCATATAAAATGAGGCAAAACAGCTGGGGAGGAACCCGAGAGATGTCTGACGGGTTTTTCAAGGCCATAGGAGAGCAAGCCCTCACTTTACTGATTATCAAGTGATCATTACTTATTCATATTTGATTCTGCAGAAGCTGAAGGATTGGGAAGTCTTTTGGGCAGAGATACAGGAAAACCTACATTGCACAGCCCTGCCTTTACTTATGGAAGCAAGGGCTGAAGCTTAAAGATCCCTCAGACATGAACTCCACTCTGTCTCAGGAGTGTTCATTATCTCTGAGCAAAGAATGTGTTCTCTTTGGATTTTGCCAAAGGTAGATGCAGCCTGGATCTCAGTGTGGTGGATGGGGAGCACAGGGGCTCAACCTTGCAAGATGTGACACAGTAAATTATTTTTCTTTTTTTTCTTTTCTTTTTTTTCCTGATGGGGCCACAATCTGCGCCCTTTGTTCCCCACCCACATCTGACAAAACATTTCAAAGGGAGGCACTTTTACTTACTGAACACTCCCAACATAATCATCTCATGCTCTGTCATACATGCTGGATCCTATGATATTCAAGAACATTGAAATGATTTAATTTTATTTGAAAAAATAAAAATAGCACTTATTTTAAAGGTTTCTGTTGTTTTTGGAGTCTGATAGGTTGGGGGAAAAGGGCATTTCAGAAATTCAGGATATTATGTGCAATAGAAAAACCTTCTTGCTCCCTTTCAGTTGCATAGTTTTTGGAAAAATAAATGCAACCTACTGCAGTGCTTACAGCCCGAGTGTTGCAGAACTGGACCAGCCTGACAAAGCCAGAAAGTGAAGCTGGCAGTGATCCATGGGGAAGTGGGACAGTCTCCTGTCAGGATCTGCATCATGAAGCTTACCTGAAAGGATGAGACAGCTAGAACTGTCAGAGCCTCCAGTCACCTTGAAGAGTGTAAGCAGCACTGGTGAGAGAGAGGGGTGTTTGTGGTTTTAAGTAGCTTGCTTCTCCCCACCAATAACTGCAGAAGAGGTAAAAATGAAGTCAGGAGGAGAAATGTGCTGCAGCAGGTGAGCCTGTGGAGTTGTTGCCGCGTTAAAACTTCAGGAGTTTGAGAGGGAGAAGAGCTTAATGAGTTTTTATCTTTAACCACCAGGGAAGGTGCTGTGTAGCAGAATGCTTACTTGGCAAGCAGGCTGCTTTTCACCCCTTGGACATCTCCCTGGCAGTTTCTCCTTGGCCTTTCAGCTCCGGTGTGGTGAATAGTTCAATGCATCTGTAGCCTTTATTTGGCCTTTCAGTGTGTGGAGAACTCAGGTGTGTTAGGAAGAACTGTTCCACATCTTTTGGCAGGAAACATCCTAAGGTGCTCCCAGAAGTTGGTGACTTGGGTCAATACTGAGGAGTGGGGCTGAGAGAGCAACAGGCTCAGCCATTGGAAATCATCCAGTATGGTTAAGTCATTTGCAGCACAGAAAAGGGAATGCAAGGAGGGGCCTGAGGAAGAGCTGTACTGAAAACAGGGGTATGCTGCAGGCTAATGAGCTAATGCAATCATGACCAGGTTGTAAGGAAGCTTGTGCTTTGTTAGATGATTTAGTATACACCAGCACGCTTGCTGTATAAGAAAAATTAATGTTCAGCTGTTTGGACACACTGAGATGTCCTTGCTGACATTTTTAGAACGTATTTGCAAAACGTTTTACTGTTCTGATAGCAGTTTTAAAAAAAAACCTGCCTTATTACTCTATCCAGATAACTATTTAAATAAATTTCACTTTGGTTTTTTGTATATAAAGGCAATAAATCCCATTCATTTTGCACATCCTGCCTCACCCCATCCTCACCCTTCAGCCCTTACCAGGGAACGGCAGATTGAATTTGCTCTTTGTGAAAACCTTTGTTTGCAGAAGGACTTAACTAGAAAACATTTTTTCTCTATGATATGCTATGAAAGTGCAAAGAGGTTTCCTAGAGCTGGCTTCATTTTAAGATGTATTTTTATACAGGAAATAAGCCTTTTTCCAGTCCTACCACACCAGGACAGAGCAAGCCACTTCCCACACTTCAGGGACCTGTGATCAGCACTGCTTCCAAACTTGACCCTCTGCAGATGATGTTCAGATCTATGTACCCAACCAGAACATGTTCTACTGATGCTCTGCATATGCTTTCCACAAGCTTTGCTTTTGCTTCTGTCCTCGAGTGAGCAAGGACAGAGGCAACTGAGTTGTGCTGGAAAATGTTTTAGTTCAGATTCTCAAATTTGCTTTCTTCCAAAAGAAAACAAAGTGAAGTTGTCTGTGAAGCAGATGTCCTATGATGCGGTGGGTAGACTGCTGGTAGTTGCTGATGCAAGTGCAAGGGGAGCTTGATTGCCTTTGTGCATTAATCCTTTCTTCTCTCTTGTATGTGTTTTCTTTTTATCTGAATTGCACCACTATGGAATTATTTGCAGAATGGTACTCCATATATATGTGGGACTTTAAACCATAATTGATGCTGTGCAGGATGTCACTCAATCGATTTTATTTTGCTTTATTTTATATGTATTTTCTGGTATCCTGTACATTGCAGTGGGTGTGAAGATAGTATTTTAATATTTGTACAAAGTTTAATTTAATTGTTCTATGTATATAACTGCATTTCTAAATTAAAAAAAAATCTTTTGAAGTGAAGCTATAATTTCTTGTGGGTTTTTTTTTTTTTTTTAGCTGTTTAAGCCTTGTGGACTGGAAATTTAGCAGACCATTAATCAGTATATTACAGTAGTGCAAGACCTTCCATGGGAAGATTAGGATGAAGGTAAAGCTAGGGATGCTCAAATGGCTTGGGGAAGGGAGGTACAGAGTGGGTGCAGTCTTAGAAGGATCATCTGTTTCCTAATTCAGAAGCAAAGGCTGCCCTGGGTGTGCTTGCACGGAACTGTATGAGGAAGGGAGCCAGGCTGGTTCAAGGGCTGTTCTGGGAGGGCTGTGGTCTTTTAAGTGCCACCTGGACCTGTTGTCTTGTCACTGGTGGGGCCCTTGGGAACAGTAAGACAAGGGAGACCGGCCAAGTTGTTAAAGATGGGAAAAGGTTAAAAGAGATCATGTATGGTATCGATGGATTTCAGAGAGGAAGAAGAGGTAAATATAAATGGCTAATAATATTGGAGTCTATGGAAGGAGAACAGTATGTGTAGGAAGAGAATGCTATATTTTGAGGGAAGATGGCTCTCACTGGTGAAATAATAATCCCAAGTGGGTAGCAGGACAGTACAGGAGACATTAGAGAGATCTTACAAACACAGGTGTAGACAGTGCATGTCTGAATGCAGAGCTGAGGCTGGGTGCAGGCTGTCCTCTTTTCTGTTCTTGTGCTGCACTGGGAGGATGGCAGAAGCAGAAACTGCAGAGGAACAGACACCCATTGTTCTATTAGTGTGATATACAGTCCATTGCTATTGTTACTGTCATTAATGTTTGCCTTGCATCAAAGACCTAAGGTAATACTGCTCTTTCAGGCAAGTGTACTAATGAATGTTCCTTTCTTTTAATGAAATCTGTTGGTAGTGTTAATAGGGGAGGGAAGGTGAGAGGATGTCCTTTTGGCCGACTTGCTCAAAACAAAGTCTTTAAAGATGTCATGAGATTTTTGTATACTCACACAATTTCCTCTGTGAAGGAACAACCAGGTTAAAGAGAATGGAAGGGGTGACACCTGCCCCTTTTCATTTGTTCCTAAAATTATACCTACACAACAAGCTGATTTTACAGTAATTTTACTGCTGCAAAGCTGGAGCTCTGTGGCCTGTACATGCACATGGGAGTCATTTGCCTTCAGGAATTTTTAAATTCTTTGTTTTTCACTGAGCCAT
>JAWWLV010000179.1:29030165-29051016 GCA_035041135.1 Platyrinchus mystaceus | reverse complement strand
GCTCTGTGGCCTGTACATGCACATGGGAGTCATTTGCCTTCAGGAATTTTTAAATTCTTTGTTTTTCACTGAGCCATAGTGTCCTGCCAGAGCAATTCTGGCAGCCAGGAATGTGCCCTTCTTGACAGTTTGGAAGTGATTTGTCACCTCTGGCAATGAGAAATGACTGTGGAAGGCAAGCCCTGAGGGAAGGCAGCTTGAGGTGGGTGGTCTGGGCAATCTTGCCTAACAGTTGGCCGTTTGCCTGAAGGGCCAAAAGCCAGGGCACGCAGGAACATCTTCACTTCGAGAAAAGACCCCGCCACTAAGCTGCTTTGAGAAACTTTTCAGGAAAGGGCATAGATGGGCTTCTACCTTCACCAGGCGTCCTGCCAGCCAGGCGACTACACTGCTCTGCTCCCAAACAGGATGTTCTGAACGGGTGGATTTCCCAGGAACACAAAGCTGTGAACACACCAGCCCCAATACAACCACGTGGTTTAACCCTTTAACAGGACGGAGTTCATCGGTCCTTGCTGTGTTATGCAGCGCCACCATCGGAAGGCTTTGTGGAAGGACTGCCTTATCAAACCATCTCTTGATGTATAAGTGGATTTGCCCCTGCCGAGACCCTCCTCTGCATTAAGAGCTCCCCCAGCCACTGACCTGTTTTTAAGGGTGCCATGAAATACAGATTTGCCCTCCCAAAAGCAGAACGCCAGCAGGCTGCATGCCAACAAGCCCTGTGCTTCACAAAGCAAATGTTTGTGCACTTCTCTTCACCTGCCAGGGCCATGCAGAGGCCCTTTACAGTGCTGTCACAGGAGAGGAGAGGAGGATCTGACCAGCACACACTGCGAGCCCCATCCCTCATCAGCTGTCGTACTGGGCAAAACTGCACTGGTCTCTCAGCAGCAAGAGTGGTGCAGGGGAAGGGATGGGCAAGCACACACAGTGGACTTCCCAGTTCTCTCTCTTCTCTTTTACAGGAGGATGGTGTTTACCAGCAAACTCCTCACCTTAACCTTCAGTGAGACACAGACTGAGATGAGCAGCCCAGAGTGCACCTCAGCGTAAGGTGGTTGTTCCTTGACAGCTCTTTGCCATTTGGCCCACACCATCCACTTCATGGGGCAGACAGGCTCTCCCTATCACCATGTGTGTCAAACCACAGCACCTAGCAGCTCAGAGGCGATCAGGCACCACTGGGTGCAGGACTGATGCTCTCAGGGAAGGAGGAGGGAGCCATTGTGGCCTGGAGCATCCTCTGGATACAGAGCACCAAGGAGACCTTGGCAGCGGGTACGTGTCCTATTCATTGGGTTCAGTGGCAGTTGAGGGTGGGAGAGGGATGTGTGGGAGAGCTGGCAGTGATGGTGCATGACCTTCCTTACAGGTCAGTGGCAGCTGGGGGATGCTGTTAGCTGGACTGGGCAAGGCTGCTGGCTGCAGCTGGCACACAGCTGGATATGCTTCTGCATTGGCTGTGCCCATCAGGCAGATCCTCCCTTAAGAGGGGCTAACATGCTACTCATATTTAGAAAGTACATAATGTTCATCTTTAAACCCAAGTTTAAAGTCTCCTCATGTTGAAGAGGCCAGGGGCCAGATTTGAGAGTAGCAGAGTTTTCTAGGGAGCCAAAAGGGGAAGCCTAGTATCCAAGGAGCGATGGTGCTGGGTTTGCATCTCATGTTCCTGTCCCTGGGTGTTGCAGGGCAGTGTAGGGCAGTGTAGGGCCACCTGCGAGAGAACTCCAATCTTGCACAACTTTCCTCCATCCAACTTTCCTGAGCTGCCTGCGCAGGATGGCAGAAATATCCCTGTAACAGCTGTTTCCAGGAGATTTATCGCAGAATCACAGAACATGCTGAGTTGGAACAGACCCACAAGGATCATAGAGTCCAACTCCTGGTCCTGCACATGACCATCTCCAAGAGCCACACCGTGTGCCTGAGGGTTTCATCTAAATGCTTCTTGAACTCTGTCAGGCTTGGTGCTGTGACCACTTCCCCGGAGAGCCTGTTCCAGTGCCCAACCAGCCTCTGGGTGAAGAACCTTTTTCTAATATCCTACCTAAACCTTCCCTGACACAACTTCAGGCCATTCCCTCAGGTCCTGTCACTGGTCACCACAGAGATCAGTGCCTGCCCTTCCTCTTCTCCTTACAAGGAAGTTGTAGACTGCAATGAGGCCTTCCCTCAGTCTCCTCCAGGCTGAATGGACCAAGTAACCTCAGCCGCTCCCCATACAGCTTCCTCTCGAGGCCTTTCACCATCTTCATTGTCCTCCTTTGGACACTCTCTAACAGCTTAATATCTTTCTTACATTGCCCAAAACTGCACACAATATTCAAGGTGAGGCTGCACCAGTGCAGAGCAGAGCAGGACAATCCCCTCCCTTGACTGGCTGGCGATGCTTTGCCTGATGCCCCCCAGGACACAGTTGGCCCTCCTGGCTGCCAGGGCACTGCTGACTCATATTCAACTTGCCATTGACCAGGACCCCCAGGTCCCTTTCTGTGGCACTGCTTTCCAGCATCTCATTCCCCAGTCTGTACGAACATCTGGGGTTGCCCCATCCCAGATGCAGAATCCGGCACTTTCCCTCATTGAAGTTCATATGGTTGGTGATTGCCCAGCCCTCTTTGTTGAGATCTCTGCAGGGCTTCCCTGCCTTTGAGGGAGTCAGCAGCTCCTCTGAGTTTTGTGTCATCTGCAACCTTGCTCAGTATCCCTTCCAGTCCTGTGTCCAAGCTGTTTATGAAGATGTTGAAGAGCACAGGGCCTAAGATGGAGCCCTGCAGAACCCCACTAGTGACAGGTCAGCAGTCTGATGTTACCCCATTCACTATTATGATCCTGGGTTCAGCTCTGCAGGCAGAGTTGTTACCACTCTACAGTCTCTGTTTCCCCCATAGATGTAACCTGGCTCCAAATAATTGCTTCCTCCAGGAAGCTTTAAAATAGTTGATTTGTTACTGAAACTGTTCAGTATTTCTCTTACACTTCTCTAGTGCTTTTTCTCAAGAGCCTTACAAGTAACTGGAAGTGTTATCCTTGTGGCATCTTGGTGGGTAGCCCCATGCTGTCCCTTGATGGAGGGGGAAAAAAGCAGAAAACTGAAGTAACCTTCTCTAGGTCACACCAGAGGCTGTGTTGCAGGTGGGGAAACAAATGCTCTTAATGCCACCTTCCACTTGTCTTCTTCCAGACCTCTGCTTTAGCTGTGAGCTCCTCTTTGTTCTGCACGTGTAGATCCAGCTGTCACCCCGAGGGAGAGCCCCTTTATTCCAGGGCAGGCTGTGCCTGAAGGGAATGACTGCAATGGTGATTCAGAGATATTGATTCTCCTCATTATGGAAGCCTAATGCCAAGGGTAACACCTGCTACATAATCACTCTCATCTTATTCTGCCCTGTGGCTAATGGGTTTGAGATAAACTGGTCAGAGCCGTGCCCTGGGGTATCAAATAGAGGCCCTGCTGTTCCCAGCATAAGAAAGGTCAGTGGGGACTCTGGGAGAGTACAGGGAGACTCACTTTCTTCTTTGCTGTCTTTCGGCAGCAAAATTAGGAATTTCAGAACAAGGTGATAAAAATGCAATTTAATGGAGTGTGGGAGGGCTCTGGATGCAGGGGCACATGGTGCTGGGATACCTCTGAGGTGCTGGAATAAGGTTTTCTTGCTTACTAGTGCCAATAGGGAATGAAATGTTCGGTTGGTTTATCATTTGTTGGGCTGGTCCTGGTCCCTGTGAGTTGAGAAGTAAAGATTAATGCCTTGTAGTTTCCCCCTGCAATTGGCAAGGACAATTATGAGAGATCCAAAGAGATTAAACCTTTCTTTGCTTTTTCCCTTGTTCTGCATTTGTATGAAGTCATCTTCATTTTACACCAGTGACTACTTTTTGGTGTGTTTGAGGATGCCAATCACCACTGCATTTTGACCCTTCCCACAGGAGCACAGACCCACCCAGCAGCACCTTACTGCTAACTCCAAGCTAAGAGGGTAAGGAAGGGATGTAAATGAGGAAGGGAAAGCAGTCTTTCCAGTCTCCCTTCAGCAGTGTCAGGGGTGACATGCTGCAACCCAAACATGATCTTTCGGGGCATAGGGAGGTGCTTTGCCACCCTGTCTAATGACTGAGGTAAATAAATTCTCCAGACATGATGCCCTTCTGGGCAATTTATGCAGTTTCCTTTGAAATTCTGAAAAACAAAAAATATTATTTTTTGGCTTTTAAAGTCCAAAATATTTTTTTTTAATTATTGGGTTCCATGACCAAGAAAAAGAAATTATTTAAAACTTTTATATGTCTCCTTTTGAGTCGGGTGAGGGAGCAGGGGGATATTACTGCTTGAAGGGGGTTCCCTCCCTCTGCTGCTTCTCAAAGAAAGCTTGCCTTGTTTTAGATGTTTTACTTCTGCCTGTCTCCATAGAAAATATTAGGGATATGGGGTCTGGTATTCATTTTAAGTTCCCAACAGAGTATGATCAATGAAACTTTAAATAAAGCAGCTGTGAGCAAGCATGTTACTTAGCTGTTGAAGTTAAAAACATGCTTAACAAAAATAGAGCATAATCATTTGGTGAGGGTCCTTATTCCCTCTTTCAGAAGCCTGCATGATGTTGTCTTGTGGCTGATGCTTCACAGTCACCCACAGCAGATCTTGCCTGAATTTTTGTTTGTGTACCTACCTACATACTAGAGCATGGAGCCTACTAGATCATGAAGCACTCAGCTATTACATAGCCATGGCTACTTTTACCTTTGAAATCAGGGGTGTCTGACAGTTTAAGCACAAAGCTACCTTTTTTCCCCTTAAATGTGAAAAGAATTTGGTAAAACAGAAACCCCTTAAAATAGAGAGTGACTTTATTTTTTAAGTAATTTTTTTTTCTTCTTTTATTTTTCGAGCTTTGGGGAAAAAAAAACCCACCCAAAATAGAGCCAAATGAAGCCCCAGTGAAGCTGTCTGGAACACTTTAAGTTTCCCTGTACACAGTTTGGTCACTGCATGTTACACTCTAAGTGCAGAGCTTGGCAGTGTTTTCCCTGAGTCACTATTCTTGTCCGCCATGAAGCTGCCTGGAGAGCCAGTCTTTATGTCCATATTTCCATCTGAGTCAGACAGCTGAGCTTGGGGCATGGAGAGCACTTTTACCAGACAGGGGATTCATTTTCCTTCCTCTCTCAACAGCGCAGCCCGGAGCAGCAGAGGCTGATAAGGCCAGCTTTGTAACATGAATTCAGCCCTGCCTGACAAAGAGTTCTCTGGGCTGTCAGGAGATACCCTCCTATCAACAGATGAGGAGGAGGGGTGGGAGGCACCCATGGAAGTAGCGACATATTTAAGCATTGTGATAGTTACAATTTTTATTAGCTGTTATTGCAGTTGAGTCTAAGACACAGGAAAAACAGAGGAAAGGTGATATAAGAGCAATGAAATGATCATAGACTGGAAGGACTTCCAAGGAAAGATGAGAAATGATAAATACATGTATCTCAGCTGCACAGGGACAGCTAAGGAGGGCTGATCTTACCATGCAGAGGAAACAGTACCCAGGGAGGAAAAGAGAGTCTTTAGCCTACTTCAAGGGCTTGTAACTCAATGTGACAGGAGGTATTTTGAAATGTAAATATGGGTTAAACAGAGAAAAAAACCTGCTCCTTGTAATGACATTTGTTAAACTGAAGTAATTTCCCGCAAGGAGCAGCAGAAGCTCAGGCTCTTGGCTTGTCTGTATGCTGGGGAGGGGATGTATTTTCCTGTGCTTTAGGAAGGGCAAGAGGTGGTAGTGAAGGAGACATGGGAAGTACTGAACGATGGACTGACCTGCCAGGTTCTTTGTCTTCCAGCTTTCTGCCTGTCGGAAATAATGGCCCGTGCCTGTTACTTATCCTATGTGCCATTCAACGCTTGAATAGTAACAAAAGAAAACTCTTCTGCTTGTGGATGTGCTGGGAATTAGCAAACTGGGGATGCTGGAGGGTTATGTAGCAGTATCATTATTAGACCCTTGGAAAAGCTGATGTGGCTTTATTTAATGCACTGTGCAGCTCAGGGGGCTGCATGAGAGATGCCTTGGATGTTTCAGAGCTGCAGAAGTGGTGCCAAATAGAAAAGAGATTTGCACAATCATGTCTTTTGTTGCCGGCAGACACACAGTCAGGACACTGTGGTGGCTAAACGCTTAATTCTAGAGCAATAGGTGCAATATGTGCTTTTGAATGCATATGTGGGGGGTCGGGGGGAGGGGAGAACAAATAGATAAAGTGCCTATTCCCCAAAACACTTAATCTTACTAAAACATTTTAAAACGTGATTTAAACAATAGACTTTCTGGCCATTGCATTCGTGAGCAAAGCCCAAAAAATGTCAGAACAAAGAATTTATCTTTATGAGAAGGGATATCCTCAGCTCAGTGCTGAAAATAGTAGCACAGTCACTCATCTGAGTGTAGCATTTGGGAAGGCAGCTGCACAGTCAACATTTCCTTATGGGAGATTACGCCAGTTCCTGTGCCAAGAGAGCAGACATTTTGGACCAAGAGCCGTGGAAGGAGCAGAGCTAACACAAAAAGATTCACTGGCAGGACCAGACACCAGCACCGCTGGCCTTGTCCTCTGCAGTGTCCCAACAACCCTGCAGCACCTGCACTTGTTTTCTAAGCTGAAGCAGGAAAAGTTCTGTTCCTCTCTGGCTCGGCAGGGAGAAGCCACACTCTGTCAGGTCCAGCACATGGTGCTGGCAAGCCCAGGGCAGTGCAGGTTCTGCTGGTGAAACATCTGGGAAAAAAAGCTGCCCCTTCTCTGGAGCAGGCAGCACCTCTGCCACTGCCTTGTAATGGTCCTTGTGCCCAAACTCTGAGCTGGAGGAACACCCTGTCTCTGAGATTGAATGTTTAATTAAGTTCTGGCACCAGGTTAGCAGGATGGTAGATAATTAACATGGACAGATGTGGGACTGGGAACCACGCTGAGATACCAAGCCACTCCGTGTGAACCTAGTGCCTGCCTAGAAACTTACTGCCCAATCTAACTAACCATATTAGTAAACTGCTGAAGGAGGCAAAGGTTTGATAATGCTGGCGAGCTCTGTGTGCTGCCTGTGCTTCCCTGGCCCCAGCTAGGTGACAACCAGCCCTCAGATGCCTACTGAGGTGACTGAAAATGGGAGGCAATGCTGGAGACATCTCTGACCTTGGGTTACTGCGGCTTTGCACACTGATGTCAGGGCTCTGAGATTAAACCTGGTGCGAGCTGACCCTACGCAGAGATTAGAATTCAAACAAATCCATATGCTTAACAATTAGGAAATGCATGTGAAGTCCTCCCCTGAGCCTTTCAGCTGTTGCACCCTGAGGACTGTCCCACCTCGGCCTCTATATTTGCTGATGTCGATCACTCCTTAATGCCTGCAGATGAGAGTGCTTTGTAGCACCAAACACTCCCTTGCTGATGGAGTGCTTCTTGGAAAAGAGCCTATGTATGAGCTATGTATAAGCTAAAATCTGCCGAATCTTCTCTTACACTTAAACAACCTTCCCAGCACTTGTGGCTGCAAAGGAAATATTCAGGGAATTGTCTTCTTGAGGGCTTGGCTGGCTAGCATTATGAGCTTGGGGAAGGGTGAATTCCAGTGTCCTCACTAATTATTCTAGCTTTATGTCATTATACTTGTCACATAGATCATGGTATAGTTTAAAGCTCAAGGTCCTGATGTTACATGGTGGCACGGTGCCCAGCAGGGAAAGAGCACTTCAGATACAGTTCTCTCATGTGCATATGGTGATATATGGATCTAGTTAGTACCCCTCTGACAACAGAGCCCTGTCAAGGGGAAAGAATGATAGTTCTAGTTTAAAAAAACAGAATAGTTGCTATTACAGTAGCCCTGAAAGTTAAGTTGGTAAAACAGGAGGAGACAGCAAAAAGTGTGAGAAGCTGGGAGCAGAAACCTCCTGAAACAAGTCTGTCACTGAATTGACTGTAGCAACAAATCACATCTATAGAAAAACCATGTATACCTGTATCTTTAGGCAATATGAAAAGAAAGACCTCTGTATTGGTATGGGTACTTTCAAAGAGTTATAATGCTTATATACACATATTCAAAGTAATTATAGTGGCAAAAAATTTCCATGCAAGCTAGCCATAATTGCTGGATGGTTAAACAGTCATGAAATAACAGCTTGATTTTCAGCAACATCTGTCAGAAGGCTGGAGAAACCAGGATGTCATACATCTATGTAAGATTTGTCCTTTCTACTTTGTGTTTTAACCTGTAATGTGACATCTGTTTTAAACAGTTTCCTGTGATTACAGCTTAGTGACAGTTTTCCTGGACTGTGCAAGTATACGGTATAATGTTTTAAAGTTGTTCTTCCTTAGTGTAACAGTTGACTAAAAATAAGGAAGAAAACCACCAGTGATGGGACATGTACTATCCTTCCCAGACTTGAAAAGCATGTGAAAAACAGGTGAGATGAACATGACAAGACACAGCATTGGTAACACTCCGGCCTTCCACAAAGGTTTGACCTCTACTCCCTAAAGATAGCGCAAAGCAATATATACTGCTCTTCATGAACTGTGTGGCTTTGTGAGGTAAGGAAACTGAGCTTATTGTTAAATCTTACCTTACTGTCATTCTGCTGTTCACTTCGTAACTTGACCCTTAAATATCACACCCACTGTTGCTACATCCCAAAATAGGTTTTACCTGTTTCTGCAATGTCAGTGTATTTACTGAGTTATTTTCAGATTGCAGTCTGCTTTAGCTCAAGCCTTCATAGACACTGCTGCTTCCTAAGTGGGCATTTCTGGTTTGTACTGGTGGATTAGACACAGTCTGCCCTTGTTTTTGAATAATTTCTTTGGTTTCTGAGATTCATTTCAAATTTTTCTTCCTGTCTTCAGTGTGTTTGAAACTCTTCCCACACTGATTCATCTGCATGTTTTAACACTGCATATTCTAATCTGTTTAACAAATTATTAATGCAGGTGTTGAATGATCCTCTCCCAAGAAGAGATCCCTAAGTCCCCGAAGGAAATGTCCCCAGGTTTGTCAAGGAGCTATTTTGAATGCAAACTCTGAAAAAGTTGTGCTTTCAGCTTGGCATTTTCCTATTTGCTTTAAAAAATGGACTAAAAGATTTATTATAGTCAGGTTTAACACTTCTCTCTTCCCCCCCCTTGCCTGATAGTTTAGTTATTCCAGTAAGGAGTATTGGATTCATTTGAAAGAGCTTGTTCTTGACTGCCTGCTTTGTTGGCATGAGCAGCTTACCACTTTGCTGAATGAAAGTATAAACTGATGATTTAATCTTTTGTTCCACTGCCTTCCTGGCCTTTGAAGTCTGCCAATCAAAAAATCACTGCACCACCAGGAAATTAGGCATTTGGTATGGTGCTAGAGATCTCTCAGCTTTGTTTGTTCAAAACAGAGGCACAGTATGCTTTAAGCTGCTTGGAAATGTAATGGCAGACCATGGTCATGAGTGCAGTGGTTGTGTTTGGGGGTACATCTAACATTAAGTTAAATCAGAAAGGGGCTCAGGTGACTTTCAGGAAAGGTCTGAAAGAGCCAGGCGAGGAAGGACACATGATCCTGCAGAAGATCTCCTGTCACCCTCTGACAATTTATAAATATCTTTGACCCCATCAGGTGTTTTTGTCACAGTCTACAGCGTGCTCTCACAGTGTTGTGAGATTTCCTCACGTGTTCACATTCAGTGTCTAAACACAGTGACCCGGTGTAAACTTATTCTGATCATTCAAATATTAACCCAAGGAGGAAAAAAAATAATCTTCTCCACTTTGTACCTGTAATCTTCCTGTTGGACCAGGTTCCAGCTGTCTGTCTGCAGCTGGCATAAGTTCTGCATTAAAGCTAACCTAAACTTTGTTGCACATACTAGATAACGTAAAAAATGTGATGGTGGGTAATGACTTATCACTGTCAAATCTCTACTGGGATGTGATCTGATGTGATGATGCACATTCTGATGTCCATCTGCCTTAACTGCTTCACATAGTGGCAAACTGCAGAGTCATAGACAATGCCTGCCCCTTATCCTAAGAGGGGGTGATCAGTTCCTGCCTCTACTGCTTTTTCCTGAGCCACAGCCATTAGCACAGCCCTGAACAGAATCACCTGAACTCGAAAGTCTGCAAATTCAGTGATGAGCTACAGATCCCTGTGTATCTAAGGTACCTCCAGGACTAACTAAATACTGCTGCTGAGGTACAATTAATAGGATGTTAGTTTTTATGTTTGGCTAAGAAAGATGAGTGTGAGGAACTCTATCCAAGGGGTTCTGGCAGGAGCCAGCTGTAACCAGGCTAGTTTGGCAGGGAGGATCTGTTTGGGCTGTGGAAGAGTAGACCTCAGTCATGCTCCCTAACTCTCCTGACTGCTCAGTAACACAGCATCAGTACAGCATATTTTGCGCTGAATTACACACTGGTGAAAAAAGAATTCTACTGCTAAATATATTGCTGGATGGTGGGCAAGGACTCTCAGCCTGACACCAACATATAAGAAATCTGTATTTTTAGATTTGAATAATTCGAAAAGCTTAGCTTTCCTGAAAGGTGGAAAAATAGAAAAAAACCACCAGCGACAAACTGATTTCCAAATGTCTGTTATTCTGTTATTTCTAGGTAAATTTCCAATTTTTTTTCCAAATATTTTGAAGAAAAGCAATTGGTGCTCAAAGATTAAATTATCTATTTATTTTTGCCATCTCCTTGAGACTTTTGCAACTCTTGAGGCCTCATTGCTGCTACTTTTAAGATAGCTACACTTAATCTAGCAGTAACAGAAATATGTTAGTTTAGTTAGTCATGGAAAAAAAGGATAGAATAGGTGTACAGTAAAGGAGAAAGTAAAGAAAGGTAGAGGGAATTAAAATGGATAACCTCTGTGAAAGTAAAAAATATATTCACCAGCAGGAGAGGATGCAAGCTACATTTCTGCTTCCATTCACAGCCCTCCTGCAGAACTGGGCAAGTGCTGAATCTTTGGCTACATGGCTTATCTAGCAACTTCACTGTGGACCTGAGAGATGGTATTTTTTTGCAGAGGGTCTTCAGCAATGGCAGGTAGAGTCTCTGAATTGGAGCCTCTCTTTTGAACTCTCTCACTCCTCCTTTTTTTTTCCTGTTTCCTCCTCCTCCCTGGTTTAAAGCTTTCTGTAGGATGAGACCATAGAAACTTCTTGTCTCCAGAGCATCCTCCAGCAAGTTATGCCAGAGGTCTACTACCAGTTAGTGAAGAACCACCTCCTTTTACATGTTTTGACTTGGACTTCATTAGTTTAATTTTATGACCTTTTTTTTTTTTCAGTAAGAGACAGCAAAGAGTTAATCCCTATCCACTGTTTTCCACAAGCAGTATCAGACATTAATAGTGTCTGGGTAGGACTTTGTTTCACCTCTCATTTAGTCTTCTGCTGCCTTGTGACCTTTTCACTTTCAAACAGCAACTGTATTTACCTAGTTACCTTGATGAATTAACTAGGAGGATTTCAGCCTGCTTTTGTAGCTCTCAAAAAACCGGAATTGCAGGGAAGGTAGGAGTGTGGATAGTGGGCTCGCCAGAAGCAATAGTAACAAGCCCTAGGTGGTCTTCAAACAACCTCAAGCCAAAGGGAGAAATACTCCGCCCTCTATACATAAATCTCAGAGAAACTAGGTAGGAATGAGATGTGCTTGCTCATGACCCTCACGTGAGAAGCCCATGTGAGTAAAGGAGTGTGACCTTTATGTCATAAACAGACTTAGGTAACACGGGAATGTTTTAAAGAGCGAGAGTTGTGTCCTGGATCCCCTCCTGATTTTGCTTCTTTTCTCACGATGTTCAGATAATGACATGCAGAGAAGAAATTCCTGCTTTGCAGTAACAAGAATAAGGCCTCTTAGGCTGCAGTTTTGCACTACTAAAATGAACAGCTTTTCCTTAAAAGGGCACTCCCTGCCCCTTCCTATTCTCTCTGTTCAGTACTAACCTTATTTTCATCCCTCTACAAGCTGGGAGTTAAACCTTCAGAAATCTGCTTGCTGCCTTTTCCAGTACTAGTTTTTGCTGGTTTTGCTTTGTGCACAAGCTCACTGTGCAGACTGGAGAACATCAGTGTTGACAGGAACAGAACTGCATGTTTCCAGGGTGGTACCTCTAAAAGCACTGTAACTCATTATGAAATCAGCAGTGTTAAATGTTAGCACATCTGAATGTATCTTCTTTGGCCAGCAAAGGCTATGATCCGCAGGGATAACCACAAGCATTGTCTTTCATTGCTCAGAGTCCTCCCTGTACTGCAGATTCTCTTGTGTGTCCATCACCCTGGCTTTTCTCATGGATGCAGCTGCTCTGCAGATGGAAATACACATCTTTCTAACACGAGAGAAACGTGGGCAATGCAACAGTCGCCCTTGCCAAACACAGTAGCCTTTTTCATCATTGCCTGTGTGCAGCAGAAATCACTTTCCCAGTTCGGGGACTCTGCATGCTGTTGCAGTTTCAGGAGTGAGTGTGGGGGCAGTCATGTAAAGCTGTGATGTCAGTGACATCACATGCAATATTGTTCCAGGGAAATTTGCGTCCGTGACTAAGCATGAAAAAGAGAAATTCATCCCATAGAGGTCATTAATAACAGACCCTGGGTGTAACAAAGATGGTCCACAAGGGGCAGGGACAGGGGGTAGGACTTGGGGCAGCATGAGACTCCAGGTAGCATGGGATTCTAGGTGACAAATCAGGGAAATGCTATCAAAAGGATCATGCTATCATCATCTAAATGCACCAAAAGGGGCAGCCTGATGCAGCTACAACTGCTGGCTCTTTGTATAATGCCAGCTGATCTACAGACAAATCTGGCAAGGACAGTCACAGAGCCAACCTATTAGACCTCTATCTGTATTGGAAAACTAATGAGTGTATCTTCAACTTCCAGATGCCTTCAGCATTTCAAATAGCCCTTGGCATAATCCACCGTTTTTACTGCAATCACCTAGAAGCCAAGCTGTGATACAATTCTGTAGAGTTATGTAAAACAGAGATGAAGCTCAGCTGTCTACCTTGTGATTACACACTTGGTGACAAATGAGGATGCAAGCAAATCAGGAGCACTTCACATATTTTTCTCCTCATTCTTTGCTCATCACGGCCTGTTTCTGCAAGACTTTGCTTACTCTCGCACCCGCCTGGCATACAAGCACAGCACAGCTTCTTACTGTTGTGTACTGGATGAGTAAAAGAGCCCCGATGGTTGTATTTAACCCACCAACTCAGCTTTATGACAGCCCCGTGCTACACTTGACTGCAGCCCCGCAATTGTTTACGCCGTCCCTGCAGCCCAAAATGGCTCCCGCAGAGTGACGCAGCCGCGGCCCCGCCCTGCCCTGGATCCCTCGGGGGGCGGGGCCGCCGCCTGGGCCAATGGCCGCGCGGGCCGGCGGTGACGCGCGGGGCCGCCTCCATTTCCAGGCGCAGCGCCGGTGTTGCGCAGCAGTCGGAGCCGATCGCCGACCGAGGAGGGTGTACCGCACCGCGCCCGCCGCACCGCACCGCGCCCGCCGCGCCGCACCCCGCCACACTTCGCACCCGCCCGGCTTCGTCCTCACCGAGACCCGCAGCCCAGGTTCGTGACAGCCCCTGCGACTTCCCTGCGGAGCGGAACGCCCGGGGAACTCAGCGGGCGGGGTGCGGCGCAGGGCGCTTCTGCCGCCTGCCCGGCCGGCGCACGGCGCACGGCCGGCGTTGTCGCCGCGCCGTTTCGCTCGGTGCGGGCTGCGGCGCGGTCGATGCCGCAGCCGGGTGCGGCACGGCCGCCATTTTGTGGCGGAGCGATGGCGTCGGCTTTTCTTCCCCGGCTCGGCGGGGGCGGGGCCGCGCTGCAGCGCCGCGCTCCCATTGGCGCGGGCTGAGGCGGTGTCCACCCGGCGCTCTCCCATTGGCCCGCGGCGGGGGAGGGGCCGGCGCGCGGCGCAGTGCGGCAGCGGCGGGCGGTGCTGAGTCACGGGCCGGGCCTGACGCGCGGTGTCCTCGCAGCAGCGCCGCGCACTCACGGAACGCAGACAGCCATGAGCGGCTGCCGTGTCTTCATCGGGAGGCTGAACCCGGCCGCCAGGGAGAAAGATGTGGAGAGGTTCTTCAAAGGATACGGCCGTATCCGCGACATCGACCTGAAGAGGGGGTTCGGGTTTGTGGTGAGTGCGCCCACCTTCTCCTCCCCCTTTCCCAGTCCTGCAGGGTCCCTCGCCCTCGGTGCTCGCTCGCATTTGATGTGCACGACGCTACTTCTAAAAAAACCTTGTTAGCGTGCCCGTGGAGGCGTGCTGCGTGACAAATAAGCATCTGTTCATTTACACTTTCGTTGTGGTGGTTTTGCAGGAATTTGAGGATCCAAGGGATGCAGACGATGCTGTCTATGAATTGGATGGAAAAGAGCTTTGCAGTGAGAGGTGAGGTATCCTATTTCATGGATATGCCATCTTGTATATCTAAAATAACCAGTGAGTCAGTTTTAGCTTGTGTTGCATAATCAGTACTGTTCAAACTATTTTGTGTTTGTTTGGTCTGTGTGTCGTTCCCCCCCAATTACTGCAACAGAAGAATTATTGGAAGAAGAAAAAAATGTAAACATGTGGTTTTCTGTGTTTTTCTTTTCCCAGGGTGACAATAGAGCATGCCAGAGCACGCTCGAGGGGCAGAGGCAGAGGGAGGTACTCTGACCGTTTCAGTAGCCGCCGGCCACGCAGTGACAGGAGGTACGTGTAGCTTTGAACTGAGGCAGTTTCAAGAAAAGGAACACTGTGGACTCATCCCATCCAAGAACTTGAGCTGGAATGAGCTACTAAAAGGTGTTATTTGTCTTTTTAGTCAGTCATTTGATGTGGCAGTAGGAGATGCAGGGTTACGGAGCTGCTCACATATGCTTGTCACCTTTATGCTCCTTCCTGAAAGTACTTATTGCCTGTCCTAGTTTGCTCTGGGCATTACGTAGTTCAGCTTGTAGTGCTAATGATGATATGCCAATACTGGCTCTTGGTACAGCCTCACTTAATATTAAAGCGATTATATATTGTTTACTGATAAAAGTAAACAGTATATTGTTTGTTTATATTGAATTGTTTGTTTCCAAACAGAAATGCCCCGCCTTTAAGAACAGAAAATCGCCTCATAGTGGAAAATTTGTCTTCCCGAGTCAGCTGGCAGGTTTGTTGAAACACGATTAACTATTTTGATTTCATTTAAAGGATATGTTGTGTAATGTTGTTTCTTTGTAAAATAATTAATTAAAATTAAATCTAAATTATTAAAATGTTTATTAATTAATGTGATTTTTAGTGTAATATAAATATTTTGAATGAAAACTAGTTAACTTAAATTTATAATAATAATTTATGTATTTGAGGATATATATTTACTTTTTTCTTGTTTTTAAAATCCATTTTAACCACATATTAAACCCTTTATTTGCCAGCCTATCTGTGTCGTTGGCCTTATGACGAGGAGTGCCTGTGGGTTATCCTAATCGTTCTGTCTTGGTCACTCTTGGTCGGGCCTGGTTGACTTTCCAGTCAGCTCCTACAATGTCACTTGGCCACCTCTAGATCTGTGTTTGCCGGTCTAGACGTAATCGATGCACTCCTTAAAGTGCCACATTGCAGCGATCCCAGAGCGTTAACGAGATCTGATTCCTAAGTTGAGAGCTGTTCTTCCTGTAACGCTTCCGAATAACGAGGTCCTGGTCGAAAAGAGTTGAAAGATACGAAATTAGGTGGTCGTTGGAATCCTGATCGCAGTAAAGTGGTCCTTGGTGACATCAAGCATAGAGAATGTCTGGATCCATCCATAGTCTCCTGATAGGGAGGGCAGTGCGATTAATGGCTTCCATCGACTGGGTAGTGTTCGTCAAGTGGGTGGCGAAGAGCCAGTCGGGCATATGTCATGACGGTATCTCCGGTCGCTTAATGCAGTTTGCTGCTTGGCTAGCCTAGGGAATTGTTAATGAAGGTAAAGTAAACTATATTTTTAATGACATATGGGGCACAAAATAATTGGCGTTTTGTAAATGTAATTCTGTACTCGTATAAGATTTGTAATGTAAATGGACTCTGAAATAGTCCAAAAATATATGGGTAGTATTTCACACTCAGTCCCGTATGTATACAAATGTACTCTTCTATTTCTTTCTCTCTCTCTCTTTCTCTCTCTTTGTTATTTAATCTGTAAAATCGCTATAGCCTAATATTTACCTTAATGTTAAGACACTTTACTAGCATTTTGCTTAAAGCAATGTGCTTTTTTTCATTTATTTCGTGCCCTGATACAGATAATTCAATATTGATAGAATACAAGTATGGCAGTTGCCATGTTTGTGATTTACCTAACATCTTCTCTTTCAGTAGTCATAAGATTCTTTTGTTTGTTTTAAACTACTTTTGTATAGATAAGCAATAATTTCACTTCAGTGCATAACATAAGTGGTCTTGTGTTAGGATCTCAAAGACTTCATGAGACAAGCCGGGGAAGTAACCTTTGCAGATGCACACAGGCCTAAGTTAAATGAAGGGTAAGCTTCTCCAATCACCTCTTGAAAGCTGTAGAGCAACACCTTTATGTGTAATGTTTGGGGAGGGAAGCTGGCTACTTCCAGCGTCAGCAGCTGGTCATGGTTTAATTTCACTACCCTTTGAAAATGCATTTGGTATTTGGGGAGTGGAATTTTTCATGCTTAAGTGATGACAAGTGATGTTTACACTGAGCGGTGTGTTTTTTGGTTTGGTTTTGGGTTTTTGTTAATTTTTTTCCCCATTTTTTCACCGCTGTCAATTGTGCTCGTGTTTATAAATACAACTTGTAATAGTGATCTTTGTGTTTGGGGATTTTTTTTCTGTTTCCTGTAGGGTGGTTGAATTCGCCTCTTACAGTGATTTAAAGAATGCTATTGAAAAGCTTTCTGGTAAAGAAATTAATGGAAGGAAAATAAAACTAATTGAAGGCAGCAAAAGGCACAGGTATGGATTTCTGTTTTCTTAAATAATGCTTAAATATTCACGGAGAAAACCTTGAAGTCAGTGACCAGGCAGCTGAACTGGAGCCCAGTGAATTGCCTGGTTATTGCCGTGGTCCGTGGGTTTCGCTGCTCACGCTGTTGCTCCTCGTTTCCGCAGTAGGTCCAGAAGCAGGTCACGGTCGCGCAGCAGAAGCTCATCGGGGTCTCGTAGCCGTTCTCGTTCCCGCAGCCGCAAGTCTTACAGCAGGTCACGGAGCAGGAGCCATAGCAAGTCTCGGTCAGTTAGTAGATCTCCAGTGCCAGACAAGAGCCAGAAACGTGGCTCTTCCAGCAGATCAAAATCTCCATCATCTGTGGACCGGCAGAGGTCTAGATCAAGGTCCAGATCTGTTGACAGTGGCAACTGAACTATTAAGTAACTTGCCTTGGGGGCCCTTTTTTAAACCATACTTGCTAAAACTTGTGGTAAGTATGTGACTTTCTGTAGGGAAGGGTTTTGATGGGGAGGGAGGGGAGGGATGGGAGAGCTTTGTAGATGTGGACCATGGTGGGAAGGGTTATTGACTAATTGTATTAAATGTTTTTTGATAACCCTTTTCTTGCTCACATTTTTTTGTGAATGTCTGAAGTGTATAGTTTGTGTATATTGGCAGAGCTCTTTATAACTAAAGCAGACAAATTTTTTGTACTCAAGAAAAGTCATCTGAACGCTTAATTCTCAGTATATTCAACTGTGAATAGCAACTCAAAAACGTTAGTTTAATATCAAACTAACAGCTTTAGGCATCCAAGAGCTCCTATATGTGCTGTACATAAAGCTTTATTTCAGAGGGTATTTTTTTGTGCTTTTGAGACGTTGTTTCAGTTATAGGTCAGCAGATAAGTGCTGGTTGGTACTGGTAATAAAACTTTATTTTAAAATATTTTCATTTAATATGACTTGCACTACACTAAGAAAATGCCCATTTCACTGCCCTGTGGTAATAATATTCTATGAAGCACTCTAATTCTTGATACCTAAGAATGAAATAGCTGAAATAAAGTATAAAGAAACATTTCTGTGTCTAGTTTGTTCTTAGTGTTAATAAAGTGTTTGTACTTGCATTATTAAAATGTTTCTTAAAGGTGGGTCTGTGGCAAAGTGATGACTGTTTTGGGCGTGGGGGAAAAGTGGCGTCCTTTTAAATACATCGTGCAATGTCCTTGGATGTCTCTGTGTTCTGAAATAAGAACAATTATGCTGTCGCTGTTCATGGCAAAAAATAGAACAGATGAGTCATTTAGCTTTTAATCACTTTGGATTATAAGCGTGGAATGTTAAAGATGGATGTAGGCAGCATACTTCATTAGTGTGTGTGTGCAGATGCTTATGAGAACATTGAGATAAACCATTTTTATAGGCATTAGTCCTCATTCTGAGGCAAGAGGCATTTTTAAGTTGGTGGGTAGAAGTACATCAGTGGTTCCCTGCGGTTTTGTGCTGTAGTGTTTGTACCTTCTCGGGGCAGCAGTTCTCTGCAATCCCCGCGTTTCTCAAGCCCTCACCCACAAGAGTTCTTTAGAATTTAATTTTAAAAATAATGTTTTCTTTATTAAGTGCTTTACAAAGCTATTCTAGTAATCTGCTGAAACCTTTAAGAAGATCTTTGTAGCCTAGGCTTGGATTTGGATAGATCATAGGAAATGCAAGGGGATTCCTTTCAGAACGAGTTCTGGCCTCTGCAGCCCTGCTGCCTTTTCTCCCTTCTGTTGCAGAGTCCTTGTGTACTGAGCTAATGGAGTACCGGCCACTGCTGGGAGCAGGCATGGAGAGGGGCTCAGATCCATACTTAACTGGATCGTTACTAGTCAGCTTTGGAGAACGGGAGGCTTCATTCTCAGAGGCTTGGGATCAGATGCTGGATCACCGCAAGAGGTGTGGAAGAAAAGGGCTTTAACTTCCGGGGATAAAGGCAGTATTGACACGGGGATGGAAGGTTAGGTGTGTTAAGAGCTTAAGTGAGTTGATCCGGCTTACTTGGGTTGATGATGGGCATCTGTGTCCAAGTGGGACTTTGCTTCAACTGGAACCGAAGTAGCTGAAGGCACCTGATGATCGGAAAGGGGTGGGATGTCATACTCTCTCTCAGGCTAAACATGAAATACTGTCTGCTCTTTAAATAGTTGTCCTGAATTCTTTTTTAAGCTGCACCGCTTGCTTGCCTTGCAAGTGGTGTGAGCAGGTGTCTGCGTTTTCCCTGGGGAGCTGGCTGTTGTGATGAGGAGCTTCCATTTTAAAACAAACTCCCAGGCTTTGCATTATGGGGGACTATGTTGACCTCTGGCCAGAAATGATGGTGTTATTCAGTGTAGATTCTTGGCACGAGCCTGTTTATCCTTAGTTAAGCTGGATTGCTTGAGTTTACAATGCATACTTTGGGCATTGGAGGTGTTAGTGCCAATCTTCAGGAGTACTGCTTAGTGTAGTGTGACCATAGCTGGGTGGTGTCCTTATCAGGCAGGGCGTTGAGTGCACTGACTCCAATAAAAGGAGGTACATTCAAGGGTCATCTGCTCTCAGAGGTGTGGCTTGCTGGTCACTGACTCAACACATAAAGGCAGCCACAGTCATGGTTTTTGTGGCCTCTGCTGTGTGGAGAGAGTTGCTCGGGGTTTGGAAGATGGGAGCGCCCAGCAGTCCACAGGCTGCTCGGCTGTGCACTGAATCTTGCTGGTTTCTGCACGGAGAAACTTTCACACGTCATTTTGGGTCTTTGTTAGAGAAATTACATTAATCTTCAGTGATGTCTTCAGCAGCCCCTTTCAACGTGTGCCAGTGGGACAGTTACAGGTAAGTGAAATTAAAAAAGGGAACTGATGTGGGCAGTGATTTTCATAGAGGCAAAATGGGGGGCAGTCACTTGGGACTGTGGCCCTAAGCTGTCTCAAAGGGTTGTCAGAATGACTTGGAAGTCACTGGTCTCCTTTATGGTCTGGCAGGGAGAGGCTTAGTCTGGAGCAAGGTCTTCAGAAAACAATAAGATGGGTGCAGTTAGATCTGTGGCAATCCCTTTATCTGGTGTAAAATGAGCATATAGATCAAAGTCCTACACAGAACTGCTGGAGACCTGTGAGCTGGCTGCAGAAAGTGGAGCTCAGAGGGTTGTGATAACAGCTGTTGCAGAATCCATCTATTTTTTCCCTGGTTTCCCACTATTTCTGCAGGGTCTTGACACTGGTTTCATTTTTTGAGCAATAACTGTGTCCACACCTGCAGACAACATGCTGCATCTGAAAAAAGAGAAAAATGTGAGAATAAGCAGTTCTGAAACCAGGTTATGGAAAGATTGTGACACAGCTACAGTTTGTACTGCTGGGTGATTTAAAGCAAGAGGAAGGAACTCCTTCCAAAAGACAGAAGCCGTGTTGTTTCCAGTGATTTATGATTTGGAGCCTAGAAAGCCACCTTTTTTTTACTGTAGTCTCATAACCACCTGCATGGCTGTTTCGAATGTCAGCTGCTTTGCAGTGAAGGCACACCTGAGGATCCAAATGAGGGCAGGTTTTTTTCCCCATTGGCAGTTACCCTTCTGCATAGCTATGAAATGTGGTAAAGTGATCCTGCAGCAGCTCTGTAGCAGCTACTCTGCTGCTTCTTTGTTCCCAGGGACTGCAGAAATCTGGATTGGAAGCATCAGAGGGGTGACTGGTGGAGGATCTCATTAGGCAGTGCATTCCTCAGCCATCGATGCACGTAAACAGCTAAACATTGGCATTATGGACCTGCTGAAGTTGGAGAAGAGTCTACCTTACATCTATACTAATATTATATATATTTTTAAATTAAGTTTTGAGCTCTTTATGTA
>JAWWLV010000179.1:28994923-29023691 GCA_035041135.1 Platyrinchus mystaceus | reverse complement strand
GGCTTGGACAATGGCAGTGAGGTCCTCAGGACGTAGGTTTGTTTCGAGTGACCTTCTCTTAGATGGATGGCCTTAGTTTTGTAAGAGGTGAGGAAAGGGTCAAGACAAGCAACTAAGTGTCACTGCCCACTGCCTCAGCAGCACCTGGAGCCCCTTCCTCAGTGCAGCTCAGGTTTTTAGAAATTACAGTGTTCTAATGCTCTCACCTTTGTCTTTGCAGGGCTGTAGAAGAATATTTCCATTACGCTGATAGTTAAAAAAAATGCCTGCTAGTTGTTTATTGTTCAAGCATTCCTGCTGCTTCCCTGTATTTAATGGAGGAAACGCCATGGGAGCCAAGGGAGAAACTGGTCAAGAGAAGCAGAATAAATTAGGATCATTGTTTCACCCTGGTTCATCCTGGGACATCCAATTGTTTCACGTGGGCATTGGAGCTGGGTGTTTGCATTCAGGTATGGCCAAGAGAGTTGGATTTCAGCTCTAAAGCTGCTGCTTCCTTTGGTGGGATGTGGGAGGTGGGTTGGCTGAAGGGCATGGCTGGAGAAAGGAGCATGCTCCCATGCAGAGGGGCTGGGTGTTGTGTGGGCATACTGCTGGTAGCCTGCCAGGGCTGCTGCTGACCTGGTGGCCACGTACCTACCTCTGTTCAGAGGAAGCTTTGGCCTCGGAGAAGCTGCCTGTTTCATCCCTAGGCAAAGCAAGCCTTTTCCTCCCTTCAGTCGCTTCCTGGAAGGTCTCAGTTCCTAAAAGGTGAACTTCCAGCTATTCTTCAGGTGTTCCCCGCTTTTTCTCTCTCAGCTCCTATGTGCCCCAGCAGCCAGCCCCCGGCGCAAGGGCTGCGTCTCCGCGCGGGGCTGCGCGGAGGGTCCTGCCCGGCTCCCGCCGCTGGAGGGCAGCGGCCGCATGCCCAGCGCCCCGACGCTCCCCGCGGGGAACAGACCTCCTGAAACAGCAGTCTCACCGCAGATTCCTTAGATCGTCTTTATGAGGTCAGATAGTCCCAAATTCAGAGATATGGCCTAATACGACAGGCATCACGGGACACAACAAACCAGAGGCTTTAAAGGAGGCATTTAAAAAATGAATAAGAAAACGTATACAAGTTTGCAGACTTCCTATTGGAGCTCAAAATGAGGCTGTGTTGTGGACTTCCTTTTTTAAAAGGAGTTAGTACCTGCTGGGACACAATGCCAGCATCTGCCTGGTTTAGTGACATTTATTTTAAACAGTCAGAGGTGGAGATGCTTTACCCTGCGTAATTTTACTGATGGCTTCATTCCAGCCAAAGACCCAAAGTGGACTCTGTAGTGTCCGCTGGAGCATATTCCATTTGCTCAGCAGTGAAAAAGAAGCTTACTTTGATGTCTCTTCTCTGTGTTACGGAGGGTGTTTTAAATTTGAGTTTGCTGGCCAGGTGGACATTATTTATACCTCAAGCAGCATGGGAAGCTCTAGAGAAAGAAATGCTGCTATTATAGCAGTGCACTCAATCTTCCTCAGAATTTCTAGAGCGAGGCTTTCCACCAGCACTGGAAACTGCCAAAGGGCCTTGGTGGGAGGGAAGGCTCCTGCCCCATCCTTTCAATGGTGTTACTACCCTAAGGGATTTGCTCCAGACAGAGAGCTCTGCTTCTGGAGAAGGGTGATTTTTATGGTAGGCAAACACAGGTTGCTATGGATTTCTGTCTGCTGTGGTACATTCTCTGTTTCCCTAAGGAGACTGTAGCAGCAGGCAATGTGGTGTTACATGGGAAAGACTCTATTTTTCCTTGGTTGGAAGCAGGCTGCAGGTCTGGGGCAGAAACCCTCCTGCTGATGTGTTGAGGGGAGCACTGGGGGCACTCCATGTTCCCAAATACAGAGGGTGTTTCTGTTTTGGCTGCCCCTGCCCGCAGGAAGGGTGTCAGCATGGTGTTGAGGCAGAATCACCTTAAAGGCAGTTTTTTTGAGAGGAATTTCTATAGAAGGAAGCGTGTTCATGTCTGTGATGCTTATTTTTTTTTTCTGTAGGAAAAGAGATATTGTTTAATGTCTAATGTAGTTACTTGTTAACTATGTATTTAGTGGGTCTAGTTAATCTTGACTGTTTCATTTCCTAAGGGACCAGATGTCAAAGACAGCTTCAGAAAAATTTGACAGCTTAAGTTTTCTTGCAACTTTGATAAAATGCTATCAGCAGGACAGCAGGACATTCCTTAAGCCTGTCTCCAATCTGTATAGCCCTAACTATTGCTCTTAGCTTCATGGGAGAAATGAACCTTGTCTACTGTTCTTTTGACCTTTGTGGGGTGATTACAGAGAATGATGTGTTTTCTCTGGGTCACAGGAGAAGACTCTTTGACATGAGCTTGGGAGAGCTGATCTGGGCAGCAGAAGGTTGCCCTGTCCCTTGCCTAGCTTCCAGCTGTGGGTGCTGTACATCTACAAAGGGCAATTGCACCTTCAGCTGAGGTGAGTGTGCTTTGTTTATATCAAAGCTTATATTTTAAATTATTTCATTGGGTAGATTGTGCTCAAGTTCTGATGTCGTAGCTTTAATCTGTTCTGTTAGTGACATGAACTAGCCCTCCTTACTACATAATGAATAAGAAGATTTAATAAAGGTTAGGAAAGTGGAAAGTAAGAAATAAGGTGGTCAGGAATCACGAAGGATTAATGAAGGAGTCCAAGACCCTTATGTACACCCCCAGGGAGAGCCAGGAGGTCTATGACAGTTTTTCCCCTCCTGCTGATCCCCAAGCTCCCATATGAAGGGCAGCCAAAGTGAGAGAAATTTCCATGTCCAGGAGAAAGCCTTGAAACTACCACCACGGTTAGTCTTAAAAATGAGTCCCCAGGTGGCAGTGCGAAAGACTTCTAAAAAGCATGAGGAGGAAAAATATCTTTTTTGGAGAACAAAAAGAAGAAATGATTTAAGTAATCCAGTCCTAAACAGATCTATGTTTAAGTGCATGCCTGACCTTGTAGGACCAAGCTGACCTTTTGAAGTTACAGGGCTAATAAGGAGTAAAATGGTACTGCCACTGTGGAGCCCATGGCTTTGCCTGGTCCTTGTCTGCTCCTTCAGCATCCTTGTATCACTGACATTGGTGCCTCGGAATGACCTTGTTCTCTCTCCTTTCTTACGTTTGTGGTTACTCATGGACTCTACAGGGAAGCTGTAGACTGTGTGTATTAGAAGGTGAGACTTCTCTCTCTCCCATGGGTGTTAAAAGTTTCAAGAAGAGGACATGTTAGTTTGCTTAGCAGCAAAGAGCTCCCTGAGAGGCAAAAGTGGCTGCAGCCACACTGCACTTTTTCATGAGGACCAAAAAAGCAATTGAGGGGGTGGCTGGGATCAGTCTAGATCTCGGTCTTGTTCTATAGCCATCTATAGCTCCTTTGTGAGAAAAGCAGTAGGGAAGCAATTTGACCTTAATAAGTGATAAGCATAGCATGTTCTTGCTACAGTTTTCTTTTAAGCCTGGTTCTGTTTTCAGCATCCACCGAAAGGCTGGTGTGAAAGCCTGACTCCCATAGGCCACTGGGACATCCAAAGTGTGCCAGCCTGAGAGCATGGGGGACAGCAGTAATTCACAAGTCAGCACTACAGCTGAGGTGGGGCACCTGAAACCATATCCCAAGGGATGTTTGAAGTCTGGTCATCCCTGAGTAATCCTGGAGTATTGGCCAAGCTCTTGTTATTCACAATCCATCAGTGGAGTAATCCTAAATAAATATTTGTGTGTACAGCAGTACTTAGATACTGTTTGTTTACAGGGCAAGCTCTGTGAGTGTTCAGTGGTGTGGCTGTGCCACTGCTTTTTAGTTTGGATTTGTGGAGGCATTTGTTCTTTTTCTTCCCCACTTAGTTTGTTCCCTTCTTCTTCAATTTGCACCTGTTGTGATTGGACCCTGATTCAGACTGAAGAGGCAGCATGTGCAGAGCTTATGGTGTTCACTTACAGAAGAAGGGAGCTGGACCTATTTCCTTGCTTAATGACCTGCTGTAGGACACAGGCAAGCCAATTTCTGCCTCTCTTCAACCATCCTGCTAAAGCCATTGCCTTCTGCCTGAACTGAGCTATTGGCCTTTCTGCATGGTGCAGATGTGCCATGGAAAGTTCAAGAGGACTGTTAAAAAACCTTTGGTAATTTGTGTACTTCACCCATCTGCCATCACCTCTGGAAGCTCCTTAAGCTCACATGGGCTGAACTCTGCCTAGAAGAGCAGTCGCCGGGTAGCTGGATCCCAGTTTGGGTACCAAACGTATTCCTTGTCTTCATGAATGTTTTTGCTGAGTTTCTGGGCTGGTGGAAACTTCATGGTTTTGAGTTCCACTGATGTATTAGGCACTGCTGTGTTTTGGTTATTGGCATTCCTGTGGTCAGCCCTTGTGCCCGGGGCTTGTCCAAGCACCCAGGCCATGGCAAACCAAACCCAGCAGTGCAGTGTTTTTGTCTTGTTTTAATTAGAGTAGGACATAATTATTAGCAGCATGTTTTTGTTTCCATTTGTTCATTCTGACAGCAACCAAAGGAGGCCATTATCTCTACAACAGGATGTTTCAACACGTGCTACGGTAAATAAAGCTAACAGGATTGGTGCAAAAAGAGGATCACATTCTCTTAAGGACAGCAATCAATAATCAGGCTGTTACATGCCAAACCCTTTCAAGAGGCATGATAGCAAGTTTGCACTCAGATCAGCCTTTAATCTTGCAGGATCACTGAGCTCTTTACTGGCTGATATATTTCCCACAGTCTATCTGCCCTGTAACAGAGGTCTTCCTGTAAGACATGTGGCAGTTTGGAGACAAAGGAAGTAAGTTGATGGCACCTACTTGCCCCTTTTGGGCAATATATTTCTGTATGGATCAGGCTAAAGATGGAAAGTCGGGTCTGGGTTTGAACCTGGATAATGTTTCACAACCTTCCCTGCTCTGTGAACAGCAGCAACCTTGAGCACACAATATGTTCCTGGATACAGTGCTTCTCTGGTCTCCTTAGCCAGAGACAGCAGCCTCAGTTTTAACTTTTCTGCAGGCCTTGGCTGCAAACAAGATTATTATTGGAAGCAAAATGCCACTGAAGACTTGCTCTTCATGCTGGCAAATAAAGTACTTAAGCAATGTGATGTTTGTTAAAACAGCAAAATATCTTCTAAAAGTGTTTTTGTGGAACTCTGGAGAAAAATGATGAGACGTATACTGGAGGGTGTTCATTCCTGAGATCTCCAATGTTTCCTATACTCCTCATTTTAGTATGTCTTTTGATCTTTGCCCCAAAGCTATAGGCATTAGGTGAGCTCCTCAATTTTATTTTATAAAAAACCCCCAAAAAAACAAAAAAAGAAGAAGTTCATAGCCCTCAGGGATTTGCAGAAAAGTTTGAAAATGCGATCATAAACTTCAGGAAACCAGGTTGCAATTAGGAAAAACTCAGACATTTATAATTTTCTCTAAAAAGACAGAATAAAACCCCTTACAATTTTAAAGCTGTGATTCTCTGGAGCCTGATGCATAATTTTTGAGTATGTGGGGTTGGCAGTGCTGGAAGAGATGCTTTTCTCTGCCCTGATCATGTTTTTTCTGCTGGGAGTTTTATTTTAAACTAGGACTACCTGCATCTCTCCCTGAAATAGGAATGAGCCTTTCCCCTTTTCACTCATTCCTATTTCAGGGAGAGATGCAGGAACATGCTGCAAGCAGCCCCTTTTTCTGCCTTCCTCACAGTTTTATGGGGTAGTCCTAGTTTAATCCAGCACAAGTCCCTTGCAGAACTGGAGGGTCTGGAAACTGGCCATGGTTGCTACACCAAGCTCTGTTCTACGAGGGCACAGCCCATTGCATCCTTTGCAGAATGATGCCTGCAATAGGGAAATTATGCTTTGGCCTGCTCAACTAAAGATTTGAATTTGTAAAAAGTGAAATATCAGCCCTCTGGATAGAGGAGGGCAACAGTGAGCAGAGCTTTATTTTAGAGCTAGAGGATGACCATGGAGATGGGGGGAGCCATTTATCACCTTTGGTCAGAGAAGATAGCAGGACCAGTAGAAAACTTCAGAGGCTACAGCCTGGCTGGGCAAAGTCCAGATCTTTTCCCTCACTATCCAGGATCTCCTCCTTCAGTGTCTGGGCTTGGGGATTCTGTGTGTTAATACGGCACACCCATATTAAGATTATATATCCATCATTTCCCACAAAATACTTATTACAGGTAGTTTGTTTCTCCATCCCTCTATTGTAAGAACTCATGGATTGTGTGGGTCCTCTGAAACCATCCTTAGCTAACCTATGCCATGTCCAACTAATCCTCCAGGGCTCAGAGTGTTTTCACATTTTCCTAGCTGGGCTGAGCGCCCTTCCAAACCGTCAGCCTGATGCCACCCATGCAGATTCATGTTCCCTGAGAAATGCAGTTGTAACTATTTCAATTACGGGAGCCTTCAAAACCATAAATGTCTCCAAAGTTGCGAAGAATGCCCCAGCCTGGAACTGAAATGACCCCGGCTCACTAAAATTTGCCCATTACATTTTCGTGCGTTTGTCTGTATCTGATGTTTCAGCTAAAACGGTGTTCTTACTTCCAGCATGTGCATGTGTGCAAGGCACACTAGCTGCTTATCTTGGTATGGTGTCCACACTTCCAGACTCCACCAGGACTCCTTTCTCCCATTAAGGCTTCTCCCTAGGTAAACAGCTCTTTCAGTTTGTCCTGTTCCTACCTGTATTTGCTCATTCACTTTGAAAATAAACTCTCCTTAACCTGGGATATTATTGGTGGGTTTTTTGGGCTGGTTCAGGGTTTTGCTAGCAAAGAGGGCAAAATTCTTGCGTAGTTCTTAGGCCAATGTGCTTTATTTCAGACACAAGCAAACTTTAGTCACACTTAGCATGTGCAAGTGGCTGTGCAGCGCTGCATTCACATACAGAGCTATATAAAGGGTAATGATAATGTTGCCCAGAAGGCTAACACATCAAAGGCCAAGGAGCAGTTAAAATGTATTACGAGCTGTTGGCAGTGATTGTGGGGGGTATTTGTGTGTTGCTGATTTGGACAGCCAGAGTAAATGAAAACCCTCTGGATTAATTGGTACCCAAAAGAGATTTAGAGGAAAATGAAGGCTGATGGAAATTGACAAACAAGGGAAAACACAGATAGCTGGGTGTGTTGACCTGCAGTGGGGCACTGCTGATTAATTTGCAGCTCCCTACTGTGCCCTGGGAAGCCAAGCAGAGCTGGGGGTGCCCTGCTAGCAGCTTGCCTAGTGCTTTGGTGGGAGCAGGCTGAGCCCCAGAGGCAGCATCTGTAGTGCTGCTATTTCAGCACATCCAAGTGTGTAGTTAAAGGTGAGACTTACCAGGTGTCTTGTGACACCTGGACACAGGACAAGAGTTTAATTACTTTTAATGATGTGGGGTGCTAGGGGAGGGAGAGGAGGCCTGGTATCACAGAGTGACTGAAGCTGGGAACTTGAAGATTGATTTGCACAGAGACTGCTGGCTGAATCAGATGACAACCATTGGGGACTATTGAATGATGCACTCCCATCTTTTACTAGGATACCTGTATTCCAATTACTATTATGTGGTTTATTATTAATGTTTCAATTTTACATAAAGGACATCTAATATATGTGTTACACTGACAGCCATACAAACTCCAGTCGTGCTGGCTCACTCACTTGTTAGTTGATAGCTGGAGCAGGACCACTCAACACAGCACCAGCTAAGTTGTGCCCTTGCAGACCCATCTCTTTGGTGGTTGGGGCGGGGTACTCATGCTGATGACAGTGGGCAACTGGTGCTTACTTGGGGGTCTTTCACATGTCCACACTGGGTCTGGAAAAGAAGGTTCTTGTCTTTCCTCTGATCAGCAGCTGTTTTTGCCAATGAGTTTCCAAAAAAATTTTGCCAAAGGCAATAGGCCACAACTTGTGCTGGTATTAGTGATCTCTCATCTGGACATCACACGATTCAGCCTGTCGAGTACTTCCTCAGTCCTCCTGCCTTGGTCCTACCTGCTCACCACTGACTCTGGTAGAGACACTCTTTTATTGCTAGTCTTAACTAGACACCTCACTGTTTGGGTGGTTTCCTGTTACGTTACACCAGTTCCCCTGCAGTTTGAGAGTTTGCTTCATTCCTGTACCCAACTCCATGCTTCACATATTTCTCTCTTGCAGACTTGAGGAATCCTTGTCATGGGAAGAAAAGCACAGAAGGTGATGTGCTTCTGGTCACCTGATGACTTACAAGGTCTCTGTCTTCTCACGTTATCCTTTCAGTGCATGGACGAGAAGAAGGAAAAGGTTGCTCAAACAGGCAGGTTCTCCCAACCACGTGTCCTTCTGGCAGCTGTATGGGTGTGATGGGGATGGAAGGCAAAACAACAATTCCAGAGGGCCCTTTCTTAGTCCTTTTCCTTAATATACTTATGAGAACGATAGATGAGCAAAGTTGGCAGAAAGACAGAGAAGAAAAGCACATTGTTGTATGCACAGGTAGGATTGTTCACCTCCCTGAAACCTTGACCCAAGTCTGTCAGGCTCCTGTCTTGTCTCCCAGCTCATTGTCACAGATGATTTAAAGCCTGGCTCAGCTCTGCAACCTTCGTCACTACCCATCTCACTGTCCTTCTGCTGACAGTCTCCTTCATTCTTTAGGTGTCACAGGAAAAACCTTCCTTTCTGCTTCTACTGGGGAGCATTGTAGCAGGGTGGGAGAAGCAGCAGTCTTCTACACATTTTTAATATAGTGAGGCCCTAAGAATGAGCATCACCAACTTATTTCTGACATGTTCCTGAAAAATTCCTTGCTTCTTCCATAAATCCGAGACATATATAAATAATCTGTTTTCAGTCTTAAAGCTAAAGACAAGCATCAATTTTAAAATCTATTTTTAAAGCAAATTGCATTTAATTTATAATGTTAAACTGAAGTTTTTAAAGTGCTCTCATCCTTGAAAAATAGAGAACACTTCATTTTTTGGTGACTAATGATGAAATATTTTCTAAAGGTGACTAAGCGTAGCACAAAGAGTCCTAAATATATTTATTAGCTTATTAAACATAATTAATTGAATCTGGTTGCTAATATTGGCTATGAGTTTGCAAGTGAAAAGCACTTTTGGTTAGCTAGACAGTTACTTATGAAAGAACAAACATTCAACATTAAACATATGCAGCTTACTGAATAATCATGTTGTTTGTCAGACAAGCAGAAGAATCATCATTGAAGTGCTCCCTAAGTGTCAAATTGGGTAATATACATAATTAGGCCCCTTTGATTAGATATGTGCCCATGGTAACAGCTGCACTCAAGATCCACATATTAGTACAGCCTTGAAATAATCTTCAGAGGGGATGATGGCAACAGAGCCCTTCTGAATCTTCACTGGGGAGTCTTTTGGAACATAACCTACACACCAATTTTCTCTATTCCTGTGGTTACTCTTTATTTTATCTTATTATCTTCTATTTTTAAAACAATGCATGCTTTGGTTCTCAAAGGTGATATACTGCTTCCACAAAGTGTCACTACCCTTTTATCCCTAAAAGGAAGATCTCTTACTCATCTGCATCACATTTTAAAGCCTGGAGCCTTCCTATATTTAGGGATGAAACAGCAATTGGCAAGGCTGATGCAAGCTGTTTCTAGTAGGTGGCAACAACCATCACCTGGAAGACAGCCTATATCAGATCCACTCTTCTCTCACAGCCCAGGACAGCCCAGTGATGGATAAGGTCTTCTGGATGTTCTTTTAGGTCTTTGCAAAAGCCTTGTGAAGAAACTGCAAGGTCTCAGCAAGAAGATTGATTTTGCATCAGATCCAAGCCTCAGAGAGCCTGTAAGCCCTGAGCTACTGCCAACCCACAAGGAATGAGTCTGAAGGGTACTGTTTGGGCAACAGTGGAACCCAAGAGAGTGTTTAGCTGTAGATGCAATATGAATTGTTCCTGCAGTTTATTTTTGCATACTTAGAGGGTGAAGGAGTTTGGAAGAGTTGGAGAGAATCAGAGAATTAGCAGAATGAATTATTATTGGTTATTTATACAAAATGAGAGAAATATATCTCCTGGTACAACATTGTGTCTCCAGGGATGATGAGAGGTGCTTTTGCAGAAATGCTGGTGGGGAGATATTTAAAAGAAGATTTTTTTTTCCCCCAGTAAGGAAGAGACCAAGGCACAGAAAAGTTCCCCAGCATGGAAGTGCCAGGGAAAGACTGGTCTGTTGCAGGGAAACCTAGGCAGGAGGTGCTGAGAGTCTGGCAGGAGAGGATTGTGAAGCCCCGTTCCTGGCCAGTTTGGTTTGGAGGGCTAAGGTGTATGTGGCTAATCTTTTCATTTCAGTCAGTGCAAGAGAGCCATAGTGTACCTCTATGTGGACAATTCACCTGTAGAAACAAGGTAGGACCTGGCAACAAGGGACCCTGTTGGAGACACATGGTGGAGATGAAATCAACACTGAAAGACTGTGAAAAATAAATGTACAAAGGTGTTTTAGGATGTCTTTTAACTTTTTGAAAGAAGAGGGATATCCTAAGCAAATGGGTAAACAGAACAGCTAGAAAGCTTTGGTAGGCATGGGGGGAGCACAGGGGAAGACTTTATTCCCTGGTTTAGCTGTTTCTTGGCACAGAAAATGGGAGCACTTTTTCCAAGGGGCCAGTGACACAGCCAGCCATGCTTGTAGCCTTCAGCTGCATGGCAAGAACACTGAAAGTAACGTCCATACAAAGTCATCAAACTGTTACTGGATGCAGCATTGGGATCTCACCTACTGAAGCAAAAATAGACGTGGATCCACCTTGGTCATGCAGTACATGATTAGGAGCATGTCACTTTTCTCCATATTGGCATGTTTTTAACCATGCTCAGTGGACAGGATCATCAGAATATAAATTAACATCATTGGTCAAATTATACTGAAGTTGTGAACTTTCTAAACCCTTCCCTCTTTTCTCTAAGTGCTGGTTTTAACATTGCTTCTCAAACAAGGAGATTATTCAAACCAGTTTCTCGTTAGTCACATCGTTAGCAAACTATGAGGTCTGAAACAAGTTAGACCAAAGCCTATGTCTGCCCTGGTTGAGAGTAGGAGGAGTTTAAAGGACCTGGATTATGTGCAAACCCTGTGGTGATGGTAGTGATGGCTGTGCCAGCCCTAAACATCTTGTTTTTAGGGTATCTTGTGGACATCCACTGCCTGTGTTTGACAGCACACTTGTACTGGGTATTCCCAGGCACATGGGACCTCCTACAGACTGAAGGGCGTCCTCAGGTCATGGGGCTGGAGGCCTAGCAGCTCTATGGGCGGTGAACTCAGCCCGGAGAGAGTCCTGGAGTGCCACAGGGGAAAGGCACAGTGGATGTGCTGTGTGTGTGCACATGAGAGTGTTCACACACACGTGCATGTATCTGCAATATTGTTCCCTCCTGTGATAAATGGCTCTAAGTGGAGCTTTGTGAAATTTTGAATTTCTGTTTTTCAGAACAGAGCAAACTGTGGCAAAAAAAGAGGAAAAATTGTTTCCTGGAATTAAAACAGTCATGTTCAGAAATGTTTCCATGTTCCGTTTTGACATTTTTTGGATCAAAGTGAAGCATTTTGACATTTGTGAGGTAGGAATGTTTTGTTTCAATTTGTTGAACTGACATGAAACATTTAGTTTCAAGTCTGCTTAACATTAAAGTAGGCAGCGCCTTTCCTTGGGTTTGGGTCCCATTCTCTCCTCTGGGCTGTGCTCCCTGGGAGCTCTGCCCAGCTCCCATGAAGCTTGGGCCAGGTCCATGTTTTTCTCAGTGAATGCCGCTCAGCCGCAAGCCCCATGCACAGGAAAGAAAAGAGGCCTTTTCGGGAAAATTCATTTCAACGCTAAACTCAATTGAAATGAAAAATTTTGGGACAGTTGAAGCAAAGCGCTCTGTTCCAAGTCACCTCCACAAAACACCATTTCTTGTCAGCAGCACTCCTGAATTCCCAGAGGCACTTTTTGTGTTGCAGAAGCTGTGCTCTGATTCGAAAAGTCTTCCAGTGAGTGCCTGCATAGATTTTCATGCAATCTACACCAATAAGCTCCTGGGGGTCTGCAGACTGGCCCCTTGGACTTAGCAACAGAGCTGCCCTTTAGTGTTGGTTGGGCAGATTTCCCAACAAGCTAAAGATCCCCACTCGTTCTCTCCAGGGCTGGCTGGGGCTGGGGCAGCCTCTGGCTTGGCTGTCCCTGAGGGAGGTGAGTGGGCTACAATAGGAGCAGGAGTTTCTCTTGGGAATTCGGCAGACTCCTCTCTTTTCTGGAAGTGGCTGTAGGGTCTTCATGGGATTTCTCATTATTTTACCTAAAAGTAAATTCAAAAGTAGGTTTGGTTCATTCTCAACAGCTCTCTATAGGACCAGGCAGGTCCTACTACTCTCTATGAGGGATGACTGAATCTCTTGCCCTGCCCCTTTCCTGGGCAACAGCTTCAAAAGATCTCTGATTTTGCTCAGCAATCAAGCAATCTCATTTGCAAAACAACTGCAATGGCCCTGCAAAAGCAAAAGGACAGCTCCTTTGTTAAATAGTGCCTTTTGGTGACACAAAAGAACCATAAAGGTGATGAAGCTGCAGCCGGGACAGGCGTTTCCTGGACTGTGCAGCCTGGCCTCCCTCCCCCTCCCGGCGGTAATTTCAGACTCCGAGTCTAAGGATTATGCAGGGCTCAAGCCCAGGGAGAACAAGGTGCATTGCAACTATTCTTAGCTCCAAAAATTATTCCTGGCTTTGCTTTGAAATCTGAACCAGGGTTAATTTCTCTCCCCCTTCCCCCAGTCTGTTTCCTCTCCTCTTTCATGTACCTATTTGCATAGACTGTCATCGTAAGAATCTCCATTAAAATTGAAAGCCTCCTTCCTGCATGTCACCTCTCGCAGCCCCCTTCCGCTTGCCCTGCATGACTTTTGGAGGGCTGGAGAGCAAAGGTCCTGTGCTAGCATCGCCTCCTGAGCCCTGCATTCCCCCTGCCCTCAGTCCTGCTCCTCCGTTGCTATAGGAACTTCCATCAACTTGGGAGTGCTAGAGAAAAAGAACAGAGAGTTATCTTAATTATTTAATGATTGATTAATATATGTTTATAGAGCAAAACCATGCATAATTTTATGAATTGTTTATTAACTGGGCAAGTGGTATAAGTTGCTGAACATCCTTCACTCTCATTGTTTTCAGTGGGAGAAGTCGGTAAGCAGCTTGCAGGTTTTGTGATAGTTACATTACTAAGAGTACTAGTAGTTCTGCTTCAGGGAAATAATTTAAGTATGAGCCTTTGCTTCACGTTTGGCTGCTCCCAACACCTGCCACTGAGGTTACTCAAATGCCTCCATTGTAAAGACCTATGTTCAGCTGTTTTTTGGCAGGTTTTACTCATCTGGAAAGAAGTTTTGGGCTTACTTCTCCTTGAGGCTGAATATAGAGGGGAGGCAGAGAGTGCTTGCAGCTGGTGGTGCAGCATGGCTTGTTGGTACAGGGAGCCTCTTGGCTCGTCTGCTCCTCTCTGCTGAGTGACTGTGGTTTTGTTAGGAAGCCTTGGAGATTTTTGCTACAGTCTGTGTGCTTTGTGCCTGTAGTACCAGGTTGGAAGGACTGTATAAGCAGGGTCTCTTGTCTGGGTGAGGAAGAGTGGAAGGAGGAGCATGGCACTGGTGTTGTGTGTGCTGCCTTGTTCCCATGTCCAGTTGAGGATGCCAGCTAGACCAACATTTGCTGCCCATGCTGGTTGTAAATCCTGATCTCTGCCCAGCTTGACGCGGGTAAGCTGCTGAAGCCAGCCTGTCTTTGCTCTCTTCAACCTCCCCAGGACCTTCTTTATGTCTGTCTTTCCCTGATGCCTGACTGTTCTCTGGCTTCCTTCCTCTCCTACTAATAAGCTGAGACTTTCCCACAGTGGGATGTAAGGTAAATGCAGACTGACCACCTGAAGAGCTCTGCATCACCAAGCACGGGGAGAGTCTGTGACATGCAACACACACTGCCGTGCATGCTTGAGAACTGAGGCTTGCAGTTGGAACGCCTTTGCTGTGAGCTGTCACGCACTTTGCAGAGCCATAGGGCTGCTATGGCCTCCGTGTCAGGCCTGACTGTCCTTACAGGTGCAGGAAGCAAGACAGGATGATGCAATAGGATACACGCCGCTGATAAAAGCTGGTGCTCTCTGCCTGACTCGGCCAGGCTCCTTACCTGAGTAAGACCTGAAAGACCATGGCTGCTGTGATGGAGGAAGATTGGGAGCGTAATAACTATAGCTGGTGCTCTTGGAGAGGCTGCTTTCCCCAGGAATGCTTGTTATGAAACCCTAAAGACCTGTGATGCAATGGGATGAGTGTTGATTGGGTATGTGATGTGTGGAGCTCCCTAGTTTTTAAGAGGAAGCACAAAATGAATAAGGAGACTTGCAAAACAAAACAGATTTACTCTGGATGCACACTGGTATTTAGAAGGTATTAAAGCCTTGTTCATTTTAAGGACTCTTGGACTTCTCAGCCCCTGTGAATCCATCTTCTGTAGAGCAATCATCCTATAAAGATGCCTTCATATGTGGCAGCCACCCTTGAGGTTTGTTTCCGGGTTTTAAATATGGATTGTTGCAGAAAAGTCTGTGCTGCACCTGAAATAAGCAGTAGCCCGATTAGGTTGTTACTCTGTAGTGGTTCAGCACTAGAGGGGGATGTAGCACGTGCTTTCCAGCACATCTCATACATGCATGCAACAATATTTTGCACTGGTGTTTATGAGGAGGCTGTTTCTATAATTGCCAACATGAAGATTTTTGTCTTGCAGGGGCAATTTTCTTGCACAGGATAAAAATCAGAGAGGCTGCTATTTGCCAAGACATAAAAGACTGTGCTTGTAGTCAATTAATTTTGTTATGTGTTATGTGTGTCTTGGATATTGGGGCCTCAGAACTTCAGGCAATTCTCATGCCTTTTTTTTTTTTTGGTGTGTCTAACATGAGCAAACAGAGGCTGTTCTTTAGCTTGGCTGTAGCTCTAGTCCAGGCTGTCGGCTGGAAGGGTCTGAGCTCTGCCCTTCTTACAATGGCAGTGCCCTTTTTGCTTGTGGTAGTGAGTCCTTCAAGTGGCTGAAAAAAGATATAAAGGCAAATCCACCCAACTTCACTTGCTCGGAAAGCTGCGTGTTCTCAGCAAAAATGGCTCTTTGACTTTGAAAGACATCTGAGTAATAAAAACCAGTTGTCCACTTCATGCACAAGCAAAACACTTGGAAAAAAAAGCTGCTGCCTTGAGGTTTTGCAGAAGCTGGTCGAATTCCTGTCCTCTTCTCTTGTTTTCCTCCTCACCTCCAGTGAGCGATTCTCATTCCATGTTTTACTCAACAGTGCAGAAGTGTGCCAGCGTGAGGAGACTTGCTAGCCCATTAGGCCAGGGAATTTCTTCCGTTTTTTTTGGGAATGGTATCTTGGGAGAAGAGTAGCCTGGATGGTGTATGCTACATATATGCACAAACATGGCTGTAATAGAAAGTGAGAATGTCACTTGCTGAAGAAAACCCGTATTCAGGCCAGCGGGTAAGGACTGTCACAGTTCCGAATTTTGCCCGTTTGCTCTGTGGGAGATCTTCGTGTGTGCCCCCGTGCCCTCCTCTCCTCCTTGTACCCTGGACGTTGCATGGGGCTGCGGTTCCCACCTCGCACTGAGGGCTAGCCAGAAAAGATGTCCCCATTCACATTTCCACACAGAAATTTTTCTTTCCCTACTTTTAGGGCCTGTAATTACCTCTTTACTCCAGTGCCAGCAATCTTCCATCAGGCATCGTTATTAACAGAGAGAAAAGGGAAGGGGAGGGAGGGAGAGAGAGAGAGCGCCACAAAACTTAATTTAATCGCAGCACCCCATGCTCAATTTAACAGACACAACAGCTCAGAATGGGGTCCCTGTGCAACGGGAGGGCAGGCAGTGGAGCGTCCCTGGAAAGAATTAATTGTGGATGACAATGTGTAAACAGTGCAGATGAATAGGGCATGCAGGTGTGAGGCACCGGGGCCATCTCGGGGACTTTTTCACACGAATTTCAGCTCCTTCACTGCTGACCTGCTCCCGAAAACGTGATTAGTGTCGGCGTTGGGAAACCATTCAGGGTGTCAGGATTTGGCACATATTAACTAGCCCTGGGGAAGAGGGGAGGGAGCGCATGGGGGCTATGAAAGGAGGAAGTCTGGCGGAGAAGGGGATTGTTAAAGGACCAGAAAATCCTCATTGCTCTGAGGTGCCCTTGCTGCTTGGAGGAAAATGGAAGAGAGCTGAAGCAGAATAGAACTCCAAGGCACCCTAGTCCTTACTGAGCTATGTGGAAAACAAGGCAATGCATCGTGGAGTATTTTTCTCTAAGTATCTGTCATAAATATTAGTGATGTTTGTATTAATGACTTTTTCTAAGCTGTGGTTTTCACAGTTCTAGACACTTGAGCTTGAGAGGTAAATAGTCAAAACAAGCAGGAAAGGTAATGACACAGCAGCACTGAGAACAGGAAATATCTCCTGCGTACTGTATGGATGTTATTCAGCATGCAAAATCCCACTTCATCAATATGTACTCTATATGTATAGTGATACAGACAGGGGGTTGTATAATGGGCCCAATTTACCAAGCATGAGGTTAGACACTCTTAAATTATGTTCCCTGTGCCAGCCTGGCCCTCTGCATCCAAATAGGGCAGTTATGTGCAGAGTAGACAAGGTTACTGATGTCTTTTCCCTCTGATGAGAATGATTCAAGGGGCAGGACAGAACTTGATGAGGACTACCATGAATACCAGTGTCTCTGCTGGACTCTGTTATGCTCTTTCTTCTTTGCTGGAAATCCTTTCCCTGTCTGTCTTGTGACTTGGGCAGCATGGCAGGGGTGCTGTGTAGGTGCCTGCTGAGATTCTTAGCTTTGCAGTCCCTAGACCAATGCAGCGCAAAGGCTTAGGACTCACATAATGTAACAAAAGTAAAAGTTATTCTAACTGAAAACGTACCTATGGATGTGAAGGTGAAGTTGAATTCTTGCTGGTCTGGTGATGAAAAAGGGTATTGCCATCAGTGCTAATTTGGCAGTGCAGACATCTGTGTGGGAAGCAGGATGAACCAGCCCCTTCCTAGGCTATTTCTGCTTGGAGAGATTAAATAGGTGGTGAGAAGGGGACACGAAATATCATCACAGAAACCGTGAAGGCCAGTATACCCAGGAGAAATCCGACCTCAAATTCAGAGTTGCACTTAGTCGCTGTTGGAAAATTAGCTACTTATTTTGCTTAGTAGGCCACACATATGTGACAGACTAGTTCAGCATCCTTTTGAGGAAAGTCTGATGGTGGCTATCACTGCCTTTAAGGGGTATTGAGGGGCTGAGGTTTCACAGGGAATTTCCATGCTTTGGCAGTGGAAGTTATGCCTTTTGTCCTGATTGTGGCAATTGTAGATGATTTCTCTGGTAAATCACAGCAATGACTATGTGGGAAAGGTTGTATGCTCAGTTAAAATGTTGGCAGAAGGGCAAAATTTGTTTGCTGTTAAGCCCAGTGATATCTAGATTCATAAGAAACAAGAAATAATGGCACAGGCTTTATGCAGTGCAATCCTGCAGCTCTTGAGATGGGACTCTCCCTGCCTAACAAGTTTCCCAAGAGCTGGATACCCAGCTGAAGCCATTCATCTCAATTCTCTCTGTGACTCTAGAGGGTTCAGCACCTCACTTATCTGACATGCCATCAGCAGGGATGAATAACAGTTGTTTCATTGCCACCTACTTGACTGATTGCTGTTTCCAGAAATGATGATCAGTGCTACTAGAATTTCTTCCCCTGGTCTGCTCCCCCATCAAATCTTCCTGCCTCCCCACACCAAGATATCTGCCTTCTCAGAGTGCAGCTCTCCTTGGGAAACTGTATGCTGAAAGAACTTCCTTCCTATGAACTGTACAAGGTAGTTCTTTTAAAAACCATCAGAAATAAGTTAATTCTGTAATGGCTGCTCTTGCCAAGATGAATGTGATGTTTTCCAGTAGAGTGAGATAGCTTTGTTGCCCCAGACAAATTCCAAGATACTGGCTTTCTGCAGTTTTCAGGAAAGGATATTGCATTTGCTGCAACATGGCTGTTTCTCAGGGCCAACTGCCGCTCATCCTTTTGAAGTCTTTTTTGTTTGTGGGGTTTTTTAATAATTATTTTGAGAGATATTTGATCATCTTTCCAATTTTACTTTTCAAGGAAGAATAATGTGCTAGAAATCTCACCAGTTACGCAGCTGGTAATTTATCTACTGGAAGGGAGAGGGCTGCAGGAGCCAAAGAGATCAGCTCCACAGACACCTGACCTCGGGACTATTGGAGGACTGTCACCAGGTAAGCTCTCTGTATCCCACACTAGGAGCTAACTGTACCCTAACTGATACACCCACAAAGACTGGCTTCTCAGTAAGGCTGCAATACTTCATCAGCTAGAGGACCCAACAAATGTTCTTCATTTGTACTTACAGTTGGATCACTGGATCTTCACTTGTACTCTATTTAAGCCACTAGCTGCTATAGAACCAAAAGAGGCATTGTTGAATTGTGTTAGTTCAAGAGTGGAGGAGATGGGGCTAAAGAAAGGTAAGTAATTTGCAGGCAGTGAAAATGGGACAGCTGAAGAAGGTAAGGATGTGGGTACCTAGTCAGTTGTGCTAAACTTAATACCATAGCTCTAGCTCCAATTTCTACAGGATCTTCACATCTTGCTAAATTGATATTGCACACAAAATATGCTCCTGTGGTGACAAATTGCTCTTTCTTGTAAGGATCTCCAATTAGCACAGAAGTTCTCAGTCCTAATGAGAAATCAGACTAAGAAGGGACTCTGGAAAGTTTAGAAGTTGCACATGGATGTAGCTCTTCTCCAGCCAGCTCTATTGCTGTCTGTGTCAGAGCCTGGCCAGGGTGGTGGTGAAGAGCTAGGCTTCTGGGCACTGTGACCTTTGCAAAGGTGCCTGTCAAGTTATGATGCAGGTAGGAGGATCTACTGCCCTTCCATGCTGCAGAAAACCTTACATACAAGCTTGTTGTGACTGTGAATTGAGTGATGGACTTACCTTCAAATATCTGAACAGTTTACATCAGAATTCCTGATGGTATTCCTAAAGTTATTGTGCAGTTCATGTTGCTCTTCTTACTGGTTTTCCCTGACATCAGCTGCCCCTTTTCAGGGCCGTCAGCCTGTTGATCAAGTCTAGCCCCCAAAGCTTCCTGAGCCATGTCTTATGATCCATCCCACTAGTTAAATAGGGGGAGAGCTCTGCTCTGGAGGCAGAGGTAGCTGAAAATCCACTTGGCTGCTTGACATTTCTTTTTAATGTGAGAATGTAGCTTGATGGGACGAAAAGAGAAATGTGCTCTTCCCCCAAACTAAAGCAATAATATAAAAAATAACTCCAGGATGGCAAAAAGGATGTTGCTTACAATTAAATAAAAAGTCAACTGGATCAATAGTTCAAAATGTGTTAATGGCGGTTCATTTGCCCAGCTCTGCTAAAGGCCCCCCATCTTTCTCTTGCTTTCTCACAAACACTTCTGCAGTGGATATCGGTCAGCATATCAGATGAATGTGGTGATATGAAGTTCAGCTTTGCACATGTTTCTGTTCAAGAGGAGAGCATTCAGCAAAATACCTAGCTTCTTTCAGCTCCCTGCAAGTGTCTGGGCAACATGGAGTTTTCCAAAGTACTCTTAGATACAGAATCCGAGTAACTTGTTTTCCTTGTGGTGAGGCTGGTGCAAAAGATGCCTTCAGAAGAGGTTACAGCAGAGGGCAAGGAAACAGGAGATCTAAAGTGAGATGTAGCAGTCTGCCTTAGGAAAGAAGAGCTGAAACTCTGGGTGCACAGGGCTACTGGCTTCCCTGCACGAGGTCCAAGCTAGGACAAACCCTGGACCTGCCAGGGGAAGGAGACCTGGGAACATGGAGAAAAGGCAGTGAGGGTAAATTCACTGCTCAGTATTCAGGCCAATGAGAGATGTCTCACAGCTTAATCTCCACAGTGTCATTCATCACCTTTTCTTAGCTGGTCTGCTCTCAAGTAGTGCTGGCCTGGCTGCAGCACAGAAATGCAGTGGTATGGCAACACCGCTATGGGGAAATTATGAAAAGCCAAGTCTCTGCTGGTTGGTGGGTGATCTGAGGTACAGTGAATGAAATGCTGTAGAGCTTAAAGACAAAATATATTTCTCTTAAGTTGGAGATGTGCTGACTAATTTCAGTATAATAAGTCGGTATCAAACCTTCAGGCAAAGCTCAGATGAAGTAAATTCTGAGTAACTTGCTTTTTCCTGACAAGTTTTTGAAATCTGCATTTATATCTTCTGCTGGGAGTGCTTGCAGAACTGCTATCACTTCAAAGAGTATATTTTGTATTTCCTAATCAGTGCCTGCACTAAGGCAATGCTGATTTCTCAGTGAAAATTATTTTCCTGGAAGACACTTGAGTGTAGACCATGAGTTTGAAGGTAAACAAGGCACCTTCTTCGGTGCCAGTAGTTTATCTGTATTACCTGAATTGAAAACAAAACAAAACAAAATCTGAAATCCTATCTGTTACACACTGGTGGGCAGTTGCTAATTGCCATCTGATCTGGAATAGTCACCAAAGTGGTTATGCTGGGATGTTCAGTCTATCTGTCCAGATGTTTACTTGACAGCAAGTGAAAGCTCCTCCCTGCACTGCCAACCCTTGCCCTCTGCCTGGGGTGGAAGCAGGTCTGATTCTGCTGGTATGGCCAAGAAACACAGGGTTTGGTTCATTGTCTGGCTCCAGCTGCAATGGTCAAGTGTTAGGGCTGCTTGACAAATATGTCCAGACACATGAAATTACATATCTTAATATACATTCCTGTGTTTCTTGATGTCTTGCCACCCTGCATCTCCATTTCCATTCCTCAATCAAGAGACACAACATGCACCTAATTACTTTTTACTCTTTAGTCCTAGTTTTGCCATATCCATTCCCAAATTTGTTATTTCTGACACTGCTAGCCAGGTTATCTCAGACTTATGTGCTATTATGGCTACCAGGCTCACTGGTCCTATTTCCCAGAATGTCCCCAGTGCTCCATTCCAGCTAGGTGGTTCGGCTGTTGCTCACACACATTCCCCTTAACCACAGGAGGGATCCAGCCAGCCCTCACAGCACCACCTGTAGCTTTTGCCAGCTTCTCACAATATTCCCTCTTACATTCAGCTTTCCACATTTCACATCCACTCTCTTGCCTGCTAGTTTCCAGACTCTTTCCAGGTAGCTTAACCTCAGGCCAGGGCCCAGCTGGCAGGTTGGGGCCTGCAGTGCTAGCCCCATCCCCATCCTCCAGCCTGCAGCATTATTATTTGCTTGCAAATATTCCATATGAGGACTATTAATATATTTATTAGATGACATAAATATAAATCATTACTGAAAAGTCATACTTTTTTGAGGATATATGATAAGAAAGTCAAGGCAGAGCGCCTGTCTGAGCAGTTGTATGTTTGGTTTTCCAGCTAATGCCAAAACCCATGGCTGTTCAATAACAAAGCAGGCTCAAAGAAGGTGGTCGTGAAATGTTTGTGGATGTCCTTCTATGTTCCTTGGCAAGTCTATGGTATCACCTCTAGTACCATGAGGGTGGTGAAATGGTTCAGCTTGGTTGTTTCTTTCACACCTTCAAGAATGTGTGAGGTGTCATTTTGGATCTGCTAAGCAATACTGGATGCTTGCCCAAACCAAATCACTGGCCGTGGGAACAGTTGAAGTCCTTATGAGAGAGACTTGGGTGGAGGAGGTGAAAGCAGCCATGAGGTGTTCCCCGTGTCTCTGCCCCTCCTGCAGCACTTCAGTTTTGCACTTTTGCTGAGCCCCAGTGGAACCAGTTCCACAGCCGAGGGCCTGGGGATGTCTCCTCTGTTCAGGGGTGCTGGGCAAAATGAAGATACCTGCAGCCATGCTGCTCTCTCCCAAGAGGGGCACACTGCTGCATGTCTGCTCTCACCCTCCTGCCATCTACCTGCTCAATTCCAGCTCCTGCTGGCAGCAGCAGAGCTCTGCCTGGTACTGCTGGGCTCTTTGTGCCCTGGAGGTTGGCACACCTGGGTAAAGATCCTTTACTAGATAGGCTCTCATGAATCTTGGGCACGAGCACCACAAAAAGTTGTAATAAGGTAAACAACTTGTTGTGAGGCCACTATTGTGACAAATGAGTACTAACCCACACCTGAGGGTAATGGGTTACCTTAGCTACTCTTTTCTACCTTGAGAACTAAATGAGACTATCCTAGCTATGAATGCCCATTGGATTTGTATTGATCCATAGGCCCCAACTGGATTGCAGCAGCATCAGTTCTTAATTCTTCATGTTGCAGACTGAAGTCCTTCTGGTTTGGGCCTATTAGAGAGTAAGAGCTCTTTGGGCACAAACTGTTTGACCTCTGTTTGCATGGCAAGATTTTCGCCTGTAATTATTTACCAAATGTGTTGGGCTACTGTGTATCCTAAGTAAGAAGAGCATAAGTTATATTACCTACTTTAAAAAGCCAGAGAAATTGGATTTTTTCTTTTTTTAGAGAAAATAATGTTTAGAGAGAGAGTGAGACAGTGAAACATCTGAAAATATCTACTAACAGAAATACACAGAAACCTCTGTTTAACCACACCAAAGAGTCTCATTCTCTCCATGTTTTGGGCACCTTTGTCTTCCTTTGCATATATGAAAGGTGAAGTATTTGGCTAGTTCCCAACCGAGATTGCACACCCAGGATTCCACCCAGCTTCTCTGCTCCAGTTGTGCATGCAGTTTTACCTGCTTTGTCAATGAAGGCACTGGTGGGCTGTGCAGCCTTGGCTGGTGCTAATGCTTGGCCTCAAAAATTTAAGTGGTTAGGTGTTAGTGGCCAAACTCTGGAATGGCTGCAGAAAATTTGGCTGAAAATGTTTTCTGAAAAATGTGTGAGTATCAGTCCTCTGATGGCATATGCATACATGCCATTCTCTTCTGCTCTGCCAACTAAACTTACTGAAGAATCAACCTTTCCTTTGATGCATGGTGCCTGACAACGTTCTTTGAGTCATATTCAGGAGACATGACTACTACAGACAATTAGAGGGAGGGTATTTTACAGCAGGCCTGATGGCTTGCACAGATATTCATGGGCCCCACCAAGAGACCAATGCCAGTATTTGAGTCAGCTGGTACTGCCAGACCTGAGAAAGCCCTACAGTTACCTCTGCCAGTGGTGCCCTATCTAGGCATTCTGGAGCCCAGAAGGGACTTCTAGGCTGATTCAGGTATCAAAGGGTCACCCCACCTATCAGAGGGTCACAAAAAGGTATATGTTGCACTTGTAAGTGGGTAATGGCTGTCTCTTGCTGCTTGCAGTGGAGGGGAGCTCCACTGCTGGGCAGCTGGCACATGAACAAACTCTTTTTGTACCTTGAAGGTTGCAGAGAGGCCTGTAGTTATAACATAATGCCTGACCAGAAGCCTGTTTTAGTTAATGGAGAGCACTCGGAAAGCTTTATTTCAGTTCTGAGGCAAAAATAGCTCATGCTTTGGGGAGGATGTGCATGGCCCAGAAGCAGTGGAGGTTCTTCACAGGAGTGGAGCAGGTCCTGTGCCCCAGTCAGTCCCTGCACCCACATGGTTGTTGTCTCTATCACCTACTTGCACCTTCCCCAATAAGCAGCTATGTGGAAGAGAGGCCACTTTGGCTCTGCTGGAATGGCGTGGAAGCGTATTCCTCCTGCAATCCAAGAGCATTTCTGCAGCACTTCATGGACTGTATGGGTCAGGAAAAGGCTGTGTAATGAGCACATTTCAGGAGATTTGCAAGTTCTGAGGAGACCATAGGTATGTCCCCCAGGAGGTCTTTTCTTTAAGTCAAGTGGCATGTGCTGTGAGGACTCTTGTTTTCTCAGCAGGAGTGGGAGCAGCCCATGGCAGAGCTGCCATATGCATTGGGCTCTGTCATCCACCGGCAATGCAGTTAAGGCAGGTCTGTGTATTTGAGAGGCATTTCTACACACACGCAGAAGGGGTGCTTGTACACAAATATATATCTTTCTCTCTTATGTGGCTGTGTTTCTTTGAACTGATCCACTATCCCACTGAATTGAATAGGAGGTGGGTAAAGCCTACAAGCCTATTCATGAAAGTACCAATTTGCATGAGCATGCCCTTGTTTTGAGGCAGACTACTGTTCTCAGCAGACTGCAGCCTTTTTTCTATCTCCTTTTGTATTTTTTGGTATGAAAATACTGCGTATACTTTACCTCTCTGAGGTGTTGCCCTGTGATACAAGAAATGCATCTCTGTCAGTGCTTTACACAGCCTCAGCTCCTAAGTAAGCAAAGGACAAGCAGTGGGGATTGATGGTGCTCAGTACTCTGCTGGATGAGTCTTCTGGATGAGCCCCATATGCTGCAGTCTCTCTTCCTGCTCTTCACTTCATCCCCAGTGTGTATTACACTTGTCCCAGCTTTGCAGAGATAATTTGCACTCTCCTAGTTCATTAGCTGCTACCCCCTCCTGTCCGTGGGCCAAAAAAAAGCCCTTACTGTTCAAAAGAACACATGCAGCAATCATTAATGCTGACCCTAATTGTGCCAATTCAAACCACTCAATAGCTCTAATTAAAACCTCTCTTGTGCAGGGCACTGAACAGTAACAAAACTGTCACCCCGAACAATCAAATCATGGAGCTAAGAAATTTTTTTTCCCCTGTTGTGTTCAAATGTTGTTGCTGCTGTCGAAAGGGTCATCTGAAGGGATTAAGTATGGGGCTTTTGTAGCCTGCAAAGTGTGTAGGGGGATATCTAAACCCAATCAATATCTTTTGGTCACAGTTTGAAATCAGAAGACCCTAACTTTTTTTCAGGTCTCCTTTCATCCACTTTACCCACCCCCATGCAGCAAGCAACACCTGCAAAGTAGACAGGCTCTTGGTTATGAGACACATGGACACCACAAGTCAACTTAAACATCTGAAAAGGAGGGGGTGAGGGGGAAACGCAGGCGTTCCTATCCCTACAACCTTGTTTCTCAGGGTCCCTGACTACACTTTCCTGTGTGCCATAAATAACTCTGCAATTACATTAATTGGTTGCATATTTGTTGACACAGGAGTGGACAAGAGTAGGTTATGGTGGAAGGATTTTTGCTTTCAGTGCAATTTTATACTGCTTTCTTCAGATGTCCCTTAATCCCCACTCTCCCTCCCCCCAGTATTTAGGATTCTCATGTCTTTCAGAATAACTTTATAAGCCTGTGGGTGGGAGGGGGGAGAAGGAAAAAAAGAGTGTTAAAATTAATTTGATGGCACCCATGCACTCACATCTGTTCTGCTGTGTTTCCCTAGCAAAGTCTATCAATCAAAAGGTTGATACATATCACAGTGGGATATTTCAAAAAGCTGGATGCAAGCAATTGTGTGCTGGAAGGTTTTTTCTGCACCAAGTTTTTGACAGGAGTCAGAAGAATGAAATGGTGTGCATGTTCACCTATGGTTTTTTACATTTTCCATTTTTTTTTAAAGAAGGTAGTGAAGCTAATAGAGCAAGAGTGTTAACTACCAAAATTTCAGTCTCAGTACCTTTTGCTCTGTTTATTGTTGTACATGTTCTGAAGTCCAAATCAGGGACCAAATGAAAGAGCCTGACAACGCTGCAAGCACTTTTGTGTCTGTGCTTCTAGTTGAGATTATTACAGGCACACATGCTACTACATGTGGTTCTGGGTTCAAACCACCATCTCAGAGTATTTGGTATGGGGTACTCGACTGAGCCTTTCTTTCCAGTGCCTCCTTAGCTTGCTTTCTTTTGCTAGCAGTAATCGGAGTTGCAGTGAGAAAGTTCATGTCATGTTGTGTTTCATCTTTCCTCTTTCATCTCTCCTGAGCTGCTGTCCCAGCTGAGGACTAGGCAGTAGGATGACACCTGTAGAGCCCTGGCAGTCTGCCTCTTCAAACACCCTGAGCGCTTGCTGTTAGAAACCACCTTCGTTGTTTCTTATTCCGACTGCTGGGTTGTGCCGTGTGCTGTTACAACATTGCCTTGTCTCAGCAGTAAAGCCATTTCATTTAGTGATGGATAAAATAGCCCATATTTAGAGTAGTTTGACTCAGCCTTGAAGTATTCAGCCTTGGTTAGCAATGAAGCACAAAATCTGGATGTATAAACATATAAACACACATTCTTTATGTATAGAAGCAACTGGACAAAAGAATGTTTAGAAAACATTTTTAGGTGAACAGTCTGTGAAAAACTCTTACCAAACTCGGCCATCTGAGCAGATACATTCAGGATAATGTCTATATTCACCAATTTTCCTCAGACCCTGAGAGTCCCAGCCTAGAAGTCAGCAAGGGGCCACACTCTTCTAAAAGTGGAGGTGCTGTGACACATGTCCCACACTGTAATGTGTGATGGTGCTGATCCACTTCTGCCTTTGTGTCACCATTGAGTGGTATTGCAACATTCTCTAGTTTTCGGTGGCAACGTGCTCTTCAAATGGGATGAAGAGGAATAAGTGACACTACTATATGGCATTCAGATGAGTGCACTTCAGAGCAAGGTCCCTTCAACAGCAGCACTGGAGAGAAGAAAACAGGTTTTTTGTTCATTGGGCACTGTGGGAGATAGCAAAACATTAGTGTGAGGCTCTTATACTTCTTGACACTTGCTCAAGAAGGGAAAATAAGGCACAGAGACCTTTTTATGGCCTGCTCCAGGTGCTTCCAGCCAAGCTGAGAACAAACTCTAGGACCCTAGTGTCATGTCTAGCTTCTGGAAAATAGCTACTCTTTTTCTGAACTGGTTCTTGCCTGCCTTCATATGGGAAGCTTTGTGTGTCCCTGTGAGCTCAGGGTAAGGGATTTCTGTAAAATATACTCCAGTGTAGATTCCCATCACTTTCTGTTTGGATCTCCCACGGTCCTGTCTGCCCTTTCATCCTTATTCCTTGTCCCCATTTTTTAGGCAGCAATGCTGGAGTCTATCCTCTTGACTAAGCTGTTGCATGTTAATTTTCAACAGGCCCCTATTGCTCTTGCACCTTGTGTGTGGTCTTTGAACGTTATGTGGCTCGGCAGCTGGGAATAGTGAGTGGGTGGGCAATTTAAAACAGAAAAGACTCTGTATCAGCACAGGGCTGAGGTTTGAACTCTGCTCAGCTTTGGATACATGTAGCTGGTTCTCAGGGCTGTGATTTAAGTGCTGTTTTGCTGTTGTCAGAGTGAAACCTAAATCAGTGCTAAGAAACTGGTGGGGTTGAAAAAAAACTTTGCCTGTCTGATAACGAGTGTTACTCTTGGCCTGATGAAAACTTGCAGGATCAGGGCACCTTAGAATTCATATTCTGCTGTTTTGTCACCATTTTGCCTCCCCAACCTGGAAAATAAGGAGTGTCTAATATGATATCAAGGTTTCTTTGCTGAAGTATGTTTATGAGCTCTTTCATGCTGTTTAGGACACAATTCTGATTCTGAGTTTCCTAAGGATATGGACTGCTGATGGAGGCCGATGAAGTGGGTGCCAACCTGTGAGACAAAATACTTTATTGCATTTATCTGAGCATCTCTCTGAGACAAGGTAAATGGGCTCAAGCAACAAAATATAATCCCAATGTCATGAATTGTTGAGCTCATAGGGCCTGGTCCCCAGCTGCTTCCTCCAGTAGAGGATCATAAGGACTGAAGGTCAGGCAGGAGACCCTGCTTTTCATGTGCCCTGGCATGATTCCCACACATGCACACTTCTTTTGCACTTTCAGTGGTGAGCCCACTCCACATGGGCAGAAAGTTCTCAAGTATAGGAGATTCACCACTGGCTCTCCTTCACATTTGCAGCCCAGAGTACCAAGTTCTCAAAATTTCAGTGCAGAGGTAGTTCTTTACCCACCCACTTTCCATCTATCCCACCCAGGTAGACAGGATGAGCAGAAAGAATCCTTGCCTTGATGAGATTGATAAATGAGGTTGGAACAGAGCTCCTCTTTTCTGGAGTCCATATGGAGTCCTACCCAACTTCAAACTCATAGCTGACTCAAAAAAAAATAAAAATTGGCAAGTCCCTAAGTACTTTTAAAGATTCTAAAGGTTAAAGATATGGTCGATTGGCATTCTTTTTAGAGCCTGGAGTGATATGATATTTACTTCACAGAATTAAAAAGAGTGTACAATTAGCATTAGAAATCTATTAGATAGATATTTGGAAGAGTCATTTAATTTTCCAGTGCCACATAAATACCCATCATTCATCCTCACTGCACTGGGCTTCATACTGATTCTTAACATTACACCCTAGAATCTGCAAAATATAAGTAAGAGTAAAAAAGCAAAAAAGGAGAATACCTTTGCTTTTAAGGAGCTGGCAGATTACAGACTAACATCAGCCATGTCATTGTAGAGGTTCCATCCTTAGAAATAGGTACATGCTGCCAGCACCATGTAAAAACATACTGAAGATCAAATGGGCATTACTGCCTCTTTACTACATCTTGCACCTCACTGCATTCTTTTTTGGGTTTTCTTTTCATAATAATAAAGGTGTATGGCCAAATAAAATACAGCCTCTTCCTGTAGTGGAATAACACAGGGCCATAAAGGTACAATTGGGTGGTAGAGTCAGATGGATGGGCACTAGTGAGAGTTGAAAGTTTGACAGTGATGGGAACTAAACGTGGCCAGTCTTCGCGAACGAAGATTTGGGAAAGGTCTTTTTACCTTTCAAGCCTGTGCAATGGATTTTTTTTT
>JAWWLV010000179.1:28941930-28994823 GCA_035041135.1 Platyrinchus mystaceus | reverse complement strand
GGGGAGTGTCCCTGAACCCGGTTCGGGAATCGAACCCGGGTCGCAGCGGTGAGAGCGCCGCATCTTAACCACTAGACCACCAAGGGTCGCCTGATGGGAACTAACCAGGACTACTAGTAACATTTTGGGAAACCAAAGTAGCGCAGCCAGGACCAACACAATTTAATATACTTTCTAGAGAAAAAGTCTGCACAGAATTTCTGTATGAAGTATTATGAATGAAGTGGCAGACTCTAGGTGGATTTCATGGGAAAAGACTTGAAATCCTATAATATTTTTGACAAAGCTTTTTGTTCAAGTGTAAGTGAATATTCTAGAGCTTCTGGGATGAAAAGCCCAATATTACTATTATTTAATTTATATAATTACTTCCTCTTACTAACAGGGTTTCTTTTTTATTCAGGCATATATATAAGTAGCTTTCATAAAAAGCTGAGACTCCTTTTTGTTGACATAGTCCAGCAAATACACCCCAAAATAGCAATGTGTCTCTGCTTAACAAGTGTGAATACTTTGCACACAGCAGCAATTGTGCTGACAGTGGGATGACACTGTAAAATCGCTGTTCGCTGTTATGTGAATCCTTTCAAACCCAATAATTTCTTATTTCCGCTTTCATAATCACTGAGTCAAATTTACTCCTCTCCACTCCCCCACATTCTACCTATGTCTGGGAAGCTGGGGAAATTGTATTCTACCTCATTTTAGGGTGACTGCACAGATTCTCTCATCCTGTCGTTGCTATTCCAAACTGCACTGGGTCGTGAGTGTGCTCTACTGTGGTTTTCCAGTCTTTTATCTGGGCTGCCCTGAACTCACTTTAGATGGAGATTTGGGGGTGCCAGCATAGTATAAAAGGCTCTTTCACTTCTGCAGGTTCTCAGTAATTAAGGCCTGGCAGCAATGGATAATTCTCTGATTAAAATGATCCAAATGACTCAATAGGCTAAATGTTAAAAAAAAAATAGCCCCATTTTCTGCATTTTTACAACCTACAACAACCAGTCTTTTAGCAAATTCCCCATTTTATTCTTTACTCCTTTTGTGACAAAAAGTGAAATCTAAACTTGTTGCAGGAGCAACTGTATCATCCTCTGACTTAAAAAAGAACCTCTAACAGTAAATTGGTCCCTAAAAGCAATTAACAGACATTTGGAGGCAGCAGATTATTCTGTATTGAAAGTGTCAGTAAACATTTCTACTAAATATGTGCAAGAGGGGATACTTGCTCTGATGGAAGCTGTGGCAGACAGATCCCATGATGGTTCTGTTGTGGGGGCCAATACTGTTCAAAAGGGGACAGAGATCTTCTGAAATTTGTTTGAGGAAAAGACAAGTAGATGCAGAGGCAAATAATCACAGCAATCAAACAGTTCTCCCTGAACAGTTGTCAGGACCACCAATATGTACATTCTGTGCCATGAGTTTGTGGTAGTGCGCATGATATGCATGCACCATAGCAACAAGATATTAATCATCAACACAGACAGGCACAAGTTGGGGTAAGTCTTCTGAGGTGCAAGTCGTAGGCTGATCTGGTATACACAACAAGCCCCAACGGTACCAGTTTCAGTGCTACCTCCAGCAGCATTGCATAGTTGAATTCATTACAGCTGAGTTTATGTCTTCCTCTGAAGGATCCAAACTTTGGACCTTGTGTAAAAATGCCTAGACATGAAGAACAACTTCTCTTCCAGTTCTGTGTCCCTCTCTCTTTGTAGTTTTCATTTACACACCCTGGGGAACTTCTTTGCTGGTGAGACACCACTGACTGGAGTGGCACTGTGCCAGCACAGTCTTTGGCACTCTGAGTGATGGCAGGGATTTTCAGAAGAGCTCAAGTGAGAAGGCTAGGAGCCCTATTCCTCTTACACTTGGTCAGTAGCCTGTTCTTGGCTCATCAGCATCTCTGCAAGGCAACTGGTACCCAGCACAGGCACTTCCCACCTGCCAGCAATCTGGAGAGAAATAACAGACAATTTAGTGGCACAAAACTTTCTGTTTCAGCAGTTTGTTTTATTTACCTAGATCTTCCTTTGAAGATGACACACTAGGAAAGTGCACCCATACCAACCGGAGCACCAGGCCCATTATGCTGAAGAGTTTGGCACGCATTTTCAATTGTGAAGGTAATTTACCACTGGAAAAAAACCCCATGTATTTTCTCTCTTGATAGTGTCTTTAAATGAACTTGGATGGCCTCCACCCTCTGAATGGTGATTTGGTAAGGTTTTTGGGCTTAGAGCAGCTTTGTGGAATTTAATGTTTGTGGTACATAGGCCAGGCTATGAAGTCTCTTCTGCACTAAGGCACTAGTTCGATTCCTGTACAGGCCATTCACTTAAAGAGTTGGACTTGATTATCCTTGTGGGTCACTTCCAATTCAGAATATTCTGTGATTCTGCAAAGGAAATAGACATTCCTACAGAGAAACACCTGGCCATGGGAATATAGGTCAAGACTGGAAGTATGTGTGGCAAGGTTATGAACAGCTTTGACCATAAAGGGATCGAAGGGTTCTGTGACTGGGAATTTCTGACCCTCTCTAGAACTTTTACTTGGTGTTAAGATGCCGCTGGTGTCAGGGCCTCATAGGCATTGGAGGGTAGGCTTCCCATGTAGCTGGTATTCTTTGTTAGGGATTAGGAAAACAATTATTTTTTCATGGTGGTAATGACCATTTATATAGCATAGAGATCCTGATATCCATGGGTTTGTCTGTGAATAATACATCAAGGAAAGACATTCATATTTAAAGTAGACGTGATAAAGAACACATGAAGGCATCATACATGAAAAAGGTCAGATGCAAAAATAAAGCTGGAGAGGGGAATTTAGGCAAGTGTGTTATTGTTATCTGGACTGGAATTTTATCGAGACTTAACTATGAGATGATGTGGTACTTCAGTGGTGTGATCACCACCTGAACAAAACCGTACTAGATTCTGCCTGTCTTTTCACACATTCAGGTGTGCACTGATACAACTCATCCAAACTCAACAGAGCTGATCCTGATGTACACAAGGACACTTGTATCCAGATTACCCAGCTCTCCCTGCTCCTCTTCCCCTCAAGGTCTTTCTGCTCATGTCACGTGGAATGGCATAAGTTCAGGTGTGGATCAGAGAGACTTTGAAATGGAAAATCAGAAGATACCGCAGGCCATATTGGAGAAGAGCTGACGGAGTGGTGAAGGTTAGGACTAAGGTAGGCTTGTATGGAGTGCTGTTTGGAGTCCCAGAGGCCAAAAATAATGAATACTTGCAGAGCTCTGTGTAAGTAACAAATGGCTTATCCTGTCTAATCTAATGATAAAATGTTACATACTGGCATTTTTAAAATAAATATGTTTGGTTTGGTTGTTTGTTTTTGTTGGGGGGGGGGGGGTGTTTTTTGTTTGCCTTTTTTTTGTTGTTGTTGTTGTTGTTGTTTTTCTAAAGAAAGAATAAAGCAACCACTATACCTAAACACTCTGCTTTGCTCTGATAAGATGCCAGAATTACACGACTTCTACTGTGTAACATGGTTCTTTGTGTGGGGCGTAGCAGCCCCTCCCCATACCTAGCAGATACACTGTAGGGAACTTTTGCAAGTGTGAGTATTGCCTCTTGTAAGGTCATTGAATAAAGAAAGTTAAATAGATTGTATGAAGAAATAGCATGTCTTATGTGTTTCCTTAAGAGCATCACAAAATGGTGCTACATAAAATTATCAGTATTACATGCATAGCAATAGCCTATTGTGCATATTATTTTTCAAAATGTTGGGCCTCTGCCCTGCCACATCCTCCATCAAACTCACGCTGGTAATTTGAAAATGAAGGACTCAATGTAAAAGCAAGTCAGTCTGGTTCACAAGATATCTCCACCACTCAGTCAGCACGTAGACAGAGGCTTGGCATTAGACTCTGTCTCCGGTGCTCAGGATCTACAGCTTACTGCCGTTACACTGCCATGGTACTGCTCCCTCTTTAGTTCATAATCGGACAGACGTGCTTGCAGAGACTGGGCCCTGATGGTCGATGTATCTCCATTTCCCTCCTGCTTCTGCTCCACAGCTGCACTCACTTTCCTGTTGCATAATACAATGCTCACTTTCTATCCAAGCTTCCTATTACAAGGGTGCCTGGTTATGCTTGTACATACTGGGACCCTCATGCAGTCAATAAGGGGTTGTTGTAACAAGAGGTACAAAACTTGGAATGGTTTTCCAGGTGCAAGGGAAAGACCACAAGCACATCACCTCCACAACGAGGTTTTCAGGATAGGCTGGGCAATGCAAAGCAATGGGTTGTGGGGCCACTTGAGCAGTCGGGAAGGCAGGGAGAGACCTTTAGGGACGGGTAGTCTCTGTGGCTGTGGGTCAGCCATGCCCTGGGCTGCGGCATGGAGGTGACAGGAGGACCTGCATACCCTGAGACACGGGCTTGCGCCTACAGCAGCTTTCGCCCCAGAGTGCCAGACCAAAGGAACGCGGTTTGCGGACCATGAGGTGATTTCCTACGCCAAATTTGCTTGGTCACCAGCCCGACCCTTCTGCACGGCTCAGCTGTTACTGTTCCTGCCCGGGGCTGGAGCCGGGTATGCCCTGCGGGGCTTTGGGCTGGAGAGCGCCGGCCGCGCTGGTTGCTCGACCCCCGCAGCCCGGCCGGGGCTGCCCGGCGCCCGCCCAGGTGCCGCCGAGGGCTCCAGGTGCCGCCCCCCGCCGGCAGCACCGCTGCCCGCGGCCAACCTGCACCGCCCGCCTCACGCCGGGCCGCGGGGCGGGGCGGGGCGGGCGGTGCCGCCTCCCCGCCATTGGCTGCGGCCCGCGGCGGTCGCGCGGCTATTGGTGCTCGCCTCGGTCAGTGCCGCCCGGCTCCGCCCCGCCGCGGCTTTATAAACGGCATCCCCATGGCCGAGGCGCGAACCTGCCGCTCCGCTCCGCACGGACTCGCCGCCGCTTGGCAGAGCTGCCGCCCCGAGGGACGATGGTGCCGCGGGCCTGTCGCGGCGCGGGTGCTCGCCCGTTCCTGCTGGCGCTGCTGCTGGTGCATCTGCCGCAGGGTCGCGGCCACCGAGCCACGGGGCCCCGGGTAAGTGAATAAGTGAGCCGCCGCCCCGCTGCGGCAGGTTGCCCCGTCCCCGGCCCGCTGCCCCCGGGCCCTGTCAGCGCCGCGGGTGGAGCCTCGGCCGCCGGGGCAGCGCCCCTCGGCGCAGACCCTCGCAAAGCCCTCCCCTCTCGCTTATTAAAAGCCGGGTGCCGGCTGCGTGCGCGAAGTTCATACACCGGTATTAACTTGGTATTTATTGCAGAAAACACGGGAGGGGGGAGGTTGGCAGGCTGTGGTTTTATATTGCTCGTCCTGCATTTAATGTAGCCCCTGTTCCCAGCACATAGCTTTAGGACTTTTTTTATGTTCCCAAGTAGGGATTAAATGAATCCCTGCAATAAAGCTCGATGCCTTCAGCCCAGACTTCTCCCTGTAGGAGTCTAGCTCTGTTTTTTTTTAATCTGACAATGTTTGACTCTTACTGGGGCTGTTAATTTCACTTACCAAACTATTACATTGCTCTGGGGAAGAACCCAACATCTTTTCTAAATATGGCTCTCCCAGTGAGCGAGTGCTACCACTGCAGCACCACTACGGAGTAGCATGAGAGCTTTCAATTATAAAGCTGCAAAACAGTAGCTGTTCTTCAGCCAATGCTGCAATGAAAGCACCACTGTGGGTAAGTGGAAAAACTTATCTCTCTGCAAGCATGTTGGATGCATTGGGCCATGTGCATTCTTGACCTAGTAGTCTGAAATGCTGTGAAATATAGTATTTAATTAACTTAGATCATGGTTAGGCAAGACCAGGAGTCTTTGGAATCCCTACTTGTCTGAAATATAACAAGGAACTTCAGTGCAATGTTCTGTTTTTTGGTTTTGTGTTGGGTTTTTTTTTTGTTTGTTTGTTTGTTTGGGTTTTTGTTTTGTTTTTTTAAATGGAAGTGCTGTTTGACCATGATGGCTATTAAATGCTTCTCTGAGCTATGGAAAGTGTACTACTGACTGCACTGATGTTCTTGTGTTCAGCTGTGCTGTGTAGTCTCTTTTATGGCCAGATGTGTAACAGCAACTGTTAGAACTAGTGTGAACAGAACTAAGTCAGAACTGGTCTATGCCATAAATTATTGGAGACCTGCTTTAAAAGATCAGGAAACACAGGGGTGCTTATGCATATATCTGTATCACCCCATATCAAGCATAAACCTCAAAATTGGAGTGATTCCAAGTAGAGAGGAGCTTTGAGGTGATAAGTAAGAGGCTGGCTGGATGACTAGGGCCCTTCATCAGCACTGATATCTAATGATTTAATGAAGATCAGTTTAAACAACAAAATAAAAAAGTTCCTGATGGCAGTGCATAATTTTACAGTAAGCCTGTATATCAAACAGTTTTCATATATGCCATTTTTATATAGTGTACTTTACAAGGCAGTTTAATTGCTCCATATGCTGTGTCTCTTGGAATGGGAGCTACCTCAGGAGAGTGGAAAACCAAACACAAAGGACTACTGATTTACTTTTTGCTTGAAGTAAGTGAACTGACTTTGCTATTTCTCCCTTCGTGACTGGGAGAGAATATCAGTTACGAGCACTAGCAACTACAGTTCTGTGGAAAGATGTGCCTTAAAATTTTAACGTATGAGTTCTTAAATAGAAAGCTGTGAACTTCCAGGGTGTTTAACTCATGAAGTCTGTCTCTTTGCCCTTCGAAGTGTCATGATTAAGTACATGTGAAGGTGGGGAGTTTGGTTTACTTGTTTGCAGCCATGTTGATTGATATAAGCCCCTGAGCTTCATGTCTTGTAGTGATTAGTACAGTTGTCATTAGTATAAGGGTGCCATACTTTAGATTGCAATGAACACAAACATTTCTTTATCATTAATTCTTAAATGATTATTACCAAGTTACACTGGTATGTACTTCTGATGCTGACTTGTGATCAAGAGTGTATTCCTGTCAGGAAACCTCCCTGGGTGGGTTGTGGTGGGGTGTCAGTGTTGCAGTTCTGGGGATCAAATCCTGTAGGTGTTCAGTTGCTAGGTGTGATACTTACCCTTACACATTTTCTTTTCTGTATGGTAAGCACTAGAACTACAGTATTTGCAAGTTGAAATGCTTTTGAAAGTGAACAGCAGCTTTTTAATCCTTCTCAATGAATTTAAATGACCAACAATAATGATTGAAGCAAGTTCCAGATCTTCCTCCTTGCTTTTCCCTCTTGCTACTGTAGTGGTGCTTCTAAGCTAGGCAGTTAGCATTGTAACTGAATGGATAAGCAGAAGAGTATGGCTTGCTACTTTTGCAGAAAAGGATGAAAAACTAGGGGTATTGAAGAGAAATAGGTATATGTACATCTCTTGTGCCAATAAGGGATGAAACTTTCAGATGAAATGAGTTCAGGATAATTACTTGAATATGAAGGTAAATTACAAGTGCAGCTAGTATCTACAGGTCTGCTGAGGAACTTCTGGCTCTCAAAAGGTGTATGAAGCTTGCTGTTTCTTGTTATAGTGAAACTATGAGCTAGTGACATGAATTCCTTAGACTTGGTAAGTGTCAGTGACTTGCAGGAAACATCTGGCTTTTGCACATACGCTGTTGGCAACTGACACTTACTAGCTGCTGCCCCAAGTGAAGCCCCATATTAAGTCTAATACCTTGTTCTAGAAATAACTTGGAAGCCCAAGGCTACTGTGTGACTTGTTTCCTCAGTGGACAGACTCCAGAAAAGCTTCTGCTGTGTTACACAATTGCCTGGTCACTTCTACTTTTGTAGCTCAGAAGAACATTGTGGATGTGATCAACTGACTGTACTTGGAAGTTGTCCATTTGAAGGATGGGAGAAGATAATCAGGTTTTATCTTCTATAATATTATCTTCCTGTGTGCCTCTTTCTCTTTGCTGGCATGAGATCGGGAGTTGTGTGACAAGCCAGGTCTTGCTGTTTCCCTCTCCTTGATTCCAAAGTGATAGATGGGGAGCTTGACTGTGCTAGCTCATGCATCTCCTACTGTGTGGTGCATTTAAGCAGTATTCTTTCATAGCAGATTAAATAGATTGTGCCACTAAGCTCTGTATTCCTCCATCTGGACAATTAATTGTGACCTTTGTTTTTTCTAGTTCAGAGACAGATCTATGTAGGCCTCCTGCTTTTTGAGTATAACTTCTGACCATTATGAACTTGGTTCATTTATGGCAGAAAACTCTTGGTGGCAGTAATGACAAATACTAGCACAGAAATGATGGGTGCTTGCAGAAGGAGCAGAATGCAACTGCAGCAGTCAAAAGCTGTCTTATGAAACGGGCTTTGATTTCTGGAAGACTGGGGATCTGTACCCCCTCCAGTGACTGCAGAGGACTTAAAAATGGGAGGGGAGGACAGGTAGTCACTACAACTTGCTTCATTGTTTCATGCATGGAAACATGTCATATTCTCTCTTGAAAGGCATGTTGGTTGGAGATGGTGAGCGGGATCTTATAGTCCGGTGCCATTGCAAAGGGAAGGTGGTAAATAATAAAATTGTGAAGATATCAACAAATTCCAGTTCATAAATTGGAGTGTCACAAAGCAATGGGAATTCTGTGCTGCAGCTGGTTACTGGTTGAAACCAGCTGGAATACCAAATAAGAAAAAAATGCTGAAAAGGCTCCTGCAGCTTTGTCATTCCTTGTGGAGGAGCAAGCAGCATTGCAGGAGTGGCACAAGGAGTGTGTTCTGGTGTTGTTCACTGCAGCCCCACTTGGAGGGTTCCACAAAGCAGGTGTCTTTACACATGCCCTACCAAAATTAGGGAGACTGTATTTTTTTATGGTGGGAAGAAGTTACAAAAGCATGTGATTAAAATGTAAAGCAGAGGGCTTCATTCAAAGGAGATCTAGAATAGAAGAGCGAAACTTAGATAGGTTTTCAATGACTGAATTTTGTTTTTTGGTTGAGCTTAATCATCATTCTGCATTACAAAGGTCTACACTGATAACAACTGAAGCACTTTAATGTTTTAGATTTCCTTACAGTTGGAGAGATTGATTTAATGAAGAAATAAGTACCCAAAGGCAAGCCTTTAATAAAGCATACCCTAATAGGACAGGTTTATTACTCTATGGCAGACAGCTTTTAGGTACAGATACTCTGTTTTGATCAGGTGAGAGATGTTTTTAAACAAAGGGGAAGCTCTAATTGTATATAGAGCTGTACTAATTATTTCTACCTCTTCTTCCTCCTATTTAGACCTTTAATGTTAGCTGAATTCCTTGATATGTACCAAAGAAACTGATCTGGCTTGTTTTTAAAAACATTATGCAACTGTTTTGAAGAACAAGATTAACTTGTGTAGAGAACTATTAAAACATTATGTTCCAATACTTTAGTATTGGAACAGCAGGTCCTGTTCTAAACAGAAAAACATTGTAGGATCTGACTTGTTCTGTGTAGTCTTAGAGTTAGTGTTTTAACTGCTTGAGCTTCAGAGTTGGCTACAAGACTATTTCCACTCATGTAAATGAGCTGTACTTTTAATGAAAAATTTATGGCCACCAAAAGCTTTGGTACAGAAAAAGAAACTGCTCATGTGTTTTTGCTGGTGGTGGCAACAAGCTCTGTAGCTGGTGGAACACCTACAATGATAACCTCTTGGACTAGTTTTCCAGTTTCTAGCACTAGTCATGTGCTAAGGTAATCTTCACAGTGAGGAGCAGATGCTGTCTTGGCTTCTTACATTTCCAGATGGCCCGAAGCAATTGGTAAGATGACTGTAAACTCATTTCAGTAGTACAGTAGCTCTGAAATATTAATACTTCTATTTAAATATCTTAGATGTTCTTATCCTGCCATCTCAAACTAATTGCGACATTACTATGTCAAAAAAACCCCAAACAAACAAAACCCCATTTGTCTCTTACTTGGCTGCTGAATCTCAGTTCTTCTGGGGCTGGCACATCTGACAGTATAGTTAAGTGTTACACAATAAACTTTATGCTCACATTAAAAGCTAAATATGGAAGCAGTACAGGTGAAACTGAAGCTAATCCCTCAAGGCTGCTGTGCTGACTGTCACACTTAGAGTCCTGTGTGACTGTGTGATGGCTTCCTGTCAGAGTCCCCCAGCAGCTGCCATGAAGTCTCTGATGCTAATGCACCATCCACGGACTTTGTGGCACAGCAAACCTTGAGTCAGGCTTGGTGTGCAGTGGGAGTAGTTTACTGCTTTGGTCTTCAAGTGATGTTCTGGCAGAGCAGCATCTGTTGTGACTTGAACTATGAAGCCTACTCTTCTGTTGTGTTACAAGCTTAAGAATTGTCATTGCTTTGGTAGGACTTTAAGCTTCCTATGCTTGTTTGTGAGAAGCTCTTCAGTTTGTTAAGTTCTTGTCCCAACAGTGAAGGCTGCCATTGTCGTTGGTATATTGCCTCCACACTGGACCTTTCTGGATAAGGTGTGAGGTCACTGTGAGCTGTTTGCTTACACAGAGAAACTACCAGGATGTGATGAAAGTGGTATGTAACTGTCTCCCTCTTCTAACTGGCTCATGTGAGCAGTTACAGCTTGTGTTCAGCAGCTTTCATGTGAGCCATGTGAAAGTTTCTGTGTGTGATGACTTTACTGCTTGTAAGTATGAGAAGGGAGTATTCTGGCATCAAAATCCTGACCAAGAATACAACTCTGCCCTCTTTTTTTTTTTTTTTTTTTTTTTTTTTTTTTTTTTTTTCTCCTTTTTGGGGTGGGGAGGAGCATTGTAGCTATAGGAGAATAAAAACAGGAGAATGTAGCTAGTTACATCAGGCTTTAAAGTTTGCACTCAGAGCAGTGAGAAGCAGACACCCTATAAAGGAGCTCTTTGTATTAGGCTTCACGTAGGCTATCAGCAGCTCTTCAGCCTGAGAGCAGTCAGCTTCCTCAAGATGAGGCCTTACCTTGAAATCAGGCTCCAGCCCAATGTCCTGGATGTCTTCTTTCCTTATCACAGTAGCCTTGTGATGCAACTTAGGCTCCTGTTGGATGCTGCAATAACAATGTATATAGAGTTAGCAATGTTCATGAGCGTTAGAGAAGGTCATCTGCTTATTTGTTGAAGAAAACATTGCCTCCTATAGTGGGCCTGGATATGCTATCTGAGTAAAAGGCCTCCATGCCGGAAATGCAGTCCCTACAGTGTCAGGAGTGGTGATGGAGCAAACTGGCTTTGGCTTATGAAGGGATTCATTCTAATCTGTGTGACACTTTCCGGGTAGTCTTAAGACTGCCCTGGGCCTGACTGTATGATGCTAAGGTGCCAGCAGTAGCCTGGGATAACACCCTTGCTGGAAGAGTGTCCCATTTCCCTCACTGGAGACATTCAGGAACTGTCTGGACACAATCCTGTGCCACGTGCTCTAGGATAACACTGCCTGAGCAGAGAGGTTGGACCAGATGACCTCACCGTCATCCCTTCCAACCTTACCCACTCTGTGATTCTGTCAGATGTTTCTGCTGTGCTTCTGTCCTCAGAGCAGTGGCCTAGAATCCTCTGTAAGCCTCCAACTGCCTGCATTGTCAAACTCTTTGCTGGTGGTCTTCCAGCTGTAGCCTCTCAGGAGGATATGCCTGCATGTTGGGTTTGTGTATTTTTGCCTCCCACTGGCTTGTGGCTGAGCCAGCTGCTTTTGAGGGCCCACTGACAGGTGTTTTCATTTGGAGTGGCACGTAGCTATGCAGTGGGGAACTGAGTGGTAGGTGTGAAATGAGAGTAAACTTAGGTACTTCCCCCCAAGGTCTGTGCCTAGAGATAGGAAAATAACACTCGCTACTATAGGAACAGAGGCTGCATCATTAAAGGTTGGCTCAGGGTTTTGGCATGTAGAGTCTGGCAGCAAAGCCTAGACAAGCTACCCACCGGTGCTATTGGCAGACTCTTCCATGCAGGTGGAGGAAGTCATACAGAAACTGGTGTGCGTAGGCAGATAACTTGCTCTGCCATGGGCACCCAGACTCCCCTCCTGGGCTGGAGCTGGAGTTCTGAAGGAACAACTGCTGCCTCTGAAGAAGATGGATGAGTGTGAGCAGGACAGTAGTACCTGAGTGACTGCCACAGAGTACCACAGTGCTCAGTACTTGAGTATAAATGCAGACCATGTGCCAGGGTGTGTCAACTGGGTTGTTTTGTCTCACTCACTTTGACTTGGAATAGCTAAGGGAAAAGAAGCAGCCTGTTTGCACACACCATTCTTTCTGTGCGAGGTATAGACTATCAAGATTCTATTATATGAATCTATTGAGGTTGGTTCTGTAAGCTACATGACAGCCCTTGTCGGTCTGAAGTTAAATTTGATTCACTGCTGTAAGAGCATTGGTGTAATATAATTTTTCTCTACACTCAGTCTCATGGCAAAGTGAAAGAATGTAATTCCACCTTGTTCAGAATGGAAGAAGCCTGCTGTTTCTGTGCCACTGAGTTATTGGTTAAAACTGGGGTAGAGGGGCTGATAAAGGTGAGGGCTTTCCCATGGGAGAGCCTCTGATAGAAAGAATCTCAGTAAGTAGAAGGGAAGGTGTGTAGGGATAAGAAAGATGGGGAAGTAGCACAGAGGAAATAACTTGCTTCTCTAAGGCTTTTCTTGGCCACTGGTCCAGTTAATGATAGTTGGAATCATATCCAGAGGGAAGTGCTGATCCTCAAATAGGAAGGAGGGGTTCCAAACACTTAGTGGGCAGATTCTGTTTCAGAGTTTCTCTTGGCCACCAGTCCTCTGTTACCAGTGCTGGGGTCACAGACTAGAAGGAATGTGGAAAATGTTGTCCATCCCTGTTCCCTTCCATGACAGAGATTAATCACTTAAGTTGCATAGGGAAGCATACTCTACCTTCTGATTAAGGAAGTCCACTAACTTAGCTGCTATACTTAGGATTGTGATGCATGGAATAGTGCTTGTTCTGGAACTCTATGGGATTATAAAACACTTGGTTGAGAACTATTTCTTTGGTTGTATAGAGAACCTGAAATCATATGCTCCTTCAGTTGTAATTCTAATACTTTAGGGTTTGACACTCCAGCAAATTAAAATAATCCAATAAAGCCTTAATATAAAGGTAACTATCCTATGTTCTACGGCTACCATGGCTTGCAGAAGCAGTAGTGTGACCACTTATGGTATGGAGGAGGAGTGAACCAGGAATCAAATAGATAAGGAAGCATCCTCACATGAAAACACCTGGTAAAGGCATGGTAAAGGTAGTGGCATCCTTTAAAATATAACATATGGGGACAGATGCCTAGGAAAGATGTCCAGATGTGTGCTGTCTCTAACTCTTACTTCTATGTGCACCATATACGTTCTAGTCAGAAGCAGATAGAATGGTAATAATTTGTTGGAACATAGACTCCCTTGAGTAGCATGAAGATTAAAGAACCTACTCTAGCTGGTACATCAAACCATTTCCCTTCCCATTTCTTTGAAGCAGATTTACATGCAGTCTACATTTACGCTTAAGCAAATATGTGGTAGAATTAGGTGCAAGTTAAGAACTAAAAAGCCAGAAGCTCTTGGGTGTAATTTCCAAGTGGAGGATATTAAATGAGTTGGAGTTTTTGTCAGAGCCAAGAAGCAGCTTCTGATCTGGGTCTAGTTACCATATAGAATGGTGGTAACTCTCATTGGCTTCTGCCCAGAGTTCAGCATTTGGCTTATTCCTCTGCTCTTAAAAGTAAGCAGACAAGTGTTGCAAAAGTAGATGTATGCAAAAGTAGCTTTTAAAAATATGTATGCATCTGGAACACTAGAGGATTATCTACTCCAAGCTTACAGGGAAATGTGAGCTTTAATGTGTGCACTTCTCAGGCTTAGTGGAAGGAAATTACTTCTAACGTAGAAATCTGTAAGACTGGTATGTATAAAATGAAGGGGGTGTTCATGCAGTGACTTTTTTGCTACACTGTTCTCTTGCTACACAGTTCTAGAGATTAACTTGACTTATTTCCCTTTCTCTGTTTTAACCTAAAAGTATGTAAATCTAAAAGAACTTGATCCACCCTTTTAACTTAAAAACAATACCAGTATCTACTGCCAAGGCTTTGGAGTTCTGTCTGGTAAGGGACTGGGTGTAAATGCTGCCATGTCTTTCTATTGTAGTAAACTGTAGCCAGTTGGATTATCAGTGTTGCTGCTGGTGGTGTTATTTGCCCTCAATTAGCTGCAATCATCTGAAATATTCCTGAAAATTATGCTAGATGCAGAAATCTGTCCTACTAGAGCTTTAACTTCTGAAAGCAGTTCCCATGGGATAGGATTTCTTAAATGCACTGCACATGTGTAGGAGTCCAGGGGTTTACTTCTTGACTGTAAGAGAATGGTGCTTCTGGCTGCTGTACCTAAAGGCCTCAGGTTATTCTAGAGATGCTGTCCTGCAGCTTTGTGGGTAAAAATCTGAAGTGATGACAAAACAATATTGCTTAACTGGATAGGCAATACCTAACGGTGGAATAAGGTATTTCAATGGTGGCTGTGCTACCTGACATGTCTTATGCTTTCCATAAAGGGGGCAAACATTGAAGAATTTTGCTATGATTTTTTTATCAGGGTTGCTACACCAGCATTCCTCTGACTTTGTCAGTGTGGGCTATCTTTCCTTCTTTATTATTGCACAGGTATAGACAGTATTTCTAGGAGCAGGAATCATACCCTTAGGTCCAGGGTTGAAAGTCAAAGCTGTCTTTAGCTTGTGAGGTGCTCTGTAGAGCCAGTGATGTTCTGCTTCATAGAGACAGGATGTTCTCTCAGTGGCAGTAACTGGTCTTGCAATTACTTTACCTTCCCAGTTTAAGCTTGAACTGTGGAAGGAGTAGTAGCTGCCATTTCTACAGATTACAAAATGGACATAAACATACTTTGCTGGTGGTAGTATATTAATGATTGTTAAACCCATTGTCTGGAAGTCTGGGGTAGTATGTCAGCCCAAATTTTTTGTGTTGGGTGCTTATCTTCAGAAACTTACAGGAAGCTGAGTGTTTTCTTTACAGCAAACTCCAAAAGTGCTTTATGCTCCAAGTTGTTGGTGGTGTTCTAAATTGAGGACGTAAACTACTACCCTTCTTAAAACTTGCAGAGTTGTTAAAATCTTGAACTTCACAGCTCACCTATCAGTTATGTACACTCTGAAAAAAACAGGATTACATTTAATTTGGCTAATAGATCTTTAAATAACTAGAAAAGTTAAACTTTTGCCATGATGTCACTGGAATATGTCTCTTGAGGGCAAATAGGATGTAGAGTGAAAAGCAATCAGCGTGATAGTATGGCTGCTAATGCTTTTTAGTCTTTGACCTCAGTTGTCAATGAGGCTATCTAAATTTCAGGATTTTTGTTGTGAACAATAAGTACCTAAAGGAGTTCCAAACTAGCTGGATTGTGAACAGAAGTTGCGCTGTGCTTTAACACAAAAGTGTTTCTTCACCTGAAGCACTTTGGCAGCAGTATTGGAGCTGAAATTAGCTGTTGCTCATCAACATACTGCAGTGTATGTTTTGCAGATTTCTAATCTGGATAGAAAAGCACCCATAGGAGAAAGCACTTTAACTCATCTGCACTGTTTTGTAAAATCTGTTGGTGTGTTAACAGGTATAATGTGTAGCTGTTAGCTTTTATCCTAGGAGGATGAAGCTATCCTGGTTCATGTGTATGTGGTTCTTGCATGAAAGTAATTAAAAAAAAAATCAGTCCCAACTTCCACATTGAGTTTTGCCTGTAGAGTGAACTTCAGAAAAATGCAATGTGTCTTCTAGAACACTAGGATTTTTTGGTGCTGAAACTGGAACTGAGTCAGAGGGAAAAAAAAAAGTCTACCACACTGAGTAAATTTGAGCATTCTTAAAACCTGTCCTCCAACGTTTCTGGATCTGGTCCTATTGTATGACAAGTACACTTTGAGCCCAAAGATTTGAGACTCTGATCTAGCTTGAATAGCTGGTGTCAGAAGTAAAATAAGTTTTTAAGTTTGCCGTTGGAACTCTAAGATTTACCTAAAAATCTTCAAGTTTTACTTTGAGTTCTGCTGGTAAATAAAACCAGCAGAAAACCAAAAATGCTTCCGCAATTGCTTCATGTAATCCAGGGACTTCTCCCTTTGTCCCCCGTTGAAGACCCAGAACAGATTGGAAGAGTTCAGTAGTAAAATCCCCAGAAATTTGAAAAGAGAAACTTTAAAAAAAAACTTTACTTGAAACTTTAAAAAAACCACCAGGCAACACTATGCTGCTGAGTGCATGACAGTCCCAAATAGAAAGTCTAACTTCAGTTCTCAGCAAGTTTTTCTCTGTATCAAAGAATTTTGAGTTACAGATGCATCTCTTTTTTCCCCCTCCCACCATGTTTAAAAAAGGTAGGTATCTCATCACAGTAACTGTTCTTCCTGTTAAACTTGACACCTTCTTAGGTAACGCATGCTATGTTTTAGCTCATTATTGCTTTTCTTAAGAAAATTTCCACATCTGATCTTAAGTGGGAATCCTCTCCTGTAACTACTTCCAAGTTAATCTGACCACTAATAGTGCCACCTTCAGAATAGCTATAAATGAAAAGCTTCTGACTAGCTTTTTCTTTATCTCTAGACTCTTGTCAAAATCTGCTTCATTCTCTCCAAGATACATACTCTCTTAGTGTGCCTTTTTTCAGACAGGACAACGGGAGTGGGAGAACAATTCTGAACTTGGTAGTTTTTGCTGAAGCCTGCATGAAGCCTTCCTCCTGGTAAAGGTGTGCCCAGTTTCAGTAATTCACACTTTTCTTTGGAAATCATCAGGGCAAGTAAATAAAGTAAAACTGCACATACATATTCCACCTGACATTTTGCTTCAGTTTGTTCAGCACTGATAAACATGTGTAGAAATATAACCAGCCTTTCAGGGCAATGATTAAGTGCAGCATGTCAGAGCAAAAGCTAAAGATTACTTTCACTTCTCTTTCCTTGTCTTCACCTTGTATGAAACTGTGGAGAATACAGGCACTTGTATTCAGGTAGTGCCAGAAGGCTGATGATAGACAGGATGAGGTCACCTCTGATTAAGAGGACAAAACAGGGTGTTATCTTTGGCTTGTCTCTGGTTAGTATTTATTAGAAAGCAAACCTAGGGATTACCACAAACAACCTAAGCCAAGCTTGTCAATTCTTCTATGTATGGTAGACTGTTCATGCATATCCATGCATTTCCTAAGGCAACCAATTAGGATCAAATGAGAAGAGATAATCTTGTTAAATCTCATGCCAGTGTTCAGATGGGTAGAGCAATACTTACCTAAAATTGCTTTACTGGGACTTGCTAGTGGCTTTTGTTTCACTAGCAGATGCTGATGTAAAAATACAAGATTCTCTTGGCATCTGTTTTTTTGTGAGGTGATTGACACCAGTGCTAGGCATTGTTTACACAAAGCATCTTAATGAAGTCACTACTGGATTCAACAAGATACTAACTGCAAACAGCATTTATAAACGCTGACACTGATGAAGCTTGTTTAGTTAATGCCCTATACTAAATTGAAACCAGGATTTGGTGGCTTTGAATAGAGGAAACTTCTTAAAATAGTCATGGGACAGAGTTTGAGGAAGCATTTCTTACCCAGAGAGCAGGGAGTACTTTCTTCTACTTTCCCCAGCTCTGCCCTTTTTTTTTTTCCTGATAAAGCAGCTGCTGCAGTATCTTTTGAATTGAAACTCCTGTCAAGCTGCTGTCCTGGTTTCTTATTGATCTTGAGCACTTGGCTTAGAGCTTCAGATCCCTGAAGTGAAGGGGAAACACCAGGAAGTTTCCCCTTACTTTAGGAAGAGACATGCCTCTATCTTGGGTATTTTTGGGGGAGGAAGCTGATGGTACCCGGTGTCATCTTGTTCTCAATTGGTGGTTATTAGAATGTACAGCTGGCTCTTGGGAATCTCTCTAGATATATTATAGGGCAACATCTATGTTATATCTACTGCTGTATGCAGTCTGCTCAGCTTAAACAGTTTTAGTTGGACCTACTGCATTCAGACAGTGAGCTTGACTTTGTAGGAAGCTTCCCTTTAAGTGTGATTCCCCTTTGGGGAAAATTTTTGTGGAAATAGAGTAAGATTATAAAGTCATCCCATTTTAAAGCTTAAATGGTGGTGATTCAACAGACACTACAAGCTACAAGGCAGTTGTGGAGAGCTGAATGAGTATCTGGGAAGTGTCTGTCTCAGCTGAAGCTTGTATCCATTTTGGTAATTGCAATATAAGCTCTTTGGCTAGAAAAGGGAATAAAAAAAGGCAGTTGTTTCTTTATCAGTCCGAAAGGCCAACAATTCTGGACAGACAGGAGAGCTCAGAAACTGATTTGGTGTCAGACAATATGACAAAATTAAACAGAACTGTAGTTAATCACTTGCATTCACTTAATTCCCTATTCCTTCCCTTGGTTGATTTATTTGCTGGTTTATTCACTTATGCCAGGGAAAGCTTCCTTTCTAGATTTCAGGCCATCCCTATATTTCTTAAGTCTCACTTATGACAAGCAAGCTGGCACTAAGTTATCCACAGGACCATCAGCAAGGGCAGCTCTTGACTGGAGTGTGAGGATTGTGCTTAGAATCTGCAAACTGGAAAGGGTTCTGCTTTTGTCCTTACTTGTGTGGTTGGTTGACCTAGCCCAGCTGCCAGACCCCTGCACCAGCATGGGTTTTTCTTATGGACTGCCATCTTCCAGAAAAAAATCTGCTCCATCATGGGTTCTCTGTGGACTGCAGGAAATGTCCAACAGCTCTGCTGTGGCATGCTCTCCATGGGCTGCAGGGCAATACCTGCTCCTCCATGGTCTCTTGTGAGCTGCAGAGGAGTCTCTACTTTGGTATCTGGAGCACCTCTTTCGCTCATCTTGATCATGCCATGGCTTTTCACTTCCTGCCCTGCTACCCATACCATGTGACATTTTGACTTTTAAGTATATTTTGGCATGTTTTTGCTCTGCAGTGGGTGTGCTGTGGGACCAGGTGTCCAGCACAGGGCAGTCCCTGACTTGTCACAGAGACCTCTGCACCATGCTGCTACCATGTTTCCTTACCATGTAAACCCAATACAGGTGGTCAGACCAGGTTCTATACTGTCAGCATTGCTTCTTCTGCAATGATGCCTTGGGTTGTGAATCTCCCAGCAGAGTCAACAGTGGTTTTGCTCTGCTTCTGTGGAAGTACCACCAACATGAAGTTCACATGTCAGTCAAACTGGCTGTGCCTTGAAGTCACCTGCTTCAATACCTTTCAAGGCAGTGTGGCTGTCTTACAGAGACTGCATATGGCTTTGCTGTGAAAGGTGCCAATGCACATCAGCAATATCAGAGAAGATGTAGTCTAACATACATCCTGCTCTGTGCATTTAATTTTTTTAAGATGTAGTCTCAAATCAACTGAGTACTTTCAAATTGTTCCCATGTGAATATAGATTTCAGTATTGATTGTGTACTGTTTTTTCTATATGAGTACCCTTACTTTTGCAGTACTGCAGTTCTGTACAGTTTGTAAACAGCTGCTTTGCAGGCATGTGTGTGACTTACAGGGAGTAAGCGACTTCCATGGTCAGGAAGGGAAAAGCCCGATCACCTTGAAGTTCTTTGGCAATTCTAGCTTCTACACACTTCTGGTGCTTCAGATCATGGCATATTGATGTAGGTGCTCTGGCAGTGAGTTGAGTGCTAAATCCCACATGAATTCAAGCATCTACAGGCTATTAATTTCTGTAAGTTCTGGCTCCATGAGGAGCCTGTAAAAATTTTGACATGGCACTGCAGGGCTGTCACACCCAAACCTAGGGACTGGCTTTTCATCTCCCCCATTTGGAAGGGAAAGAGAGCACACAGTTAATGATAAGCCATTACTGGTCTTGGTACTGAATAATTCTGAAAAAGGACTGTCAGTTATTGTGTCTCTTGGCAAGCTTTGACCTGGGAAACTTAAAGGAGCATCTGTATAACATCTGGATCTGGTGGTCTGCATCCTTGTGTGTGGACAAGGTCCCAGGCTTTGATACCCTGATGAAAATATGTTTGGCTTCAGAGGAAAGCTACTGCTCAAATACTGAAGTTATCTACTTAAATATTCTGTATGCTGACAAATTGTGGAAGTTGAGCAGCTTTTACAGTACATGAGCTCTCATTATGATACTGCAGTTCCTGATAGCCAGCCTGTGCTGATTGTAGGGATGGACTATGCTGAAATCAAACTGTATGTCCAAGATCAAAACTTGACTTCTCTTAGGTCTTAAGGTTTCTTTATTGTTGCTTGAGGCTAAAACTTTTCTCTGATGTCTTTAAATTCTGTCTTTGGCTAGACAGTAAGCGGCTAGTAATTTTGGTCACAAACTATCTCCAAACAGGATAGAAATATATCTTTTAAAGCTTCCAGAATCTGACAACTTCTTTAGCATTTTAATCTGAGGGTTTAGGCCTTTACCAAATAGTTTCGCAAAGCCTCATGAAGACTATGCCACTGTAGCAATTCACAAGCATTTATTGACCTTACACTTGAAAGCAGTAATAAAACTGTATTACTTTCCTTGCATTGCTTGCTTCCTTTTGGCAGGATTTGTGGAAAGTACAAGCTTTAAGTAGAATATAATATGTTTTTTAAAAAAGGTCTATCCTAGCTGTACAAGAATCCCTGCTTAAGATTGTTGGCAGTTAAGGGCAACAGACAAGCTTAGTTGGGTACTTGTGAGCTCTAACAGGCTTCTCTTTCCAGTCAGTTTTTATGCCACAAACAATCATTTATGCTGCATCCATTCTGTGGTCTGTGTTTCCAGGCTCATGTCTGAGTGTGTTTTCTGATCCCTGGCTATGTGTTGAATGTGTTGATTTGGCCTACTGTGAGCTACAGTCAGACAACTCCTGTGGCTGGACTAACAAATTTTGTCTGCCAGTTGTATGGCTGGAGCTGGACTTAGTCACTTGTGTTGGTGGTCAGGTCTGGATGGAGGACAGCTACTGAAGGCAGTCTAGGCAGCTCTGGCCTCCTGGTTGAAGTGCTGACATATTGTGGAAGTTGAACAGCTTATAGTCTACATGAGCTCTTATTTTGGTACTTCAGTTCCTGCTAGCCAACCTGCCCTGTCTGTACGGATGGACCATGATGAAGATGGGCTCTGTTTCTACTGACTTAACACTTCTAGTTATCAGGCAACTTAAAACACTTGGAAGTGCTTCAGCTATTTCTTTTCTGCTACGTACCAGTGAATTAAGTAAAGTTAAATTTTGACATAGCTTCTAAAAGCACAGTAGTTAAAAAAATCCATGGCTGCTTGCAACTGTCATATTTTGAATACTGGATGCTCAACTTGGTGACAGTAGGTGCATTTCTTCTATTTCAGAAGCCCTGTTCTCAATGACTAGTTTATTAACTCATCCTACCATCCATATGCTTGCACATCACTGGATCAGAGATGTTGGTTCAGTGATACTATCTGTTATTTAGCTCTGAGCAAGAGGCAATGGCATGACTTATGAACATTTTGTAGGCACACAATGTGCTGTAAATCCTAGAGTTGTACTTAAGAGCTAGACAAGGTCTGGAAGTGCTAGTTATGAACTTTAATGCTGTCCCATTATATAACCCCTGTGAAAAAAGGAGTTACAGCTCTGAGGCTCTGCTGCAAATTAAAGATAAAACACTGCTTTCCTGTACACTCGGGAGCTATACTGACTTAGTTATGCTTCCTACCCTCTGTTCAGAGTATCAGGAGTCCCTCTTTTTTTTTTCCTTTTTTTTTTGTTTGTACTGTTCATAATGCAAAGTTCTCCGTGCTGTCTCCTTAGCAAAAGCAGAGCTTGTGTGTACTCACTGTACATTGATAGCTGAGAACAGGAACAAATCTTAATGTCTACTGAAATCCCAGGAGACCCCTAGTCTACCCAGATTTGAGAGTTGCAGTGTTCTGATATGATGTTCCAGTCAAGTGTTACATGCATGAGAAATAACTGTACTTCCAAGGAAGTGTAAGACAAACTGTTTCTTCAGCCTTTTAGAGTAGGCTAAGGTTTTGTATAGAACTTGGTGAATAGAGTGGTTTTATTCGCCCCACCTTGAATAGAGTCTATATCTCAAATCAATAGTAGATTTCTTTGCTAATGTGAAATGAGGAAGACCAGTTCAATGTAAGACTAGTTAAGGATGTCTAGGCTAACTTTAGTTGAAAACAAATGTCTCTACTTTTATCACAGGCACACTCTGCAGGTGTCCTGTGCTGGCAGAGCTTTCTATCTACTCTACACATAGTTTAGGTGTAATTGAATACTGGATTCGTCTGGGCTATCTGCAAGAGTTCATCTGCTAAAAGAAAACTATACATCTCTCCAGAAGAGATCTGGGGTGACTTGTATGTCCCAGTCTTGACATTATAATCAGTTTTCTCTGGCCGCTTGTTTGGAAGCATTCCCTGCACATCTAGTATAGTGGTTGATGGGTAGATCCAAATTGTTTGCATGTACTTTTGAACTCTACAAGGATGCCTACCTTTGCCAACAACTCTAGAAGACAGGCCTGTGATCTGGTAAGAGTATTGCCTGGACTTCATGGAGCGGGGTTGATGCCCTGGAGATGCTCTAAACTGGCATACCTGGTTGTGTTGTACTTCAGCTTACTGAACTGCACAATGGCATGATGCAACCCCTGCAATAAAATGATTGTATCACACTGGTTATGACATTTCTGTGTTAATCCCTGGACATGCTGCATTCAAAGCTGGTTTCAAGGGGAGCAGCACTTGAGGGGATGATGCGGCTCCTGAGAACACGGAAGAGTTACCTGCAGTTCACTAGAAACTGAATTTCCAAGCAGTTTTGGTGGATGGCTTTAACCCTATGTATACCCTGAATGGTCAAAGGAAAGGAAACTCTGTGCCCCCAAGTATGGGTGTGATGAACTAACTTAGCCTAGCTAGGGCATGCTGTTAATTTAGGCTTGTAACATCTAATTCTCTCTGCTATTAAGTCCTATGGCCAACCTGTACAAAGCGCTTGACAGCTGCTTTTTATTCTCCATTGTCAAATATTTAAGTACTTGCTTGAAATAGAACAGTGAGATGATTCAGGTGAGTGCAGGGCTTCTCTATTCATCTCTTGCTTGTTAAATCTGAATGCAGGATTGTCAGTTGCCTTTAGTTCTTGTTTAGGTTTGCAGCATGTGAAAGTGGAAATCTGCCATGAGTGTCTGTAAACACAATATGTTAAAACATCGTCTGCAAGTGTGAACAAGGTACTTGATGGCAATGAGGGAAGTAGGCCTGGAATTTGTAGCAATGTTGAACTTAGCCTGAAAGGGAAGAAGAGAGTACTGCTGTCCACAGATGGGGCAGAGAATGCTCAGAAATCCTTTCTGCTGTCTAAATTACAGAAGATGGCAAAAGTTGACTAATGTAAAAAGTGGTGTGCCAGGGTGGAAATACGAGTTTATGTGATTTGTGGCTTGATTTGGTGAATTGGCTGATGTAAGCTAAAGGCTAAAATCTTGCATTGAGGCAGTTATGGTAAGCACAGGATGCTTTTCATGTGGCTCTAGGCATGAGCATCCAAGTGGTGATGTGATTCCTGTGGAGAGCACTTTGAACAGAGCAAGCCCGTACTAAAATCTGGGTTCCCTATAAAATGGAGGGCAAGGCCTGTCCCTTGCGTGGAATCCTGCCCTCTCGTGGCTCTGGCTGCACGGGGAATGACTGCTTTGTTACCTGGAGCACCTGCCTCGGGTGTGCTGCTCCACAGGAAGTGTGTGTGCTGGGCACACAGCTATGATCTAACACTGTGAGGAGAAACAGTGGAAAACATCCAGGAAATACTTCCTGAATGGAATTATTTAAATATTATGGAATGCCAAGCATTCCAGAAGTGACATCTGGTACTTACGCGTTTTTAGGCTGAGAATAAACCCTTTGTGAGAGGACCCAACTGTGGAAGACTTGCAGCATTCCGTTCTGTAAGAGCCTGGGTCTTTGAGTGAAGAGTCAGATACTTGGATGATAAAATGGAAAGCTAGCCAAGACAGACTTTTAGAATTGCACAGTGCAGAACTGCATCAGCACTGTGGTAAAACCTGTTTTACTTCAAACCATGTAGATAAAATACAAACCACTTTATTTACCGTGTAAGAGCCATGGAGGACTGTACAGGCTTGGTAACTTGGAGCAGTTGGAGATCTGTACATGCGACTTAGCTACAGGTGTGCCTCCTAATAGTTAGGTTAATCTCCTAAAGGAAAAATGGCAAATGCCTTGAGTTTCCAAGATCAAAACTGCTTGCAAGACTCTGCCTTTAAATCTAATCTTTACATTTACTGTGGCTTCTAATAATGCTGTATTAGTTTAACGTTCATTCAGTATGTTGTTGGTGAAAGTTAATTAGAGTCTTTAATTCCACTTGAATAGTCTGCCTGACCAGTAATATAATTAATTGATCATTTGTGTCATTTAGAGGTGTATGCATCGGTGTGCAGCCTACTGATAAGGCTTTTCTCAGAGATGGTTTTCTTGCATGCTTAGTTATGAAGTGATTCAAACTGGAAATTGGGCAATTACCTCTGGAAGCAACTAAAAAAAAGCAGTGGAAGCTGTAGTTAGACTATAGTACTGAATGAACAAAGATTAGGCTATGCATCTGGCTTCTGAGGAGAGTCTCATCTGAGTGTGCTTGTGGATTGAAGAATCTCTGTTCTGGTAACTTGTTCAAGTTAAGTTGGACAGTTCCTAAGTATCTTCAACACAGTAAAAAAATTAGCCTAAAATTCAGCAAGACTTTTATTTTCTCATAAGACTTGTATTTTCTCTTTAGATTGTGTTCTTTGAAGTGATGCTCCCCGAGTGTATTAAGGCTTTGTACCAAGAATTGAAAGATTTAAATTCACGAGGTTTAGGATTCTTTCCTATTCAATGAAGTAAATCACAGGCTTGGTAACAACTTTGTTTTAAGGATACCTTGTCCTATACTAATACAGTGGATGTATATTTGCTAAAATACTTGCCTGATGGCTGTTTTTTCAGTGCAGTGGTTTGTTTGCTTCAGTAGTGAAACAATAAAGCTGCTGGACAAACTCAGTGTGGTGTCTCTGTCCTATCAAGCCTATTGCAGCTTTGTATTTCCTAGTTGCAAAGTATCTAAACTTAGCTTGCCATGTAGTACTTCTGCACAGACAGAGGAGTTAAGCAGATGATGACTACTGCTTCAGTTTGTACCATACAGGCTTGCCCATATATGAAATAGGTGAAGGTAGAAACTAGTCAGGCTTCTGTTCAAGTTAAGAAACTGAATCGTTATTTAGGAGGTAAGAAGACCCTTTAAGGCTCTCAACCACTCTTTCAGCAGATCTTTGCTCCAATAATTAAGTGTTGAATTAGACTCTTCAGTTTCTGATTTTTATCATGGATACTACACTTGATTACAGTTGTGTTGCTGCATTTATCCAATCAGTCCTGTTTGATACTGAACTTGGTGGACATTCCTGTGCTGGACTGGGAGGAGCAATACTGAGATTGCAAAACAGTTCCTAAAACAGGCATGCAACTCCTGTAGCTCTTTGAGCAGTTGGGTTGGGTGCATCTGCCAAAGAATATAGCTGTTGGTTTCCCACAAAGGTACGTGCCTGAGATGTGATATTTTTAACTCTGGGCTTGTCAGCATCTGAGTGGGTTTCTCTGTGAAAGGGAATAAAGTTAACAGTAGTCCTACTTAATCTTCTATCGTAAGTCTACTAAACTGGATTGTCAGCAGCATGTATATTCTGCCACAAATTTGCAGAGTGGGAACAATCCAAAGGAATTGCCCTTGAAATTTTCAGAAGGAATCTATGCAAGCTGTGAACCATCTTGAGAATTAAAGGCTGCATCAGATGGGGTACTTCTTGTGTCTCTTCTTGTCTGCCCCTTCTAAACTGACAATTTGAAAGAGGTATCTTTCAAGCCTTTTTGCATGTGATTTCCCCATTGCTTGTTTTGGAGTGCCTTACCCTATTTCTGTTCCTAGTTAGGTGGATGAGTGTTTATTTTTTTCTTTTACAGAGGAACTGCAATGTGTTTCTAAACTTAGACCTGACAGGAAGTGACAATATTGCAACAGAAAACAAACTCATCCTTCACTGCCTCTCCCAATGCTTTCTATCCCACAGGCTAGTTAGGTGATGGGAAGGGACAGTGCCTGGATTCTGTTGTGCTAACCTTAAAGGGTACTCCTTTGAGATCCTAAATGGTACTTGGCTCTGCTGTAGTTGGGTTGGTGCCATGTTTACACTTAGTTTGCACCAAAGGTGGGGAAAGGGAAGGGAGGAATGTCAAGTATCTTCAGCTTGCTACATGATGTGATTAGGTAACTTAAGAGGACTTTCAAGTCTTTCAAACAATGAGTAAACATGTCAAATATGATGGAAAGCTCCAGAGTCTTACATGGATGCTCCAAGTCTTTGTCAAACTTGGAGCATCAGGATGATGTCAGATTTCTACTATTTTGACCAGTTTCCTTTGACAGGAAAGGTACCAGCTGGTGTTGGAGGGGGAAGCAGGCTATTGCAGCCCAATAAAGGAATAACTTGCCCCTTTGCTACTGAGTGTTAGTCTCTTATGTTTTTGGGTAAGCTACTAATTAAGTAATGACTTAGTTTTATAAGGAAAATTGGCATGTTATTCTTAAACTGCATGGATCCAAGTCTCAAATTCCACTTAACTCTTGGGCTTAGATTATTATATATAAACTCTTTAAAAGCTCAACAGGTCAAATAACTTCATAATAAGCCTGCAACATGTTCACTTCAGCTGGACTGACTCTAGCTTTGGTACCACCTTTTGCACATTACTACCTAATCTTTCCTTGACACATAAAAGATCTAGGACAGTACATAGTGGTAATCTGTCTTGTCCCTTCATGCAGTGGTATAAGAGTGATAGCTTCTTGCTTAACTCTTTTTGTTGAAGGGTTTTCACTGTACTGTTTAGGTTAAAGCAGTAGCACTGCTGTCCAACATTATTCATCCATTTCCTGTGTTAAATACTCAGGCTACATCAGCAAACGCCTCCCTGTAGTTCAAGCACTGCATGTAAGTGAAGCCACAGCTGTAATTGTTCAGAGGTAACAGGAAAGAGCTTTGACATATAAGGAGTTAACTACAAACTACATCTGATCACAGTGATGCATTATTGTACTGTTTTTCTGGCATGTACTTTCAGTAAGTATCTATGAACATGACCAGAAGCTGGGGGAAATAGCTTTCCAGGCATTACATGCCTGAAGAATGGTGGTAGCTTGTGCTCTCTTTTATCTTCTCTACTGGCTTGTTTTGTGAATTTGATTGAGTGTCCATCTCTAAAGCTTTCCACCTAGAGTGGGATAATGTCTGCCTTGCAGGTATGTGTCAGAGCCTTTTTCCTAGTAAATATGCTGTAGTCCACAGATAAGTCTTAGAAGTGCAAAACTTCTGAAGCTGCACAGCATGCTTATAAGATATCCACATTAAACAGCTGTTTGGCAATGTCTAATGCAACTTCCAGTTAATGAGGGATGTTTTAAACTGATTTTTTTTATCAAGTCTTCTTTATTTCATATGAAGCAGCCAAGTATGTATCCTGTTGCATTTGATGCAATCCTGGTCATTTCTGTTCTTAAAAAAAGACCCCAAATTATTCTTGTTCATGTGTTGCACAGCATCTAAGAGAATTCCTGCATGAAAGCTCAAACAAGAGCAAAGAATGTCTGGGATGTTTTTGTGTCTGTGTCGGCTTGGGAACTGCAGGGAAGAAACTCTTCCAATCTCATTCCTGCAGTCTGGTAAAACTTGGAATTGGATACACTAGATTTGTTTGTCCTCATTTCAAATTTAAGAGCAAGAATGTCCTCAATAGGAAAAAACTGCTCCTCCGTAGAATCACAGAAGCATCATCTCATGCTTTCTGTTACATCTGAACTTGATAAAGATGATGATGTAAACATGGTCCTTTGTAATTCAGAGAGAAAAATAAAGATTTTGGCCTGAATAGGCTGGAAACACATGGCAGGGGGGTGAAGGCCAGTGTCTGTGAGAGAACTGGGGGATTAGTATCTAGTGAAGCCACTGGCCATTAGGAAATGGTGTGCATGTCCTCAATCAAGACAGGCTTGAGGGTGAGAAGAATGAGGAGGGGAGCATATCTGGTCCTTAAAGCTTTGATTGCCTACAGGCAGTCCCACTCTGGTGTCTTGAGGCTGCTTTGCAGCCTCTGAGATAGCAATGCCTTGGGATGGAAGCATAGATGTCTCTGCCCTTTTTTTCTGGAAGGTGTTACTGGGAACAGTATTTCCATTGCATCAGTATACATCAATGCTCATTCACTCAGAGGTGCTGATAACTCAAGGGGCAAGCTAATACTGTAGAACTTGCCCTTCCTCTCAACACTGCTTCTGCGCCCCAGAGCCCCAGGGCAAGGAGTAGGTTTGCTGGGTAGCAAGAGATTACTTGGCTGTCTTGGGGACTGGATGCAGCTTTTAGGCTGTCAGCTGAAGTTGTCTAAGAATGCCTGAGATGGCAGTAGTCTCTCACTGTTTTCTGTAATCCTCAGTTATTTTGGGCTACATATTTATAGACATTTTGTGGCTGAAACGGAGTTCATTCTAATTGCTGTATTGATTTGCTGCAGAAGGACGTTCTTGCTATGTCAGAATTCTTAGGGAGGGAAGGAGGTAAGAGCTAGAAGAACGATACTATCTGTGAGCTGCCTTGGCACTAGATGTGCTGTCTTCACTGCTTTTAAAAATCTCAGAAGGAAAAAGGCTTATTTTTGGCATTGTTTCCTCTTCATTATGAAATGTAAGGAGCTAAATCTTTAAAGACTGTGGAGAAGGGCCTTGGACTGAAAGGCTCAAACAGATAGAGATCATTCCTGATAAACCATATTTGGGCTGGCTAGAGATGAGTTGTTAAAACAACCTTTGTGGCGGACATTATTTGGAAAAACCTCATTTAATCTTTGGAAAGATCTTCACAGTTGAATTCTGTGACTCTTGTACTGGCCTTCCATTTGATCCTTTCCTTTGCCATTCTGCCTGCTGTCCTTTAAAGTTCTGTCAGTATCTTTCCTGATATTCACTTTGGTTTTGCTGCAGGTTTTCTTTGCAGATGGTCCTGGTGTGCTATGTGGCTTTGCTGTTTGGTTTTTTCTTTAATATTCCAGCAAACCATTTGAGAGAATTCTTAAACACAACATAAGCTATTTATGCTGAAGTAAATTGAAAATTTCCTGTCAAAACCTGTATTTCTGATTTATTTATTTATTCAAAATTATTGCAGATATCATACTTTCTCCTTAAATGTGGAGTTATAGCTCCTTCCTGATGTAGAGTAGGATACCAAGCTGGTGCCATGTATTATCACCATGTAAAACAGTTCTCAGGACAGTAAAAAGTTACAGGATTTCTCAGGTGTTTCTGATTTATTAGGAGTAATTTTATTAAGACTAAATAACTTGTCTTTCTCAGGCAATATTTCTCCACTCTCCTTGAGTTCTTAAGGAGAACTTAAGCTTAGTAAGCTGAAGAGGTCAGTGGACTTGAACTTTCCTGGGAAAGCAACAGTAATAATCTTCTAACAAAAATCCCGTCTCTAAATTCACGGTATGCTGAGTTTCTGTGAGGATGCTGTTTTCATTCTTTGGTTTGATCTTGTCCTGTTCAATCCAAGGCTCTTTTTATGAATACTTAATCACCTAAAGCATTACACATCCTTTAGAGCATGCTAATTCAGGGAACTGTCTTCAAGAAAAATGTTTGGGGTAAGTGTTATTAGAGTAAGCTGTGATTTGGGGAGACCAGGCACTCCAGCTTTGTTTTCTGCTCTTTAGCAATTCATTCAGTGACAGGTTTTTAAGAATCCATGCTTATATTCTGGCACTGCTGAAGAAACTTCTTTCGATGCTCAGGAATATATGCAGGTCCTGCTTCAAGTTTTTTTCATGAAAGTTGCCACGTAGTAGTCATCCATTAGTTGATTGCAAACCCAGGGTTCATCTAATTTAGAGGAGTTTAAGTGATTCTGGTTTTAAGAACAGTGTTCAGATGAAGACCTCTTGTTGGAGCAGTCCTCATAGTCTGTAATAGAATCTACTTCTGGGTATGAGCATGGAGAATGGTGAAATAAACAAGGGATATAAATCAGCTAGAGGCGAGTGCTGCTGTCAGCCTCTGCGTGCAAACTTCAGACTTTCCTCCCTTAAACTTTACTCATAGGTGTTCAGAGTCTGGCTCTGGTTTTACCTACGGAAGTGTTCCCTCCCTTTTACCTAGGGGTTAATGATGACTAAATTTCCTTGCAAACTTTTTTCAAGAAGTTTGTGTTGGGCTCTGCTTACTAATGAGGAAATTCCAGTGAGGGGAGAGAGAGAAAAGGAGGGAAGCTCCTTGGCAGAGACTTCATAACCAAACTTGAGAATTGCAGTGAGTCCTAGTCCGGTATGAGCCTTTTAGCAGGCTCTGATGACCGATTGTGAAGGTAGCTGAATCCAGAGAGTGGAGTCTCTGCAGGATAACTTAATATTGTTTTCAAATGGTTTGTATTTTCTTAGGGATAATTTGAGTTTGCATTTTTTTCATGCTCTTCTCTGTTCTGCTTTTATTTTAGGTAATGCTAATGCTTTCTTGGTGCTGTTTTGATATCCAAGTGTAACTGTAGTGTGGTGCGTCCTGTGGCCAACAACTATGTGTTATCCAGGGGCTAGTAATAGGAAACTAGGATACACTTAAATAGGTCTGTCACTGAAAACTGATAGGAATAAATCATCAAATTTCAAGATACAAAATTTGTCATCTGGCTTGATTGAGCAAAAACAGGGCAACACTGAACTGACTTATTTCTCTATAGCCTGGAGTCCGAAGTCCTGCGAAGACAAAGAAATATGCTGGTACTTGAGCTGTAACCAGTAACAGAGGATTGGAAATTGAAATAGTATCCACTGACAGAGCTGAATTACTGAGTATAATTAGGGGTTTTGAGAGTCTGGTTAATAACTTCCTCCTTCTACTTGAAATCTAAATGAGAAGATGGCTAGTGGAATTGTTCAGGTTTGTAACTAACTGGGAAGAGGGAAAAGGCCTAGGAAGATGGACAAGTTCAGAATGGATGGGGAGGAGCTGGAACAGCAATGAAGGACGAAATGAACCAGAAACCTGGCATGTGAGAAGAGGCCTGGTGCAGGAGCTGGTAACAATATTTGTATATGTTAATGTAATGGCTAAGGGAAAAATGTCTTTCAGAGTCAGTTATGGAGTCATCTTTCTGTGTGAAAGAGCTGGCAAACTTCAGTTGGGAGGAACAGAGATGACTCTTCTTGACTTTAATACTTTTCTCAAAAGTTTTAGTGTTTTCCAATTAGGCACTGAAAGAGAGCAGATTAAATGTGTAGGACCTGTCTGAATCTTAAAAGGATTGGAATTAAAAAGGAGCAAAGACAAAGAGTGAGCAAGTAAGAATGAAAAAACTGGGAGTGTCGGGTTACAAGGAGACTTTACTAGAGAAATGTGTGGGGCAAACAGTCATGCCAAAATCAGGATTGACAAGGATAAGCAACCTGATTCAGATAGAATTAGGCTGGAATCTTTACTAATGGTCACTGGTGGCTATAAGGTCCATGAAAACTTATAGGTAGGCCAGACACACATCCATTTATTGTGCATCTACTAAACCAATTTTAATTAAACTGTCATACCAGTTTCTTAAAAACAGATATTTTCTCTTGGGTCACAGTTGGCCTAGACTGACTTAGTAACTGCTGGAGTCCTGTGAGAAAACATAAAATAATTGTTTCCTAACTCTTCCCTCCCAATTTGTAAGACTGAATTCCCTTAGATTTCTTAGAATAGATTACCCCTCCAATTATCTCTTGCCTCCTGATATAGACCAAAAAGCTTGTAAGAAGTGGGATGATACGTGATTCAGCATGTCAAGATTTTTTTTCTGGTGAAAGTAGGATTTGGCAATGTCTGCTAAGACAGCTAGTGCCTGGGATAACTCTTCACATAGAAGAGGTTGCTAAACTCAGGGAAGGGAAGAGGAGGAAGGGCCTTTTGCACCAGAACAAGCTCTTCCTCAGCCGGAAGCCCACTGAGAACTTATTGCCCTGGATGCTGCTGTCACTAGTCTTGTGAATATTTATATAGTGCTAATATTATATAATATTATATAGTGCTTTTTTGGGTATGCATGCCAACTACCACAGTCGAGGCCTTCATTACTGCTGTCTATCTACCTATTTTTAAACAATCCTCAACTGGGGTCTGCAGCACTTTATAGTAACTCGAGCTCTCCTGAGGTTTGCATTTGAGCAGGGTGAGTGTGTTTAATTTACTGTTGTTGTCTTGTTCGGATGAGGAAAAATGCATGCTGTAATTCTTGCATGGGTGGCTGCAGGTGGATGGGGAGAAGTGATTGCTGATGCTTCATCTCCCTTATTCCCTACCAATGCATTAGCTTGCCTGCTGTCCCCTCAAGCAGTATAGTATCATATGAGCAATAAGCAGCCTACCTTTCAGTTATGCTATTCAGTGATAAAGGAAGTCCTGCTTCCTCTGATACTTTCTACTGGTTTCACTTCTATCTGGGATCATTTTCTTATTGGCCATAGTCCAGGCTGCTTTAAGGTGGGCAATATTCTTCAGTGAGAAAATGAACCTCGATTATTTGGGTCAGAAAATTCCTTTAAATGAGATCAGCCACAGTAGCCTCTTAAGCTATAGAAGGCATGAAGAAAGAAAACTGCTTAACCCTGTTCAGAAGCTCACTGTACTCTTCTAGATGTGGTAGTGGTAAAAGTACAATTTACTCTTCATAGCCTGAATCATTCACAAAGCTGTATATGGAAGGTGCTTTCTGTCAACTAAAAATGTTAGTTTAATCTTTGTCCACTGTGAAGAGTCTGACCAGTGAGCCTGAGTATGTGTTTGTACTGAGGCCAGGTCTTAGACCAAATGGAAAAAGATCCAGAAAATCTGAGGAATCCAGATAAAGCCACAGATGTTTTGCCATAGCTTTCTCAATAACATGCCCTGAAAAGGAAGATGAGAGACTGCAATAGTCTTGCCAATTATCTGTGTCAAAGATTTATTGTGCAAAGGTCTTGCATTTGCTTATGTTAAGACATACCCTGCTCCCTTCAGGGAGGCAGACAGCAAAAAATAGACTGATATATGTATTAGAAAGTTTTGAAGTTCTACTAGAGAGACACATAGAAATGGCAGCACAAAATTGGCTGAGCACTTCTAGAACCCCAGTGAATACAATTGGAGGAAAGCTAACTTGGAGAGTACTGTGTGAATTTGGACTGAAGATGGCTACTTGTATGGAAAGCTGTCAGTCCTAAACAGAACAGCTCGTATGTGAAGATACCAAAAAAGATATCCAAGATAACCAAAGATATCACAGCTTTTAACTGCAAGGGTCTTGGTGACAATGAAAGTTAACTTCACTTGTGTTTAAGGTGAAATACCATAGAACTGGGAATTCTCTGAAGCTTATTTCCATGGAAAATAAAGCATGTCTGCTTCTAGCAGCAAGGAAGCAGCATGAGTATTCTGCAGCTCCTCAATGAAAGTGTGAAAAATAGTTCAGTGTAGCTGGAACTACCCTTTCCGCAAGTCAAAAATAAACACACTAAAATAAACGGTTCTATAGTACAAAATGTTGTGAAAAAGCTGTCAACCTGAAAGAGTGAATAGCGTGTAGGAAGATTAGTCACTAACACCTTTCTGCTTGGATGTGGGGGTTAAATGTATGTATAACATAGTGGGGAGGAAGGAAAGAGCTTTGATGGGAAAGATATTTTTTATCTTGCTGGGGAAGCTCATACCAATAATCTGGGGCAGTATCAAGGTATACTTGTAAATTTTTCTTCTTTCGAAGACATCTCTGTCCTTGCTTCCCATTCTACATATTAAAAACTGCAGATCTCATAGCAGCAACTTGACAGCTTAGAGATGTTCCCCCTTGCTACAAGAAAGACGTTGAAGGGCAGAATTGTGTCCAGAGAAGGGCAACGAAGCTGGGGAGGGATCTAGAGCACAAGTCTTACGAGGAGCAGCTGAGGGAGCTGGGTTTGTTTAGCCTAGAGAAAAGGAGGCTCAGATAAGACCTTATTGCTCTCTACAACTACTTGAAAGGAGGTCGTAGTGAGGTGGGGTGCGACGGTTGAGTGGATGGGGAAGGGGGAAACTCCGGGACCGGAGGCTTTTCAGCCCCAGAGCCCGGAGAGGTGCGGTGCTCCCCCCTCCCCCCGGCCACGCGGTCCCATGGCGGCGGCAGCAGGGACTGCAAAAAGGGACCACGCCGTGAAGAGGAGACAAGAGAGAGAGTTTATTGTTGGGGTGTTACATTTATAGGGTTTAGGGGGATCACAAAATGACCAATGACAGAACTCAGGGGGTTCAAATTCACCAATTACAGCAAGGGTTAACAAGGCCAATGGGAGAGCTAGGGCATCTTCCCAGGACATTCCTGCATAGGGAGATAACATCTTTCGAAGGGGGTTTTGGGAAGAAGAAGCAGTGACTTAGAGAAATGTAAAAAGCCATTTTGACCACATGTTCACTTTAACATAAAAAACCTCTGTTTCCCACAGTGGGGGTCAGCCTTTTCTCCCATATAGCAAGAGACAGGACAAAAGGAAATGGCCTAAAGTTGCACCAAGGGAAGTTTAGATTAGATATTGGGAAAAATTTATTCACTGAAACAGTTGTCAAGTATTGGAACAGACTGCCTAAGAAAGTCATTGAGTCACCATCCCTGGAGGCATTTAAAAGGTGTGTAGATGTGGTGTAGCACTTAGGCACATGGTTTAGTGGTGGACATGGCCGTGCTGGGTTAATGGTTGGACTTGATCTTAGAGGTCTTTTCTAAACTAAATTATTCTGTTCTATGTTTCCTTGTAGATCTCAGCAGGAAGAATTCTGATGGGGACATCACAGAAACCACATCTGTCACTTCAATATGTCTTACCTGCGTAAACAGATTTTCATGCTAAATTAGGTTTTCATGCTAGCTTATAGTAATATTGCTGGGTAATTCAGCAAGTGATAAAATGCAACATCTCACCCCCAAGATATTGGGAGGCATGTGAACTGTACCTGGATAGGCTAGAAAACCTTGCACAATAACAATTTGCTATCAACTTGCTGGTTTGAAGTGGTGTTGCCTAGTTTGACTCTTTAGTGCTATAGAGATGCTTGACCTGTTTTTTTCCCTCCAAGTTCAGCAATCAGCAGCTAGGTTACAGCTTCAGTTTTGAAGAAAGACAAGTAACTACTGTAAACAAATCCTGTCTGCAGAAATGGGGAAGTATATTTACTCTTCTGAATATTATCTGACAGCAGATGATGGCATTAGAGCTAACCATGGTGCCGCTAACAAGGATCCTTCGTTCTTGGCTCACACGAACATCTTATCTTAGAACTGCCTTTGTAGCTCTTCCAACTCATGAAGCAACCAATGCATGTGTCTTGTCTGTTATGGAAAAATTTGTCATATATTTAGATAGTCATATTAAGTGACTTTTTATGAGGTGGCAGCAGGAAAGAAAGAGTTAGTTTCATACCAGCAGAACTGAAGTTTCTTTCCTGAGCCTTCTGTTCGCAGCAGCTTCTCCGATTTGTGATCTAGAAAGACTTTGGTGATGGGGAAAGCTTCTCTGCTACTACCTGTGCTGTCCCTGAAGGCTATAATTGCCTGACAGTCTAAGAAAACATTGTCCGGAACTTACTTAGAACAGAGGACTAAACTCTGAATGGTTAGCCCTACAAAACAGAGGGAAGCATTTGTTTTAAATGTAAGAAGAAAGAGGGAGTTGATATGAAAAGTTTATTTTTTTCTGGCTTTTGACAGGAATTTCACTCTATTTTGTACATTCTTTCCTGATTCTTTCCTTCTTGGTCTAAATTCGTGACTGGCACATTTTTCTTGGTTAGCAGGACTGGGTTATTTGCTTCTGAAGTAAAACCTTGCCTTTTATTTGATGTGTCTGTTTAGGTCACTATGCAATCCACCAAGGTGGATTTGGCACTTGAAGCAGTGAGTCTTATGAAGCCAAGCCTGGGATCTTTATGATGACAACAGCACCCTAATGCAGGGCTATTAGAAGAGTCTCTGCTGGCCTGCTAAAGCAAGAGTTAAGATTTCTAAATGGTGTTTATGTATGTTATCATCTGACTTGTATAAAGTTGAGTTTCTGAAACTACCTGTCTGCAGATCAGATGCATGTGATCTTCATTTCAAATAACTGCATGTATTGGTAGGCAGACATCACTACTGAAGTGATTTGTGGGGGGAACAAATGGTACCTCATAGATATTAACTGAACAGTTAATATTCTTCTGCTAAGGAGAAGGTGTCTTTATTGTTGCCTTTAAATCTGTAGAAGTTCAGGGATTATGGTATTAGAAAAAACTTTCTTTTTAACAGCACTGGAATAATGTTAGTAATAAATATAAGACAGCTGCTACTTTCAAGATATTTGCAACAGTATCTACTCTGTATTTAATGAGAGTACATGATATGTTTAAACAAGGTGCAATTCCAGTCTTTTCTTCAGTTTCACTGTCTCTGACACTTCAGAGTAATAGCAGCAACCTCCCTTATTACTCTGTATAGCTGCTGGGGCCAGAACCCAACTCTGAACATCTCTCTGGAGAAGGCAAGGTAGGCCTATAGAAGGAGACGTGTCAAGAAAGTTGTGTCCCCAGACAGAAGTAATAACAGTGCTTCAGAAACTTTGACACTGAAGTGCTGATGATAGAACATGTAAAGTCAAATTAAATGGGGAGAAGCTCCTGATGCAGCCATCTTCCTCTGAGAGTTATCTTGGGTTAATCATTATATTTGGAGCATGTAGGGGTAAAAATATAGTTAAGAGGACTGTTGAGTGTTCTCAGTATCTCCTTTTTTAACATCCGTCCTGCACAATGGAATTTGACTTTGCATTCATATAGTATGCATCTACTGATAGGCCCTTGCTGGGTTTTGAGCTAATGAGTTCAGCTGCTTCTAATATCTACTTCTTGGTTCTGCTGTTGGCAGCAGAAACACTAACCATAATGAAGGCTGGATGCCAGCTTCAATTTCAATGCCTCTGTCAGCATTTTAGAGGAATTGATTTAAGGATTGAAACTTGCAGAGCTATGGAGTTATAATGGGTGGTATTCTCCATCCTGGAAGATCTACAAGGAAAAAACATTTGTGATGTGAGAAGTGCCTTTGTACAGTTTTATTTCCATTGAAGCTGACGATGTGGTGGCCAAACTGTGTTTGTAAACTATGTTGAATCATCATGTTTCCTTATGAGATTCTCTCCTAGCAGAATAGAGCAGTTCCAGAGTTGGTGGTCTTTTTCATGCATCTGCTTTGCTTACAGTAATAATGTCTAATATATATGGCTGTGACTGAAGGGAGACACTGGTGGTGATGCAGACTAGAAAGTGGGGAAACGGTGTCTGGCTTGAGGTGAGCGCAGTCATAACTGTTGTGCTGTGTGTGCTTACATAACATGCTTTGTGTGCATGCTAAGGGGAATGGTACTTACCTAGGAGATGGTGTTTGGCCTACAAAGCTGTCTTTGGTAAGACTTGATACCCACCCACTTATTGCAGTGGGCAGTCTCTGGCATGTATAGGAAGTTTTGTCTTACTGTGAAAAATTGGTGATGGGGAAGAAGATGTGGGTTTTGTCTTGTCGGTTTGGGGTGTTTGGAAAGCTTATCAACTGACTTGGAGACTCCATTTAAAGAAGGTGCCCAGCTCTTCAGCATAATGCTGTGGAAGTAAAGGGCAAAGTAGTTTGAGTTCTTGAAAGACAATATGAGAAAGAGGTCTGAATGAATTGATGTCAAGTGATGATGACAAATTTTAGGGGGCTTGGATTTAAAAGGAAGCCATTTATACCTGTCAGGTTACTGATGGAAAATCAACAGAATTTGTACTTCATCAAACAGATTATTCATTTAAGAATGCTTCAGCAGAACTTGGTTGTCATCAGATATGCTTGTAGTTTATGTGTATCCCTACAGTACACAGCAAAGACTCATGTGAAAGCTTATATCAAGACTCTTCTGCCCTTTGGAACAAGGAAGTTTTATGCTCTTCATTACAGCATAGTGAACAGTATTACTGTAATGTTGGCAAACTTGCACTAGTAGAAATTTTAAGACAAATTCAAGACAGGCTGCAGAAAGGTTCTAGTGGAATTACTAGGAAGAAACTAAATATAGGCAGAGGGGAAACTAAATATAGGTGGAAGGGAGCCTACAAGAAAGATGGAGAGAGACTATTTACAAGAGCATGTAATGACAGGACAAGGGAGAATGGATCCAAATTGAGAGTAGGTTTGGATTAGATATTAGGAAGAAATTCTTTACTGTGAGGGTGGTGAAGCACTGGAACAGGTTGCCCAGAGAAGTTGTGGATGCCCCATTCTCAAACTGTTTAAGACCAAGTTGGGTGGGGCTTGGAGCAACTTGGTTTAGTGCAAGGTGTCCCTGCTCATGGCAGGGAAGTGGGAACTAGAGGTTCTGTAAGGTCCCTTTCAACTCAAGCCATTCTATGATTACTGTGAATTACACAACCAGATCTAATTAGGTAAATTTCCATCTTATAACATTTCAGGAGCTCTGAAGTGATGGTCCCACAGCTTGCCCATTGTGTCTGCAGTACTCCAAGCTCTTGTAAATGAGCAAGAAGGTTTCCTAGGCTGACTGCATAGCCAGTCCTACTAAAAGTAGCAGAAGGGGGAAAATAGGGCTAAGAAAGTGTTATTTCATAGCCACTTTCTGTAAGTGACTAGGCTTCCCATGTCAGTGCACAGAACTGTGCGAGCCCTGGAACTAACTTTCTGTGGTTCATAGAGAGGAAGGTAAGAAAGTATGTACTTCAGTCTCCTTCGTGATTCAAGAGAATTGGGGCCAATAGTGTGCAATGGGTTAAAATGCAATGGTTTAAAACATTTAGTATGCCAACACTTGTGTAAACACAGGGATGGCTATTTCTGGAAATCCTGCTTGAGATACTATCCTTTGTTGAAGTATACACCTGGTATTACTTCAACCCTTCTGCTTTTCTAAGAGCTTCATTTGAAAAAACATATCCCATTACAGTGGAATAGCTAACTTCTCACCTAGTGACAGCACAAAGTTGTAATCCTGCTACATTTGCCAGGGGAGATCCACAGCCTCAATTATTTTAACAAACTGAAGTGGGGGTTATGGTTACTCAGAGATTACCTTAGCATAAATTATACAGAAGGATGTTTTTAGTTTGCTTTTTGAGTTATGCTGAATAAGCCCAGGACTCCTTAAACCAGATCATGTTATTAAACAATACAATTTACTAAAGACGAAATTCCACATTTTACATTGCATTGGGTCTGGCTGAGCTGGAGTTCATTTCCCCATAGTAACCCTCCCAGTGCTGTGCTTTGCGTTGGTAGCTCAAAGGGTGTTAACACACCAGTGTTTTGGCTACTGCTGAGCACAGCATCAGCACTGTAGCATTCCTTCCTCAATTGAAGGCAAGATCCTGGGAGGGGACACAAGTAGGCCAGCTGACCCAAGCTGACCAAGGGGATATTCCATGCCATATGACGTCAGGGAGAGGGCTTGCACAAAACAAAGGTTGAGGGAGGATAGTGTGCGGGAAGAGAGAATCATGGTAGAAAAATGAAGTTTCTAGCCTATAAGAGCAAAAACTGTCTTGAATTCAACTAATGCAAATGAATTTAGAGTTTGTTGGCTCTGCAGTATGATCCCATATGTTTGCCCAGCCTTTACCATCCTCAAGCATAGGCTGTGTACTTCAAACTCATTCTTACTTGCACAGCTGGGGCCTGGGGTTGAAACATATGAGGTGCTTTAACTTAGTCTAGATTCCTCAATTTGCAGGAGGGATGAATGAAGGAATCAAAGTATTACAATATCATTCTTGTAATTACCTGGGGAAAGTGCTGTGCCCATCTAAAATCTATTGGGAATGCCTTAAGTCTCAGTGTAAAACTGTAGGATGCTAGAAGAACCCACACAAGGACTGGAACTTGTTAAGATGCAGGACTTTGAGAAACTTTGGTTTAAGAATGTGATTTTTAAGACAAAGTAATCCAGATGCCAGCCAAGTACAAACTTGTGAGCATTTCCAAAAAAGGGTATATTAAAATAGATCAATCTCTTCCTTCCCTTCCCCAAAACACATGACAGACTTCCCAGGAGGCTCACTTCAAAAGCCTTTTTTCACTTGATGGATTTTGAGGCTGTGTGGGCACTTTCAGGACAGAGGCGCTGGACAGCCTGGTCAGATGTTAAAGTTGTGGTGACTCTGGCTGGTTGATATATTTCTGCACATGTGAGAGTGCAAGCCCTTACAGTCCTTTCTCTGACATTTTTTAAGGATTTCAAATCATCTTTGTATTCCTAGAAGCCAGGTGTTTTGGGTCTCTAGCTCAGAACAGAATCTTTGACCCTGTGAGGCCTGCTGGGCTTATGGTTCTGTGGCAGGAAACTTGGCTGAAGTCCAAAACCAGTGGTTAAAGTTGAAGTCCTTGTGCCCTGTGGGCAACTTGCCATGGGGCTGAGAATCTAGACATGATTAAAACTGGGACCTGGCTGCAGCTCTGCCTCCAGAATGGCTGGTTGCACCAGTTTGGAGCCTGAAACTACGGCATAAAAATGTGAAATGCTTCTTTGCAACAGCAATAAAAATGTCCAGAAGTTTATACTTTCCATTACTGTGTAAAGTGGTATGGTATTCCTGGGGAATTCTCCCTGGAAAGGACTTGCTCATTTGTACTTAAGTCAGGCCAGTATGAGTGCTTAGAGTCAGAGTGAGTGATCTGTGCCATATGATTATACCTAGATCAATCAGTCTTTCCCAAGATGTATTCTAAGGGTCTGTAAACTTGAAGTCTGCCAAAACAGGAGTAAAACATGTACTGTTTTCTCCATCTCAGTTTTGTTAGGCAGCAGCACTCTTCAGTACTATTAGGAAGCAAAGCTGCTAAATAGCAGAGGCACCTCTGTTTTGATCTGTAGTGAACTCTTTTCTTCTAGATTTGTTTCTCAATAGACTTCCACTTTCTCACGTTCATGTCATTTGTGTCCCTTCCTCCCTCTTTTCCCTGAAGCTTTGCTAAAGCATGTTAGTGTGGTACTACAATGCCTTGGCCCTTTCTAGTTGCCTCCATCACAAAGGGCTGTGCTGTTCTGTTTGTGCTTATAATGTATCCAGATGGTGAACAGAATGAGTGACCACCAAGCTCATTTTCACTTGTGGGGTCAGACCTTTCTCTGCTAAATAACACAAGTGTTCCCAGCTGCTGTGCAGCTGCAGGGAGTCTGCTTTCCTTCACAGGCATTAAAAACCCTTTAATCAGTGTTTGTTGTTTGTCAGCAGTGGTGTTGAGGTGTGGAGAAAAAGACCAGATATGCTTTGTTGGCAAAGTTAACTTCATTCTGACCTCTTATCTTTCCGTTTTCTTTTCAAGTCTGAAGAAGCAGAAAGCAGTTTGGAAAGTGGTTTCTGCAAGCACCTGTGTAAATGTATTTGCTAAAGGAGGAGGTTTGTGTCCTTAGACAGACAGAGCACTTGACATGAAAAAGATGCTCTGAGGGCTGCATTGAACTGAAAGCTCTTTAGGGCAGGGACTCACACTGACTGGTATAGGAGTTGTGCAGACTCCCTTAGTGTAAACAAATGCTACAAGAATACAAATATTGTTGTTTAATACTAATTACTTATGCTTATTTTAGTATTGAGTCTACATTCAGTGGACCCCATTTGCAATCTGGTCAGTTTTAACTTTTTCCTAATTTTAAGGTAGGTAAATCCTTCTAGGTTTTGTGGGGTTTTGTGTTTGTGGGTTGGTTTTTTTTGTGGTGGTGGCTTGTTTGTTTGGTTCTTCTTTCTAGATGAAGCTTGGAAACCTGCTGGTGCTACACATATTTTCAGAGTTACTTTTTCCCCTGAGTCCCGTGTCTGCTCGTGTTGTATGTCTGTTGTGTAGAGCACCAAGCACTGCTCTGTTATTTGCAAAGCTTGTGTGTGTGTGTGTTTGTCCTGAAGCTGTTAGGACATCAAGCTCTGATTTGAGCTTCAAGGGTCACCATAGGACATTTGGTATTAAAGGCAGAATATGTACCTTGCCAGTCTTCCCCTGAAGGGACCAGAGGCTTTGTCTAGGGAGGGTGGGCAGCCAGGCATTAGGGTACCCTGTGCACAGTTGCTCACAGTCCTCAGCCTGGCTCAGCAGTACCTCCTGCAGTGACCAAGGTGCTTTTCTGAAGCAGGGCTGTGTTCTTTGAAAAGCAATGCCTGCTTGCTTGAAGTAGGAATAAAGAACTGGGAAGAAGTAATGTAAAGATTGTAGTCCTAGCTGTTGAAATTATAGATCCAAATGGTCTCCCCATGGCAGATACATTTTGATATTCATCCCATGTTTTTCTTATGTAGCCTCCTACGAGGGAGGGCAGGTACCATGCTCTCAAACAGGCAAAATGCTAGAAGGAAGACTTTCTGTGCTGGTCAGGAGGGGATGTATGCTCAAAATAGCTAGTATATTAAATGTCTCTGGATGGTCTATATTGATTATCACTTCTGTAGCATCAATGTTTACCAGCTAGATATGGGACAAAAAACCCACCATTTTACTATCTGAAAGGTGGCAGAGCTGCTGAGCAAAGGCATGGGCTGCAAGCTACAGTGAAGCAGGTGTGCTGCTGTAAGGGGGAGTTTTCGAAGCCCTTCAGATCTCCTGGAGATATTGCTGGCCTTTCTGGCAGGGCTGTTTGCTTGCATGAGAAGAACCCTGACCAGACAGGCGTGATCCTGGATCTGTCTTGAAATTAATGCAGACTTATACAGTTACAATCTCCCTGAACAAAACAAGCACCATCTTGTGCAACTACGTAAACCATAAACTTTTTTGGCAAGGCAGGTGTGGCATCTTCAGTGTCTGGAAAGCACCTAACATGCTGTGTGGGCTCCCTACTGTAATCCAAATTACAAATGCTAAAAAGGCTTTGATTTTTTTCTTCCCCCCCCCCCTTTTTTTTTTTTGTAATAACATGGTTCTTGGCTTCATTTAGGCAGGCAAGAACTTTATGGACTGCATTGGGGTGCTCTACATGTTTCCTCAGGCCTTCATAATTAATCAATGTCGAGCTGTTTCTCTATCTGTGAGGAGGCACCTGAGGAAAGCTCTTCTACAGCCTTAGGTTTAACTTGTTTTCGGCCCTGAGAACAACCCTCTGTTCTTCAGAGATGCCCTTTCTGGTAGAAGGGGTGTTCCTGGTACCCAAGGCCCCTCTCTACTAAGTGCTTTAGTACAGGCTGTGGAAGGCTTAAGTGAGTTTTCATGATGACTTTCAGTAAGTCGGTAATTGGTTTGATGCTGAGAACCAGTGCTGTAGCTTTTTCATTGCACCTCTGGATAACTCGGATCTGTGGAACTCAGCTTCTGACACAAGGAATTTGTGAAAAGTTTCATGCCACTAGTAGCTCAATCCCTCAGCTGTGATAAATGGAAGATGTGTGTGCTCCTTCTAAACCAGAATGGCTTCTGTGTTAAATTGAATGTTTAATTGTTGCATGTGCACCATACTATCCTACCAGGCAGCTCTGCTTTTAAAGTCTGCTTATTCATACAGACAGCTGAAAAGCCTTGAGTCTTTCAGGATCTCTGACATCACATTCTGGGAGGAAGCTTCAGCATCTTCAGTCTGCTGCTTTTTGCTGTATGTTTACAGTTGCTGGTGATCGTTGCATTTTGGGGGCTACAGAAAGACATTACTGTAGCTAGAGCAATCCCAAGCTAACTTGTGATAGTCCAGCCCTTGAAAAGAAAAAAATCTGGTCCAGCTTTACAGTGTTTTTATAGTCTAGTCCAGGTCTCTATAAACCATATAAAATTGCCTTTTTAAAGGTTTAAATTTTCCAATTTCCCATTTGGAACAGGTGTTGCCAGATTATAGAAAGTGTTGCAGAAAAGGAACAAAAACATTTTAAAAACACTATGCTGTTACAAATCTTGGCAAGTCTCCGACAGATGAGATTTTGAAAAGTTTGTTCCACAGAAAGTAAAAAACCAAAACAAAACAGAAAAAGGCAAACCTTATTTACTTTTCCCAACTGTCATTTCTTTAATAATTCATCAGTCTTCAAAAGATCGAGCAGTATGAAACTTCTCAATTGTTTTTCATTTAATCAGGGGGAGAAAGGGGACGAAGAATTTCTTTTTTTTTTTTAAATGTAAAAAAACCAAACCAACCACCAAATTTCAGAGATGCATGTTCTCAGAGGGGTTAAAAACCAACCTAAACTAGGCTTCAGGCAATGTTTTTTCAACAGCTTTAACCTCCAAGCACTGAGTAGACAGCTTTGTAGGAAACTGTAACACCAAGGTGATTATGGCAATGACTCACACTTCCCTGTAAGGCATCCAGCTATCAACACACTTGGAGAGCTGTGGCTTTGTGCATGCAGGCAGGGTGTCAGTCAGTGCCCACTTGCCAGCCAGCTCTGAGCTGCTGAGCTCATAACTGCTTTGACAGCAAACTGGGATATCAGTGCGTTAGAGAGCAGTTCTGGTGCCCCCAGGCTTGCAAGAGGTTTTAGAAATGGAAGCTAGAGAAGGGGAAGTGCAAGGCAGGTTTCCCTTCCCTTTTCTTTGCTTAATCCTTATGTAACTTCTTCGAAGAGTCCCCTGAAATCTTCCTGTGAGCAGGTGTTTGGGTTGGGGTGATAGTTAAACACTAAGAGAGGTAGCATGGGAAGTGAAAAGGGCTGTCTCAGTTTGAGACAATTTGGAGGGGTGGAGACCTCAGACAGAACTCTCCTTCCTTGGATTCAATACCCTTGTTTTCTCCAACAGAGAGAGAGAGAGAGAGAGAGAGAAAGAGAGCAAATACCTCTTAAGTCAAATTAGAAGAATGCTAATAACAATACTGTTAAAACTGGGTTAAACCAACTGATGAGAAACTTCCCAAGCCCTGCCCACTGGACCAAATCGAGATGGCAGCTGGCTTTCCCCATGCAGAACAAACACTTCTGACCACAGGACAGAGACAGGATGGCCACCCTTCCATGTGCTTCGCTTCTATCAAACCTGGAAAACCTGGCAGGAACAGTTGGAGAGTCAGCTCTAGCAGGAAATAGCAGATAGCTAGGAGTTGGTACCTACAGATGCTTGGGTGGGGCTGGATTGAGGCTGCAGTGCTGGTACAGGCAGTCGGAGAAGGGCTGCAGACCCCCCCCCGGCAACTGGAAAGATCTGCAAGACACTCGTTGGATCCAGCAATGAAACTTAGTTGTTGCAATTTTGATGTTTGTCTGTCAAAGTGGTGGTTGTCAGAGTGGAAATCACAGTCCAGATCTGTGAACGTGGTGGTGGAAGGCACAGGTGGGTGAGGGAAGCTGTCAGGTGAGGAGTTTTACACTGGATGATGGGATACTTGGAGAATCTTTGATACCTTCTAAGATGATGCAGCTGTGTCTTGTGTCAGTGCAGGTGAGTCCATTATGGCCTGTTGTGGCTCATCAACAAGAGACGAATGCTTTCAGGCTGTATGTGAATGCTCCGGGGAGTTGCCACAGTTAGTCATCTGTGTGTAAGGAAAAGGAAACATTACCTGACCTTCCAGGGTTTGTCTCTTGTTTAACACCCAGCTTGTAGCCTGAGGTCTTGGATGTGCAGCCTTCAGCCCCTGGCCTGGGGGGCCCCTCTGCACGTTGTTGTCAAAGCACACTGCTGATTGAACTGTGAGCACCAATAGACCAGTCTCTTACAGCACCTGGGCAGTCACTGCAGGTGGTAGAATGTTTGAGTCATTAATCACTGCAGTTCAGCCTCTTTAAAGGTGGCAAAACACCAAAAAGCCAAAAAAGCATATTTGGAGAAAAAAGAAAAGGAAAGGTGGATACCAGAATCTTTGTGTAACCCAGGACAGGCTGCTACTAGCATGTCTTGCCAAAACTTTGTGCTGGTGTTTATGGAAAGAAGACTGTCACTTGGGATCCTCAGGAAGACAATAAACACTTGGGAAAGAGACCAGGGTGTCCCTATAGGCAGCTTAGAGTAGAGCTGAGGGTACAGCAGATGAGATGCTGGGATTTCAGGAAACAAGCAGACAGAAGAGGGGGACCTATTGATGTGTGTTGTGAGTTTCCCCATTTCCAAAAATAAGGTAGAAGCCAAGCTGCCTTCAGAGAATGGAAACAGTAGTGATCATGATATGGAGGAAGTGGTCTGAGTGAGAAATTGGGAGATTGGCATTGTTCAAATTAGGAGGCTGACAAGGAGTGCCACATTTATACAAAATGGGATGCATCCTAATAGAATTTTCAGGAAGAAGTAGTATTCAGAAAGATGACAAATTCAAGTTTCTGAAAGGACATAGGTTTTCATGTAGTGTGCAATTTAGTTGTGGGATGCATGGAATGCAATTGTCAGCTGTGCTGGGTGTCATCAGGAAGGAACAAAAGATGGCTTTGGGAGTGTGCAGGTATGCTCTTGTAGGTGATATCCACAGATGATATAATTCTTTAAAAACAAATAACTGATGATATAAAGCTGGCCACGTGTGGTTCAACTACTGAGGTCAATCTTGATGGGTTCTTTGGGTTCCTCTGTCCTTGATGATAAGTTTCTTGTGTGTCTGACTAAAATTGTCTAATACCAGATACTGTTTGTGGCAGGGCACTGGGCAAGTTGGGCTGTTATGACTCAGTATTGCCCTTCCCGTGTGGGTTGTGTTTGGCTTTGCACATCTTATGTTTTTAGAGGTGAGGCAGAGTGAGTAATGTTTCAGTTTTATTAAAGAAAATGGAATGGCAAAGACCCTTAATTTTTTTAAAAGATGTATGTGTTTCATTTAAAGTTCCCTTCAGGCAAAGTCAGCTTTGGTAGGCAGCTTAAAATGCATTATAGACCATATTGTTATTGTCATTAAAAAAAAATAGACTGTGCTCTGCTCTGGGAAACCAAACAAAACCACTATTTTTTTTTCTCCCTCCTTTTTTTGCTTCCTTCAGTTTTTAATAAGTGACCGTGACAGAGACCCTCAGTGTAACCTGCATTGCTCCAGGTCCCAGTCCAAACCCCTGTGTGCCTCTGACGGCAGAACATATGAGTCCATGTGCGACTACCAGAGAGCCAAATGCCGTGAGTCAAGTCTGAGCGTGACACATCGTGGCCGGTGCAAAGGTAGGTGGATTTCAAATGCCTCTGAGAGGAGGACTGGGAACCCTACCTTGTAAGAAACTGAATTCTTAGACCCTTGAGTTTAGTACCATGCTCTATGAGTAATCTGATTTGAAATTGTGCATTCATGTGAGGATGGGTATCAGAGTCTGAATTTAGGCAGCAGAGTAAGAGCTGGCTGAATTATCAATGAAAGAAGGCAAAGGAGACATGGACATCACTGAAAAAGGGCTGAAATATGTGTCTGCAGACAGAAGCAACTGGCTGCATGGAAGTGCAAAATCAAATCCTGAAAGCAGACTTCTTCCTTGTTACCTGTGCTGGTGAGGAACAGAGGTATGTTTGATTGATAGAAATATGGAGTGGGGAAGAATGTGTGATGCACACTAAATGTCTAATCCCTTTTCAGACATACACAGCCTTTCTGTGCTGAGCTAATTAAGACAGTGCATGCAAGGCTTTTTTTTGCCTGTTTGCTGTTGTATATCTACCTAGAAGTGCGAATACTGTCCCTCAGTTCAGCTCTTCAGCATAATCTAAAGGTGAAGTTGAAACTTTTTAAAGGAGTATTGGTGTCTTGTCACACAAATGGTTTGCTTCTGCAGTGAAGTAAAAAATCAAGTGAGTCCATCTGAGAGCAAAATTGACTCAGAGAGCAGATGGCACAGATGTTTTTAGCACTGGGTTAAAGTGACAAGAAATTGGTTCAAATCCATGTGAAAGGATAAATAGGCATACATTTAAGCCTGGCTTTTGTTTATGAAGGCTTTTTTACTGTTATAAAAATGTATCTTTGTTTCTTTGTTGTAATTACTTGATGTAAAATGGAAATCCCTTTTCAATGTATTGACAGACTTCAGGTGAATTATGAGCATAACGTCAAATATTGCTCTCTTATAAACAGTTTCTCATTGGAAGAAAGCTTACTTATATGATTTTTTTTTTTTTTTTTTGGTCCCAGCTGCTGGGTTGGTTTATGGCAACTTCTTGCACAGCATAGATAAAGGCCTTTGAATTAGGCTGCTTTCTGAGTACTGGAAATTCAGAAGCTTTCTTCCCAGTGCACAAGAAGCAGTTAAACTGTTCTTGCAAGTGATGATGCCTTTTTGAGTATCACAGTAAGAAGCTGTTCAGTGGGACTCCTGATTTTGCTTTCATCCCTTGAACAGAGTGGCTTAGTTAAGCAACTCTGTGGCTGATATTGGTATATAAACTGGCACTGTTCAGATGTTTAAAACATGAGATCTGAAATGTGGAACATCCATGCTAAAGGAAGGTATCACTAACAGGATTCAAGCACCTTCCACTGTAGTAGGGCACTACATTTACTCTGAGCAGCCTTTATTCTTCCTGCATAGAGAACTTCCATAGAACTGTAAGGGATCCCATGAGCCACTGAGCTCAGTCACATGAAGTTGTGATAGATACTGTACCCAAGAACTTACCCTTATGAAATGAGCATTTATAATGTGTGCTTCCTTCTCTAAGGGGGGAAAACAACAGGTAGCTGAAATAAGTAAAAATATATTGTGGACAGCAAGGCATGGTTCTGCACCCCAGATTACCATAGGCTTCCAATGTCATATGCCAACGACTTGAACTGTGCTTGTGCCAAGGAAAATAGAACAGTTTCCATAGTGAGAACAGAACCTTTTTGATTTAACTTGATGCTCTGTTCTCTCTCAAGAAATTAAGGACCTTTAAAGAGGAAATCTTGCCAGCTCTTTGGGAACTATAACCCTTATTTAGCTCTCATTCCTTGTTAGCTTTCTCACCTGCTTTTCAATGAAATTCCTTCAGTTCTAAATTATCTGAGCTCCTTCCAAACCCTCACTCACACATCTCAAAGGGTTAGAAGTTAGGAGTAGCTTAAAGTAATCAAACTATGGCATCCATGACAAATGAAGCCTCACTGATGAGACTGTATAGAATATGCCAGATGGTATAGTTGTGTGTAAAATATACAGCCAAGTGATCCTACCTGCATCTTTTGTCAGGAGGCATCATAAGATCTGATGTCAAATAAGAGTTATACCTCTAAACTTTGCAGGGATGGAGGATGAATACTTGTTAATCTTGACAGTTGGCCAAGACTCATTTGTGCAGTGATCGTTATATTGGTGTATTGGATATCTATGACTTAGCATACATTTAAGTTCTGTGTTAACTGCTTGGTTTCTAGGAACTTGTTTGACTTAATTATAAAAAAACCTAAGACTTCCCTTTAGATCTATAATGGTTGATTTGGAAAGTGTGCTGGTACAGAGCTTATTCTTAGATCACAAGTCACTGTGTAGAGTGAACCTATTGGTAAATTACTGGTGGAAATTGTAATGGGTCTTCAGCTTTTGTCCTGGGACACAGGAGATTAATTAAACTTCTGGCTAATGTTCTGGAAAGACAGGTCTCCTCCTGACTGATGGGTTGTTTGAAGATAACCTTTCTCTTCTACCTACTATTTTCGTTGTATGGGAGATGACATTTTGAAATCACTTAGAGTCTGCTTGCTAGATCCATGTGTTTTGTCTTTGTACTTACTTTATTCTCCCTTGACTATGAATAAGAGTGTCCCTCCTTGGCAGCAGTTAGTCAGTAAAATCTAAAATGTCACTTTCAATCACTTGGTAAATTTAGGCATGTTCTTATGCATGCTCCGAATAAATTAGAGAACTCTGGAGTAGAAATGGTATGTGGGTATCAAAGAAGGAGCAAAGAACATCATCGTGAAAGGTAGAAAAGGTGGTGATCAGAAATAGTCAGCATGGATGGGGAGATCATGCTTAGCCAACCAGGTTGCCTTCTACAGTTGGACAGGTTGCCTTCTACAGTTGGACAACAGGCTGGATAGATGAGGGAAGAGCAGTGGATGTCATCTACCTGGACTTCAGCAAGGCTTTTGACACTCAAGAAGTGTGGACTGGATGTGTGGACAGTGAGGTGGTTTGAGAACTGGCTGAATGGCAGATTCCAGAGGGTCATAATCAGTGGTACAGACTCTGCTGGAGGCCTGTCACTAGTGGTGTCCCCCAAGGATCAATACTGGCCTCAGCATTGTTTAACCTAGTCATCAATGACTTCAATGAAGAGACAGAGTGCCTCCAGCAAGTTTGCTGATGACACAAAACTTGGAGGAGTGGCTGATACCCCAGAATGCTCTGCAGCTCTTCAGAAACTCCAACTTGTTGGGAAGGGATGGGGAGAGTGGAACCTTTTGAAATTCAGCAAAGTATGGGGTCCTGCTCCTTGGGAAGATAACCCCATGCACCAGTACAGGCTGAGGGCTGACCTGCTAGAAAGCAGCTCTCCAGAGGAGGACCTGAAGGGTCCCAATAAGCAACAAGCTGTCCATGAGCCAGCAGTGTGCCCCTGTGGCCAAGAAGGCCAGTAGTATTCTGAGATGCACTAGGAAGAGCACTGCCAGCAGGTTGAGGGAGGTGACCCTGCCTTTCTACTCAGCCCTGTTGAGGCCATGTATCAAGTGCTGTGTCCAGTTCTGAGCTCCCCAGTTGAAGAAAGATGTGGAGCTCCTAGAATGAGTCCAGAGGAGGGCTGCGAAGATGATTAGGTGACTGAAGCATCTCACTTGTGAGGAACGTCTGAGGGAGCTGGGCCTGTTTATCCTGCAGAAGATATGAGTGAGAGTGGTCTCAGCAATATATAAGGAAGGTGTCAAGAGAATGGAGCCAGATTCTTGTTGGTGGTGCCAAGCAAATAGGACAAGAGGCAATGGGCAGAAACTGGAACACAGGAAGTTCCACCTGAACATGAGGAAGAACATTTTTACTATGAAGGTAATTGAACACTGAAACAGTTGCCTGGAGACGTTGTAGAGTCTTCTTCCCTGGAGATATTAAAAAGCCATCTGGACACAAATCTGAGTAGAGTACTCCAAGGGAACCCTGCTTGAGGTTGCATCATATGACCTCCAGTGGTCCCTTCCAACCTGAACCATGTTCTGTGTGAGTGAGAGAAGTTGGAGATTCCAGGTGTAGGACTCTGACAGTGAGGAGAGTGAAGAATTATTGATACCCTGCAGAACAGATGGGCTTGTTTTTGCAGTTTGCTCAGGTTCCGTTTTTGATTGTTTTTTGCAAAGACACAGATAATTGGCTGAAGTAAATGGGTATGAATATGCTGACTTTAGTGTAGCTGGACTGCTTCTTGCCTGCTGGGGACCTGGCCTGCATGTGAGACAGTTACCTAATGGAACTAGAAAGAGTTGAAAAGCAGCTCGGATAAATTTTTGCCCTTTGAGCTTTTGATACAAGCTAGTACAATTCTACAAGATAGTAGAATTAAAATTAAATTGATAATTTAAATAGATAAATTTCTGTGGTTGCATTGTGTCAGTTTGCTGCTACTGTTATGTGGATGCCTGGAGATGTTTTACTTTGTGTTACTAGGATAGTTTGGGTCTTTATACTATGATGTTGGGTGATGTCAATACTGCTTCTGCCTGTTGAAGAGAGGATGCTGGAATCCTATTCAGGATTGCACTGTGTATATTAGGAGGAACATGGTGGTCCTGTTTGAATAAACTGTTCATGGATAAGATCAACTATGGTAACCAGCCAACTTCATTGCAAAATCCAAAATTATGTGCACCTGTGTTCTGCAGACTAGGCCAGGGATATCAAAAACATCACTTGTAGTTAACAGTTTCCTAGTTGCCAGCGGCCAGCTTGAGAATTAATTTTCTCTAAAAGGCAGCTTTCTTAGCTACAGTAAATCTGTCCCAAGTTTGAAGATAAAGTAAAATTGAGCAGGTCTGTTTCCAAAGAAAGTAATCCTGTTTTGGTTTTTCACCTAATGTAATGGAGGGAAGAATGTCCAATTTAGTCTGTCTGGACCATGAAACTGGAATGCATTAATGCCATTCTGTTTTATAAGCATGGTGTTTGATATTCCAGAGAACATTTTAAAAAGAGGGAAGTAAAAAATGCTGAAACACTTGAAGTAAGCTGTCAAAATGCAGAATAGGGTATGTGAACCTCCCATCATGAGATCAGGTTTTAGTAAAATTTGTAACACATCTTATTTGGGGTGATCTATTTGGCAGCTACTTTTTAACACTTGGCATTTATGTAATACCTTACATTTTCCAATTAACAAAGCAAAAATAGCAAGGTGAAATCATCCCACTGAAATCACATGTTGATGCAAACATTATAAAAGTATTAGCCTGTAGAGTGAGGAAGAGAAGGATTGACAGTCCTTCTGAAAACAAACTGGTAAATGTTGATACTAAAGGCACTGTTTTTACTGGAACTGAACTGTGGAAGATGGATGAAAAAGCAATATGCACAGACCTCTCCACTCAGCATGGTATACAGGTGGTTGTTACAAATCAAAGCTGCAAAAGGACTGGCGTAACCTTTGGAAATCAATGAGGAAGGGATGGGAAAAGTAATCAGTCCTGAGTGCTCATGTACAGGAGAAAAATTGTCTGTCTTTGCACTTCAGCAGTGATTTGTGAAGTCATCACTTGAGCCAAGGGTTGAATTGCAAAAGAACAATGATGAGTTCTTACCCGCTGTGGTGTAGTGGTGGTGTGCTATGAAGTGTGGCCTGCTGGGTAGCAGTAGAGAGTTTAATCTTTAAACGTCAGTTAAAATTGCCAGGAGGGCCACAGTCACCTTAGCAGTAACGTGTTATCTTCTTCTTACGGTGAGGGCTTGAT
>JAWWLV010000179.1:28917841-28941830 GCA_035041135.1 Platyrinchus mystaceus | reverse complement strand
GTCAGTTAAAATTGCCAGGAGGGCCACAGTCACCTTAGCAGTAACGTGTTATCTTCTTCTTACGGTGAGGGCTTGATCATGTGCATGTTTCTCTGTGCAGTAGGCAAATTGGTCAAAGATCTAAGTTAGTCTCCCCTCTGCCTGGACTCCTAATGTATTTGTGCTACAGGGGGTATCACAAAATGTTTTTCCTTACTAGCTCTGTGCTGAAGCATCCAGTTTCAGTCATGTAGTTGTGAGTGTGCCAGCACTGAAGTAGATGCTACATGGAAGTGCTTTATGCTTACGTTTTATGTTTAGAAGAGGAGTGAGGGATGCCTGTCTGCAGTCTTGTATCCTCAGATGGAGAAACTACAAAACATTTTCATGTGGAAACTTGTGCTTTGGTTGTCACGTAAGAAATTCACCTGTTTTTTTCCTTACAAGTGTGCATCTGCATAATCTATGCTGGGGGGTTTTTTATGCTACTTATTTGTCTCCTGTGAAGCAGGAGTTGAAAGTGTTTTTAGTAGAGCAGCTAGCTATGAAACAGAAGGTGCAGTTCTATAGTAATGTCCTCTGTAATGCTAAGCTAGACTACTCTTAGGCTTGAATGGGAGATCTGCAGGTGATAGGTGTTACAGTTAGCAGCATTGCCTGTGCTGCCTTTTCAGCTGAAAGAAGGAACACCTTTGGAAGGGTCAGTTTGCCAGACTGTCCTCCACTGGAGATGTGCAAACAAGGTCTGATCATCTGGTCACTTAGGCAAGCAGTGGAAAAGGAAATTTCATGTCAGAGCTTATATCGTGGATAACCAGAAAAATAAATACTGCTTCTCTAAATACAGTGTAAATTCTATTCAAGTCTTTTCATTCTGTAACAATCTTGCTCTTAGTACAGGTACTTAATAGGTCCACCTGAGGTCAAAGCTCCATGTGCTAAGGGTATTTTGCAAACACTCCCCAAACAAATTAGTACAAAGATGAGTGACAAAGGATCAGAAGTGACATGAGGTCACAGGGGGTGAAGTGACCAACTTCTGGTCACTCAGTAGTCAGTGGCAGAGTTAATATAGGCACTATTGCTTTCTAACCCAGTCCCTAAGTGACTAGCATCTGTGGGACTATTGCTATGAATCCTTACTTTTTTCAGAGAGAAGGGTTTGATTTTCATAATTTTGTAAACCTTGTGAAATCCTTCTTGGGGAGTAATGTGATACGTTTAAAATGAAACTATGTTGGCACATCAGAAACTTAGTCTCTTGAGTCATCAGTAAATTATGTAACTTGAAAGTTTTGGTCTATGTGTTTATCAAAATTATTTACGGCATTGTCATTGATTTCTATATCTAGTTATGCTTAGATAGAAGTTTGCTTCTATTGCCATGCAATATGAATTCAGTTGATCTAAGAACCCAGACTGACTTTCTAGTTAAGTGCTGGTACTAGTGATTCTGTTGTTGAAGTTCACGTGATCTGTGAAGCAGAATATGTGAACTTCAGGGATCCAGTGGAATTTTTCACTAACCAATATGATTTCCATCCTTGGAATGGGGATTCAGTCTTGGTTACTCCTTATGGTGCTGCTGAAAGATTCGGGTGATCAAATTTTGCAGTTTCTGCACTAAAAGTCTTTAGTCAGTGGATTCATGGGAAAAAGAAGGTGCTAGTCCCTGTGTCAGAATGCCATGGAAACAGATGTTTGCTCTTTTCCTTTTCTTTCTAGACAGAACAGCAGTACTGTTAGACCTTAGGTTTTTAAATGTAAACAACTGAGTCAATCTGTATCCTCTGCAGGGCACAACTCTCCTCTTTGACCCATCAGTCATCAGTGTTAGACTTATCTGGGTATGCAGTGAGCTAGCCCTGGAAGGGGTTAAGGTCATCATGCTACACACTGCCATCATCTGAAGTAAGAGCAGAGATCTTAACCCCTTCAAACTCTGCTTGCAGAGCAGTGTTTTTTCTTGGCATCAAAGTGAGTAACTGGTATGAGAAAGTTATAATGAACACCTGGCTTTAAGCACTGGGACTGGAGGGAGAAGCTGAGTTTCAGGAAAGCACAGGAAACTGCATGTCTACCTTACCTGAACCACACAAAGGTGGAAGTTCAAATGGGTGACTGGGTTATTTTAACATCTTGCTGGGAGAGTTTCTCAGAGAAGAATTTTTGGTGGGGTCATCCGTTCTTCCACATTGCTCATTGCTGGGCCTGAATTCTTGCTTTATACTCAGCCATCCAGTTTCAGGCTGTTAATGCTAACACAACTCCCTGCACGGACATTGTGCTCCAGCACTTGTTGAAAGAAGCTTCCAGAGTCCTTAGATGACCATAAAAACTATTGGCTAAGAAATTAGGCGGCTTTTCTTTAACTGGGCTGTAGTATGATTGTCTGGGTTCATATTTGTCTTTGGGATCATGAGTGCTAACTTGATATCTGCTTTGTGAACATGCAGCTAATGGTCTTGTATGCTTTATATTTATTTGTTTGGAGTTTTTTTTCCCCCACAGCTGCTAGGCGCATCTGGTAGCTTTTGGAGGGGCCAAATGATGTTTGCAATGTAAGTGGGTTTTGTGTTTCTCTTCATAGATGCTGGCCAAAGCAAGTGTCGATTGGAGAGAGCTCAAGCACTGGAACAGGCAAAGAAGCCCCAGGAAGCAGTCTTCATCCCAGAATGCAATGAGGATGGATCATTCACTCAGGTAAAACTTCTATCAGCCAGGCTTCAGGTGTCTGTGGGAGATCCACTGTTAAGCCATGAGCCAAGTGATGATAGCAGCATGGGTGCGCACCCTGACTCAGTTATTCATGTGAAAATGTTGAAAGCTGGAGACTTCTTTAACCAAATGGAAGGTTTGATTCAGTCACAATACCTTAAAGACAAATAGAAATGCAGTAGCATACAGCTGGAATGTAGTACAGAAACAAATGGCATTAACCTTCAGCACTGTGTAGAAACAAAAACATTTGCAGGGGAGGTAAGTTTTTCCGTGAAGAGGAGCTGTAAAGGGACCTGTAGCTTAGACAGAACAGGGTGGATCGTGCTGATTCTGCTGTTACCTGTACTTCATCTATCCCAGCAAAAAAATCTATTCAGCTTCTTCCTTTTTCCAAGTACTTCTTGTACTGTGCCCTTTTGTAGTTTGGAGGTCTGGCAGAGAGATGACGAGACTGCTTTGTTTGGGTTTTTGACTCTTTACTGTTCACTTGCTGAAGTTTGCCAAAGCAGCATAGAAATGAAGAACGATATTTGCTGTTGTTACCGCTGGCATATTGAGTAGTGTCCCAGGGCTAACTGAACTGGCTGTTAAAAATGGCTCATACGGAGTTTCCTGACAGGTAGGAGTGGTATGCTGTCTGCTCAGCTTTGCACACATCTCAAAAGCCAAAATCCTGAAACCCTATGACCTATACTTTGTGAATCTAGATATATCACAGAACTTTTTTTGCCTTAGCTTCCGTGTATCTAGCACTGCTCTAGACATCTTGTTCCTCAGAAATTTTAGGATACAGAAGTTACTGTTTGTGAAGTCTTTTGAAGGTAAAAGATATTCCAAAATAGAATCAATATTGGCTTAAAAAAGATGAGAAAGGCAAAGAGCTTTGGATTTGGTTCAAACATTTTGTGATGCCTGGGGGAATAGGAGAGGAAAGATTTTTTTTTTTTTGTGATTACCCACCAAAATTTTTTATTCTCCTCCTCAGCCTTACCCTCCCATTATCTGGTGTGTGGGAGTGTTTTGTTTTGGCTTTTAATGGTGAAGTGGGAAAAATTTTATCCATCCTGCCAACTTTGCCTACTACTTTGGAGCAGCATCATATTTATGTACAGTGTGGACCATCATAGGAAGGTGGGGTAAGAGAAGATGGCTGCTGTTTCTTGCAGTTTAAGTACACTTTCAGTTGTTAAAATTTGATTTTTGTGTAGAGCTGCTCAGGTTGTGTTGGCACTGGAGGGAAATACTTATAAAACCTAGCACTGTGGGCCAACAAAGTGTTCCATGTTAAACTTCATAGTTCAAGAAAAAAGGAGGAAGGAAAGCTGACTTTCAAATGTCTATCACCTGTCTATCAACCTCTTGGAGAGTAAAGTAGGGGGTGCAGGTGAAATTTTTATCCTAATAAACTGGACTGATAGTGTAGTTGATAAAGCTGTTTCAGACAGATTTATTTTGGAGGTTGGTAGCAGTGTCTGGACTTCCTTCCTGCACATTCTTTGGCTATTGTTGGTTGCCAGTTGAGGGGCAGCAGGAAACTGCTTAAAAAAATTGTGTTTTCAGTTGGCAGCCAAGCAATATTTCACATTCTTCCTCCATTCAGTTCTATCTGTGAACACTAAAGTGCTTTTGTTTTACCTGGCAGGATGAAGGAAGCCTCTGATCTCTTTGTAGCTGGAATTAACTGAAATTCATATCATTCCTTGGATTGTGAAAATACCTTACATTGCACATACCTCATGAACCAGCTTCATCAGTTATATTGCAACATTTAAGGTCATTTTCCCTGCATAAGATTTAAATGAACAAATAATGTCCAAGAATGCTAACTAGTTTCAACCTGCATTTGAGGCAAATATTTCCTTTAGCTCCTGATCCAAATTAATTAAACTTTGATTTTTAAAAGGATGTATAAAAATTAGAATTTTGGTTAACAGTCTAAAGGGTTTTGCTTCCAGCAACTCATGAATAGCTCTCATCTGGTGGAGGTGGTTTGGATACTGCATCTCTTGTGCAGAGAATTGATGCTCCTGGGTTCTGCTCTGCAGGGAGGCTGTGTTGTTGAAGTCCCTGAGGCCTTACTGAAGTCAGCTCTGGACTGTTGTTAGTTTATTCTGGTTTGTTACCCAGAGTGTTGCTCCTTCCAGACTCCAGAATCTCAGCTGGGAAATCCGCAACAGAGCAGCATCTCTCGAAAAAGTTTTTAGGAGAAATACCCACCCTGCTCTTCAACATGGGATCCCTATCCCCAAAAGAGCTTAAGCAGAGGCACATGCTACAGCATAAACCCTGTATGTAGAGTAGGTTGGGGACATTTTTTCAACAACTTCCCCCCTTCTTTTCCGTGTAACTGTGATTGAAAAAGTATTTTGTGTAAAAGAAAATTCTGATCAAAGGGGAAACAAAGATGCATGCATATATTTAGAATATCAAATGTCTAAATTGTTACAGCACTCACTCAAGATGTGGATGACTTGCTTTCAGGTCTTGCAGAGCCTGCTAAACACAGTAGGTGTTCAGGCCCGCATCATTGTCGTTGCCATCAGAGTTAAAAAGATCTGAATTTTTATCTAATATGAATTTTTGTCTAATTTTTATCTAATTAATTAATTGAAATTTTTGTAGGAGTGAAAAACACAAGCAGTGAAGATGTAGAAGCATTTGGTAATGGTAACTATGTTCAGAAAATTTGCTTGGCTTTAACCAGATTGAATGGTTGCTCTTGCAGTTTATCATAATTCTCTTTATTAGAAACTGAATTGCAATCACTATGCGTAAACACTGAAAGCAGCACTAAGTGAGGCTGTTCCTCTGAAAGCAGGTCAAGTTTGCCCTTTCCAGCTCTTGGCATTGTATGTAGTTCAAAACTAAATTTGGGGCTGGATCCACTGCAAATTGGCTGGGGCTGTAGGATGGTAAGAACATAGCTGCTCTGCTGTCCTGTGAGCAGCAGCACGTGCTGCATGGGGCAGCAGCTGCAGAGGGAAGACTGTGCTCACCTTATCAGCTCCTGCTTCCCTGCAGGGCAGCTGGCTCTGACACCCAACACTTAGATTGGTAACTAGGGTGAAAGGGAGGAGAGACTGAAGGCAAAGACCTGGGTTTGGCGTGTAAACCCTCCCTTAGAGAAACATTATATGTGTTGTAAACACTTGTATAGTCTGTTTTTTTTTCATTGTCTGTGAAATCTAGACCAAAATGAGTATTGCCATCAATTCAGTTGCTTGGCTTGCCAGTTTTCCTGTGCATGACTAGTTATAATGTGTTTTGTGTACTGCATCAAGAGGAGCGGGCACTTGTCAATTTGCTGGTGGTTGTAACTCCTATGCACTGTGTGTGCTGCTTCCCTTATTTTTGAGTTTGTGTATTGCAAAGGTCTTATCAAATCCCTTTTCAGTGTTGCTTACACATCTAAAAACGCAACACGAATTTGCAGCATGACGAGGTGGTGGCATTGCAGGCATGAAGGGATGACTGTAAATGGCAGCAGACCTGATTAATTGGTCTGGAATTCCTATTTCTTTATATTTCGGTCTGTGTGGAGAATGTTACTTCTTATAATAAAAGCTGTCTGCACTTATCTCACAGTAATATAAGCAAGCAGATAGAATTTGAGTTCTTCTCAACCTAAGAATGTTTGTTAGATATGAGTAATTTGATTAATTGTAAAAAACTGAGGTCACATAATGTTGTGCGAAATTGGACATGACTAAAACCAGTTTCTGTTCCCAAGACTTTTGCCTTTTTGCTGTTATGCTGTATTTTGCATAAATGCCATTCCCTTTCCATGCTGCACTTAACCTGCTGTGATCTGTTCTTCATAAACAACAGGCTCTAGTGGGTAATCTGCACACTTTCTTTTGCTGCCTAGTGCCATTGGGCTTGTTGCCATGGGCTGAGAGAGACTTGCATTCTTCATAGTTTTCCCCCAAGCAGTTTTTTAGAAAAGGTTGCTGAGGTTTTAAATGGGATCTGTTTCAGACAGATTAATATGAACATGAATAATGTTAATCCTGCCTTGGGGGTGTAGTTTTGTGGGACTTTGTGGTATGTCTTGCTATTTGCTGCCACCTTCCACAGTCTAGCTGTGGTTTCTTTTTCTCACAAGTCATCATACAAGTGGCTGAGAGCAAGTCTTCTTGGAGAGTTTCTTTGAGTTTAGGGTTCCCAAAATGCAGCTGCTGGTGCAGTTATGATGCAGCACTGAGATTTCTTTTAAAGCGAGTGCATCAGTCAAACCTGTCATCTTAGGATCATTGAGTGGGCTATCAGAGCAGTTCTCCATTATCAGGTAGCTTCAAGAGCACTCCCACATCTGGTAATACAAGTCTGGATAGTGTGATCTATATTATGGTGCATAGCAATAGTTTAATTCTGCACTATGCTAATTCACATACAAAGTTCTGTTTTCTCCCGAGTTCTGCAAACAGCCCCTTTCTAAAGATCTGGGGAACTCTTTCAGTCTTCAGACTTCATGATCCAAGTCTGTTCCTCTGCATTGACTAGTGTAGCATGATGCTGGGCAGAACTACAAAAGCTAATTTCTTAATGCAGCAAGGCACTGTGTAGACATGTCCCACATTCCCTGGATGCTGTCTATTATTGCATTACTAGCAATACTAAACTCTCAAGGATTTAACCTCTCCTTTCAGAAAACAAGAACACAGTCTATCTTGCTAAATTGAAGAAACTGTTCATGAAGTATTTGGCCATTAATTGGTAAATGGTCTTGGCTTTTTTTTAATGAAGACATCCCTTCTATAAAAGACTGTAGCTGTAGCTCTCAGTGAGTACTGCTCTGCAGGTTTGTCTGCTACTTAAACACTTGCTTTCTTCCTGCAGCTTTCTTTCTTTTTCTCATTTGTATGTTATGCTAAAGACAACCCATGAATGGGTAAGCACTTTTGTTATATACGGTTACATACTTCAAAGAAGTACCAGTTGAGAGAACAAAGGAACAGTCTTAAAGCAGGAGTGGACATATATAAGATTATTCTTAACTTCCAAGTGTGTCATTCTATGTCAGAAGCAGAAAGCCTCTCTTAGGTAGACTTCTCCTGAACTAAAAATAGTATATTTGTTACTGTGTCTGATGGGAATGCCCTTGACCATGGCTAAAATTTTTTTGCTTCAAATCACTTCTGTCCCTGATTATATGAATAGTGAAATTCCTGTGGAGCAAGCATTTCTTGAATGGTGCACAGACTTGAGGGAGATGGGTGCGTGCTGCATAAAGCCTTGGTGGAAATATTTGCACAGCACCATTTATAAAGGATTAAATATGAGCAGAGAACAGAAAAAGTGAAAAAAAAAATATTTAAGGGGTTGCAGTTGCAAAGAAGCTCAGACATAAGATATAGACTGATTCATAGCTCCTCAAAATCATCTATAAAGGTAAGGCAGGCTTCTGAAAATAGTCATCTGACTCTTAATCAGATCCAGGATCTAAGCATTACAGCGAGATATGTAAACCAGAACAGAGGCATCACTATTTGGAGTTAAGATAAATGGCCATCAGGCCAGTGTGCTAGTTGTGCACCACTAAGTTGAGTTCAGAGGACTTTCTAGCTGAGCCTCATGGCTTGAACAAAGAAAAGGCTTGACTGAAGAATGGCTGTGTGACATTGGCTTCTGCCCCATGGGTTCAGACTAGATGAACTGCTGGCTTGGAGCTATTTATTTAGCTGTTTTTACAGTGTTTACAAGGAGCACCTGGGTGCAGCCAGGATTTGGAGCCTTGCTTCGTGCTGTGAGTGCAGGCAGTAGCTCTGCTGCCTGCCCATGCCCTCAGCAGTGCCATTAAAAAACAGAATGTTTTTTTCTTCTCTCATAAAAGAATTACTTTGAATGCAGGAGTAATGTTTTTCTTCCCTTCTCCTCTCTGCCCTCCGTTATGGAAGGAGCCAGGAAATATTTATGTGATGGGATAGGAGTCAGTTACTAAACTTTTCATCTGAACAGCACTGAGAGGCTAGTCTGAGTGTTGCTGTTCCTGTGTTCAGCCCAGTGCTTGTCCAAGGTGCTTTCAACCCTCTCACAGCAAATTACTTCTTTCTGTAACTCTTTAGAAACTGGTTTCAGACATCACAGAATTGCTGCTTTGCCTCTGTTTTCTCTGTCATATATATATGTGCATGCAATTTCTCTCTCACTTCCATTTTATCTTTCAGTAACAACCCCTTGATCCTCCTTTGTCAAATAGCTGTGAAGGAATGCTGCTTACTGCCTATTTGTTTAGAAGTTTTGGAAATCTGCTTGGGAATCTGATTCTAGTGTTGCCAGTGGGGTACTGAAAACCCCCGAACAATGGCCTCTCTTTCCCCTCAGGAACTTAAGAGGCAGAGTCATCTGTCCGAGACTACTCTTTTAATGTTTTCATATTGTAATGAATTTGATGAGAACCGGTATTTAATCATATGGCTAGTATATTAGCTGCTGTTTGATTTCACACATGGTAATGGCAGGGTAGAGTAGAGGAGCTGCTGCTACACTTTTAATTTGAGCAGTGGTGGTAGAGCAATCTTTCTTGAGTTTGTCCCTCATGCTTTTCATCCTTCAGTTGAGACACAGGTGAAATGTCCTATCTCTTCATGAAAAATAGGAACAATGTCCTCCTCTACAATCAGGGATTTGGCTGCTTGCAGTGCTTTAAACTGCAATTAGATTTTTTTTTTTAAGTGTAGATGTTAATGGGGAATCTGTTGAAGGCCTCAAATGATCAACAAGTTTTATTTGCCTGATTTTCTATTATGTAACTTAGTGTTCAGCTGTTGGACAGGTGTATGTTAATTTGAGATGTCAAATTCTGTTGTGCCTTTCCAGCAGTAATGGGCATTCTATAGCTGCAGCTTGGTTAACAATCAAGTGTATTTAGTATATAAGATTGTATCTCCTCTGACACAATGTTTAGCTTTAGGAAACTGAGAGCCAAAAGAGTCAAACACATTTTTTTCTGTCATGTCAATAACTGAAGATTAGATCTGTGCAGTAAAGGATGTGTCATCCTTACACAGTTACTCTTCTGATTCTAACAGTATTTACAAATCTCACTACTATTGGAGTGGGATTAGAATAAGGTTGAATTTTGGGTTGAAGATTTAAATTTTATTTAGAAACAAAAGCTCAAACCTAACATAATTGGGAAAATTTAAAGTAAAACCCCACATGTTCAAGATTCCTTACTACAGGTGCTCTGAAATAGTCAACATTTTAAATTTGTTTAAATATAGTGTTTAGAAATGGTACTGGATCACCTATTGCCTTTACATTTCTTCAGTGTCATACCAGTCCTATGCAACTGATGAAAAGTACACCTTCCTTCCCCCCCAGCCTTTAAAATGCAAACTCTAGGCTGTAGGCCTCTGTTATGACACCTAAATATACTGAGACCTGGTCAGGTATCATGGTAAAAGGTAGTATCTATCAATAGGAAAACATTCAGAAAAAACAACTGCAATGATTTTTGAGGTTTCTGAAGTGTCCATTCTTCATGGGTAGCTGTCTGGCCTTTAGGATAAGGCCAGATAAGATTTAATGGCAGCTGTTATCTGTAGTAGGGAAGTCCTTTGGTGCTGCAGTAGAACATCTGCTTGTGGTTGTTGTGCAAGTGCTGTCAATTTCAGATTTTTTTTTTCTTTTTTATTTTAATGGCAGCATGGGGGAAAAAGGATCATGGGATAGTGGTTCAAGGAAGACCAGCATTCCTTAGCCCAGTTATTTACAAAATTACTTCACTTTTATGGATGTAATGTGCTTGGTTTGCAAAATGAGTGTATGTAACTGGTAGCTCTCCATTCAGATGCATTGCATAACATACTCTTAGTTAATGCATTTATCCTAAATTTATGTCAATATGTTATTTTTGACTCCTCTGCCATGTCCCTTGTTATTTTTCTGAAAGCTTGGTCGAAGGACTATCTAGTCACTAATACTTGAATCTTTTAAGTGCTGGGTACACTGGATTTTTTTATATGATGTAATATGGAATGGTCTTGCCTTAAGAATTCAAGACCCTATCCTGGAATTTAGCTTTATCCCTGGGTAGGATTTTTACAATTAATGCTCAGATGTAAAGGCAGCTTCTTGTGCTGTTGGGAATGCAATGTTGTCTGTGCGATCAGCCAAAGATAAATACAGAACACAAACCCAAGCAGTTGCATCACATTTGTTTTGAATGTTCAATTGATTAGACTGACCAATAAGAAATACTCTGTAACTTGATTATTACTAATTATAGTCACAGTGCTTTTGAGTAATTTGCAATCAGTGTTGCAATATATTGAGAGAATAAAGATGGAACTGTAGATAGCAGTGATAGTGTAATAAAACGGGTACATGAGATTACTGTTGATTTTGGCTGCTAAAAGTGAATGCTTAAGGTAAAATTATTGATTTGCACTTTTGTAAAACCCAAGATACATACCATGTACCGTGTTATAATTGCTCTTAGATCATGTTTTATGTGATATTCAAAGCCTTTTAAAAAAACTGTCATTAAATCTCTGAACACACTTTGCTACCTTAGGGCATTGGAGCCAGCTGTCAGCAAGGGGGAACGACTGATTTAATTCTGAAGGATCCCTAATGAAGGGAACCACACAAACACCCCATCACTCTTCTGTGTGAAGAGAACTGGAATGAGAAATTGGCTTCAGTGAATTTCTTTGGAAAAAGAGAGAGGGGACAGAATTAATTTTACAAGTAAAATAAAATGCTGTTTCTGAAGTGGTCTTATTTCATGGCTTTTTTCAGAAATGTATTGAAGGAGCCATCTCTAGGTTATAGTAACATAGGCATTTCTATACCATTTGAAGATACTGATGTGCACACTTAGCCACAGCTGAAAGTGTACAGCTAGAAAGGATTTTGGAACCTGTTAGTACTTACACAGATGCCTGTATCATGATAATTTACTTTTGTCTCAAGGGATGTCAAATGCATCCTGAATTTCATCCAAATGCTGAGCACTCTGAAGCTGAGACAAAGTTTGTTTGTTATTGGATTTGTTAAGCTAAATGAAACTATGGGAAACTATAGTGCTGCTGACCTAATACCCACATAGATGTTACTAAGACCAGTCTGCTAGATCAGAACTTATCTGTTCTCTCTTTAGGAGTTCCCTATCTGAACTAGTAATTCTGGTGGCTTTCTGTGGTAAAGGAAGGAAGTGGGCAACTCTAGATGTCTAGAGCTTTAAAGTTAAGCAAGATGAATCTTAGACTGTATACCTTTAGACTCATTCCTAAATCCTTGTCAATGTATCAAGACCGAGCATGTTGTATCTTACTCCTACTATGTAGTTTGACATAGTAACAGAACAGGGTTTCAATCTATCTGGAGAAGGTTTGTTAACATAACAAATCAGTATTGCGTTTTTTTCAGCCATGTTTACTGAACAAAATGCTCTTGAAATGCCTGCAGATGCTGCTCTCAAGCAGCGGCTATGGAATTTGGGACCAGGTGGCCTTTCCATAACCCAGCTGGGATGCAGTGGACAGCTATTGAATAGTAAACAGTAACTGGAATTTAGTAGAGGGTGGAATGAGCTGAAACACAACTAAAGTGCTCTCAATGACTACTTGTAACTTCTTTTGCTGCCTGAATTTCAGCTAAAGGAGTTGGAGTACGAGAAATAATGTTTCTTTGGGGTGGGGCGGAGGTGAGGGAAGAAAAGACAACAATATCAAATATAGTCTTCTGTGAGGCCTTCTTGCTCTGAAGCATATGTTTGTTATGTGCATGGGTTTGGACTTCCAATGGGATGCTGAATTATAAAAAAAAGTGATTGGTGATAGTGAGAAATGAAATGCCTGCTCTTTGTTTTATTAAACAGGTGCAGTGCCATACCTACACTGGATACTGCTGGTGTGTGACACCTGATGGCAAGCCTATTAGCGGCTCTTCTGTACAGAACAAAACTCCTGTATGTTCAGGTATGGAAGAGTGGCTTCAACAAATACTAATTCTGTAACTGAAGAGGGCTGGGGTAAATACATTCTGTTGAGAGCTTAGTCTTTTCAGGTGACTTATGCAGTTTATCCCACTTAACACTGCAGTTTGGACTCTGACATGTCCACCCTGTGGTTAGCACAGAGACACTTCTGCAAGGCTCAGTTAAAAAAAAATCACTAAGGTAACAACCTGTGGTAACCAAGGCAAGAGTAAGTGTTGCTGTGTACACCAAAACCAAAGATTCACATAACAGATAGGATAACTTTTTTTCTATGAGCTATATTTTAAAGAAGTGGTATTTTGTGGGGCATCGAGTAATTTTTTGTACAGAGTGATTCCAGTTAATTTGGTTTTGTGAGAAACTGGTAGTTTCTGAGATTCTGCTCTTCTAAGGAATTTGGGTCTTTTGATCATGTTGCTTACTTTAGAATGCCTTTGTGTCATGAGGTTGGACAGCAGTGGTCTTGCACCACAGGTCACAAGAGGGAGGTCCAGATCCAGGGTGTTACTCATGTGTGTATTAAGTGATGTGCTTCTGGGCACTTAGCGGGACATTACTGTATCACCCTGTGGCTTACTGAGACCAAATCCACAATTTTCCTTAAAACAGAGTAATGCTGTTTTTCTTTTTTCTCCCCATGATTCAATAGAGTAGCCCATGGCTCAAATGGAATGGGATTGGGCCCTAGATTTTCATATGGCCCTGATCAGTAGTGTACAGTCTAGCTTTGTGAGCTGTGGTGAACAGTGCTGCTGTGGCAACACCAAACTAGACATGGGCAAAGGTGGGAAGTTGTTCTGTCCTGTTTGGAGAATTCAAGGGCAAGACTAGAATTATGCTGTCCTCCTCACTTCCCTCTCTTTCTCCCTCCCTCCCCCCACCAAAAAAAAAAAAAAAATAAAAGAAGAAAGAAAAGGAAACAAGCATAGGAGTGTTCTAACATGCTCAGTAATGCCATGTGGGCACTGCTGCTGCGTCTGCCTCCATGCTTTGCAATCTGCACCTTATGGATTTTTAACATATTTCTCCTCTCACACCTTGCAGCGTTTGCCCTTTAGGTGGGAGCATGACAGCAGGCAAACCTTTTGGGTTTTTAGTTTTTCTCCCCTTGTTCAGTGTCCTCTTGGCTGTAAGGTGTTTTGTGGTAATAAGCAAACGTAAGTGACTTGCATAAGGGTTTGAGTTGAGTGGGAGAGCTGTCTGAGAACTACTGAGTCTGTGTAGCTTAAGGAAGTGCTTGGTTTTTTGCAGGCATGTAAAAGTAAAAAAATATTAATATCCTATTGTAGTGTAAGGTCAAATGCTACAGTAATTTGACTTAAACCTTAGAATATGACTTTGACACCATTCTCAGTATATAATTTTGTTAGGGCATGTTTTAGAGTTTTGCTGATCTGTTCGTTTAGCCTTGTGCTGTTTATAAACTTGTGTTACAGGAAAGTAAAGTCATGTTGTATTTTAGGACACAGATGTTAGGCCTGTGATGACTAATATCAGGTTTGTGCTTACTACTTGTAATTCAGCAGTAGATCTGTGATGTGAAAGGATAGATCACTGCAAGTGAAAGTGCCTGGGGAACAGTTTACCTTTAGAGTTTGTCTTGATCAGATTCTTGGGCCTGTTAGAGCTGTCTACTTTAGAGCTGACTTTTGATCTATGTTTCCTGAAGGTTCAATAATCACTGGAACTGTTTAATAATTGTGCATGGAAGAATCAGTTTCCTGGGAATAAAGCTATTAAAAAAATAATCTTGTCATAGATTTTTATACACTTTGGTAATGGATTTGTTTGAAAAGGTTTTATTACCTGTTCAAGTTTTAGTAGAAAACTGGGATGAAGCACTAAAGCAGACTGCAGAAACAACTGTGGTATCATATATTTTATGTGAAGATCTAACTTGTAGTAAACAACCTAAGATGTGTTCTATTCAAGTACATGCTGGATCTTATTCAGTGTCCCCTTTAAAACAGCTGGGGATGTTCAGGGGTTGGTTGAAATCCATTTTCTACAAATTGTCCCACCTAATTCCTTCCCTTCAGAATACTGTACTTGCATTCCCTGCACATTCTCCCCATCTGTTTTTGATTTGTTCTTCCTGACATTTGCAAATGAAAGAAGTGACTCTTAGTGATCTTTGCTTCTTGCCCTTGAATTCATTTCAGGTTTCTTACTAGCACACTGCTCTGTTGAGCTCTTTCAAATCACTAGATCCAGCTACTAAAGATTTCTTATTTACCCTCATCCCAATTTAACATCTTAACGCATAAAACTTACATTTTTTCGCATCGGTTGAAGCCACAAGCTTTCTGACTCCTAAATGGAGCTGTTGACAAGTAAAACACATGCTTTGTGTTGAGATATTGACTGTATTACTGTGACATCATATGCTCTGTGTGATCATGCAGCATCTAAATGGATGTGTTTTTGTTTTTTTTTTTTTGTTCCATCCCCTTTAGGTTCTGTAACTGATAAACCATCAAGCCAGGGTAATTCAGGAAGGAAAGGTGAGTGAAGTCCTGTGCTTCAGCAACTTGTTTTGTAATAGCAGCTGCCCAGCCAAATCCCTTAAGATAGCTCAGAACCCGGGTTCCTCATCAATCAGTGCATGGGAGACATATGTACCATTAGACTTCCTCTTCAGGAGGAGGAATAAGATGACTGTTCTGCTCCCTGAGGAGTAGAAAAGGGTGTGTTCTGCTCTGCGCTTGTCAACTGAGTTGTAGTACAAGACAGTTGAGCTTCCCAGAGGGTGGGTGGTTGGCCCAGAGTAGCCTCTGCTTGTTCGCCTTGAAGTAACATACTGAGCATTTCTCAGTAAAATCCCTAGAGATTCAGAAGGTTGTCAATATGACCGGTACTCTGGGAGTCAAGAGTGCCAATATCATGGTTGTGGCTCTGTATGCATTGAAAAGTGTTTTTTTTCTAACAGCGCATAAAACCCTCCGGCAAGCTGGAGCAGCGCTGGATTAAACCTTAGCTGTGCCTGGAAACCTCACTCTTTTGTGCATTAGGCATTGGTCCTTCTTTGCTACTGTCTTCAGTCCTTGCCTTTCCTGTGCAAGGCATTGGGTGGTTCCTTGTTCTATTCCTGTGAGTATTTTAGCTCTTGTGTCCTCTGGTTTGTATTCACTGTAACAGCTTTGGGAGGGTTGACCACTGCACTCTCTGTGTGTATGTGTATTATATACGCACAGAAGAGCAGTGAAATTTGTCTTTAGGCCTTCTCCCCACCCTGATGTTCAACATTTCTTCGCTACCCCTGATTGAGAGTCAACTTTTGAGTTTGTCTCCTTACTACAGGCAAACAGTGCTGAATGCATCCTCACTCCTGCTGGTGAGGATGAATGCTATTTCTTGGGAGAAGTTCCTGTTTTGATAACTGAAACAGGATTTTTAGTGCTAACTCTCTAAACCTGTTCTTCCTGACACTTCAAGCCTAGGAAAATGCCAATACTTTAATTTGAGCAACATCTTCCATGCTGGGAATGTCAATCCAGTCCTGAAGACACTTAAGAAGGATTAGTTTGCTATGCTCAGAGCAGTGATGCATATCTGCTCTCCAGTCTATTGTTTGTGTATAGTAGTTTAGGAAAAGGTAGGGAGAAGAAAGATGCAAGAAAAACTTAGTTAAGACTGAATGCTGAAGTCTTTCTCACTTTTGATACATGTTAATGTATAATTGGCACCTGAATCCATTATTATTCTGCTAATGTAATCATTGCTAGACTAGCCTGAAGTACAAGCAAATGAAGTAGCTCTTGAAATCTGCATTATTTTTGAGTGGAGCCTGTTTGTAGGCTTTTTACCTGAGTAGTCCTGGTCTATTGTTCTAGATTTGGAAGCAGCTGACATTGGATTTCACAAGAAACAGGAGCAAAAGGGGAAAACATTTGAACTTGATTTTTCCTCATCACTCCCTTTATTAAGTTAGAGCTTGGAACATGCGAAAAGAGAACTGTAAATGGTATAAACTGATCTAAAATTTGTAATATAAATTGACTCTCCTTAGTGCAGCCTGTAGCATCCTATTTCAAGGATGGTATGCTTGGTCATGTGGCTGCAGAAATACCCTATGCAGTAGTTGTCAAAAGCAAAATGCTTCCCCTTGGGCTAGCATGCTTCAAGCAATCATGTAAATTTTCTGTCCCCTCCAGTTCTGAATTTGTTCATGGCTGTTGGAAGCCCACACACAAGCAAGTCTGGCCCTTTTCCATCATGTTAGAAAAATACTTATGAGCAGTTATTAAACAGGTCTTTTAAAATCAAGAGGGCTTTTAGAAGCTGTAATAATTTGGTTTAAAATTTGATGGACTTAGCATTACTTTTTCAGCTAGTGATGAATGACTAATCTAAAAATGAATTTGGCTTTCTTGTCAGTGCTTTTGCTTGACTTAAGTTACTTCGATTCAAAATTCCAGGATCAGGTCCTGTTCTACGGAAGTTGGAACCAAGAACAGTCTGGCTTCCTTGAAGCAAGGTGGTTGCTGCAGCTCTGGCTTCTCTGAAGACTGGTGGCTAGCCAGCATGCACATAACCATCTGTTCTAGCTGAGTGTTCAGACAGTTTTTGTAAAGATAACCCTTTGCAAAATGACAAAAAGGGCAGGACGAGGAGGGGGTCCAGCAGAAACTGGGTCAGTGATGACCTTTCTGTTGTAGAGGCACAACTTCATAGCTTCTGATATCTCTTTGGGGAACTGCCATCTGACTTGAGAGCTTTTGGAATTTTCCCACTGCACAGTAGACTCCCCTCTCCATTCCTGGATGAGGGTCTCTTAGTCGAAGAGCATTATCTGGCACAGAATAGGTACTCTGAAGAGGAAAGTAATAGCTAAGACTCTCAAAAGGGATTTCTTTTGTCTCATTCATATAGGAATGTAAAATATGGAGCTAATAAACTTTGTGTGATGTTGGTGCCTTTCAAGTCTTCAGGGCTAAAATTATTTTCTGGATAGAGGCTACTCTGCTTTAGAAATAGTGCAGATGGATCGGCTTAAGCTGTTGGGTAATAAGTGAAGACTTTATTAGCCTATTAGCTCTCCTTTAGAAGAGGGAAATTAAGGTTGGAAGGAGGAAAAGGCTGGTTATTGGTAATAAGTCTTTCTCTAAATGTTTTGGCCTCTTTTCCATACTGTTTAGCTGTAATTTCTGGGGGTATGATGGAGTACCAGAAGATGTGAGATAGCATGCAATTCCACTCACAGGCTCTCTGACTCCTGATGAAAAGAAAATTAAATTGCTCTATGGTCATGTGGCTTGGCTTGTAGTTCCAGAAGTGGCTCTGTGGAGCTTTCTGCAGAGAACAAGCAAGCATGCTGGCAAGAGATACTTTTTATTTTTAAATTCCATGCTCTGGTTATCCATATTTACATTGCTGCTATTGCTGTATGATGCAATGCCAGTTACTCATACAATTTGCCCTGTAAGGTAATTTAAATTAAATTAAATTGGCACCGAAGTTAAAATTTTAAAATAGCAGATATTGATTTGTTCTGTTCTGAGAAGCGCTTTGTTGCTGGAAGGCAGAGCAGGCATGGGGAGATGGAGACATGTTTGCATGAGGTGGAATAGAAACCCAGGCTCTCCAGAACATGTTTGTTTTGTGGACTTTGCAGCTCAGACATTTACCACCACTCTTTCTATGCTGAATTCAGCCTGCAAGTGAAGAGCAAGCTCCCATGACCTTTGTCAGGGAATACAATTACTCTTGTGTGGATTAGGATATCCAAAACCTGCAGATTTCTGTTTCTCTCTTTTATTCTGACTTGTACAGTCCTTTCTCATAAGGAGCTTCTTGCATTAATTTCCTCCAGTTGCTGCTTAGTTTGAAAGGCCTGAGACTTGGAAAATGCATGCTGTCCTCTAGAGGTCTGGATCTCCCTAGTCTCTCCCACAAGGATGTTGTTAATGTTTTTCAGAAGCAGTGAAAGGCATCCTTGGAGTCAACGTGATTGGATTTCTTCCTTGCCTAAAGAATGCAGAACGTTCCTTTCCAGCCAAAGGGAAATTGTGCCACCCTTTTGAAACAAAAGAAACTTTATTTTGTCTGTGAAGTTCTAGGACTTTAGCTCAAAGCTACAGATTTAGCATATTGCAGTAATGAGTGGTATCTTTTACAGTCACCAAGAAGGTTTTAAAAAGTAGGCTGGTCAGAAATCGGAGGGATGTAAAAAACAGCCATGCAATTGCTTATCTTGATAAAGTCACTTGGTCTTCCTTCTGGAAGAAGAAATATATTCAAGTGGGGATACTGGTTTGTTAGTGGTTAACTGTTCTGGGCACTGTGTAAGAGGTGCTGATAGAATTTTTAAGTCAACTGAAGGAAATGGGAAAGGTGGCTTGGTTCTTCTATAAACTGGGATTTAAAGATGATGCAACTACAGGGTAAATTTGGTCTGGAGTAACTTTCAGTGTCAGTCATGAAGAATCTTGAGTGGTATGAATTCCCTTTTTCTTTTATAAAGTCTCCAGCAGTGCATAAAGTTCCAGGGCTGTTTTGACTTGTCTTGTTTCCCTATTGCAAAAGCTGGCAATAGCATCTGCAATTCCCTGTACAGTTGGTGAAATGTAAGCTCTGATGGACCCACAGAAAGCAAAGCCCAGATTGAACTTGTTGTACATTTACTGTCTTACATATAGACAAGACTCTTGTATGGAGTTGTTTGCAGCCTACCCTGAGACTAGCTCAGTTAGAGCATGGTGCTAATAATGCCAAGGTTGAACGTTCTATCCCAGTATGGGCCATTTGCTTAAGAGCTGGACTTGGTGATCCTTGTGGGTCCCTTCCAGCTCAGATTATTCTGTTATTCAAAACACTGAAGCAGTTTGAAAAATCTAAGATGAGCAACTTGAAATTCTGGCCAATTGAACATGTAGAATTGGGTTCCTTTTTTATGGGTTTGACTGCCAGAAATTAGTTTCAAGATAGGCTTTGTTGGCAGAGAAATTCTGGCTGCAGTTGTGGGCAAGTTGGCCCAGTCTGTGGCTCTCTTCCTGCTGTTTTTCAAGAGTCTTACCTCTAGAAAATGTTAATGGCTTAGTTGTGCAGCCAATAGACTGAGCAGTCTGAATCAGTAATGAGCCATTAGTCTGACTCAGTAATTAGGCTGAACAGTAAAGTGCGAACACTTTCCTCAGGCAAACTCAAGTGAAGGATGGCTTGTGCTAATGTAAACAAATGGAACTGCTTGTACCTGGGGACCGGGAAGCTTTGTCTCTGGTGTTAAGAAGCTGGCACTAATTCACCTGCTATCAGCTCACAGGGAGGGGAGCACACTGCTTCCACAGTGGTTAGTATGTCTCACAGAAGACAGATAATATCTTGACGAAAACATCATATTGAAATGTGACTAAAACATGAGATTGGGGCTTTGGTCTTTACCTTCTCCAGATCTTTCTGGATTCAACTAGGTACTGACCAACTCTGAAATGCAGCTGTGCTATCACACAAACCAAGTTTCAAATGCCCAATTGTTCCTGCCTCTCTGACCTCATAAATTCTTAGAAAATGCTCTGATGTCTTAAGCAGTTTGTGGAGAATACAGGAAAGACAGAGAAATATGGTGTGGCCTTCATGAGTATGATGAAAGAAATACAAGTTTACTGGGGCAGTATGAAGTCAAGTGATGGTTCTAACTGGTGAACACCATCTTACGATTTATTTTTTTCAGAACATTAGCAGGTAGCAAGTCTGCAGTGCAACTCAAACAATTCTTCTGGATCCCTTATGTTACATATTTTTTTTTAAATAAACACACTTAGAAGTGTGGATGAAGGAGAATTTTCATGCAAATATTGTTTTCCAAACTGTTTAACTTTGTCATATAATATTCCTAGACTAGGGCTGATGTTTTTGTCAGGTCTTTTATGGGTAAAATATACATGTGCACTCAAAATGTGCACAAACAATTTGCTTTTGGACAGAGTCGCGTGTATAGTGTAGCTGAGTAGAAAGTCACCGTGCTATGTGTATATAATAAGTCTGCTTCCTGAAAGCAGCAGATTTGCTCTGTGTGTGCTACATGAGTGCCCCAAGTCCTTCAGATGTGCAAAAGGTTGATTTGTCCTTCCACACACTGATGGTGACTGTTAAAATTTAAGGGGGTTAGGTAATATTCTATACGAGAAACATAAATGTGTTCTATGAGACTGGGATAAACACTCAGGTGACTAGAGAAGTTACAGGGAGAGATTAGTGCAACAAAACCTGTCCTGTAGCAGCCCAAGTGGGCTGTGAGTAAAAATTTCTGTGGATGGAATTTGTGGCACATAAGACTGTGGGTAGCTCATATTTGTATTTCTAAGCAAATTTAGCAGTGGATTTGAAGTTTTATTCTCTATTATAAAAACAGTTCTGTAAAAATTACTATTAACTTAATCAGTAGGTTTGCCAGTTTGTAGATACTCAGAATTCTCTCTAGTTCCCATTGCTATCTCTATATGGTATATAATTTACAAAATTGTTTACTAAATTCCAGTTAAATGTAACTATAGAAAGCAAGTCAATTTCATGTGGCAGACTGTAGTTCGCCAATATTACAGATTTTATAAGGTAGAGAGAATCCAGCTTTTAACTGGGAATTGTGATCAGTTTTTGTGAGAACAGAAGAATGAAATTTTACAATGCTGTGTATACTGGATCACTTTTCCAGAGCAGAACAATGTTCTAAGCAAACAGATTTTTGAAATATTAAAGTCTAGAAGAAAAATTCAACCTCAAATTTGCTGCATAAACAGTAGAATTAAACACAATCCTTCTGGGTCCCCACATCACTGACTTGTCTGAAATTGTTTAGTTTTCATCAAGACTTCTTTGTGGGCCTCAGAACACATGTATCAAATTTGAGGCTGGAGAAAGTTTCACTGGCAAGTGTGAACAGAAGGCAAATTCTGTTTTAAATTATATTTTGTTTGATACAATGCAAGAATTCTGCTTTCATCTATAAAACAACAGTTCCAATCAGTAGTTTAGTCTATATAATATGACTTAATAAAATTGTAGTTTACAAGTGTTATTATAGCAATCTACAGACGACTCATGTCTGTAATGTCTTAAGGACAGCTGTAAAGGTTTTTAAATGATTAAGTCATAGTATTGGGCAGCCTGGTGAGTAGATCTAATAAGTAGACTAACAATTGATTAAGCAACATCTGTTAAGGTATAATTAACTGTTTATGTGCTATACATGGATTTCTGGTGTCTGATCAATTACAGCTTGCAGAGAAATGGAATAGATTTGGGATCTGTAAGCTGTTTTTATTGTTTAAATACTTTATATCTATGTGGCCTTAACACCTTTTTTTTTTCTTAAACATTTGTTGAAATTATTCTTCCCATGCTCTATAGAATCTAGACCTCTGAATGTTAGTGTTTTCTTTCAAATCAATGTAATGCACCAGGAAATGTTTTGTTGTGGTGCAGGTGTTTAGTTGAGGGGCTGGAAGTACTTTCCTTTCAGTTCCTTTGCACCATGAGCCTAAAAGTTTCTCTGTAATAGAGATAAACTATGAAACCTTGATGGGAAAGCTTGAATGCATGCAGACCATGTGTGCTTGTAAATAAGGTAGGGGGAAGCTGGAGAAGCAACTTTAATGTTTGTTCAAGTTCCTGAGACAGCACCTAGGGGAATTAAAGCTTCTCAGAACAGATCTAGCTGGAATAATAGCTTCCCTCTGTGTGCTCATCTGGGTTTTTGTTCTATGTTGACAGCAAGGGATATGTACTGCAAAATGCTTTGATAAATGCTAAGGATGGGAAAAGTCTTCCCCACAGATTGAATTTCTCTGGGCTGTGTCTTATTTCATGTCACTATGCTCAGCTTGGTGTTCAGTTTTTGATGAGACCTTAACTTGCTGTGGCAAAGCAATTTGTGTAAGGACTTGACTGTTCAGCTCCTCACAAATATACCTTTAAATGATGATGATTCTTAAATTCAGTTGTGTCTGGTTCATTTTGAACAGTCCATCTGTAGATGTCTGGCAGTCTGTAACTTGGAGTAATGACCTTAATCTTAAAATATTTTAACGTTGAGAATGTATTGTCACTTATACCCTGTGTACATTATTGATATGCTTTGTTCTGTATGTATAGACTTCCTTCTGAAGCATGTTAGATTCTTTGGAGGTCCTTCCAGCATGATTCATTACTCTGTCTGCTTCCCACTGTTCTCCTTTCCTTCCCTCATATAGAAAAACTATTCCTTTCATAATCAAATACAAACCGCCCTTTAGACAAAATTCAGGTCCTGAGGTGAACTAGCTGGGGCAATGCAGTTATAGAGCAAAGCTGTGCTCACTCACTAAAGCTCTGAACCTCTCCTCTTTATGATCAGGGTTGGGGGGAACCTGTGGAAAAAGCAATTCCCCCCCCCCCTTTTTCTTCATTTGCACACATGCAATACAGATATAGCAGTGAGGTATCCATTCTCTTTGCCTGCAAGGAAATGAAAAGGCGTATTGTAAGCCCAAGGCTAGTCTGGTTGTCAGCCAGGAGTTAGTCCTCTAAAGGAGAAAGGGAGAGGGGCTGGTGAGAGAAGAGGCTGGGAATGAGAAGCTAGAAGGGGGAAAGTACACTTTGAGATATGTTGAATGCACATGGCTAGAGGTGGAAGGGGTCTTGTGCTTCCTCAGTTATGCAGGTGTTGGGAGAAAGGAAGGCAGCTTATGTTCTTACACACAGGCATGTGTCTGGGAGAGCAGGGTCAAAAATTTAGACTATTTACTTAATCCCTCAGAAAGGCTTTTTTCCCCTCTTCTGTTTTCTTTTTGTGTCTAACAGACTGCTTTACAGGCGACACGTGTGGTAATTAACACATGCAGCTGTAGGGCTTCAGCCATATGTCTGAATTTCAAATGGCCATTGATCTAGGAAACTTGCTGCCATCTCCATCCCCCACTTACAGGCCTTGAAGATGTGGGGGAATTTATAGAGTCTTTACCTTGAGGAGACCAGAGCTGAAAGGAAAGGAGTGAAAGGGGAGAGTGATACTGGGGAGAGAGGGAAGAGAGACTGATATTCTAATCATACTGTTCATGCCCCTTGCCCCAGGTCACTGTATATTTTCAAGTAGCTTCTAAAATGTTCCCACAGCTAGGGATCTGGTTATTACTATATAAAGCTTGAATAACAATTGTTAATTTTTTCCCTTGTTCAGCAAAGCAGTCTAAGACCAGAATCACAATATCCTTGTGGGCATTTAAGATGTGCTCCCTTTTCCACAAGTTTATGGGCTCTTACACAGTCTAGAAGTGACAAGGTGGTAGTTGATTGTGGACTCTGAGCAGCCTTTTAGAAGAGGTAGTTGAGGAGAGGGTGTCTTGGATGGGAGGCTGTGCAGAAACA
>JAWWLV010000179.1:28890444-28917741 GCA_035041135.1 Platyrinchus mystaceus | reverse complement strand
GATGATATATTGTAGGTAGAATAAAACCAGAGAGGCTAAACTAAACAATCATATGGTGGTTGTTGCTTTTGCCAGGAGTGATCAGGCAGCTGTTGACAGTGCTACAGAGCTTTTTGCAGACTTCTCTCCAAGTTTGGGGCAATGTCAAGTGCTAAAAATCTTGCTATGAGATATGGTGCCTTAAGCAAAATATTTCTTTGTGTGGAAACTTTTTTGCTCCCTGTTTTATGTCAAATATCACTCGAGGCAGTGAGCCAAGCAGAAGATGGTTCAAAATTAAGATACTGTAGCTTAAAATCCTGCAGTATCTATAATACAGGGTGAGATAAAAATGTATTCTTCTACCAAGTAGGAAGTTATAAAAAGGTAAGTATTTCTTCTTGTACTTTTCCTCCATTGTTCTATTTTTAAACATTCTCAGTGCTGGGGATTGCTGATTCCTTGATTTCATCACTCACTCTGCAGTGTAGGTAATGCTGACACTTAGGAAGTGTTTCTGCTTTGGATTAAAAGAAAAAAAACCAAAACCCAACAAAACACACCAACAAACATTTCTAATAGTGTATGCTCCAACTCTTTCTGAAGGGGGACTGTGATTTACTTTATACTGTTGCTACTCAGTTTTTCTGTGTTCTACCTCTTCTCTCAAGTTTCCCTGTGAAGCTTAGTGCCAGAACTGTCTGGAGCAGCCATGTATCACAATGCTTCTTCTAAATCACCTCCCTTTTCTCATTTTTTTTTTTAAAACTACAGACAGTACTTCCTCTTGGGACAAGATGGCCCAACGTCTCTTCTATGGATTAGCATGATCTTTTACAAATAATTTGGTTGTAGCCTATATTGATATGCATTTGGATACAGTTTTTGTTACACAGATACAGGGCCTAATTCTTCTTTATTCACTGTTTATCACAGCTGTTTTATTTCCTTTCAGTTGCTTATCTCCCTGAAAAATAAAGTTGTTCCAATTCTTCCTCTCATCTTCATTATCTTGATCCTTCTCTGTAGAGAAAAAGGGCAGTACTGGATTTACAACTCATTGGATTGTATTTAGCACAGCAAAGCTTTTCTGTGCTATTTGACCTGTGAAGATGTCTGCTGGTCCAAATGAGTCTTGGAGACTCGGTTTTGAAACTGAGTGCCATCTCTGTAGCCCGCTGCCATTGCCAACTTGTATATGTCATCATTCTTCAGCAAGTGTTAAATAGTCATGATATTTGGTAGTGGGTAGTTTTTGGTGCTATGTGTTATGGCCAGTTCAAAAACCCATCTAGTCTCCCTGATTCTTTTAGCTGTGTCTCCATTTCTCCTTGGGTATGTGTATCAGCAGGGGGATGGCATTAGACTTTCAAAAGACAAATTAAGTACACAGCTGAATGAAAAATATTCTTTACGCCCCTCAGGAGCCTCCTTCTGCAGACTGCATATGTTCTTTAGGTTTGTAAGCATTCCAATAGCCTTTCCATGTGTTGTTGTAGCTGATCTTTTTATGTCACTGAAATTGTGGCTGGTACATAAGGAGAAGAGCCACACTCCACAGTGGTTGCAGATTGATCTCTTTAGCCATGCAGAACATTGTTAGCAGCTGTGAAACATCGCTCTGCTACAACAGGCAGGCTGTGATCCTGTCTGAAAACTTACCAGATGACCCAAGCAGAATCTGGAGATTTCACCAATGAAACTGCTGCAGGGAGTGTTGAGGGAAGGTGAGAATAACAAGTCTCTGAAAATGTGGGGAGGACATGGGGGGGACAATGTCTTCACAGCTTGATAGTGATTCCATATTTTTGTGTGACTCTAGACTGGAAATGGTCTCAAAGTAACCTGACCTTTATTACCTGCTTCACCTTTTTAACAGATAAGGTTCAAATCTAGCCTTGGGCATTTATTTTTCTTATTACTTCCAAATTTTCAAAGAGACCTGTTTTGCCTTTTGTGAAGGAATTTGGCTGTGAAGTCTTCAAACTGTAGAAGTCTGAATAAGGTAAACCTATGCACAGTGACAGGTCTTCTCCATTTAGGCTTCCTTGCATTTGACCTCAAAAATGCTCTATTAAACTAAAATCTGATCATCTGCTTTTCTAACCCTTGTCTTTTGTATATATTGCTTTGATAGAGATTGTCTCTGTGTTGGACTTTGGTCCAAAAATTAACTGAGAATTCTAGTTCCAAACAACAGGACTCTGTGCAGGTTCCTTGTTCTGAATTAATCTGTATTCAGTCTAGTTGAGAGATTGCTGCTTCTTGTCCAGAACTCCAAGCCTGCAAAATTGTTAAAGACTGTGGTTTACTGTTTACAATTTGGAGATAAACTGGCTGCAAACCAAGAAATCTTATTTTACAGGTTTTGAGGTTTTGAATCCCTCATTTATTACTCACTAGAACAAAAGAGAGATCACACAAACTTGTGGCTCCCTGCTGTCCTCCTAAATTAGTTCATTGTACTATAGTTGGGATCTTTGCTTGAAAAAGGGGGGAGAAAAGGGTGAGTCTCAAGTTTGAATTAGGTGAGTGCTCTAAAATAATGGCTTTAATAATTTTAAGATACTTTGTCTTCTGCTTGGAAGCATGCCCATATACCTGAGGAAAAATGTTATTTGGAGTGCTACATTTTTATGAGTGTGTTTAAAACAACAACTTTTCACAAGTGCAAATTTACATCACCAGAAAGTTCACTAACAGCTTGATTCCCTGAGCTTTATGGGTGCTGCTCGCTCCTATAACATATGTGTCTCTGCATTGACACCAAAATCCCTAAGAGTGTTACCACCAAAGTGGTAAACTGTAATGGCTCAGTTTTCAACTGCCTTGTCTTCCATGCAGCAGTACTAGGAAGATCTTTTTCTTCAGAAATGTTTGCATAACTTATAGAAGTCAGTCAGGTATTTTAAGTGGTAATTACCATAGGGCTTGGTTCAACCTGCAGAGTTCAAATCTGAATCTGGATCTAAACTTTCCCAGAGGCAGGGGGTGTGTTTGGACATTGTGTTGGTTTGACCTATTATAGTGCAAGCTCTGTGGACTGGGATTCTGCATCTTCCCAAATATGAGACATTCAGGGCCACTTTTAAATTTTGTGTAATTGAAATAATATAAAACTGGATCTCATGTTGAGAAAGGTGTCCACAACATTATGTCTGAAGGGTAATACCTTACTTTGTCTTTATTTTTCAAAAGAAGCTGTTTAAAAGGTGCAAGGAATTAGAGGTTAGAGGGCAGGTTTGTTTTGGCTAATTACTGAGGGACCTTGAGAACTTAACACAGTAAATAAGAATTTTGGATTTTAGAGAGATTCTATCTGAATCTTAAGATTCAACAGTTTTAAAGCCACTGAACCCCAGAGACTAGAGCGTTATATTAACAGAGTGCTGCTCCAGCCCCCTTTTGACACATTTTCTTTTGAAGGACCAGGCCCAGGAAGAGGGAGCTCTTTGTTTGTGGGCAGAATAAACTCATTGTACACCCAAACAATTAACTCTTCAATGGACTCGCCAGCCTCTGTAAAGCACTCCACTCCCCTCTCTGTCTACCTCCAGTTCTATTCAGAGACCTTAAGCACACCAATGTTTTTTGTTTATTATTCTGAAAAAATCCTTCACAAGAATAGTTGGAGCAGATCAACATTGTCCTCCCAGCAGCATTTATCTCCGCCTGGCAGTGAATGTGTCAATCACGAATCAAAAAGCCAAACAGAGGAGGCTTTGAATTGTGTCACAGGGGTCAGAGTTACTTCCAGCTGTCTGTGCATGGGATAGGCTTTCTTGCAGGGCGAAGAATTGTGCTGCCAAACAAACACACTGACTACATTGGACCACAAAGTCCTTGGGGCTTGAGTGGCTTTTTTCATGTTGATGCACCTGCAAGGGATATGTGAGAAGGAAGTGGGGGGAACTAATGCCTTCCAGAAGGCAGAGGGAAAGGCTACTCATCCTATCTGGAATGCAGTGATGAAGTAAAGGCTGCCTGCATCCATATGGCATATGGAATAGTTGATGTAAGAAGAGAAAAATTACTGCAATGACAGTGCAAGTCAGCCTTTACGGTTAGGAGATCATTAAGCCATACAGAGCCCTTGCACGTTTAGCACTTAGGCATATTTTCACCTTTTGAAGCAAAACTTTACTGTATTTTGGTCCATGTCCAAGTGTTTGGGGTTGGTTATATCCAAAGGCAGCACATTATTGCTGTTTCTTAAAATGAAGGCAATAAAGAGTGAGAACTTGCTTTTGCTGATTTGGTTTAAAAGATTGAGTTGTTTTCTTAACAGCTGTGGGATCTCCGTACATAGAAGTGGTTGGACTTGATGATCTTAAAGGTCTTTTCTAACCTAAATAATTCTATGGAAAGGAGTGTGAAAACTTGGCGGAGAAGTCTATCTGCACCGGTGTGTTTCCATTTCAGCTGCTTGGCAAGAAATTATCTTGACTGGCTGGATTGTAAGAATTTCATATTTTTTTTGCATGAATGCTAACTTTCTGCACTTATATTGGCAGTATGAGTCTCTGCATAAAAGTTGCATAGATTATTAAATTAATTATGAAATCTTTTCATTTGGTGTAGGGAAGGGTTGTGATTAAGGCAACAACTTGATCCTCCCCTACAATACTGGAAGGAACATGTATTTTTGTGTAAGGTCCCGTGCAGTGCAAACACAAGTTTTGTTGTCTTTTTTTAATACTTAAAACAACACCCCCAGACCTGGAGGTAATACACAGATGTGTCAAAGTTGTAAAACTGCACCTTCAAGATTCAGGAACTGCACAGACACAGGAAGCCTAGTTGACCTGGTAAGTCTTTGCTCTTCTGACCAGGGTTACTAAAGCTGCAGAAATGAGTATGTATTCAGGAGTACTGAAGCCTAGGAAAGCTCTTCTCCCTTCATGTTGGCTTGACAGATTTGCTGAAGGTGGACTTTGCTGCATGGAACAGGACATCCTAAGAATTTGCTTGCTCTCCTGACTCTCTGTGCTCTAAGTTGCCTATTTAGCTTCAGCTATGCTCTCTGTTAGCTCAGCCAAAACCAGGTGGTGATAGGTGAAGGAACCACTTGACACTGGTTCTGCTCCTTCCAGAGCAGAACCATGCGCTTAAAATTCTCATCTGCTTATTCAGTAAGGCTGACTCAAGTTTGGGAACTATTGATGTACAAGCTGTAGACTTAAAAAAAAGACTAAATTTTGTATAAGGCCTGGATGGTTGACTCTGTGACTTTTGAAGCACCTGGGCTCTTCAAAATGGAAGAAATGTTTACAGACTGTCTTGTGGATTCCACTGAGAACACAAAATTAACTTCCCATATCACATCTCCTACCCAGGAAGGTACACCCACTGCAAAAGTCATCTGTATACTTGCATCATCACATTAACAGACCAAGACCTATACGCTTCCTAAGCAACCTCAACATTCTATGCATCACTTTTATCTCTTAACTTTTCCCCTTTATCTGGTTTCCATTAGGTGGCTCAAGGTAAGAAGGTTGATTCACAGCAGCAGGCAGTTACTTCACATTTTTTCATAGTAATTAATGCCTTTTTTTATGGCAGGGAGTTTATTTTTCTCCTGACATACAGAGTTGCTCCTGACCTCAGTGCTTGTCATTCAGAGCAAAAAGATCACTTTAACTGTTGTCTTTTGCATGAACTGAATCTCCTTGTCCCTCAACCCCAGTGTATGCTGCAGTCATTTCAGATGGGGATCCTTGCTAGGTATTCTGCAAGGATAAGGATAAGAGAGGGGAATCCTGATAAGAGCATAAAGTTCTTGCCCAGCACTAGCAGTAGATCAGGACATGCAAGTAATTGTCCCTGGTTTGAGTGATTGTCAGGATAATGCAATAAAAACTGTTCTTGCTTATGAGCTTCTGACAGCAGTAGTGCAAGTGGGCTTCTGGTTTATAGCCATGGTGTCTTAGTGTGAAAATGGCTTATGGAGTCTCATTTTGACTTATTTTACTCTTATCCCGTGGCAAGATAAAAATACCATTTTAAAATTGACAGCAATTGAGCTAGAAAAATTTAACTCTTACAAGTGTACCCTAGGAAAAGGAGACGTACTGGAGAGGAGTTTTGTAGCTTTAAAATGTTGTCCCAAGAAGAGGTATTCTGTTGAGTGATACTGTCTGTATTCAGTGGTCTTGGAAAAAGAAAATGGGCATTAAAGCTGTGTTGTAAAACATGGAAGAAAATTATGCCAATGAACTCTTCACCAAGGCTCTGAAAATATTTTGCAACCAAGGGAAGTGGTTCTGCATTATATGAGTTCCTGATCTGGAAGCATTGCTATCCAGAGGGATTAGGAAGTAACACTTGACCTCTTTGATGTCTCTGTGTATAAGGAACTGTTGCAGTTACATTCCTCTTTTGGAAGTGTGAAATTTAATAGCTTTTTTGAAAAAAAGAGAAAAGAATAGGTGGTGCCCAATGAACATACTTCATTATCTTTGTACCCAATGTAACAATATCCTCTCTATTTCATATAATAGTACAGGAGGCCCTAGGTCTCTGAAATAGCTGGATTTTTCTGTTCTATGTTGAAATATTTATTTAAGGAATACAAAATATTTTTTCAAAACTTTCAGGTATGTAAAATAGAACTTATTCCATGTTTACGAGGAGCAAACAGGCCAGTGGAACAAATGCTCAGTGTGATGAACAAAGTATTGAATGAGAGGAAAAATCAAATACAAGTAGACAAGTAAGACCCCATGTAGTGCAAACATAAGTTTTGTTGTCTTTTTTTACTACTTAAAAAAAAAAAACCCAGACCTGGGGGTAGTACATAGATATGTCAAAGTTGTAAAATTTTGACATATCTATTTTCTGCCCAATGGGAACAGAAGTGAAATTTTTTGCCATAAGCTAGTTTGAAACACTGAGAACTACTGAGAATTCTCCAGTTTAAGAGAAAGATTTGGTAATTTCAGAGTAAGAAGCTGGCACCTGGGAAGTGAGCGTGGTGTTTTTAATGAAGTGCAATTTTTGTCTTTTATGTGACTATTTCATGACCTTTAAAAATAATCAGAAATATCCTTGGCTTTTGATTTTTGAAAAATAGTGATTGTAATTACAGGGCTCTTGTCTATTGCATTTTTTCTTGTATGTGTGATGAAAGAACTCTACTTGCTTAAACAACAGGGGAGTAACTATACTTCCATCTATTTGCAAAACCCTTGCAAATTACTGTACTTTTGCAAAATACTGTACTGGGTGCTGCTACAATGTGGACTTAGTGACAATTTGGCCTTAGTAGCCCAGTAAGGAAATGATTGTGTAATTCACTGAGCCGTTTTACCGAGATTATCCTAAACAGTAGCTTTGAACTGAGGGGTTTATTTAGTACTCTTCAGTAGCTTAATGCCTAGCTTCATACATAAGCTGCTGCAAAATTCTCTTTCTTTAAGAAGAATGTATTTCACAAATTGTAATTGCTGCTGTGTTCTTCTCACATACACAAATCTAAAGGAACTCCCCTGAACCTGAAGTGTCCCTTAGTTCTGCCAAAGTTCACATAATGGTTTGGTTAAAGTGCTGTGGCTCAAATCCACTTCTAATTTTTTCCCACTGTTGGCTTCTGGGTTGCTGCTTTAAATCTGAAAAGCACTTTTGTAATTACTTTGTGCGGAAGCATTCATGAGAACAATAAGAAGAAACTTATTATCGTACTGGTCTTTTTTTATGTCAGGTCTCTTCCTTTTTTATATAACTTAAGAATTATTCACTTTACAGTTGTTCTGTTAGTGTCTTCAGCAGTTTTGGGTTGGTTTCTCAATCCATAAAGCCAATTATGCTAACTACGTACTGTTCACTGCTTTTTTACAGTGTAAAGTGTCATCCTAAATAAATAACAAGCCATAGTTGTGGCTTCTGGAATCTTGCAGAAGCAGAGCAGCCTACTCTAACAAAAAAAGTCAAGATCAGCTATTTACTTTTATCCAAAGATTTTTTTAAAGGGCAGAATCTTCCTTCTTGTAATTTAAACAATATTCAGGATTTTTTTCAAGTCAGTTGCTCAAACTTTAAGGAAAAAAAAAAAAGTACTGCCTATCCATGTAACTGGCAGTGCCCAATAACAGGAAAGCTCAGAACAAGAGTTGATTGAGGAATGGTAAGTATTTTTTCTTCCAAGTATTTTTTGTTATGTTTGCAGTTAAGCATAAAACCAAATACAATGATGAAGAGGGAACATGACAACAGGGCGTCTCTTGCTCATTTCTGTCAACCTCCTTTACTTCAGTGTATCTCTGAGGTTGAAATGGAATTATCAGCATGTTTTAGCTTTCTGTGAATTAGATTACTTTATGTGGAAATGCATAAAATAAGGGAAAAGTGGAAAAGGTGTTTAGGCTTTTGCTCACTTTATAAAACTGCAAATACAGGTATGGGTAAAAAAAGTCTACAAGCTTCTGTTTTCCACCTCTACAGTTTCTTTCCTGTTCCAATGGTCTCTTACTTTTGTAAAAGGAACTAATACAAGGGAAGGCTAAGGGCAGTTACTGCTACCTCTGTCCCATGTACTTTTCCTCCAGATATTGTTTGCCCTGTGCATCTGTTGGCCATGGAGATGGAGGCAAGCCTAACTCTTCCGGCATGGACTCATCCCTCCAATAGATTTTCACTCTGTAACTTTACATTTTAGGTTACTACCCACTTTGATGCCTAGTGTCATTTTTGCCCATAACGTGGCAAAAAATAGTTGCTAGAAATTGCAAGTTTTAAGTCCCTTTATTTCAAAAGGAAAAAAAACCCAACAATTCCAGGTGAAGTAGGTTGACCCTGGCTGGATGCCAGGCACCCACCAAAGCCGCTCTCTCCCCTCCACAACTGGACAGGGGAGAAAATATAACAAAGGGTTCATGAGTTAAGGTCCAGAAGAGATTACTCACTGATCACCATCACAGGCAAAACAGACTCAGCATGAGGATATTAACTGAATTTTTTACTAACAAAATCAGAGCAGGATAATGAGAAATAAAATAAATCTTAAAAACACTTTCCCCCATCCCTCCTTCCTTCTGAGCTCTTCCTGTCCGCCCAAGCAGCACAGGTAGACCAGGAATGGGGGTTATGGTCAGTTCATCACAAGTTCCTGCTGCTGCTCAGGGAGAAGAGTCCTTCCCCTGCTCTGGTGTGGGGTCCCTCCCATGGGGGACAGTTCTCCATGAAGTTCTCCAACATGAGTCCCTCCCATGGGCAACAGTTCTTCACAAACTGCTGCAACGTGGGTCACTTTTCTACAGAGTGCAGTCCTTCAGGCACAGGCTGCTCCAGCATGGGTCCCCCCCAGGCCCACAGTCCTACCAGGAAAGCCTGCTCCAGCAGCGGGCTCTTCTGTCCATGGGTCAGCAGGTCCTTGCCAGGACCCTGCTCCAGCACAGGTCTCCCACAGGTTCACAACCTCCTTCAGGCATCCACCTACTCCAGTACAGATGTCCTTCACAGGCTGCAGGTGGATCTCTGCCTCCCTGTGATCCCCCACGGGCTGCAGGGGCACAGCTGCCTCACCACGGGCTGCAGGGGAACCTCAGCTCCACTGCCTGGAGCACCTCCTGCCCCTCATTCTGCACTGACTTTGGTGTATGCAGAGTTGTTCCTCTCACATGTTCTCACTCTGCTGTTTTCTGGCTGAAATTACATCTGCCCAACAACTTATTTTTCCTTCTTAAATATGTTATCACAGAGGCATTACCACCATTTCTGATTGGCTTGGCTTTGGCCAGTTCATCTTCCAGCCAGCTCTGCTGGACATGGAGGAAGCTTCTAGCAGCTTCTCACAGAAGCCATCCCGGTAGCCCCCCCACCACTACCAAAAGCTGGCCACACAAACCCAATACACTAGGCTATTCTCATTTTTAATTTAAATACCAGCAACATTCTATTTTCTAATCTTGCATTGTAATAAGAGACTTTGCTCTGCAGCTTTTTCCAGTTAAGCTTGCTCACAGTCAGAAATTTTGCCTCATTAAAAGCTATGCGAATATTCTAGTGCTGTGTAAAGATGCTCCAAGCTGGGACTTGAAATCCAGGTCCCTCTGAGCCCTGAGGAAATTAGACTTAGCCTGAATCCAGGCTGGACCTGTAGATATGATGGATAGGTGTACTAAGCCAAAGAAATTGTAAACTGAACACTTTTCTCTGTGGTCGATCTCTAAATATCAAGATTTATATTTCCTGTGGAACATTTTTTTGGTTGAAGCTTTTAATTATGAAAGAATTGAGGTCAGAAGACATGGAGCATTCTTGCACATGAGAAACCTAGTGTAAGAGAAGTCATTTTCCCACAATTTTGCAATTAGAAGACATTGTCATCATATTACAATTAGAGGACACCTTGATGCAGTCATTTTAAGAAAAAAGACTTGCTATTGACCATCCCTTTCTAACAGCTCTGCAGTGAATACTGGTTCCAGGTTCTACACAGGTAAGTTTCAGAAGAAGAGTTTTTCTTTTGAACAAAAGGAATGAGGAGAAAGACACAATGGGACAGCAATTTCCAGACTTCAGCTGTCTCAGCAAATGACCTGTGTGAATCTAAATTGATGTGAAGCTAAAAAGCTGATTGCTTGCTCAGTGCAACAAGGGGAAACTACCAGCTGATACACACCAATGGTTTGTGGAGGGAGGGGGGAGGCTTTTAAAGTCTAAGGATAGTGCTTGATGCATGCTTTACATAAAATGTTATTGCTGTTAGCATAAAATGATTTCGTTCTGTCTGTCTTCTTTCTCTTCTGGACTTGGCCGGGCCATGTACAAACCCCAATCATTCAACTGTACTGGAGAGTAGATAGTATTTACCTCAATAATGGTAGTTTCTTTTCGGTTCTTTTTAACCCTCAATTCAGATGATGGTTCGAAGCCAACGCCTACCATGGAAACCCAGCCTATTTTCGATGGAGAAGGTAAGAACATCCCTTAAAATAACAAAAAAAAAAGCTACTTCCCTCTCCCTTTTCTCTAGGATTTATGGCTTAAATGCTTTCTTTATCCTGCAAAGCAGAAAAGCCAGTGAATCTCATAAGTTATCCAAATTTCACAGTGCCCTTGGGACCTCAGGCATTTTCCCCTAATCCTTTTACATCCTCCCTACTCTTCTGGAATCCAACAATAACACCAGTTGACCAGATTCTTGACATCATCTTCGAGTAAAAAGTGTCAGGGCAAATAAAAAAAGGTGCATCAAGTCAGAAAAGACAACTTCCTGTAGACTGTCCTTACCCCTTTACTACCTCCACTCTCATGATACTAATGCTGGGAGTTTCATAACCTCTGCAGTGTGTTACAGCTTCACAAAAGGAAGGGTAATGCTAAACCGCAGCTTGTGAATGTTGACTTGGATGAAAATTGCTGGGAGGTTTCTTTATTTAGCAATTGCTTTCATTGACGCACACACTATTTAAGCAAATGAAGTCATTGTCCTGGGCCCACTTAATTCGTGGCCCACCCAGGCAGTTTTCTTCTCAAATGGGCAATCTTGCAATTGTATTATTTTGGATAGGGAATTTTGGACTTCAGTCTACTGGAAGCCTTTAAACAAGGATAAAATGGCTGTCATCAGAGGGTTCAAGCCTTTTACACATACAAGCATAAATACCAGTGGGGATAGTGGTCCTTTGGTAATGAATGGGCCTAGTAGCAGCTACTTATATCTTGCATATTGCTTAGAAGTAGTGCTTGTTTTCTACAGTTTTAAACCCACAGCTGTTACAGTAAAGCTATGGGCCAAAGCATGAACCCCTCTGTGATATATCTGAAACTGTGGATCATAAGGCAGTGAGGGAAAGCCTATGCATTTCATAGTGGTCTTCTGTACTTCACAGTTTTTTTAAAGTGGGTCAAAGTCTGAAATGGAGACTACTGGGCAAAAGTAGGTGGTACTGTACTGTTGATATTTCATGCCTTCTTGTAAAAATAGGTGATGGGGTGGGGTTTTATTGTTGCTAAAATAAGCTTATTTAATGGCAAGATGCTGTAGTCCTATCACTTCCATTTAGTGATCATAGATTTGTAAGAATCTTCTTGTGAGCTTTAAGAAATAGCAAAGCCCTCAGAGCAAAAAGCATTTTCAAATAAACAAAGGCAACTGAAGCCATGCTATCTCTTGTTTATATCAAAAGAAAGTTCCTCCTGGCAGCAAGCTGATACTGTTAAATTACTGTTTGTAATCACAAACTTCTGACCTTTAAGTCTTCCCCTGAGAGGTTGCTCATAGATATTCAAAGGAAAGAATGCACTAGTAGAACGCAGAAATGAGATTGTGATTAATACAGCCTGTTCAGAAGCTTCTTCTGGGAGAGGTTCAACATTTTGGTTATTCAGATAGAACTGGGCAAAGTTCTTGAAGTGGTATAGTGAACAGACCTTTTCTGGTCCTTTTGGAGACAGGCAGAGTCTAAAAAAAAGTGTTATCCTCTCTTTTATGAAAAACATTTTCAATCAAAAAGCTTCACATTGATTTGTAGGGGAACTCAAGTCTGATAAATATTGGACTGTGTGATGAAAGATTGCCTCTCACAAATAATTGCAATATATTTTGCAAGACCTTATCTCCTAGACTTTGAATGAGAATGACTAATGCAATGGTTTTCTGTTATATTAGCAGTGTCCCTTATGACTATGGAGAAAAGACTGACAGGCAGGTTAATCAAGCTGTGCATTGATGAATAATCTCTTCTAAGTTTGCCACTCCGTATTTTTGTCATCTCTACTAGTAAAATAGGACTAACTAGATTTTACTGGTGGTTGTAACAATAAGCACAAGAAAATCCATTCTGTGTCTGACCAAAGGTAATCCACTACCTTTTGAGCATGCTGCCTCCAACAGTCCGTTAAAGTGGGTAGACCAGGAAGAGTAAGAAGCATTTGACTTTAAAAGTGACCTAATAGCAGCCTTCCGGTATCTATAGGGAAGTTTATCAAGAAGATGGAGCCAGGCTCTTCATAATAATGCATGATGAGAGACAACAGTCACAAATTGAAACAAAATGGTTGGACTGAGTATAAGGAAAAACTTTGTCACCATGAGGACAATGAGGTAGTGGAACAGATGGCCCAGAGAAGTGATATTCTATGCTTCCTTTCTGAGCCAGTTGGATAAATCACAGGGGTAGGTTGCCTCTGGCAACTGTGTCCTGGGATGCATCAGTCAAAGCATCACCAGCCAGTCCAGGTAATTGTCCTGCTCTGCTCTGCACTGGTGCGGCCTCACCTTGAATATTGGGGCAGTTTTGGGCACCACAATAAAAGAAAGACATTAAGCTCTTAGAGAGCATCCAAAGGCGGGCAATGAAGATGCTGAAGGGCCTTGGGGGGAAGCCATATGAGGAGTGGCTGAGGTCACTTGGTCTGTTCAGCCTGGAGAAGAGGAGACTGAGGGAAGACCTCATTGCAGTGTACAACTTTTCCCAGGAGGGAAAGAGAAGGGGTGGGGACTGATCTCTTCTCTGTGGTGACCAGGGATGGGACCAGAGGGAACAAGATGAAGCTGTGTCAGGGCAGGTTTAGGTGGGATATTAGGAAAAGGTTCTTCACCCAGAGGGTGGTTGGGCACTGGAACAGGCTCCTCAGGGGAAGTGGTCACAGCACCAGCCTGCCAGAGTTCAGGAAGCATTTGGACAGTGCTCTCAGGCACATGGGGCGTTTCTTGGAGCTGTCCTGTGTGGGGCCAGGAGTTGGACTTTATTCTTGTGGGTCCCGTCCAACTCAGGATATTCTACAATTCTAAAATCCTAAGCAACTTGGTCTGTTCTTCTAGCTGACCCTGTCTGGATCAGAAGGTTTGACTAGACACCTCAGGATGTCATCCTGAACAATCTCTTGATTCTATCTGAGCAAATATGTTGCAATACTTCACTAAAATATTCTCCCAGTGCCTTTGCTAGGTCTTCCTGAGGAATGGCTTGTACTTCATGTCTGACAAAAATGGCAGATGACAGAAAAGGGCAAAAGAGTTATCCATTCACCTCTCAGATCTAGAATCTTCACAGATGTTCAAAGGAGTTGAAGTCCAGATCCCATTCCATTTCATTGTGTTTGAGAACTGATGGGTTCCCATAAACCTATATATTCAAAGTCAGGCAGTCAGGATGGAGCTGATAGTAACATGAATGGACAATAAAAATATGAATTTTTTTTCATGTTTTGCCTTTGGTTGCCCACCTTCAATACACAAGGGGCTGACTTTTTTCAAAAGGCATTAAATACACTCAGCTTTCCCTGAACTGTGTGGTACCTCTTGGACCCCAACATCTCCAAGACCTTTCTCATCTTTTCACCTACATTAGAGGATAATGAAAATTCACATTTCAGGCATAAGTTCTCCTCCCACTCCATATCATCCTTTCTGAGGGCGTAAGAGAGCAGTGCCAGAGATAATGTAAATCAGGTAACTTAAACTCTGCCATCCAAGGTGCAAATCATAAATCAGCCATCTCTTTAAAAGTTATTTCATATCATTACAATGCAGGTCTTAGAAATGTTTATAGTGAGTCTTGGGACAAGATTTTCCTCTGCTGAAGACTTTCATTAATATCCCTGCTATAGCTTTAAAAAATTGTATTCCCTCCTGCACTTCCAGGTTCTGTTTATTTTGCATTCACCATCTATTTAGTTTCAATATGCAAGGTGTAGTAATTTCCTAGAGATATATTCTTTAAACATCTTTTCTTTTTGGTAAACTTCATCTCTTAGTTCAGTGGTAATTACTCTATCCACGTATCTGTTGTTCAGAGGAGTCTGTGTTGCTTGCCTGTATTCCAAAAAAAATGACCAAGTTAACTGGATTGAAAATACATTTTTATGGTAGATTCTAAAGGAATAATTTTCTTTTTCTTTCTCTTCTTTTCCCAGAAGTCCTTTTGGTGCACCTTTCAGCCTCACTGAAAGATGTGCACTATTGTGTTTCTAAAGACCTTTATTCATTCTTCAGCACCTATTGGCTTTGGTTGTCCCTCCCTTTTCAGCTATAGACATACCCAGTCCATATGGTGCAGAGTCAGTGCTAAATTTCATCCCAGATTTTGGCCCTTTATTGGGAGAACTACTTCAAATTAAACATTGTGTAAGAGCTAGGAAGGGGAGAAGCACACAAATGGAAATAGAAATAATCCATAAATCTACTGGTTAAAATAGAGTAGTGAAACCTGCAGATAGGGTAATTTTTGATATTCCAACAGTAGCAAAAGTTTGCTTAACAGTGTTCAGGTCATATGTCCTTGTGAAAAAAATGCCCTGAACATGATTACTATAATGCCTACAATCAAGGTAGCTGAAAATATTTAGGAAGGAGAAATTCCTTTTTTTTTTTCTTTCATGTTCTTGTAATGCAGTTTCTCTTGTAGTCAGCCAGCTTCTCCCTTTTCTGAGCAGATCCATGTAAATGTCAACAAGGGAGTAGGAAAAACTTTTGCAAAAACTTCTTAGAGGAACTATTTAAGGTGTGTTCTTGTGGAAACTGAAATTTTTTTCAAAAAATTTCAGATTTGAAATTACCACATGAGGTGCTCTAGCCCATGGTATGGAGTACTTCTTTGCTAAATTCTAATCAAATGCTGAGGTTGTATCATTTCTGTGAATTAGGGCAGGTTCTGATGTGTCTTGAAGTTGATTATAACACACCTCAGAGGAGGTACTCTAAGCACTTTTTTCCCACAAATTTATGTTTGGATGTCTTGGTTAGTGCATCAGACATGCTTTTCTAACCAGAACTTGTTTCTTTAATAGACTGACTTTCAAGTCTTTCCAGAAATATCTTCATGTCTCTGCCTATTTATTTCGGATTCTGTTGTTGCTTGTTTGGAACTGACTGTGGCCAGCTTTTCTTGGGCTGTTAGACCAATATTTAATATCTGGATTGACTTTTTAAAATATGGGTTTCATATGTACTTTCAGGAGAAACAAAATATACTATAGCACACAATATAACCTTTGAGATCTCTAAGTCTTGAAGAGAAAGGCTTTCGATTTGAGAAATTAGGAAGTGGGGGGGGATAGAGGGAGGAAGAAAAATGTTTTGCCAGCAGAGAGGTAATCCCTGGAATGGGAAGATAATGAGGTAGCCTTGTGGAAGATTTACAAATGGTGGTTCATAAGAGGTGGAAGACCTCACCAGGAGAGGAGCCTGTCTCTACAAAGATGATGGGTCAGTTAAGGCATGATTGTAGCAAATACTTTGTCTTCACAGAAGACAGACTGAAAGAGCTGAGGTTGTCGAGGTTGGAGAAGAGAAGGCTCTGAGGAGACCTTAATAGCACCTTCTAGTCCCGGAAGTGGGCCGACAGGAAAGCTGGAGAGAGACTTTTTACAAGGGCATGTAGTGACAGGACAAGAGCTAACGGCTTTAAACTGACAGGGTAGGTTTGGATTAGCTATAAGGAAAAAATTCTTTACTGTGAGTGTGATCAGGCACTGAAACAGGTTGCCCAGAGAAGTTGTGGATACCCCATCCCTGTAATTGGTCAAGGCTGGGTTGGATGAGGCTTGGAGCACCCTGGTATAGGGGAAGGTGTTCCTGCATATGGCAGTGGGGTAGAAACTAAATGATCTTTAAGGTCCCTTCCAACTCAAGCCATTATGTGATTCTGATTAACAACCATGTGTATTTACTAGTTGCTGTAGTTTCCTAAAGGCTGTTATTTTTCTCTTTCAGAAATCACAGCACCAACCCTTTGGATTAAGCATTTGGTCATCAAAGATTCCAAATTGAACAGCTCCAGTATAAGAAATTCAGGTAACGTTCCATCTAAAAAAAACCCACATTTCTCTTAGCTAGTCTGCAGTTCCTTACCATCTGTTCTTGTTTTATTCTTTCTTCATGGTAGCTATCATGGTGCTTTTGGGACTTGAAGTCCGATTATAGAATAATTTCAGATAACATCCTTTTCTGTGTCCAGACGGCCGTAGACAATATGTGATGAAGGGTGTTTGTTTCCACAAACCATAACTGGGGAATCTCTACTTTCCCGATCTGTTAATTCATCCCAGCCATCTGTCATCTTTTTTTCTGTTTGCTGTTCAGCATGGATATACAAACATGCATTTGGCTCAAAGATCTGGGCTGTGCCTTTGGTCTAGGCAGTTGCAAAAATACAGAAAGGGGCTTTTTTTTTGTAGAAAATTCAAGATTCTTCTCTGCAGGGGATATTTTTTGATGGATAAATGTTTGGATAATTTCACAACTGAAAATAGGTTACTTATGTCTTGGCCTAAGAAAATGTAGAGATTATTTTGTGGATAATGGCGAGGATGAGGGAAGACTCAAGTGTGAAAAACAGCAAAGAAGAGATCCTGAACGTAAGTGGGAAAATGGGAAGCAGGAAGATGTGAAGTTAGGGTGTAAAACCTGAGAGTGGAGAGCAGGGTGAAATGGTGGTATGGAGTCATTGAAATCACAAGAAACTGAAGAATCTGATGAGGAAAGTTATGGATTCTTAGTAAGAATGGTTTCTGTCTGATATATATTAACTGAAGTGGGAGAAATTAAGAAATTAAAGGGAATAAGAGAACAAAATTGCCATAAGAAGCCATGGGTTTACTTTAAGGTTTGAATAGGAGATGCTACTATTTTGCATATATTATGAAACAAATATGCCTAGAACTGGCTACTGGGAATAATTCCAGTTGCCTGAACAGATAGATTGTGGTGTCTTGAAGTGCTTCATCACCTGGTATTTCTGGATTAGCTAGAGAGCATTCATGACATTTCCTTCAGCCTTCCTGTGCCTCTTCCCAGCTGCAGGGTGAAATTGGTGCTAGGTTGGGTGAAATTCTCTTGCTGCAGAGTGGAGAAGATCTCTTAACAGGAGGATGTCCATCATTGTTCAGGTCACAGTTTTAATGGGTCTTTTGTGCCTCACTTCCAAGCTGTTTTTGTAGCAGGGTGGTCTATGTAAGATCTGCCAGTGGGAATCATCCAGAAGATTCAGACGATGTACGAGTATCAGCATCCTTCTTCAAGGGGAAGCAAATGCAGCTTCTGTTTTGTGAGCTTCTGGCACAACCAGCAGCTCAAAGTGCAATTGAGAGTGACAGTTTAATATTAAAATGCTGTGTAATAGGTCCTACCTATTTTGGTGACCAACTTTCCTTCTAATGCAGCAATCCTGGTAGCTGCAATGGAAAGAAGAGTTGGTGCTAAGAGGTTACAAAAAGACTTGGAAGCAGGAGGGTCTTTTATTGGAAACCCTCTCTTGGCCTGACAGAGCCAAAGTAGGCTACCTTTTATGTTGTAAAGCCAATCACTGAGTGTTTAGTCAGGAAGCTGCCTGATGTGAAATGGAATTTTGTCCACAGGAGAGTTCCTTTTGTGAGTTTGCTTTTGTCCACTTTTTTTTCAATTGCTTCTGATGTCAATTCTGTTATTCAAACAAAATTATTGCAGATGCATGTTACAAATAAAAAACAAATGATCATCTGGAAAATTCAAGAGTTCTGTGAAAGGTGGTTTATACAGCAAGCTAAAAAAATCAGCCTTACTGATTGCCCTGACACTCATTTACTGTAGGGTCTCATTAAGAGACTAGATTGCTAATTTTATGCCCAAATTTCCATGTTGGGCCATACAGATACACAAGCATCTCAGTTACTTACAAATTATTGATATTAAGAAATGCTGCCTAGGGCTATAGTTTAGCTTTACATTAAGTGTGGGTGATACTTCGGACTGTTTCTTTCAACTAGTGAAGCCTAGTCCCCTTGTTTGGTATCTCATTCTTTTCATCCCTTGTCATATATATTGAAAGGCAATATAGGGTAGGTGGGATCAAACAGTAAAGAATTGGGGGGGTTGATTATAGTTCAGAATCACATTTCTTCAAATATCTCCAAGTCTGTCTTGGCTGTAGATGATGAAACAGCTGTCATGAGATGGGCATGCAAAGTTGGGGGATGTTTTTAGTTGCTTTTGGCCCTTGTCATCTTGAAATATTAATGCTTGGCACATTTGTGGTTTTTCATTTATTTTTAAAGGGCTAAGATAAGTTTTACTGGCATAAGATTTGGATTTTTGGGTTTAGTGTTGCCTCAGCTATATTGTCTATCTGGGTTTACACTTACAATCTTGAAGCAGATATAGCCTGGTATCTTCTTGCAGCAGTTTAATGGGATCACTGAAACTGGAGGTGAGAAAAGATCTAATAGGTCATCTGATCTACTGCCTTAGGGCTAGTGAATGTTTATACTATACAAAGAGCACCATTTTCTAGTGTAGCATAAATTAAGCATAGCCTTAGATAATAAAGGTTTTACTTCTTCCCACAGGAAGCTGCTCTGTTCTCTGAACTCAATTTCAGGTTTTTTCTTTTTATAATATTCAGCCTAACTTTTACTTCCTATTTCTAGGAGTTTATATAGTGAAATGCTTAACCCTGATCGATCTCCTCCCTGCCCTGGTTAAATGGCACTGTTCTTCGCAGTGAAGTCCAGATACCGCTGTCAGGGGACCTGTTTTGCTCTCTAATTAGCACTGGTATTGGACAGCTTGGAAAGCAAGCACCATCACTATATCAACCATGAGGAGAGTTTAAGAATTACTATATGGAGTCAAATAGGCTCTTTAGTTTGCTGTCATTGTCTCTGGTCAATACTAGGTGAACCACTCACGAGTCAGCTGAGCATTGCGGAGTTGGTAAATACCCCACGTGGCGTATGCAACCTCTATCTCAAGAACTGCATTTAAAATCGGAGTGTTCCACCTTCTGTTTAGTGCTGACAGACAGAAGATTTTCTCCTGAAACTGATCTCTTTTTTTGGAGCATTTACATTTTGCTTGACATGTATAAATCCTAATTAAGCTAGGGATCGGGAAAAGCAGCCTGGTGATTATTAGAGCAATTGACTGAGAATCTGTATGTGTCCAGTGAGTTTTTCTACTCCCAGTAGAATTGCATTGCTAGGAGGGATTGCTAGTGATGTTACCCCTGCCCACCTTGAAGAATTAAATAACAACTAGATCCCTTTCTCAGTAGAGTAAGATGCAGGTTCAAATCTTCTTGGCCAGAGGCAGGAACCAAAATATGAACATAGGGACTATTTAACAGCAGAAAAGTTGGGTTTTTTACACTTACAAACTATGTCATCTGTCTGTCAGGGTTTGGTTGTTTGGGGTTTTTTTTGCCCCAAAGTCAGTTTTTTGTTTGGGGGCAAGTAGAAAGTCTAGATCAACACAATATTACTGTGGTGTGTCATTTTTAACACTGCCAGAGTGGAAGGTGATGGCCATTCTCTAATCAGGCTGGCTGGGAACTGTCTTTTCATTCTTTTCACTCTACTTTTACTGTTTCAGCCCCCCATCTCCCTCCCCATTCCAGCCTGTAATAGTCCAAATTATTTTTTTTACAATTCTTCTTTTTTACAGTTCAATCTAGGAAAACACTTGATGATGTTTCCCGCTTTCAAGAAATGTAATGGCTGCTTGTTTAGGAGCACCCTATCTCCACTGAGGAATCCAGGGGTTTTCCTCACTTCCAGAGTTGGGTTATCTCCAAATTCATTTGTGCTACTTAGTGATTTGGTTTTAGTTAGCAAGAATTTCCAGCCTGCATCCAGCATACCGTGACAACCTTTAAGAAAACCACAGAGTGATGTAATGAGCCCATGCATGGAAAAATAAACAGCTCTGGAGAAACCAGCAGTAGCAGCCTCAAGTAAATATTCTACAGTCACTGGGGTTTTGATAATGACGTTATTTGAAAGGAAGAATGAGTAATATATTAAGGTTAGCAGCTGAAGACAGGTTTGTGTGTGTGTGCCGAGTTTAAAAAAAAACCCAAAAACACAAAAAAACCCCAAAAACAAACAAACAAACAAAAAAACCCCGAAAAAAAACCCAAAACCCATAGCTGTTTATTTCAAAATCTTGCTTGGTGAATGGGGGCCAATTCCATGTGGCCTATTCTGTTCAGGTCTGGCACCCAAGCATTGTGCAGGCATCTCATGATGGCATTCCAGTGATAGCACTTTCTCCTGTCAGGAGCTCTTAGTGGACAGAGTATGATTGTGAATGAGCTTTGAAAACAAGAATGGTGGTATTCACATTTCTTTTTCTTAATTGAGTCCACTTGGAGTCCAAACTTAAGGGCTTTTCAAAGGGAGAAAAAACTTGAATACTGCATGTCTGTATATACCCTGCTATCCACCCTGAAGAGAGGCTCTGTATTGTTGGGGGTAGTTTTTCTCCAGAGATTTGCACAGTGAATTGGGATGTGATTGTATCAAGTGTACTAACAGGATCTGGGTTCTCTGGTTTTTCTGTGTTCCTTTAAGTTTTTTCCCACTTGCAAGAAAAAAAAAAAGGCAAGAAAACACCGATGGGCACCCCAAAAAACCTCTCTCTAATACTCAGCTAGTACCATTTTGCTGCATGCCTTTCTTAATGATCAGGGATACTGATTGCTTCTAGGGGGAATATACTCATGGCTATGTTGCCTTAGCCAAATGGATGCTTTCTAGGATCCCATACATTAAAAAGGAGTCTGTTTTTTGCTATATTGAATATCAATGTAGTTCCTCTTGAGTCAGGTGAGCCCAACCAACATATAGCAGGATACATACATGTAGAGCATGCTGATTTGCCCTGGAAAAGGAGTATGGTAGGAATATTGGTGAGATACCCCAAAAATAGCCAAGTTTGGACAAAAGTTTAATTTGTTATTAGGACTTTTCCTTTTCAGAAGTGAGGATAAACACAAGGAGCTTGAACACCTATATTATTTTCCAGAATGGGGAGACATTGCACCTATTTGCATTGAATGTATAGTTATTTGAAGTTGGAGAAAATTTCCTCATGCCTTGGAAGTGTGGAACGCTGCAGAGAACAAGGAGCCACAGGTGGATTCAGATGGCTCTTGAAAAGCAAAGTAGCGTTTTGAATGGGGGCAGTTTCTCACCTGTCTTTATCTCTTTATCCCCAGCCTTATTGTTTAGCTGTCTTGTCCTACTCTGGTGCACGGCTCTCTCCACCTTGTTGTTTGAAGACGTGTGAGGCCGTGGACTTCTTCTCCTGCTGCTTTTCTCCAAGTTTCTGCTACTACTAAACGAGTTGTGTTAGTTCCAAATTTACTGTCTCTCCATTCCAGTTGTGTTAATGTTACATTTCAAATGTCTCATACAGGATTGTAGGCTCTTCCCCAAAATCTGTGGCTGGTTAGTGTTAATCAGGATACCAAGTGGAGGAGATGGCTATCACTTTGGCAGGAAAGCAGGTTGGTTGAAAAGGGGATGTAGTCAGGCATAATTGTGCGTTAGCAACATCTGAGTAAGATGTTATGGCAGAATTTGAACTGGAAAACGTTGGTGCCTGTGAATGATATTGTAATGCTGACTGCAGTCCTTGATAAACGTTTTGGTGCTTCTGTCTCCTCTGGGCATAACACCTGGGATTAGTTAGTGACTTTTGAATTTCTCCATAGCTTAAGAGGAAAAAAGTGTCAGTGATGGTGTCAAGAACAAGAGCTCGTGGGAGGGAAAGAAAGAGTGTCAGAAAGCTTTTGCCTTTTCTGCTATCCTCTCTTAATGTGTCCTGTCTGGCACTTGTCCTGCATATTGAGTCTGTTCCTCCCAACAGAGTGTTCTTCTGATCTGTCAAAACTCTTGGGCTAAAAATCTATGACTTCATTGTCCTACCTGCCACAACTATTTATCTTCAGACCTTTGCATTACTCCTCCCACCCCTTCTTTTTGTGATTGTTTGTTTTGGTTTGATTTTGAATTAATTTTAATTTAGGTTCTGGCTTGATATCAAATGAAGTAATCTCAAGAGAAGCTTGCTCCTGTTGAGTATAAAATGAAAACTTACTAATTCCATTACATTTTCACAACAAATATCTATGCTCTTATCTGCTGAGTTCCTGCTTCCTTGCAAGGCAAAATGTGGTGTTTCTTCCTTACTGTTTATCCCACCCTTCCCTCTGGCTCCATCTGTGGTTCAGGCATCCTTTCCTGTCTTGGCTGCTGCTTGGGAGGCCTCTCTCTTTCTCCCTCCTGGAAGTTCTGGGAAGGTATGATATGTGTAATGCCTAAGTGTGATTCTCCCATGGTCTCAGTGTGACAGGTGTGTGTGTGGTGAAGAAGGGAGTATGTAAGGAAGAACAGAGGCAGGGGGAATGGAAGAATCTAGGATCAGGACCCTTCCCAGACAGCCAGCAAACAAAGTCATAAATAACATGCCATTGGGGACCAGTTAATCTGCTCTATGAAAAGGTGCAAAGTATACAAGTGGGAAAAATAACATTGTATAATAATCAGCATGCAGCCATAGGTGTTAAACCATATGCAGCTAGGCAAATAAATGAAACTCTCCCTGAGTGCTGTGCAATAAATCATTCCCAAAGAATTCAGTCACTCCCCCCTCCTTATCCCCCAAAGAAAGAAAACAGATTACTTTAGACGTGGAGTCATAACTGCTACTCTGCAGCTGCCAGTTAAGGTGAGTGGACGGGGAGCAGTAGGAGAGGGGCAAAGATATGAGAATCTGGGGTAAAAGGGGAAATAAAAAACAACCCTGCACTTAAAACCACAGATGATTAGGTGGGGAAGGGAAAGGAAATAAGGTCCAGCACCAGGCATTATCTGGACATACAGGGACAAACTGAGTGTGGTCAACTTTGTGGAGTTTGTTTTGCTTTTTAGCAGAAGCTGATTCATATCGAAGGGGCTGCATTGATTTGCTGAAGTAATTCTACAGCAGCTCCTTGTTGTATGTAATAGCATTCAGCATAGGCTTGTTGGTGGATCTGCAGTTCAGACATCCATTTGAATCCAGTTGATGCCTGCAGATAAACTGCATGTATTGACTCACCTTCTTGCCTCTCTTGAAATGTTCCTGTCAACTTCACAGCATTTCTGAGGTACCACAATTAAGGAGGAGATGTTTCAAAGTAACTGTCATTACTAGCTCCAAGATAACCTCTGGAAAATGTTTAGACCTAGGCTTCTCCTGAAATCAAAAGCCCTAGTGGAGCTTGCAAGTGATTTGCAAGGAAACAACTGACGGAAAAAAAGGGTTCAGAACACAGATCAGTATATCCTTAGGAGCATCTGTTGCCCCCAGCTTTGTCCAAGAAGGCCATGGATATTGCCTAGTACAGCATAAGGCTGTGAAGGAGCAGAGCTGCATTCTGGAACTTTGAAAAACCTTACTCCTCCCATGAAGGCGTCTTTTGGTGCCAAGGTTAGGGTGAAGTGGTTCTCAGCTTTAGTGGGTCTTGGAAATGGAGTGAGTAGATAAGAGAAATGTGTGAGGCCCCGCAGGGCTTGTGGAGCAGCAGCATGGGAAAATATCATAGAATCATCTGGGTTGGAAAAGACCCTTCAGATCAAGTCCAACTATTAGGCCAGCACTGCCAAGTCCACCACTAAACAATGTCCCTAATCGTCATATCTATATATCTCTTAAATGCCTTCAGGGATGGTGACTCAACCACTTCCCTGGACAGCCTGTTCCAATGCTTGGTAACTCTTTTGATAAAGAATTTTTTTTTTTCTAATATGCAATCTAAACCTCCCCTGGTGCAACCTGAGGCTGTTTCCTTTCATGCTCTCACTTGATACGTGGGAAGAGATCAACATCCACCTTACTACAGCCTCTTTGTATGTTGACCATGTTCTCTTTCAAACTGATGTCATCAGAGCTGTGAACTGTACTGTTAGAGTCCTGTGTATATTTTGGGGAGGGGGTGGGACTGCCATCTTCATGTTTGCCCTTTTTCTTGGTGGTCATCTCATTTTTGCGTTTTGCCAGACCACCAAAATAAGGAAGTGGTCAATGGGAACATGGGAATACGTTTTGTGCTGCAGTTCAGGGGTGGCTAAAGTGCAAACTTTTCAGGCTGACGAAATGATCTGTAAGTAGATAGAAAGACCTCTTAGTAGAAGATCCCAAGAGTTGTCTCTAAAGAGGAAAGAAGGCTGGGCAGAGAAACCACCTCCAGAGGCAAAAAAAGAGACAGGAATGTTTAAAAAGCAAGGTAGCATTTAATCTCCTGGAACACTCGAGGGCGGAAGAGGTATTAAACTGGCTGACCTCACTCTGAGTGAATGAAATGGCATTTTTCTGGTTTCACCAGTTATGATGCAGGGAAGTCTGTGGTCCTGGTGTCATCAGATTCCCACCTCACCTTAGGCTCACTGAACAGGTTCTGACAGCACAAAGCTGCAGCTTCTCTCTGGAGCTCAGACCTCAGAATGTATGGGCTCCCACAGATGGAGGGGCTATTGCCTATGTAAGGTCGCAATTCAGACAAATCTTACTAGGAACATTAACTTCAGCTATAGTATCACTCTGTAGTACTTCCTTTGCCTTTTAAGCCAGAGCATGGAAGAGGGCTATACCCATCTCGTGACACTGATGAAGTGGAAACTCATCATGGCTAATGTCTGAATTCCATGTTATTGTGAACTTCCAAAGCCTGAATATTCTGCCCAGAGACAGCTGACTCAAGCTGAATATCCAGAAGTAAGTGCTAGCACTCCTTGCAGAGGCAATTCCCTCTGCCTCCTTGTAAAGTGCTAAATATTACCAGAAAAAGCTGGTCTATCACTCCATGAAAAGGCCCATCACACAATAAACCTGTCTCTCTTGCCTTCTTTTACTCACCAGTAGTATCATAAAGAAAGAACATTGCTGTAGGTAGGAAGACCAGTCTGAACTGCTTTTTACCTGACTGCGACAGTTTCCAAAAGCTTTCTATTTGGTGTCCTATAATTGCACACTTACAATACTGTAAAAATAGCATGCTTGTATACTCTAGCCAGCAGAGGTAGTCAAGTTCTCCAATAATTGCTGTGCTAGTTGTTCCAAGCACTATTAAAAGCAGGTGTGGAAGTGAAAATAGTTTCCCAGTAAAGCTAAGGCTCCAGTGGAAACACCTATTGCTTCTTGTTTTATTGAACAGTATTCCTCAGTGTGGAAAGAGTGCAGTGAAAAAGGAGTATAAGGAAAATAAATGCGTTCAGAGACAGGTGGCTTATCTCAAAGATAGGTATGCCTCAAGCTCACAGTGCTTAGAAACTATGTGAAATGGAAAAGAGGTATTAGGGAACAAAAAACACAGACTCTGTGTGGTTTTGCATCAAAATGACAAGGGCAGCGTCTAAGATTGAAAGCTTTTCTACTGCTGAGGAACCATCCTGATGTCAAGAACTGAAGAAGCTGCATTTTGATGCCAAACTTTATCTCCTTAGAGTGTGGAAACTGTTGTCAATGGGAAGGTACTGCACAGCTACAGCTGTCGTATAGAATCCACGTGCATATGGGAGGGGTCAGAACCCAAAATCTGGAAACTTAAACCAGATCAAATATCTTCAAGATTTTAGTCTGTGTTAGCAAAGAGGTTGCTTCACCCATTGAGGATCTGCTGGAGCTTCTCGGCCTGTGTGAGGAGAGTGGAAAAGACCTGAAGGGATCATGTAGTTTTTTTCTCCCCGTTTTAACCTGGGGTCATATCTAGTTAATAGCAGCTGTAACCTGCTCCTAATAGGCAACAGAGAACCCACTGCCTCTTCCAATTAGTGAACAATTAATCACCAGGGCTTTTTTATATCAAACCTAAATCTTCTTTCTCCAAGTAAGCTGTCTGCTACTTGAACTGTGCATGGGAGAAAAAAAAAAATCCATGACTATCTTTTTTTTTTTTTATAGAACAGCTTTTATGTCTCAGAAGACTGAATGTCATCCCTAGACTAAACAAATTGAATTCTTTCAGCCTTTCCTCATAGATCAAGTTTCCTAGACCTTTGCCTGTTCCCTTTGCTCTCTCATGCCCTTTTGCCAAATGGTCCACCTCTCCCTCAAAGTGCAATGCCCAGAGCTTGTACACAGGGCTGACGTAAAGGATCACCAGTCCTTAGTGCCCCTTTCTTATGTGAAGCCCTTGTCGTTACATCCCACAGCTAGTTGTCTTGTTTTGACTTTTTTGTTGTTTGTAATGTCAGGAAGTTGCAGACTTTTTTTTGTGGTCTACCTAAGTTCCTGACCATTTTTTTCCAAGCCTTGCTGTCTCGCCAGTAATTTCCTCTCAATGCACTGGATTTCTCCTTGGTGGTTGTTATAGTTTGTACTTGTAAGTTGTGATCACACTGACTTAAAACCGTTTATCAAGGTGATATGGTTTGGAGCTGGCTCCCTGCCAAGTCTCCAACCCCACCACCAGAAGTTCCCCCCCACCCCAAACCAAGGGAGAAGAGGGGAAAAGTAAAAAAACCAAGAGAACCGAAACGAGAGACAGCTAAAGCGATATATATAAATATATTTACACTTATATACAATTATATACAATTGAAATATATATACAATTCCACAAGGAAAAGGGA
>JAWWLV010000179.1:28770482-28890344 GCA_035041135.1 Platyrinchus mystaceus | reverse complement strand
GGAAACCCAAACCTCCAAAGCCACCGGAAGGAAAGAGGGCAAAAGCCTCTCCTCCTTTCTTCTTATACCCTGGCTTATGTAAAAATGGTAGGGAATACTGGGTAGATCTGGGCACTTCCTTGGCTACAAACTGGTCATCAAGGAAGGCCCAGACCAAACTACCACACAAAGTGACTTTGAATTCTTTCCTGAAGTTCAGTATGTAAATTGGATGCTCTGTTCCACTAGCCAAACTGGTCATTTAATTTGATACAAGTCTCATGATAGCTTTCTAAACTGGACTGTTTCACAGAGAACTTTTGAGATCTCTTGTCTCAGAAAGCGTATTTTTCTTAACCTGCAGTGCTAGACATCTCACGGTAACTGTATACAGTCTGCATTTTCCTTGTTTGCTAATGAGAATGACACAACTTATAATATGCTCTAATGAACTAGAATTTAAGCAGAGCTCTGTTTAATGCATTGTATGTTTGGAAGTTTTTTTCCAGGATGATGTACTAGAGCCATAAAAAGAGCATTGGTCTTTTTCTGTCATCCTTCACCTGGTTTGGCTACAGCTCTAGGAGAGCTAGGACTCTGTGACTCACTGCTTGAGATGGGATGGTAGAAAGAGTCCAAGGCCTGCCTGAAAGGCAGTTGAGTTAGAATTGCAAGGACAGGTCGCTTTCAACTGACAGGTTTCAAGATGAGCGGGTGTGGATCTTTATTCCTGTGTGGCTTGGAAAACCTGAGGAGCAGACTCCTTTCTTAGCTGGGCAGCACCACAGGTTCTGCTAAGTGAGCACAAGCTGAGCATCAGAAAGTCCTTCTAATCCCTGAGACAGTGCTTCCTTCAGCCAGTCCTCCTTATTTCAAGCTAGAGGGTAAATATTGAATAGGCTTCTCATCATGTAACAGTGGTGGGAATGCAGTGCAGCTTTATCTGTTTGAGAAGGAATAAAATGGCAGGGACAGGATGTGTTCCTGGATAGCTGAAGTTTAATGAGCCACTTGGAATAATGCATTTTTTAAAATTATAACCCACCTGTTAAACCTTTGCATTGTACTTGTTCACCACTGGAACACGTAGCATCTGCTTTCTCTGTAGCCTATGCCTTGAGAAATGAAATTGAGTGAGTACCAAGGTAAAGCAAGGACTGCTCAACTGGTACAGTGTGGGAGCACCTGCAAGCTTTATTTTTCTTTCTACCTTTATATTAGCCAGAATACTCTGGAGGGACCATGATTCCAGACAGAACAGGGTGGAGTGGGTATCAGCACTGATGACTAACAGAGGTGTGGAGAGATTTATGCTATCCCCATGAGCCGTATTTGCTCAGCTGTTATTGTGCTCCTGGTAAACACAGAAGGGGTTGTTTCTCTCCCTCCACCCACAGCCCTGCTCAGGGAACAGGCAGCTAGTGCCTATTCACTGCGTTACTTTGCTAGTCCTGTTAGCACTTGTGCATGTGCGTACTCAAGGCTTTTCAAACTCTCTTTCCCCTCTGAGGTGTAAAGGATGCAGATTTGCACTGCTGATATAACCTGTGTTGAACTTACTTTGTGGAATGAGGCTGTGCTTTCTGGCCACAGCTTTTGTAATCTCCATACTGGGATGAGGCACTTGTTCTTCTGGACTGGGCCTGGATCCCGTTCACATTAAAGCTCCCTTATACCATGTAAAAGCACCTTTAAGCTGGCATACATGCTATGATAAAATAACCAGTTCAAGGCTTCTGTTCTCTTTCACAGCAGTGTAAAGATGCTAAGTAAAAATGAGAAATCAACCCTGTCTGAATTAAGCTCCCCTGGGAGACAGGCAAACACTTTTTTCTCACTGAGAGGAAAACTGAGGCACAAAGACACTTAGTCCACATGTTTGGGTTGGCACAGGATGTCAGTAGCAACTTGGCACTAGATATCTGTGCTGCTGCCCTTTGTTCTGTGCTGCACTAATTGCTCACTGATGGGAAAGCTGGAAGTTGAACAAAAAAAAATTTGGGGAAGATATGCTCTTTTTTTGAAACGGTATTTTGAAGTCAGGTTCCTGTTGCAGCACTAACAATTGGGGATTGGTCAAGAATTTTTCAGTAAAAGAAAAATTCCTCCCCTTGTGATGAATGCTTGTTCACTAAAACTGAAGCTTTCTGTGGGGACTCCATGGGAAAAGTTTCTCTGGTCCAGGCAGAATTTCTGGTCAAAAGAAATGAGAGGGAAAGAGAAGGAAATCTGCTCTGCCTGGCGTGGCCTGTAGCTTTGGGGTTAGGCTATTGATATAGGTTCATTGGGGCTGGGCAGAAGGATAGAGGAAGAAGGCTAGATACTCTCTTTTGCCCAGTTTGGAAGAAGAAATCCTGTCTCAAGGGTGTGGAGAACTCTCCAGGGTGTTTGATTTTGGTGTCACAGTGTCCCTCTACTTTTAATTAAAAAAAAAATTGTGAGTGCAGAAGAGCAATATTCAAAAAAATAATCTGCTGCGGTTCAATGGCATATCTTCCTTATGTCCCACCCTAATCATCCACAGCATCCTCACAGCCCCAGTGAATCATGCTTGGTCCTTTGGCTCTGATAGCAACGAGAATTATGTGTCGGGAGAGCAGCTGGAGGAGGCTGCCTTGTCCCCAGAGCAGCATGTTGGCTGCATCTAGCTCTGCAAGCTGAGCATGAGAACTGTTAAGCACAAGCCTTTGGCTAGGTGCTGCTAGACACCCTTGCTTCTCAGCTTTGTAGAGTACACAACCCCCCCACCTCTTTAATAACCATATAGTTTATTAGACAGTCAGATGAGCCCTTTACCTCATCCATCACTTTTATTTTTATTGTGCAAGCACTAGATATATGTTTGAATGTGTGTACTTAAGGGACCAGGAATGAGAGACCTTTTTATGAATCTGACCATGTATTTCTCAGAAGGCCATTACTAAGGGGAAAATTGTTGCAGAAATAATGTGCAACTGCAGATGTCCAAGCCATGTTTTCCTGCAATACCTCATAGCTTCAGAGGTACTTCTTTAAAAATATGTTTTAATGAGCGTTACAAGCAGCCAAAAGTAAGAAGGAACAAACAGTTAGCATTTTAGAGCTGAGCAGTTAAGGTAAAATGGATATTTCTGCCAGTGATTCTCTTCTTTGTGTATGTGCATACATTCCCTAATTTATTTATTTTTTTTTTTTTTTTGCTGTCATTGGATCTTTTGTAAGACTTGCTGTCTTAAAAAGGTTTTGCTTCCCAGCAACAGCAAGTTGGCAAGTGTTACTTAGTTTCTTTGCTGATGGTTGTCTCCAGACAAAGCGGAGACTGCAGAAAACAGCAGAATGTGTGACAGTGCCTTCAAAATAAAGAAATAAATGGATATATTATAATATTTTTTGTCCTAGGAAGACTGTGTTCACCTTGCTGTCTTAAATGTTTAGTTTAGGGAAAGTAGGAAAACCTTTCTTTATCTTTCTGTGCCTGCAACTCCCATTAACAGGGAATAGGCTTTTAAGTACCCTGTGAGTATAATAAATATATGCTACTTTCTAAGATGACAGCCTAATTTCATACCTGGCATTAAACTTTCTAGCTTGGCCATAGGCTTTCACTATTCTCCATGAACGTGGCCTTGGCAACAACAGCGAAGTTTCCAGTAAGCAGTTTGACTGGAACAGGCAGTCTTCAGTGTCCTGGAGCTGGGATAGCATTTGATGGTCCCTTCGTTACTCACGAGACCATCTTTCAGGGTGACAGTGCATGCAGTTCATGCCAAGTCCTATACTAGGGAAGCCGATGGTATGGATTTCCCAGCTGATTTTGCTGGCTTTTGAATACCCCAACTGTTAATACTCATATTTATTTTTCAGGGGAATTAAGTGCTGTTAGAGTGGTAGCCTCAAGGAAAGAGCTTCTCCAGGGGCTACTATTAGTTAATACATTCTGCTTACTAGACAGATGTCACTGAAGGAACTTTCCACAAGGCTGTTTGCTATTTCCACAATGTGTTTGCTGTTCTGATCTCCTCTAGCTCAGGGAAGGTATGGTGGATCTGGAAAGGGTTCAGAGAACTGTCAGCTGGGACACTTTGGCATGTAAAAGAGATGAAGTAAAAATCTGTAATGCAGGGAGGAACTTTCATAGCAGCTGCTTCTGGATGTATACTAGAAATAACAAAAGTGTGATCTCCCTGCTATTTCAATTGTACTGCATCATTGCTAATGACAGGCCACTGAATTCTAGTGACAATGGCAGAGTTTGCATCATGATATCTATTTGATATCAACTAAACAAAGGCTTTAAGATTTGTTTCACTCAGCATTTAAACACTGTTCAAACAGAAACAACTACCAGTTAGTTATGTATTCTGGTAGTAAATGTTGTGACTATTTAATTCCCACAAATTTCTGTGTAATATGTGCCAAGAATTTTTTTCCCTTTTTTTATGGCATAGCACAAATGTGTGTGTACGCACATTTATTCTGTGTAATTTGCATACCTAACTGCAAATGTATGTAAAATAAGATACTAATTCATTAAAGACATTTGTTCTTTTTTCTTGTTTTCAATAAAAGTAGCATATTTCTCTGTTCTGACAAACAAAGAAAACCCACTGTGTTTTGTTTCAGAGTAATTTTACTGCTAGTTTTGCAAGACTCAAAGGACTTGAGAAATTTTGTTTTGACTTTGTGCACTCCGGAAGCTTTGGGGATTTAGATAGAAAAATTCCTGGAATGTAGTTCTTTTTAGCAGAATTTTGTTGTTGTTGTTTATAATATAAAGATGATATGGAATTTTGCCCCTGTTTTTTTGCTTCCCCAAGCTGCATGAATGATTCGCCTCACCTGATGGCCAAGGTGTGAATTGGTGTTGTCAGACTGTGGGTAAGAGGGGGCCTCTCTGATTTAAGTGGTTTGTTAGAGAGCCTGCAAGCGTCTCACTCAATGACTTCTCTGTCCACATACAGCTTGGGAACAGTTGCTGGGTGTTTTTTTTCTGTCAGATGTGAAAGTCTGTCAGCAAAGTGAAGTCAGCTTAAATATCAGCTGAGGCTTGAGCTCCCATTCAGTTTTTGTTGACTTTATCCCCTCCTGCTCCTTCCTGGTCAAGTTTTTCTCTGCTTGAGTCAGACTTGCCGACACTTCAAAGTTTTTATTCTGTGTTTTGAATGTATGGGTTTGTGTGTGGCAAAGTTCAGGTTGCCCTTCACATTCGCAGCCTCGACAGTGATCTGAAATGCTGAGGAGAATTGAGGCCATTTTGGGTTTCAAGACTCTTTCAGCTGCTACAGTTCAATTTCAACCAGTAGAAGTTCTTCTGGTACCCAGGCATGCTGTACTGAGGTGATACTGTGCAGACTGCTGGAGTTTTTTGTTGTACCTGCTGCTACAAGCTGTGGAATTCTAGCTGTGAATTGGTACCCCTTCTGCTCCCCAAATATGGAACAAAAATTACTCTATACACCATAATTTATCACCAAAATATAAGACATAACTGATGGTGTACAGACAGGCAGGCAAAATACAAGCAAAGAGTGAGTGTGTGTTAGTTGTATGCTGAGCCAGACCTGGGAGCAGGATGCTGAGGTCATGCCATGTCTGCTGGCTGATGGCGCGGACATCTAAAGATTTGGGATAAACCTGAGGTGTCACTGCTGGTCCATGTTGAAGAATTTTCTGTATTTAAAGCTTGAGGGGGTTCTTGCCTGTGGCAAGGAGTTACGAGTCTTGTGCCTTATGTGTAAAAAGAAAAGAAAAAACAGTAAACTGCAAGGGAAAGGAAGGCTAGGGAAGAAGAGGACACTTCTGGGCTTTTTCTGTTCTTTGGTTCATGCCAAAGAACCACCTCTGTACTCTGTTCTCTGTTTGATGTCTTTGGAAATACCCTTTTCTGTGTAATAGGTTATTAAGGGACTGGACCTTATCTACCCCTTAGTAGGAAGCAGTGTTGGGTGCCCTTTGTTTTCCAGGTGGGAAGGTGATGGCAGTGTGGGCAGAACTGTTCCCATTCTGTTCCCTGCTGAAGTGTGTGCAGGTGCTGTCTGCATTGGATAAGGAGGTGTTAAAATAATAACATAATAGCATCTCTCCAACATGATCCCAAGAGGAGCAGGTTGAGAGGGAAGAGTGTGGGGAAGGGCAGGGTGTTTGCCTTCTTTGTTTAACTGGAAAATACAGGTCACAATTTAGGATCCATCAGTTTTCGAAAACATAATCTGGGAAATGCTCACCTCATGGCTGCAGTAATAGTGAATAATTGTTATCTGATAGTTAAGTTCCAGAACCCAAGTGATCAGGAAGAGTTTTTCCTGCTGTTTCTGACATGCTGGGCACTTGGCAGTCAATGTCTATAATCCGTAATCTTGTGTCACAGCTAAATGTAGGAGAAAGCTCTCAACCTGGAAGGCTCCGAGTTCCTGGGGATGTAGACATATTGGTGTTTGATGAGAAGGAAACAGACACAAAGGGCTCCTGATGTGAAGGATACCTATATCCTGCTGAGCAGAGCAAAGTGATCTTGATTTGGATTTTTTCCCACTCCCTCCAACCTCCCCTCTGTCTTTCAGAGAAAGTTCACTCCTGCGACCAGGAAAGGCAGAGCGCCCTGGAGGAGGCCAGGCAGAATCCCCGCGAGGGTATTGTTATCCCCGAGTGTGCTCCTGGAGGACTCTACAAACCAGTGCAATGCCACCAGTCTACTGGGTACTGCTGGTGTGTCCTGGTGGACACGGGACGTCCCCTGCCCGGTACTTCCACTCGGTAAGAGCTATAGGCAGGCCTGGTGAGGTGCTGGAGAAGAGAAAATATAAAAACCCCCCACTATTGCAGTACAAATCAGTTCCTCACTCTAGAGCAGTCAGCTCTGCATTACCTTCCTTAGAGCTAGCAATGCCATATGTGATGTTCCCTGGTGAGTGATACTATGCAGCTCCCTCTTCACAGAATAGAATCTACTGTCCTTACTTTTCTCTGTGTTAAGTACGCATGCAAAACAGACTCTTTTGTTTTGTTGTTTGAAGCTTTTGGGTTGTATCAGGAACTGATGCTTTGCTTCAGTACAGATTATGGGCATGAGCAGTGAAAAGATAAGTGGCTTTGCATTATCATCTGCTTTATAATTCCGTGCTGTAGCTGCTTGAATCCTGACCAGTATGGATTTAAAAGACTACTTGGTTGTGCATTGGTAGATTTTAAGCAAGTGATAGATTTCTTTTTTTCAGTTACTCTGTATCTTAAAACTACCTGTGGAATCTTTTCTCACTTGGAGTTTGGAAGCAAACTGTGAGTCTGACAAGCTGTAAAAACAGGCCAGTAGGAGCTGGGACCTAAACTCAGATACAGTGATTCTGCAGAGCATGGACAGCTTTGAAAAAAATATCAGCCTATGCCCACAAGGAATGGAAGAGGGCCTTGTGATCTTCGTGGGTTTCAGTTGGTAGCTGGTACTGGACTTCAAAGTATGTTCTTCCACCTCTTTCCACTTCCGCTGCTGTTGCTGACTGTCCATAAAGAGACAGATGCTTGAGAATGGTGTTTCTTCTGCAGGTTTATTGGTTTCCCCTGCAGTAAACAGATAAGGCACAACCCATTGGTGACTATGCGATGTCACTAAAGCTGTGTCACATAGTTCAGCTTCTGCTCTTCTCCATTTTCAGCTATGAGACTCCGGTGTGTGAAAGTGATGCCAGATCAAAGAGCACGGAGATGGATGATCCATTCAAGGACAGAGAACTTCCAGGTCGGAGGAACAAGCTCCTGTCTCTCCCTTCTTACCTTGTCTTACCTTGGGACTCTTAAGAGGCCAAGAATATTATCGAGGAGATGGGGGACGTTCCTTATGCATGCTTTACCATGGGATTTATTCTGTGTTATTTTGGATTATCTCCCATTTCAGCAGTGAGATGGAAAAGGCTGGGAGTGTCCTGGACGGCCTGTTTATTGCCTGTCTGCCTTTTGAAAACATGTCTGGGATCAGAATTTTCAAGAAAGAAACCTGGATGCCAGAAAAGTTTGGGGGGAAAAATGGGCTTAGCATTGAATGTCTTCAAATTCTGACCAGGACAGGACCCTTTCCATTTAGCAGGGCTTTTCAGCAGCTTGGTGCCACTTGAGTCATGAAAGAGGACACAATTAGCAATTGTTAGTGGACTGACTTGGCTCCCTGACACTGCATTGACCAGGCAGGACAACGTTCCTTGTGCACTGAAGTCCCTTAGCTAATGTTGGCTTCTCACTTAGCTGGTCTTTATCCCTCATTTTCTGTCTGGGTTGCACTTTATTTCCCAATGCTGCTTGTTTTCTATTCTGCTTTTCCCTGACAAGCCATAATTTACTGTTTGCCCACCTTTTTTCTGCTAGGAACATTTGCTGGGCATAGCTGTCTGTGTGGCTCTTAAAAATGCTATCCCACCTGTCTGTGTTCTGGTTTTTCATTCCTACTGCCTTTCTAGGGAGCAGAGTGAGGGGGTCCTCACTGACATTGAGTCAACCATTGCTTTCCTGGGTGGGGACTGCTTGAAAATAGAAGCTACAGTGGGTCCCTCTGCACCATGAGGGAGTGGTGGAGACCAATAAGTCTGCAGAAAGAGCTTTTAGCTCTGGATCAGCTTTACTTTCTGCTGGTCCTCTCTATGGCTAGCATAAAATGAGTTGTTCCTGAGCAGGTTAGCAAAGGAAATGAGATTTGTACCAGATCTACCTTCTGTGTCTTCTAAGTCTCTTCCTACTGGCTCCTGACCTCAGACCCCAGAGGTTTCTGCTTAGCAATTCTGCCCTCAGCAGGGCTCTCTCCTGTGCAGCTCCTCATTTTCACGAGTCACGTAGAACTTTCTGTCTGCCTCTCTCTCTCACATTCAAAGGAAATCGACCAATTGGTTCAAGTGGGATGATAGGGGGAGGGAAACCAGCTAAATGATTGCATTAAGGCTCATTTCCTTAGGAAAGCACACCGAAATAGAATAACCTTACTTCCTTGATTTCCCCATCCCCTTCTCCCATTGCTTTACTGCCTATGCTTGCACTTCATCCCTGCCCCTGCCTCTCCAGAGCTCCTCTTTGCTCATGGGCTTTTTCTTTGAGACTCTATTGCTGATCTTAGACAGAATGGTTTAATTTCCCTTTTCCCTTCCCTTTTCCACTGAAGCCAGACAAGGGGACAGGAACTGCTTGATGCAGAAGAAGACACAGGATGCTCTGTAGCTTAGTGGTCTGGTCCCAGTATTAGACTGCAGGAGAATTGCCCTCTCAGCTCAAGCCACTTTTCCATGCCTGAGTAAACTTTAAGTTCTGCATTTGGCTGCATTGGTTGGCATGATTATTGCCCAGAGAAGTTTTAGATGTTCCAGCCCTGGAAGTGTTCAAGGCCACATTGGATGGGGTCCTGAGCAACCTGATCTGGTAAATGGCCTATGGCAAGGGGGTTGGAACTAGATGATCTTTAAGGTCCCTTGCAACCCTAACCACATGCTGTGATTCTGTGATGATTCCTGTCACTGAACATACCCATCTATGGGGAGATGAGGAGATGGAGGATCTGATCCTGATTTGTCTGCCTGAGAGATGCTGTGCTGCATGACCTCTTTTATGCAATTTTGAGGTTTGCCTGATTAACTGCTCTTGCATGCAAAAATTCAGAACTGCAGAAAGAGCATTTCTTTTTGGGTTTTTTCTGCTCCTATTTCTTAGCAGAACTGAATTTTAAGAAAAATCACTGCTTTTATTTGAGATTGATTGTTCCATTTGCACGTAGTTCTGTTGGAGGACCCCTTACTTTAGTCCTCTTCCAGAGGTTTGACCATTCTTTAGACTCTCAGTGCTGCAGGCAGTGTGCTCCTTGGCCTGTGTGGAGAGACCTTGCAGAGGCCAAGATGAAGGAGACATAAATTCAGGTCCTTGCACATGTACACATACCCTCTTCACAAACTGTCATGACTGTAGCCAGAAGAAAAAAAGAAAGAAGGAAGGAAAATGTTGCTTGTCCATAGCAAATGGCAAGCTGCTAATTCCTGCAGATTGTGAGATGCTGTGACCCCAGGGAGATGAATTCTAGCAAGTAGTTTTTCATCCTTTTCATTACCTCAACAAAAAGCTCCTTTAAGTGAGTGGTCTACTTTGGCTGCAATAGCAGTTTACCCATTACAAGGCTGACATTTTCTGGACCATGTGCCAAACAAGTGCTGAGGGGTGTGCGTGTGTGTAATGTACATAATACGCAGACAGGCAAAGGACTGTTGCTTAGCTATTGCAGAGGACAGAGCCTGTTACACTGCAAAGGAGGGAGTTTTGTCAGATCAGTTTGCAAGTTGCTTTCAGCTGTCAAAGGATGACAGTAACTTTCTGGTGCTCTCTTTGGGGTACATGTGCTTCTCTCTTGTTCAAGAAAAGCAGAAAGTGTTGACACTGCTGTATGTTGCTGTGGGAGGCTGTTTTCTGATGTCTGCTGCCTTAAGCAGCTGAATAATTGGTGTAGTGCATGGTGGTTTGGGGAAAGAGGTGAGGGATGTAGTTATAGCTTCTCTATCACATCAAGAGAAGACAATAGAATGGGAGGGTGATGGATTTTTGGATAACAGTTTTGAAGGTGGTGGGTTGAAGTTAAGCATGCTTGTTCTGTGGTAGGCTGGAGCAATTGTCACAGTATTCAGGTGGTAATAAATGGAGCATGCTTTAAGAAGCAAGGAAACAGCATAGATTGCTTCTTAAAGGTAAGGAGATGGAGAGTTTCATCATAACAGACTGGCAGTGTTTAGGATAGGAGGCTCTGTCAGACTGTGATTATGATGGTGGGGAGCTAGGTGGCCTCAGCACTAAGTAATGGAAATGGTTACCGAGCTCATCTTCAACCTGCTTTATCCTGCTTAAGCCAGCAGTGACTGGGGGTGACATATTGACTCAGATTAACATATTTCCTATGAGTGTGATCATGCAAAGAACTGAATTATTGCTGGTAGGCAATGCTCTCTGTGCCTGAAGAGGAGAGTGCAAGTGGGAGACCTTGCTCTGTGCTCTGTGATACTTTAAGCACATATGTTTAAAATATCATACTTTTAACATGTCAGTTAGGACCTCAGAACAACCATGTTTGCATTGCAAGATGACCCAGGAGGTAATGAGTTGTTTTGTAAACTTCTCTGCAAGTGTCACCATGGGAACTCCTGTCTGCCAGGTGCTTCGAGCACATCCCTGTGGTTTTGCTGGTAGAGAACTGGATGAGACCATAAAGCTAACCACACAGTCTTCCTGCCAGATATTGTTGATGACCCTGCATGTGCCTGGACAAAAGCTGCAGGACAAATTGCCAGGCAGAGAATCCCACTGAGGAATTCTTCTGCCTTTCCTTAGGAACCGTGTTGATGGATGCTGTCTTAAAAACAAGGGAGGTTCTGGATGATCTTTGCTGAATTGGGGTAGGCGACCAAGCCTGTGTGTTCTTGCATTAAACCTCCTCTTTTCTTTTTGCAGGCTGCCCAGAAGGGAAGAAAGTTGAATTTATTACCAGCTTACTTGATGCTCTGACTACAGACATGGTACAGGCTATTAACTCAGCAGCACCTACTGGGGGTGGGAGGTGAGTCCAGAAAGCACTCTGGTTGAATGCCACCCAGGTGGTTGTAGAGGTCTGGGTGTCCCTGAGGTGGGGGCAGGAGAATAAGGTATTGCTCTGACTGATTTGGGTTCCTCTGGGTTGCTGGGAGAGGATCTGAGGCTGAATCTTCAGAGGCTGCTTTGTCCTGTCATCCTAGCACTGCCTGCCTCCTCCCGCCCCTCCTCCCTGCCAGCTGCTCCACCATAAAGGTTAGTATAGACTATTTGAAGTGTGAAATGAGAGCTCAGTGGGAGGAAGTGGCTTGTTCTTTTGTCCCTTGGTGCATGAAAAGACCTAATAAAATGCAAATGGATTGAAGGAGACCGTGTGGCCTAGTGGCTAGCACAGAGATTGAAGAATGTGAACTGAATTCTTGGCAGTACCAGTGCTGTGGTTTTGCTGTGAGGCTGCAGCCAGCCGCCGATGAGGAAAGGAGCTGTTTTTTATGGCCCTCCCCTCTGACCAGCTGCCTGTCCACCCCTTTTGAAAGGAGCAACATGTCATGCCTGTTGAAAGAGATGGACGCAACTCTGTTTTTGGGGAACTGATGGAAAGCTGAGGCTGTGTCTCCCCCTCCTGCTTGATAACAGCAGATTCCTTCAGCTCAGCAGCTTCAGTGCTGCGTTGGGACAGGCCACTGAGAATGAACTGTGATGAATTTAAGAAGTGCAACATTGGCTAGGCAAGGCTTCTGTGGTTCTGGATTCGCCTGACTATAAAAAGAGTCAGCATTAGTGTAGCATGCAGGGATGCCATAATGACTAATGTGCTTATGTTCATAGGGGTCTAGAGATGAAGGTGCCTCTGTGCATATGTTACTTCCTTGGGTATTGGTCCAACATGTTGAGAGTAATGTTGATCCCCTGCTTTCCTCTTTCATAATGGAAAAGGAATCAGTGCCATCTTTAACTGTTCAAGGTCCTGGGTGCCACCTCTTTGTCCCTCAGCTTCATTATGGATTGCTTGTGAACTCAAATGGGTTTAACTGTGCCTTTGGACCTTACAAATCAGGCCAGTGACTGAGTGCCTGCTGAATATTCTGTAACCTGTCTAATTAGCAGTAGATGCCTAGCATGTCTGTATTCATATAAACAAGATGAAAAATGCCCCAAGGATGGGAAATACATCGTTGTCTCCCAGACTTAAGCATTCCAATGTCAATTCTGTCTAATTTGCATGGTTAAAATGCAGTGGGGAAGGGTGGTGGGAAGTCCTGGAGAGTATATGATATTTATATGGCATCTTTGGCACTGGGACTGAAACACAGCCAATGTAAATCATCACTCTTAAAATAAAGCTTAATATAAACCAATGTTGTAGAGACCAGAGATGTATGCCCCCCTGCACTTCTATAAACCAGTAGGCTTGCTTCCTAATGTTTCTTAAGCTTTGTGTAATTCTCAGCTTTCAATAGGGCCTTTCTGGTGGAATTTTTCACTGCCCAGGTCTTCACATAGTCATCATGTCGATTTATTTTCCACTCCAATGTCAGCAGCCCAGTTGTGAGGGGATAATTAAATCTTTGATCAGGCTGTCCTTGGTAAGGTGAAAGACTGCCACTACCCAAATATTCTGCATGCCCACCACCGTGATTAAATTCAGATAACTGCTCTGGTGTAACTTTCCATGTGCATCAGCTAGGCTAAGCATGTACACATGTCAAGCTTTTCCAACCCAACATGCCATGATGGAACCATTTGTTTTTAAAAGTAATTTCAAGGACTTTTTGGTACTTGTATACAAATTTAATTGATTTCATTTCATATGGCTTTGCAGAGTTGGGAAGCTGCCTTTCTGCAGTGAGTCCTGCTTTCCAAGAGTCCCAAGGGAAGGAATATCCTGAGCCCTCACTTCAGGAATTGGCTTCTGGTGTACTCTTTGCTGGGTAAAAACTAACTCGATGGCCAGGCCCAGAGAGTGGCTGGTGGCCAGTGACAAGTGGTGTTCCTCAGGGCTCAGTATTGGATAAAAATTAATTAAAATATTAAAGCCTATTTAATATCTTCATCAACAACCTGGATAAGGGGATCGAGTCCTCCCTCAGCAAGTCCACAGATGACACCATGCTGGGTGGGAGCGTTGATCTGCTGGAGGGTAGGAAGGCTCTGCAGAGGGATCTGGACAGGCTGGATCAATGGGCTGAGGCCAGTTGTATGAGATGCAGTAAGGTGAAGTGCCAGATCCTGCACTTTGGTCACGACAATCCCATGCAGTGATACAGGCTTGGGGACGAGTGGCTAGAAAGCTTCCCAGAGGAAAAGAACCTGTGGGTGCTGGTTGAGAGCCAGCTGAACATGATCCAGCAGTGTGCCCAGGTGTCCAAGAAGGCCAATGGCATCCTATCAGCAATACTGTGACCAGCAGGACCAGGGAAGCGGTTGTCGTCCTGCTGAGGCCACACCTTGAGTACTGTGTTCAGTTCTGGGCCCCTCACTATGAGGAAGACATTGGGGTTCTGGAGCGTGTCCAGAGAAAGGTAATGAAGCTGGTGAAGGGTCTGGAGAGTAAGTCATATCAGAGGCAGCTGAGGGAGCTGGCGGTGTTTAGCCTGGAAAAAAGGAGGCTGAGGAGAGACCTTATTTCTCCCTATAACTGCCTTTCCGGAGGTTGTAGAGATGTGTGGGTTGGTCTCTTCTCCCAGGTAACAAGTGACAGGGTGAGAGGAAATGGCCTCAAGTTGTGTTGGGAGGTTTAGATTAGATATTAGGAAAAAATTTTTCACAGAAATGGTTGTAAAGCATTGGAACAGGCTGCCCAGGGAACTGGTGGAGTGACCATCCCAGGAAGTGTTCAGAAACCATGTGGATATGGAAGTCGAAGACATGGTTTATTGGTGAGTGTGGTGGTGATGGTAGGTTGACAGTTGGACTTGATGATCTTGGAGGTTTTTTCAACCTTAAGAATTCTATGATTCTGTGTATATCTGAAATTGTCTAGAGTGACTAACTTGACTTTAGCACTGGAAATGAAAGCTCTTTTCCAAGCTGAAGGGATATTTTACCTATTGGGTTAATTGTATGTTTAATTAATTTCCAGCTGTAACAACTAACCAAATACTGTTCTTATGACAGTGCTTATCCTAAATCTCCCTGGCCCAGATTTACTGACAAGTTCTTGTTGAAAAGAAAAGCTAAAGATCTGATTTCTCTTCATATCAGTCATGTCAGTTTTAATGTCTTAATGTAATTTTTCTTATTTGTGAGGCAAGCTTTGCAGGCTCTTCTCTATCTTCACCATAATGATGGCAGAACAGGTTCTGTATTTAAACATGCACTGGTTCCCTCTGTAGCCTCTCTTTCTGTTCTTTTATAGTGCTCAGCTTTTTATTCTCCTGGGCCTTTTTTAGGTTTTGAACAAGTGCATCCAATTATCCAAGGTAAATTTTTAACATATCGGCAGCAAAGCTTATGCATGATACAGGGGGCAGACCAGGCAAACAGCAAGCTGTACCCCCGTGTCAACTGCACCCATGTATTGTCCTATGTATTTTAATCAGAGAAGCCGCATGTACAAGTTTTAGGGTACGTAGGGGAGTATTTCTATTTCTACATGGCAGCAGAAAGGTGATACAGGTATACAATATGCATCTTTATGCATCAACGTTAAAATATAGGACCAAACGCAGAGAACAGCCTTTTCAAAGTGTCAAGGACTGAAAAAGCTTAACAGTGAGGGTCTTAAGGAGCTCAGCCTTCCTCAGGGTATTAAGAGAAACAAAAAAAAATGTTGAAAGATTTTTGTATAATCTGAGTATCTCCACCAGGACAAAGACTCTGCAGGCTCTTTAATCTATCAGGGAAGAACATGATTAACTGAATATAAACAAACTTGTGATCAAAATTTCTTTAAAGTGAGGGCAAATCTAAGGCAGAATGAAGTCATGAGGGAGGTGACCGATTCCCTCTCTTTAAGGCTTTTATCTTAGGCCTGTTGTGTTTCAGAAAGACTTGCTTTAGTCAAACCCGAGTTACGGTCCTAAGAACAGTTTGATTCACATTCTATGCATATGATATACAGGAAATCAGATTAGATTACCCTGCTGCCTTCAGTCTGAATCTGGATATGTGAGTGAAAACTTCCTGTGTTTGCTGTCTTCAAGGCTTTACCTATTTAAAATGCAAAGCTGTCTGTGGCTTTGCAATTAATCGTTTTTTTTTTTTTTTTTTTTTTTTTTTTGCAGGGGTGGTGGGGAGGGAGTGAGGGCAGAGCATGAGGAGAAATTAGAGATCTGCTTTTACAATACTACATAGAACTGTGCTAAATTGCACCGAAAAACAATCTAGTAGCAGCAAAGTGAGGCAGTACCACTTGGATTCCTGCAGGCCATGTAAATAAAACTTGATAAGACTTTTTTTTTTTTTTCTAACTGGGCATGCTTAAAACAACCTTGTAATCCCTTATAGGTCTTGTCTTGTTTAAGAAAGTTCAAAGCTATTGACTTTAATTGAGTTACTCTTGCTTTACAATAATGTAAATGAGATGAGAACTTCCCTTCCTCGTGGCCCAGGTTTATATTACAGCATAATAGCCACGTAGACTTCATTTAGAGTTTTGAAACAGAAAATCTCTGGTAAAATTCATTCTTAATTTTAAGTTTATGTGATAACTCCAAGGCACATCTTGTTACTGTATGTTTTCGAAGTAATTAAGGGAGCACTTGTAGGAAATTGGTTTATTAACCAGTGTTTGGTATCCATATTGAAAAGAAGCATTGTTGAAACTGTTCACATGTAAATAGCATATAATAGGAGCAGCACTTAAAAAAATATACTTTGCTTTAGTACATTTTAGTCTGTTTTCTAATTCTGATGTATTCATATTACACAGGGCCTAAACTAAACTAGATCAAAGGGAATCCCAGCTTGGGTTTCCCTTAACTGAGAAATTCTCTTCGGTCGCTGCCAATTCAGAAATGAGTTTTAGTTGCCAAAACGTGTGCACTATGGCTTGTTACATTATCAGCAAAAATATTACTGCCATGTGGAATTTAGGGTAAAAGGGCAGCTTACAACAGCCACCCTTATCATGTAACACAGCAACTCTGTCTCTTCATTTAAAGTTGCCACTTGTTTCCCATGTAATAACCCCATCAGAAAATGGCCGTGAGGTTCCCTTTCATGCTGTAGTTGAGCAGTTTGAAGCAGGCAAACACAGCTCAGCACATCTCCAGGGCATTCTGAAGTCAATCCATGTTTTAATAAAGATTGACACTTTCAAACAGCACAGGCAAGTTAATGTTCAATTCATGTTGTGTTTCAATTGAAGTTGGATACCAACTTCTCTTTGTCCTCTTATTGAAATTCTAGCTTAATTAAAGATTCAAGAGAGTTCATGTAAGAGGAGGGTCTTTAAGCTGTCAATTATGAGTGAAGGAAGGTTATTTTTCAACTTTCTAAATTATTTATCCCACAGTCTTCAGAAAAGTTGAGAATAATGTTTCATGTACAGCTTAGCCAGAGGAGAGGAAGAAACTGTAATAGGGAGATAACTGAAGTTTTAACTGTAGAGGAATTATGCTTTTCCCCTAATGAATTTGGACTGCCTAGTACGCTTTTGTTTAGTCTGAACACAGTTTTTTTGTTGGCTTCTTGATTCTTTGGCTACAGGAAAGGGAGAATAGGAAAACAAATACAGGATCCTTTTGCAATTCTATTAGAGTAATCCTCTTCAATTCAGTGTTCCACCCTTACAGCCTTTGACTTTAGAACAGGCAACTGCAAAGAACAACAAAAGGGGAGTAGGAAGTGGAAGCAGAGAAAGAACAATTATGGATTTTACCTCAGTTTGTTAAACTCGTTGCTTTCCACTGCTCCCTGCTGGCAGTTTGGTGGACATCATCAGTGCAGTCATTGGTGTTGACTGGCGAGGTCAGTCACTTTGCATCTTGCAAAATATTGTCAAGTCATAGAAACTTACAGCTTAAACTCCTGTAAACATTCTGACCACAAATGCGCCTTGTATGTTAGGAATGCAAGCACGACTTGTTTGATTTTCTAACACTGTTGCTATCTGCTAGCAGCTTCTCGTCCTTTGTTCTTTCATCCTAGAATGATGAAACCTTCTGGTTTATAGTCTCTGCAGTCCAGCTAGGTGATGTTAGGCTGGTCTTACTGCCCTTCCCTCCTTCTGCCTCAGCTGCTAATGTTGCTACATAAAGTTTGTATTACAAAAGAACAGATTTTCTAAGTCTTCAAACAGGTGATCATCTGATGGGTACTTCAGAGATTGCAACCTTGCTTTCTGTCAAAGAAGTAGTTTGTATTAGGATTTTTTGTCACTGCAATAGTACTGTGGATCCATGCAGCCTGTGCAGTGGGATGCCCTGAGGTTCCAAGTGTTCAGGGAGCATAGGATCAGCTTTGGCAGGAATGGACTTCAATTTACTTGGTATAATTTAGGGGAGCATATTACCCTTTGACAGCACAGTTCTACGGAGGATAATGTGATTACACAATGTATATATCGCCCCTTCTTCTCTGGTCCTTCCTGCTAGTTAACTCCTCCTTTCTTGCAAGGGGCCTCGAGGGCTGGAAAGCATTACAGATGGCATGCAAAGTGCATATTCAAGCTGCCTATTTGATATTTTAGCAGAGTCTTCTCTCTGATTCAGAATTCAGTACAGATTACAAAAGTGTTATATCCGTGTTTTTTCACAGCCTCCATGCGGTCTGCCTGTATCCCAGTTACACTAGATGATGTGAAGTATTCTGTTGAAGTGTGCCTCAGCTGGAAGATAGTATTGTTAAAAGTCACAGTACCTTAACTCACATATCTCCAAGCATAAACCACCAAAGAAATAAGTATTTTTCTGCTATGACAGAGCTCTTTAGCACATTATACAGAAGGAGGAGCAAAAGCCTACTTAGAGACAACGATATACTTGATGCTAATAAATTTGTAAGACAACTGAGAAAGCAGTTTTGATGTCCTAAGCTGTTACTGACAGACTATGCTCCTCTTCATCGTTGGAATGTTTGTGGGCTTATGCTGCTAATTGAGCTAAACCTGCTGGATTGTGTACAAAAGCAGTCCAGCAGGTTACCTTTGGAAAAGCAGCTTGCATGGAGCTCCTTGCTTCCCTAGTACTCATTCTTTAGGATTGATTGTTTTGCCACAGACTGCTAAAGAGGCACAACTAGGAAAAAAAGTAAGTACAGCTGTAATGCAGTCAACCTGAGAAGACCATCTATATTTCAGTAATGTCTGCCTTTACTAGGTCTTACGAAGCTGCTACAGCACTTAAGTGAGGTAGTGGAATTCAATGGATTTTATTGTGACTGGTGTTAAAGCGAGAGATGTTGGAAATTGAGAATGTACAAGGCAGCTTTGTTCTGTCTTGTTTTTTTGATTCTTTTATGGTCTGAATGAGTAGAGAGGCAGCCCAACAGATGAAGTTTGCATCTGAGAGCTGATTTATTTCTCTTGCAACAGTAAGGTGGGGGGCAAATAGAAAGAAATTGCCATGGAATGCTCCTGCCAAGTCTGTGCTTGCAGGGCAATTAGAGCCCCAGATTTATTTCAGCGGACCCAGAAGGTATGGTTGGTGTCATGGCATATCATCAAAGCTAGGTGGCCTAGCAGTGCTACAAAGTTGCATCAATTCATGTTTCATGGTGGTGCCTAAGTGCCTTACAGGGGCAGTTGTCAAAGTCAAGGTATGGTAACCTCAGCCTTCGTTAGTGTATCATGTAATTTCATGAGCCAGAGAGATATGGCTGAACTGAGATGATGTGGATGCTTCCTGTGCTGGGATTCTGAGAGAGCAGGCAAACATCTTAAGAACTCCAGTCCTGCTAAACCAGCCTATAGGAAGTGGTAAAAACTCAGAAATGGCTGTATCTTCCTTCCTCCTAAAGTCACAGCTGTTAAACTAATTCCCTTTAGTTGTATTAGCATGCTGCAGTTTTCAGCATGAGCTCTCAGCATGTTTGTAATGGCAAAGATTGATTTATCATCACCTCATGAGTCAATGTATTTGTATTAGCCTGATTATTTGTATTACCCCTGATCTTCTGTACAGAAGTGCTGAAGAGAGCTATTTTGCTTCTCTTGGTAACTCTTAAGAGCTCTTCCTTGGTGTTCATCATGAAAAGAGGCACTTTTAAGTCTTGCTTCTGAGTGTCTCTTTAGCAGGTAGTGAGAAGCTTGTGTTCCTGTCTGTTGTCTTTCTGATGTTGATTCTAAGATGCTCTGCTACTCTTTTCATTTCTGCTTCTCCAGTTGTGGGCCTTCAGGAAACGAAGTGCAAGCCAGGGTGTGGACAAGGGGAATCTTACATGTACAAGCTCATGTTTTATTCTTCTATCTCAGCAAAAGCAGAATATTGCTCCTGGCAATACAGAACTTCCTTGAGGCTGTTGGAAACATGCTAGTCTTCAAATGATAGCCAGCTCTTTTCCAAAAGGGATAGAGGCCAATAGTTATGTTAATAAATGTCATAAAAACTAGGCAGAGGATGTGTTTCTGTTCTCTCCTGTCATCCCAGTCAACGTATACAGTTTTGAAAATCTGGGCACTCCCTTAACTTCCTGGGCAGATTTTTGTAATTTCTGCTTGTCCACAGGTGACAGCAGGGGCTTGCCTGGTATTTTGGCTAGCAAAAAAACCCCAGACTTATTCCTAACCTGTTCTTTCTCCTGCGCAGTGTTTATTCCACTGTTCGCTGACCAGGTTCTGTGACTGAATGCCAGCCTGCCTCTCAGCTAAGAATTAAATGATGGAGATAGTTTTAAGAAAAACCTTGGGAAAATTGTTGTGCAGCTTATTTGCCTCTCCCTTCTGTGAGTGTTTACATGTTGCAAGGATTCATGTATCTCTGGATAGGGGCCATCACTCTCTATTCTAAGGTAATTTGTAAAAGCTATCAGACAAAGTTAATGAGGATCTCTGTTCTCCACCTAAGTGCCAGTTCTTGCTTTCTGCATGTTATAGATTTCCCATTGCTAATGATTTTATTTACCATGGCGGTAGGGTGGGGAGGTTACTTTTCAGGCTCTCTAGCTGTGGTTTAAAGGCAAAACTGGTCATACCAGAAAGTGAAAAGAATTTTCTCCCTTCTAGTTACCAAAAAAGAAATTTTTAGTGACAGTCTTAGAATGCATTTTATAAGGTGCTGGGGTTTGTATTTCTCCATCAGCTAGAATGCCCCAAACTCACATGGAGAATCTGGCTGCCTGCAGCATGAAACTGTTCCTCTCTCCTTCCTGGGGAAGGAATTTAGGCAGCAGCTGGGTATGTCTCCTGGAACAAGTCACAGCAACCAGTGCCAGTGTACCATGTCTGGCTACCTATCCACTAATTTCCATACACTGAAATGCTTTATTCTTGGAAGCAAAAAAGGCTTAAGTCTCAAGCCTCATTTCAGCATCTTTTCAGCTTTCTCTGTTGGCATGCTCATCATGTGGAGAAAAGACAGACTAGCTTAGAAAGAGTTTCTTCCCTGGTTCTCAGTATCACTGAGGAATAACCGCTTTCCCTCTGCTGCTGCAGAGCATTAGACACTGCTTAAATGGTATGATATAACAGTGATGGCTTGATGTTGAAAGGCAGCATTCTCTATTTGTGCATCTCTAGCTGTTGCTGTTCCTCCTCTTTTTCTTCTCTTCCTCTCTGATATTGTTGTTTTTCACAGAAATAAAATGAGTCAAACAGCATCAAACTTTTAATATCACAATGAGTAAGAAGTAAAGCAAACTGAAGTTGCCAAATCTGTAGTATTGCTTTTAATGGACTTGTGGAGTTTGTCTGCTGTGGAACTCTTAGGTGTAAATCAGCCACATGAAAAGCATTAAAAAGGCTGAAAATATAGCACAGGAGTACAGATACAGGGAGGTGTTGTATCTTGCCAAGGACACTTCCAAATAATGAATGTCTCTTGCATTAAATACTTTGTTCCCTTTCTGAGGTCTAGATGTTGCTGTCACAAAAACTGTCATGACAGCTGATACTCATGGCTCTCCTGCTGGTAACTTGAATGGGAACCCAAGGGTCAAAAGGACCAAGGATATTGCTTCTGACCCTCTAAAGGGGATCGTTCCAGGATTAGGCAGAGTTTCAGCAACTGGTGTGAGGAGAACCAGAGCTCCTGAGGATATCAGAGTCCAAGATTCTCTTGGCACCACTTGTTAATGCTAAAGGACATTTTTAGAAAAAGTTCATCTCTCTCAATAGAGCCCAGCTAAAAGGAGGAGGTTGGAAGACCTGTGTTTTTTGCCTTCTTTAAATATGGCATAACACTTGCCTGATTTGATGAGCAGCTCTTGCTTCTCAGCATATGCTTGACAGTGTTGGTGAGAGCATCCATTTTTTGGGGGTCTGTGCTTCCTCTGTTCCAGGTTCTCTGAGCCAGACCCCAGCCACACACTAGAGGAGCGAGTGGTACACTGGTATTTCAGCCAGCTGGACAACAACAGCAGCAATGATATCAACAAGCGGGAGCTAAAGCCTTTCAAACGTTATGTAAAGAAGAAAGCCAAGCCCAAGAAATGTGCCCGACGTTTCACTGACTACTGTGACCTCAACAAGGACAAGTCGATCTCGCTTCAGGAGCTGAAAGGGTGTTTGGGAGTCAGCAAGGAAGGAGGTGAGTGTCTTTTCTTCCCCATTGCATGACCATAAAAACAGACACGGAGTTACAACAAACTCAGGAATCTGTTTTCTCCCAGCTGTTTCAAAAGTGCCAGTTTCTGTGAGAAAATGAGTGGGATTAATACCTTGCCATGCAAATGTAGTTTGTTATTTGTGTTGTGGCTTCATCTTGTATCCCTTATCACAGACCTCTGTGCTAAGACTATACACAAACAGGGCAACAGATGAGCCTTGACCAGAACTCTGCTTGTACTGTAGAAGTCCTTGGAAACTGTAGTTCAGATCAGATCAAGTCCCTTCTGAGTAATACCCTGCTAACAATATTGGGTTGTCTCAACCATGTAGGCTGGATGATGTATGAGTCAGCACAGACCCAGCCTTCTCTGGAGATCCTGTTGACTAACAGATATAATACTTATTTTCATTGCTAAATTCAGCATGCAGGAAAGTGGATGATGGGGAGAGAAAAACTTAGAAAGAAAGTACAGGGCTGTACTGTTGCCCTTTTTCAGAGTTAAATTGTACTTCAAGATTGGGGAAAAAATAAGGCATGTGAAAAATCTATTTTCCTTCCTGTTTAATGCCTGAGCAACCAACCAACCCTCCTGCCTTTTCTTCCTTTTTCATCTTCACCTCATCATCTGTTGGGACCTGAACCAAATTGGTATTTTTGGAAATTTTATGAATTGAAACTGTTCAACCCAATTTCAATAATTATCAGTCATTCTTGACTGTGGGCAGACTTGCTTGGCAGGAGAAGGCAAACAGGGAGATTCCAGAGGACTAATATCCTGTGCAGGTGTTTTGGCTGTGCAGACAGCTCTTGTTATAACTGTCGTGCTAGTTGGGAAGGGTGGGTAGCTTTCTTTGTCCCATCTTAACATTTCCTTAGGTCTTTTCTCAGGTTTAGCACGAGTGGGAAGGGAGTCAGTACATTTGGGTGTTGGGAAGTTGCATTTTCTAGGTGCTTTATAAACATCTTAGTTACCATAATAAGCATGTTGCATTACTTGTCAGCTGTAAGAAGCATTCAGCTTCCCTAGCCCAGTGGAAGTTTTTTTATAGTCATCAGTACCTTACTAAGGAATGACATACCAAAATAGCAATCCTTAATTTTATTACCTTCCCAATAAGATGGATATGCCAAATGAGTTTTATTGCTATTTGGCCTGGAATAAGACTGGAATCTGCTGCCTTGGCCAACTGACTGTTCAAAATTTAGTTTATGGAAGGGGAAAAAAATCAATGGTAGAGAAGAAAGAAAATGTGAAACTTTGAGTCCATATTAAGAGGAGAACAGAAAGACATTGTTGTGAGTGCCTGATTGTCCAACTGTTTGTTGGGAATGCAGCCTTGACCTTTCACGGTTTCTTCAGTTGTATGAGGACAGGACTGTGGTCAAAAAGGGGCTCTGATCTTGTTTCGTCATACAGCTCCACATACCTTCTACAGGTCTGATAAGCCTTGAGGATCAAAGATAAATGGATAAGTTTAGGGATGGTGAGGACTAAAAAGCAGTGGAGTGGGCAGTGCAGGGAGCAGGTACTACTGTGTAGGAAAGAACTGAGGGAAATACTCTAGAGGTGCAGTAAGCAGGTGTATGATGGATCTTTTTTAAGAAATAGTGAAGTTGTGAGGTGGTAGATGACATGTTTTCTATGCTTTCTATGCATAAGAACTTCTAAATTTAGAAACAGTTGGTATCTTTGACATGGTTTCCCACAAATCCTTCTCTCTAAATTGGAGAGAAGTGGATTTGATGAGTGGACTGTTCAGTGGATAAGGAATTGGTTGGATGGTCACATCCAGAGGGTAGTGGTCAAGGGGTCAGAGTCCTGATGGGCATCAGTGACCAGTGATGTTGCTCAAGGATCTGTATTGGGTCCAGTGTTATTTAATATCTTCATTAGTGACACAAAGGGATCAAGTGCACCCTCAGCAGATCTGCAGACAACACCAAGATGAGTGGTGTGTTGACACACCTGAAGAACAGGATGGCATCGAGAAGTGGGCCCATGGGAATCTCATGAGGTTTAATAAGACCAAGTTCAAGGTGCTGCACCTGCGTCGAGCAGCCCCCAGTATCAATACAGGCTGGGAGATGAACAGATGGAGAGCAGCCCTGTCAAGGAGGACATGGGAGTGCTGGTGGATGAGAGGTTGGACATGAGCTGACAATGTGCACTTACAGTCCAGAAAGCCGATCGTGTCCTGGGCTGCATCAAAAGCAGAGTGGCCAGGAGGGCGAGAATTCTGCTCCTCCACTCTGCTCTGCTGAGACTCCACCTGGAGTATTGCGTCCAGGTTTGGGGTCTCCAGGACAAGAAGAATGCAGACCTGTTGGAGCGAGCCCAGAGGAGGGCGACAATGTTGATTAGAGGGATGGAGCACCACTCCTATAAGGAAAGGGTGAGAGAATTGGGATTGTTCAGTCTGGAAAAGTGAAGGCTTTGGGGTGACCTAGTTGTATCTCTCTGGTACCTGAAGGGAGCCTACAAGACAGAGGGAGAAGAATTTTTTACAAGAGGAATTTTTTACTTAGTGACAGGACAAGGGGAAATGGCTTGAAACTGAAAGAGAGTACATTTAGATTAGGTATGAGGAAAAAATTCCTTACTGTGAGGGTGGTGAGGCACTGGAACAGGTTGCCCAGAGGATGGATGGATGGATGCTCCATCCCTGGAACTGTTCAAGGCCCGGTTGGATGGAGCTCTGGGCAACCTGGTCTAGTGAAAGGGTTCCCTGCCCATGGCAGAGAGGTTGGAACTTGATGATCTTTAAGGTCCCTTCCAATCCGAACCATTCTATGATTCTACGATCTTACCACTTCTCTAACTTTCCTTTATCCTGATCATGGCCGAATATAGTCAATCATCTAGTCCACATTTGCTGTCTGTTTCTTCCTCTGTAGCATGGCCTCTAAAGATCTGCTGGGCCTGAGGTCATTGTGAGTTCAAGCCAAGAGCTAGTTGGGAACCTTTTTGATGTACTTTCAGTTGTAAACTGCCATCAGATGAAACCAAAACTTTTCATGGAAATGTTTTTGTTTTAACAAAAAATGTGTTTGAAAGGTTTTTCTGGTCTGGATTGGATGAGGAAGGGTTGGAAGGAGGCAAGAAAAGTCATAATTTCCCTTTGATATATGTCATTACAAATGACCTTAGCTCAGATGTTCCAAATTGTGGTTGGGTAGCATAAGGACTAAAACTAAGTGGGTCATCATTCCAGGTGAGTATGCCTCCTGCGCAGCAAATTAAACACTTGTAATGATTTTGAAAATAAAACATAATACAAATTTTGTAGCATTTGGGATGCTGAGGAATACAGATATTAAGTGTTACGCATTTTTGTCAGTGTTTTGCCTTTTTTTTTGTGGCCAGTTCCATCCAAATGTGGAAATAGTGTTACTTAAAGGAAGCATAGGGCATAGATAAATCACTACTTTTATATGCCTCTCAGGGACTAAAGAGTCTAAATAAATAAGATTTATGTGTGAGGATTCAGCTGGGGTATTCATAAGGACAAACCTGAATCTGAGCTCTTTCCAACTTACGATCAAATCTGTGAGAGCTGCATGGTTCTGTCTCTCTTCCCTTCTTCAGCAGGTTCTTAATGCCTGCGGTAACTTAATATGTGGGTACTGCCAGACAGTGGTTCTTCAGTGAGGAAAGTAATTGTACAGTCTGTCAGAAACTCTTCCTCTTCCATCCTTATGGTGATCTAGAAAGCTGCTGGAAAATCTGCTAGATCTGGTTGCCACTTTGCTCAGCTCTTGTCCCTCTGTTTTAACCTGACTTGTTTCTATCAAGGGCCACTTGCATGGAAAAATGCCATTTCTGGATCTCAGAATGGAGTAGCCACATAGAGTCAGCCTTTGAGGGTCTGCAGAATCCTGCAAATAGTTTCTTAAACTGGGGCAGAACAGGCAGGCAGGGCTTTTAGCTTGGAGTATGCCAGAAACAGTCTTTGCCATCATTTGATCTAGGATTGTCTGTTTGAGGAATTGTGGAAGGAAAACAGACTGATTTACAGCCTGTTAAAAGTTAGCATTCCTCAGTGCAGTCTGCACAGCCTGAGTTAAGGGAGGAACCATCTGTGATCAAAGAACAAATTTAGTCTCTGCATTAGTCAAAAGGGGTCCTTGAGAGGAGATAGAAACACACTGTGAAGCTTTGCTAGACAGTTACTGGACCCGAGATAAATTGGAGTCCAGTGATGGTGGAGAGAAGGGCTGTAGATCTGAGTAAGCCTTATGGTAGTTGTGCTGGCTGCAAAATGCCGGAATTGAGTCTTACCTCTATATTCTTCCAAATTCAGAAGAACAAGTCAGCATTTTGTGCCTGCCCAAAGAGGAGTTAAGGGAAAAGGCAGGGAAGAAATATCCCTCTGCCAGCTGATGGGAAGTTCCCTTCTGCCAGCTCAGATCCCATGATTGCTTTGCTGTCCAAGAGCTTGTCAGATGTGTTGGGCATGCTTCACAGGCCATGAGGACTTCTGAAGTGGAACTCAGCCACCAAGACCACAGTCCAGAAACAGGATCAAAATATTTTAATTAAAAAGTGTGTGTGTGTGTAATTAGACAGCATGTCATGTTCTTCTGGATCTGAGGAAATACTACAGAAAGAAGAAAAAGTAACAGACAATCTGAACAGCAAATTTCATTCAGTGGTGCTTGGGACCTTTCTTATCGGTATCTTCAGAAGTAACTGATTTTCTGCATGCTTGGGAGGCTGGGAATGAGGTCCCTCTATATCACTACTGTGCAAGCAGCTGTGTGGCAGAAGGTAGCAAAGAACAGTTACCTGGGAAATGCCTCTGGACCAATGATGGTAGAAAACAACAGTCTGAGCAGCTATGAGAAAACTATAACCAGGTTATGACTGAATTAAAAAGGAAGTTTAAAGTGCATCTAGTTACAACTAGATTAGAATGCAAAGGAGCTCCACTGGTTCAGTGCTTGGTTATATTTTTCTTGTTTGGATATCCCCCTTTGGAGCTTTGTAGAGGTGCTGTAGTTTGCCTTTAATCTTGACAAAAGTTAGTGATGGTTTGCATGAATCAGGACATCAGTAATATATTGAGAGTACAAAGCTGGTGGTGGCAAGTTTCTCTCCCCAAAAGGTGAGAGATTTGCTCAGTAAGTCTGAGGAATCATTTCTTCATGTAAAAAGCTGCTGGAGTTTCCTGGGAGCTTTTTCTTTTGCAAGACACCTGGCCTAATCCAGTGTGGCTAGAATTGTTACTCAAAACAGTGTAGTTGTGAGGCTCAGCAAACACTCTCCATTATGGAACTTGCTGAATAATGGGATGTTACCTTATAATGCCCAAGGGCTTCCCAGGTATATGTTAGTAACCCACTGTCACCGCCTGCCGTATTCCTTCCTCTTTTGTGTCAGCTTTCTGCTCTGTGCAGCGTTGTTGTGTCAGGGTTTTGCCTTCCATAGGTATACATGGCTGGCCTGGGTTTATATGGCAGGCAGTTGACTGAAGGCGATGCTCTCTGAGTGCCTGAGTGTGGCTTTCCCACACAGGTGCACCTACCTGAAGCTCTCTGCCTCTTTCTAAAGACAGACAGTGCTCATTCACCTCTTTCCAAAGACAGACAGTGCTCATTCACCTTTTTCCAAAGACTGACAGTGCTCGTTCCCAGCACAGCGCTGTAGGCTTACCTGCTTTGGGTGCTAAAGGGAGTGCAGGTTCTTTGGGATGCCCTCTGGCTTACCCAGGTTGCCGGGCGGGATAGCGATGCGTGGCCTGGCAGCGCCCTCCAGGGCCCCAGCAGTGGCCTGTGAAGGGCCCGGGTTGCAGTTGCCATCCCCAGGCTGTGAGTGCTGGTCAGTCAGAGGATGAACCTCTGCCCCAGCAATGGAGCCTCTGGTGTTTTACAGGCGCGTGGGCGGCTGGGCACAGGCATCATCGAGTTGCGGTTCTGCTGATTGCGCCAGGGCAGGTGGCTGGTACCAGGCTCGTGTTCAGAGGCCTTCGAATAACTTACTGTGCTTACACAGTTTCTCATCTTAATGCTCTCTAAAGCCAAGAGGCTGTGCTTTGTGACCCATTTCAATCTTGGCCACTGCCAGCTTTCTCTCCCCCTCTGTTGTCCTTCCCAGCAGCTCTGTTCCATCTTGCAGCCCATGCTGCCCATCCTCGGGACTACCCCAACCTCGCCCCTGCCCTCTGAGCTTCTGCCCATCTCGTCTCTCCACAGAGCAAAGTGTGCTGTAGCTGCCGGCATGCAGAGTACTTGATGTGCAGAGCAAGTTGTGCAGTCAACTCATTTGCATGCACAAATGAAAGTCTCAGGCTGGGCAAAGTGGAGGGTGGCAATAGGCTTACTGCTGCTGGCTGGGAGCAGGAGTTCCCATTTTCAGCTAATCCCTCTCTGAAATCAGACCAAGCACCTAGCAGGAAATGTGACATGCTTTTGAGAGCTTCTGTAATCCCTGAGCTCTCTGTACCCACAGCACATGGTAGTAACAGGTTTATTGTTGAGGAGAGAGGCCCTTGCCATGAGCTCCATCTGGTTTATGGTGTGTGTGCCTGTTATCTATAACACAGTCACAGTTCTGCCCTTCTGCCAGATGTGAGTTCAGGTCTTTGATTTTAGGCACCTTCACTCTTTCTGGCTGCCCCCATTCTACATGGCATTATTTTTCTTGCTTGGGGAAACCTCATGACAGTACTTGTATCCTTCCTTCTTTCTTCTTCCACAGTTCAGTTTAACCTTGTAAGTGTTGTTTCTTGCCCCACCAAACCTCTGGATTTCATGACATTCAGCTAGGTGTTTAACATCTGTCTTATCAAGCATATTAGTCAAACTCTTGCATGTGAATCTTAAGAGAGTGTTGGCAGGACTTGCTGTGAGCATGCTCAGAGGGGCTCCATGGAACCTGCCCTCTGGCAACAGACAACAAGGAGGCCCCTTTGTCATGCCACAGCATTTATTGCCTTTAATGTGGTTCTTGGATTTTACAGGTAGCCTGAGCAGTTTGCCCAACGGAAAAAGACAAGGCCTTAACCCTTTCAGTGAGTATCTTATCAAAATGGTTCCTTTTTTTCTGTGATAACCATGTATTTCAGAATTCATTTTCCCCTGCTCTCCCATGTTCACAAACAGCAGTACAGAAGCAGATGGAAACCAAAGTTGTTCATAAGAGATGTGAATATACCAACATGCAGCTCCACTGCATCATCTCCAAGTCCAGCTTTGTGTCTTTAGCTGGAGCAGACAGTACATTGCTAAGGAATTAGATAGGATACAGCAGCTATGGCATGAATATTCTCCTCTTCTATTCTCCCTTCTTCTAGCAAGCAATAATTTTGGTGATTTGTTGTATTTATATTATATTAATCCATGGACAAGTTCCCATGAAGACACTATGTTCTTCATGGTGAATATCTGCTTTCCTCTGTATTTTCTTGCAGCATATTGCACCCTTTCATCAGGCATGAACATTATTTGCTTTGCTTTTAGACTTGCTGCCTCATGGTTTCATTGGGTGCTTCTCATTTTGGACTGTAAGAAGCAGTGAGCAGTTCTCCCCTGCCTACTCCCCCACTTTTTCTATAGCCATCCAACATATATCTGCTTAGGTTTCCTTTTTGTGTTGAAAAGACCTAGGCTATGTATCTGCTTAAGGACAGAAGTCTTCCCATACCTTTTGCTGTCCTCCTTACCTTTCTGGGGACCATATGTGGTTCCTGGTTGAAATCGGCTAAATGGAGAACTGAAGATAAAGATCAACTAAACCTCATACACTGATGTAGTGATGTTTCTTTGTGTGTCCTCAGTTCTGGGCATGTTTTTGATTTTTGTTTGCTGCTAAGAGCTGAGCAGAGGTATTCAAGCAAGTGCATACTGTGGCTTCAGACTCTTTCCTAGTCACTCTGATCGCTCAGTGTAGGACGAGTCATCCCCACTCACACTCTGTGTTGCATTTATGGACATTGAAGAGAATCTACTGTTTTTATGAGTGAGCACCGCAATTGCTGTTTGCAGAGCTGTGCAGTCAATTTCAAATATGACTATCTGGAGTAATTTTGCATTTGACAATATTTGCCTTCCGTGGCAGGGTATATTGATCCCAGTGAGGCCTTTTCTCCCAGTGATGTAACCTTTCTAATTTCTGAAAATTAAGTCCATACTTTTGCTTTCTCTTTTAGTGTGTTTTCACCTGTAATTAATCCACAGAGCTCCTGCTCTGATCCTGTAAGAGCTTTGATTCTTTAAGAATCTTTGATGAGGGGCTTAACAAAAGCTTTCTGCAGAAAAGCCTCCTTTGAGACCTGCCTGTCTTCTAGGGGAGGAGACAGCTGGCTGTGGTTTTTGAGGGAGATGGTGGCAGGGCAGCCTGGCAGCAGTGGGCTTCTGCATCAGCTGTGCTAGGTGGAAGAGCAGAGGGAGAGATGCTGGACCAGTTGTTTTCCTAGACTGCATACCCATTTCCAAGGAGGGGGAGGGAAGTGGTGGTTTATATTTAAAAATATGGCGGTCCCTAAGGCTCTGTGTGACTCATTCAGTGCTTTTTTTCGGCAAGGCCGTCTCATTAGCCCCTGGTTGTTTTCAGCCTCACAGCTTACTCTGGGATCTCAGCCTTCTGGGGCCATGGCTTCAGCAGAGGCTATTCTGTATCTTTATCAATCAGGTTTCTTTTGGTTTTAATTTGCCTTTTTTCCTCACTTGTCCTGCTTCTGTTCTGTTTGTCTTTTCCCTCCTTGCCCACCCCACCCTTTCAGTAGGTCGCCTGGTGTAGCAGCAGAAGATGGGAAGGGAAGGCAGGAGCTGACCCGAAGGAAAGATCCAGTACAGACGGACAGACACCTTGCTGCTTGTGAGCAAGCATGCAGCATCAGCAACATCCAGCATAGCAGAAGTGGCACCCAGAATTTTTGCACTTTTTAATAATTGGTTTGGGTTTGTTTTTAATTGCTTTTCAATGCCATAATCTAATACTTTGGAGAGTGGAGGGAAGCAGGATCATGACTTTTTAAAATTGGAACAGCTACTGATGATGTAAAATTGAGTTCACTGGGACTCAAAGAAAGAATTTTATATACTGTATATAAATATATATGTAAATTGTACAGTTGTTTTGTACAGGGGTTGGAGTCACTGTTCTATTCCTCCCTTTGCTTTTGAAGGCTGTTAGGGCTAGAGAGACACTTTGCCTTTACTGGATTACAGTAATGCATTCGTTTCTGCCACCAAACCATCATTCAGTGGCAAACCTTAACCACCCCCATGCAGAAAGGAGCCAGTGTATCAGCATGACTTGTTCTTGCAGATGTGCACACACTGTGCCAGATACCAAATGCTTCTTGAGAGCATCTGAACCCCCTTTCTTACTGTAAAGCCCCACAGGCAATTGGGCTTTTGAGAGCACAGGTTTTGTTTATGTATTGATGCACTGCAAAGCTGCTTAAATTAGGGATAGAAAAGGGTTGTATTAAGGACATACAAAAGTAGGTTCTGCACCTGTTGCAAGTTGGACAGAAATGAATTACAAATGCATTGCTATCCAGGCTCAGATGATATGCTTAGGAAAGATGTGCCATGCCTCTGGAATCAAATGCTGTAGGAAGGATGTGGGAGCTGTAGGTCTAAGTAGAGTCAGTGGAAGGAAGTCGTACATCTTTCTCTCTGACAAAGTGTTCATCTATATGTCATAAAACAATAAAAATACTAAGAAGCCTGCTAAAAGCAGCATTAGCCTGCCTGTTGCTTGGCTGAAGAGCAAAGAACATACTTGTCAATGCAGAAAGACGTAACCATGCTGCTGGTCCCCAAGTGTCTGCTTTACTTATATTTCAACACTACAGCCTGGGCTGTGCTCACTGATGACTGTCTGTCAGAAATGACTATTCTTGGTGACTGTGAATCCAAGCTTCCCTCCTGCACAGTGGTGTCCCTGCCTAGCTTAGAGTATCCACTCCTCCTAATTTGCTGTTACCAGTACCTCCTGTGTAAGATGACACTGGAGTGTGATGAACAATAACAGTGAAGGCTTGGAGTGAGGAGTCTGGTGTTCTTGGAGGCCACAGGGGCTGTTTTAACCACTAGAAGTTTTACCAAAGTTGTTTCTTGTGCAGGGGCACCCATATCAGCAGTCCTAGGTTTGGGCAGAGTGTGATGGGACAGTGTTTTGCTTTGTGTATTTCCAACCACTGGCAGTACTCACCTGTTCTGAGCAGCCTCCCACTTCAGACCTGGTGACCCTTGTGCCACTTGTCTCTCTTAGAAGAAACTGTAGTCAGAGATGATGATATGCCATGCTAATGAGATCACACCAACAATTGCTTGCAACAGCACTGGGCTACTGTGGAGGCTGGACTCATTCTTTGAGTCTATATCCCTGTTGCTTCAGTAAAAGATGTTACAAACAGCATCTTCACTCTGTGTCATGTCATCATAAGAATAGCATGAGATAAATACATCGCCAAAAAAAGTGTTCTGATGCAGTAGGTGAGTGCTTGTTGGCAAAATGGAAAGTTACAAAAAAAAAGAAAAACAAAAAAATAGTTCTATAAATAACTGTTTAAGAATAGTAATAACTTCTGGGAAGTAGATTGGAGCTAATTAAAACATGCAGCATGGTTGAAAACACCTCTGGTAATCTCTGAATTATACATCACACTACCATAATAAAAGCAGTTGTCTCTCTAGCAAGAGCAGATCCTGCTGCTGGATCTTCATGGTTTCTCACATACAATGTATGTGCTTTTCTGGTCTGCAAGCTCCCACGTTCTTGATTGCTTCTTCCCCCCCTTTTTTTTTTCTTCTATTTTTTTTTTTTTAAATGCCCTGGGCCCATCTTTTGTGTGTTGAAATAATTTGGTTTAGTGTATAGTTAGAAATGTCCTTGTCACACTCATTAATTCTATTGTAGGAGTAAAGAATGAATTCAATGTATAAAAACCCCCTCTTCTTTTAAATATGCTAGTTTAAGGAATTTAAAGCTCTGGCTGCTGGGTTGGTTGGTGTTTGGTGGTTTGGGTTTTTGGGGTCTTTTGGGGGGGGTGTTTTTTTGGGGTTTTTTTGTGTATTGGTTTTTTAATGTATAGTTGCATCCAGCAGAAGCAGCCAATTGGATGCCTATAGGAGTCAGCCAGGCATGGGGCTGGGCAATGCCCCACAAGATTGTGGGGGGACTGCAGAGCTGCTAAAACTCACTGCATCTTTTCTTCTGCTGACTTCCTTTTTCTCATCCTTGTGTCCTTCTCCTCCAAGAGGCCTGCATTCACATGAAGTTTGCAATTAAAATTGGATCAGTTCTTCAAGGAAGCCAAACAAGGCGTGGCTGTCAATTAGCTTTGGCATTAGTGGATGTCCCTGTTGCTATGCTAGAGCTGACTTCATGGATGGATTGGGGACCAAGCATTATATCGCTCCCCTTGTACAAGACACGTCCAAGTCCCCACATCCTGATTTGTTGGATTTGTGTGGGTTTCTGAGCAGCTTCTGGTAACATTTGTACATTGCCATGGAAGACCCAACAAGTGTGATTGTGTAATGTCCAAACAAAGGTTAGGTTACTTGTTCTGGGTTTGTGTTGGAGGATCATGCAGACAGTACTGGTCTTCACTAATACAACCCATGCTATGAGCTGTCCAAACACTCTGTACTCATCGGAAGAGCCTCAGCTGCCTGCTTCCCCTGTTGCTTTTATTGCCAAAAAACTGGCCGGTCCACATGGCTGCCAGGCCAAATGTGTCCTTATCTGGTGGTGGTAAGCATTCTTCTGCTCTGCCTTGCATCAGTAGCATTTTACTGAAGCTGGGAAATGGGAAGTGTCAGTGTTGTTTCTGGAAGTAGACACTGGGTATGTGTATCCTCATCTTTCAAGTCTTCCTGGGCCTCTCCAACTCTACTTTGAATGACAGTTGGAAACATCAGAGAAGAGAACCAGGACCCCACAGTGCAAGTCATCTGCTCTTCCTGCCAAAAGAAAAAAATCTTTCCTTTTTTGCTGATCCTCCAAGGGCATAGTATGTTGGAGGAAACTGCATTATGGTGGGATTCATATGTGTGAAGGCACCGCTTTCCATGGCCTAAGTTTATATTGAACTTACCCTGGCAGATTTCTGCCTATGGCATCATTTGTTAAACTGAGAGGCATCTGTTTGGTTTTGTAATAAAATAGATAACTTTTGCTCCAGTGTCTTGTGGTGGTTTCTTGTTTCCAGAGCTTCTCTTCTACGTAATGTTCTGTTACCCCTGCAGTGCTTAGGAGAGGGAAGGAGACTTTGCAGAATCAAGTTACAATCTGTAGTTGGGTTCTGCAGTCTGTGATGCTTCTCTACTATGTGTAAGCCTTCAGGCTGAATTAAAACTTGCTCCAGTGTGTCTCTGTGTTGGATGACAGCTGTCTGATCTATGCAGGCTGCTTAGAAAGACTGTGAAGCTTCAGCAGGAGTGTAGAGGTGATTGGAGAAGGTGGGACCCACAGCCAGGTGGGATCTTGTAGGCCTGTCTCCCCAAACCAGGTGTAGCAGTCAGGCCCTGCACCTTGCATGTCCTTGCACCTCCCTTTCACGTAGGAGCTTTCCGACTTGAATTTTGCATGTCATCCCTCACTATATGGAGCCTGAACTAGTATCTTCTAGCTGTTGTCCATAACCTTGTAATCCTCAGAGATGACAAGTAACAAACCATGCTGGAAAGCTGTGCTATTATAAAACATGCTTTTTCCTAGGCTACAAAGAAACGGCATTCATCAGAGGCTGCAGCACAGGCCCATGACAGGGGAGTCCACACACTGTTTGCTTCAAGTGCTTTCAACCAGCTTTCTCATCATGGTCTGTGTCTTTTCACTTGTTTACATGTAGCTCTCTTGCAACGAATAAGGAGACAACTCATTGCACATCAAAGGGGAGGCGAGTGCAATCCCAAAGAAGGTTTTCTGCTTGTATGGTAGTCAACAGGCTGGATTGTTTGCAGATGGTAAGAGAGGGCCATGACAAGATTCTTGTCTTTAGATGCAAGCCCAATGATAAAAGAAGAAAATGCAGGGATAAGTGACACCCCGTGTGTATATCTGTCAAGAATAAACTGACAAACCAAGCTAATTTCCTTGTATTACCAAGATAGCAAGTTTTGGGGCTAAGGGAAGAGCAGGAGTTGTCATCTCTGGAGTTCTGCAAGACTTAACTAAAAATAGGAAAAGGGTATTTTAAAAAACAAAAGACCAGTTCTTTGGCCGTGCTTCCTGTTTCTGGGGTCAATATAAGGCAGTCTGGGAGACCTTCACCCTTCTCTGGCAGCGCAGTTATTCTGTAAGCAAGTCAAAAGGGCTATAAAGGGCTTGCTTCTGCCTCTGCTTCCAACAGTGATATGGCCAGAAGACTTTTCTTCCTCCTCCCCCTCCCTCCTTTCTCCTTATCTTTGACACAAGTAACAAAATCCACATGCAGAATATTGACCTTACTTCTCAGCAGCCAGCCCTTACAAGCCATTTCAAGGAAAATAACTTGGCAACTGTTCAAAAGCTGATATTAAATTGGACAGTAGGATCTGAAGAAGTTTGGAAAACACCTTGAAAACAAAGTGGGTTAAAAAATGCTACCTCAGGAACTAAGAGTATAACAGCAAGTGTTTTGTATGGAGTGTTTGCCAGAAAACCTACTTGGGGGACCAATTATGCTTTGTGTCCTTCCCTGAGAGCCTGCTTACTGATTTTAACGGTGGCTTTTGTTTTTCAAAGGAGCCTTGCCTGTGCACACCAGGAAGTGTCTAGCTTTCATTCAGAAAGCACCACCAGCTCTGTGCCATGTGTTTTATCACAAACCTATATCCCCATCTCCTGTAAAAGCGTAAATTAACATTTATTCCACATTATGTTTTCTTTCAGCGCATTGGGACTTGACTGAGGGTCTCCTGGCTCTCAGCTGAGGTAGAAGAGCTGAGGCCCTGCTGTGTACTTAGCCAATTGCACCCCGAGACAAGGCAGTGGTGGTGGGTGGCTCTCTGCTCCCTGCCTGGGCTAGACCTGCACTGTGCTGCAGGCAGAGGGCAGCACAGGGTGTACATTGAGTGGTGAGGGAGGCAGCAGGTTGTGTCTCCTGGAGACTGAGGTTTCCATACATTCCCTCATCTCTGGTGCCAGCAGGAATAGCTCAGGTCTCTCACTTACTGAACTTACAACTAGGTGGCCCTAGTTTGGAGTTCAGAGTAGCTCCTTGGTGCAACATCTGGTGTCTGAAGTACAGATGAATTCAGCTCACCTTACTAAAATAGAGAAACTCATCCCAGTACAAGGCAGATCCTTAACTCATTGCTTTTGGGTATGTGAATGAAGGACTCGCTTTGGTGAAACATGTTCTGTAGCACCTCAGAGCTGTGCTTCAAGCACTTAAAACTGCAGAGTTTGAATGTCCAGTATCCCATTACACAGTTCAGCTCTGGCCTTGCACAGCACGAAGTGTCACTGCTATCTCCTTCAGTCATGATTTTGGCAGGGACCATTGAAGTGATCCCTACTGATTTCACCACGTCAGGAAAGAGTTGATACAGCATTTGGCTGAAGAGAGGGAGCTATTTCTGAAGTGACTTGGGTGTTCCCACTATGAACTGCTACATTGTGTCAGACAAAGTTGTAAGAAGGTGGCTGAAGCTGTATTTGCTCACCTGCAGCCCAACATGAATGTGAATTTTTGCATCTCTTGAGCTGTTACCATTGTTTCAAGTGTTCAAATGTCTGCTGCAAGCTTTTTCTCCTCAAAATGTACTTGAATACCAAACCTTTGTAAACTAAGTTAATCTAAAGTATTTAGACTCAAAAAACCCAAGATAGCACATATAAGTGAATTCAGAAAACTACTGGCCAGGATCTGTGAAGAGATTCCTAAAGGATAAAACAGATTTGGGGACTGATAAAAGAACTGAGGTCAAAATCCCAATAAGACACTATCCTGCTCCAAAGGAAATGAAGGGAGCGTAAGTAGAGACCAATAAAGCGGATCAAGAGCTCTTCAACAGCCTGAAGCATGAGAAGGGAAAATATGAAATGTGGGATGGATGTTGGAGCATTGCAGACTTCATGTGAGCTGCCAGGGGACTTAAGGATCGCGTGGCAACCTCACCTAGCTGAAGATAAACTTAGAGAATTACAGAGCTGATATCTGTATGTGAAAACTTAAAAAGAGCAAGCTACTGACCAGTAATTCTCCAATACCCTATGTAGATTTATAAGTTCGTAAATAAATGGCAGGAATGGGCTTGCTGAGGTTTCACTGAGGACAAATCGTTTCAAACTAATTTGATTCCATTCTTTGACAGGATAACTAGCCTCGTGGCTAGGGGGGTCAGCACTAGATGTGATATGTCTTGACTTTGGAAAGGCTTCTGGCACTGTCCCAGAAGACATTCTTGTAAGCAAGCTGAGGAAATGCAACCTATTTAGATTCACAATACATTGAGTTCAGTGTCAAAGTCAGAGCTTTCTGGGGAAATCTTTCCAGTGATTGTCCAACATCCAAGTCTATTCAGTATTTTCAGCAGCAGCTTTTGGAAATTGCTTTGCTAAAAATTTTCCTGGTGATATCCAGCTTTGGGGATGGGGTTTTGGGGGGCTTGGGGAGTGTCTGTCAGTACCTATGGAGGGTAGGACCAGGATGCTTTATAGGTTGAAGAAATAATCCAAGTCAACAGGATGAGTTTCAGGAGAGGCATGGGATGGTCTGCACAAACACAAAGCAAGACCCACCAAACAGCAATTCAGTAGAAATGACTTCTCAGAAGCTGGAAAAGGAGAAAGTGGAGAACCTGATGGGCTGTGCTACATACAAAATCTTCTTACCGTAAGGATAGCAATGAGTTGTTTTTTATGCCCTTGTCAATAAAACAGAAAAAAAAAAATAGCAGTGCTAACCCTCCCCACCCCCACATACCACATTTGGGTTTGCTGTTAGTTTCTACGAAGATGCTCCAGAAGAAGAGGAGGCAATCAAATCTCTTTTGGTAGCTTTTTAAAGACCTTGTTGGTCAACCCTTGTGTTAATAGGGACACTCTGGTGCTCTGTACAATATGCCTTAGTGCTAAGGATATGCCATAGGAACTTTCTGAGAGCCTTTGAAGCTTTTGTGCTGAGATCTTTTTCCCCCCTTCTTCCAGGCTGTACATTTATAACCTCCATCTTACACCCTAAAAAAAAATCTTTGACTTATTTATTTCTTTAATTCACCTAGATTTCACACCCGTTTCAACGTACTTCCTAGGCCTGTGGAGTTTTTTATTGCATTCTTGAAACTGGGCCATGCCCAGCAATGAGCATAGGTGGGTCATGAGTTTTCCTTTAGCCACAGCTCCCACTCAGCTTGCCATGTACATGGCAATAGCAATGGTACAGTCTGGGACATGGGTGAATGCTTACATTTAGGTGCAGTGGGAACATCTGCTGAGCTCATCCACCTCACATCATGCCTCTAGGCTCCACGTCTAAGCTCAAATTACCACCCCAGGCCACATATGGGGAAGTGCTGGGTTTCCAAGTGCAATGTGGAAAAAGGGCCAAGGGTTTCTGCTGCTGGCAGGGATGCCCCGTGGGTCTAGGGGGCTGGTCTGACCCTGCCACCTACATGCCTCTGGGCGTAACACAGACCCCCTGGGTGAAGGGAAGGCAGGGAGGAGGGGTAAATCTACTCATGGTGTTAATTATCTACGTATTTTAAATTACTCATTTAGATACCAGATGTACTTAATCCCCTCCTGCTATAGAGGCAGGTTGGGAGCACTGTCTTCTCTGCTGGGCTCTAAGTAGCACTGGCACACATAACTCTGTTATTAGCAAGCTGGCTGCTCCTGGCACATGCACATGGATGACAATGGTCATTAATAAAATTTTTTTCCATGTAAGCTGCAAAGGTTATTCTTGGTGAGAAGTTCTTTCCAGCTTGTGGCCAGGGCTGAGCAACTGCTGTTCCCATTTGTGCAGGCTGGCTCCTACACCAAGGTCAGGGCTGCAACAGCTTCCTGGCAGAATTAACAAAAAAAAAAAAAAAAAAAAAAAAAAAGAAGAAAAAAAGAACAAAAAAAAGGGTTTGTATTTTTTTTTTCTTTGAGGAAAAAAAAAGCAATTCCAGGTGAATGATATGAGGAATGACCTGATGCCACTTAATGCCAAAGCGTGAGTGAAACTGGATTGAAATTTCCTGGCCTTGAATGGTGCCATATTCAAGCATGACAAGATCTCCTGGATACCTTTCTGTTACCATCTAGATCTATAATTTGTTGTGCTATGGAGAGGTAGATGAGGTGAACTGTAGATGAACTAAAGTTTTGTTACCTATAGTTTATCTCACCAGTGTCCAGTGACAGTACAACAACACTACTGGGTGTCCTCCAAAATGTTTTTCCAAAGCAAAGAGCTACACTGGTGGAGACATGCAGGTAGGCATCATCCCACAACAGCACTGGGCCAGAGCAGCTGAAGCCTAAAGTGGCAAGTGCAGCTGATGGGGGCTTCTCCTTGCAGATGGTGCTGTGAGGAGACATCGTGTTGCTACTTAGGGATGGAGGGTAGTGGAGAGGTTCTCCTATCCAGAGGACAAGTGACTTACAAACTAGTACAGCAGCCCCAGCCGTGGAATCAGAAGAAATGTGTATCACAGAATACTTTTGCGTTCTGTCTGAGCTTGTCATGAAGAGTCCTGATGACACCAACACCACGGTAATTGCCAGAAAGGTGACAAAGCCCAGTGCAAGAGCTGCAATTGCCTCCTTCCTAGATTAAAACCTTTGCTCAATGTCTCTAACAAACACTTCCGTGTTTCTCACTGTACCTGTACCACAGTCAATTCCTGATGCCTGCACACACCTCTTACTCAGCCCAGCTTGCTCTGGGATGGCCCCTCTTGGTCCTGGATCTAAGGCTCAGAACCCGTGGGGACCAGGATGCTTCTGTGCAGCAGTGGCAGCAAGCCAGCCCCAAAGGATCACCATTCCCCATGCACTCCCCCCATCCCTTCACTAAAGTCAACATGCCTTTCCCAGATCCAAAGCTGGAGCTTGTATGCTTCCCCCTGCATCAGAAGCAGGTGTGATCACTGTGGGCAGGAGCCAGCCAATAGGGCAAGAGGTGGGAAGTGATCCCACAGGCCTGTGGAGGGGGGTGAGAGCATGCAGGACCCAGTAGGGCTGTGGTCTCCTTGTGTCTTTGCCAAGCTCTGGCTGCCCCACGGAAGTGATGTGCAGCACAGCCTTCCCACAGCTGCTCTACCAGGGTGACCCTTCCTACAGCATGGGTGCCCAACCAGGAGTCCTCCCACCCCACCTGGACATTCTGCATTGCACTGTGAGGTGCCCAAAAGCCATTCTTCCCTGGAGCCCCATAACTAGGCCCCATGCTGGCAGGCAAGATGGGAGATGGGTTATGGGCTGCACCAGCTGCCTTTGCTGCAGAGGGCATGTGGGAACAGTTCTAGCTCAAGGCCCACTGTGAAGGGTATTTTAGGGATCAGGCACCCAAATTCAAGTGAAAAAAACAGTGATGATGGTGGGTGGAGGCAGCATGGTACTGACCAAAATTGGGATGCAATTCTGGGACACTGTGAGGGGGACAGGCGAGTGACTCCTCTTTGCAATACTCTTCTTTACCCAAAGGTTGATTTTTGATGGGCACCCATGCAGTGCAGTATCACCTGGATAGCAAAACCTGTGGGATACTGGAGGTGCCCCCCGTGGCAACAGTGGTGGGAAGGCAGCCATAGGTACCACTGGCCCCACACCATGCATGGCCCTTAGGCTATGTCCCCATACAATGGTAAGAGACCGAAAGGTAAGATCTGCAGCCCAAAGCACAAAGGCTGCTGGGAGAGGCCAGCAGCTGTTATTGCAGGCTGCCATGGGAAGCTGATGGGAGAAACAACAAAACCAGCAGCAAAACCACCTCTCTGCCAGCAAGCCAGGGGCAAGTGCTGTGGGGTCCTTCCAGCAGTACTGAATTGGAGGGCTGGGAGTCATGGGGGCAAACCAGCTAGAGCCATTGCAACCAAGTCCAGGCACCTGCCCCAAGGAAAACAGAAGCAAGCAGATAACTAGACCCAAAATGAAACATAAAAGCTCCAGGAAAAAAAATCCCCAAAGGCACCAAACCTGTTGGTTTTTTTCAGCTTGCGTATTTTTAATGAAGTAAAAAATAAAAATGAAAGAAAGAAACATGCCACAGATGTTGTCAGCCTGGTGCAAATCACCCTTGTGCATGGAGAGCACCAGGGTCCCCATGCAGCTGGCCCTCATGGTAGCCAGTCCTACCTCCCACCCCCTCCCTGCAGTTAGCTGGAAAAAGAACTGGATGAAAAGCACATGGTGCATACAACACAAGCAACAGAAAAGAACAGCACGGCAGCGCTCCAGGCCAGGCTTTATCCAGGAATGGGTATGCTGGCATGGGTAAAATAAAAGCTCAATATACTCAACATACTCTGTATGTCCAAATTAAAAACAGCAATGGTAACAATCTCCCCTTGAGAGCTGCAATTTAAATCCTCCCAGAAAGCGTTTGGGGGCTTTTGTAATGTTTCTTTCAGTGTCTTATGTGTGAGCTCTGGGGTCCCTGTCTGATGGGCAGCGTGGCGGTGGCAGCAGCTGCTCTTGGTGGCTGTTGGCACTACTGGAGGCCAGAAGAATCAGCAAGCTCAGTGGGAGCCTGGCCTCGGAGTTTCTTGCCCATCATTTTCAGGCCCTTCCCCACAGGTATGGAGAAGGGAGGGTAAGGAGGCAGGATGTCAGATGCTTGTTAGCTTCAAACCCACTGGCTTTCACCCACGGTGGGCTCCCACTGGCAAAGCTCCTGCTGCTCCTCTGAGAAGAATCCCTCTTCTCTGCCTCACATGTATACACATTTATATAGAGATATAGATATCTGATAAACATTTTGTATGAAAATAAATACTTCATCTGGGTGTTAAGAACCATCGTTACCTCCATCTAGTCACCTGCTATATTACATCTCATTTTGTCCATGAAAACCTTGTTCCCATTGCTTTTTCCCTAACCTATGGACACCTCCTCCCTGCCTCTTGGAGCAGACAAAAGCACCTCAGCAGGCAGAGATGTACTTTTTGGCAGCCCCTCTCTTATTTGCTGCCTCCCAAAGTTTGTCTTATTATTGAGAACTTGATGAAAATGGTTCCCTTTACAGCACCTGTTTCTTGATAGAAGAAATGATCTTTGTCTTGAAAACACTTTACAAAGAGTAGGGGTTTAACGTTCTCTTCCAGGGGTCTCAGTTAAGAAATATGTTTCTAGATAGCACTGTTTATATAGATATAGGTATAATTTTTATTTATTTTTATTACCAACCCAACATTTCAATTTGCAGCTGTTGATGTAACTCATGACATACTCTCGTGGTGGTGGGTTTTTTTCTTCTTTTTCCTTAAAAAGAAATGCACTTCAAATGAAAAGGATGATTTTTTTGTCTGTCTGGTGTTCCTAAAAGGTACTTGAGATGGTGCAGGACTCCTGATGTGGATGGCAGTTTTTAAGCCTGTACCTGTCAGTGGCCTGAAGACCACCAGCAAGACACAGGCGTTGTGAAAACTGGGGGAGCAACTGAATGAAAGGGCAGCCATGCCACAGCTCCGGGTGGGATGGCACTGGGAACATATGGGCACACCATCCAGGTTTTCCTGAATTCATTTCCACCTCTGAGCAGGAGAACCACGCAGCAAACCCGCCACCACCACCCTCCCAAGGAGCCAGTTCTGCTTTCCCTGGCCCTCTTGCTTCCCCCGAGGCAGGCTATTCCTGGGTGGCCATTTATTTCTTTTAACAGTTGTAAATTAACATAATTTTCTCTTCCTGCAGTACCACAAGCTCAAAGTTAATTATACAAAGAGAAATGCCATAGTCAAAATATACATGACACGTATTGTATTAGAGGGTTGGGGGTTTTTTTCCTTCTTTTTTTCTTAGCCCAGGCAGGTGATTGAGATGCTACATGCTCCAGCCTTTGTCAATAAATGTGTGTGACTGTGTGTCTGTGTTTGTATTAAAAATATATCAGTCTTGTGATGTTCTTAAAAAAGAAAGTAATGGAGGGTGGCGGGGGAGGGAATGGGTAATAGTGAAGAAGTTCTCTGACTGTGTCACAGTCTTTTGTGGCTTCATAAAATACACATGTTCAATTCCAGCACTGACGGCAGCTTGAAGCTTTAGATTTTAAATTTTTAACATTTTTCTGATTAATTAGTAAAAAAGAAAAAAAAACAATTAGCGTGCTCCCCCAAAACCAAAAAGCAACAAGCAAACAAACAAAAAAAAAAATTCCCCCCCAAATTCCTGGATCAGGCTTCTGCAATTCTCAACTAGTAAAAATAAGGAAACATCTCCTTACAGTGGAGGGGTGCTCAGCAGGAAAGGAGACGAGCCCCTGTGGGAGTGGTGGCCTTTGGAGATGGTTGAAACTTCATAATCTCATTGAATAGGGTCAGTGGCTGGGTTTATTGTGTTTTATTTCAATACTTGCCATTGTTGCTTTCTTTTATACCATTTTTGGATGGGTTTTGTCTCTTTGTTTTTTTCACTCTGTGATGGTTTTGCCCTTCTTGGCACCCAGCTGTCTGACCGTCTGGGCAATGGCAGCCCCTGACAGACAGCTGTACCCTCCGGTGAAACCGCACTTCCAGGATCGGTGTCCGGTGAGGTAACGGAGGAGGGGGTCCCTCCTCCCGGCAGCACTGTCCCTCCACTGCCTAAAACCCCTTGATGTAGCAATAGGCCTCCAGGGTGGCGAAGAGGATGTAGAGCAGCCAGAGGCTGACGAAGAGCAACGTCGTGGCCAGTTTGCACCCCCGGGGGCCGCCCAACTCCCCGCCCAGGTGGGGTCGCCGGCGGTAGAGGAGGACGCTGATGCAGATGAAGGCGAAGATGGTGAAGAGTGTGACGGAGAATGCCAGGGTGCCTGCCGACACCTGGAACTCCTGCCCCTGGGATGCCCAGTAGATCGCTGCCACTGACCATGCCAGCCCAATGCCCAGGAAGACGTTGACAGCGTTGCTGCCTGTGACGTTGGTGATGGAGGCGTCAGCGTACACGTCCTGGACGGCCGCAGCTTTGCTGGCAAATGTGTCTGGGGTTGAGGGAGGAGGGAAGGAGAAATCACTGGGGGCTTCAACAGGAGAAATAGACAACCCTTCATGTCTGGGGGACAAGGGAGGCTCAGGTGTGGCACTGACCAGGTCAGGACACAGACCTCTCCTGGTGCACAACCCCCTCCCAGGTCCAGAGACTCCACGTTGCCACCAAGCAGAGTGCAGACCTTGTCTAGGAACAGGGTTTTGTGGATCCCCTTCCCAGCCTGAACCTCATCCCATGACAGAGCTGCTCCCCTGGAAGCAGGAGCATCATCAGAGGAGTTACCTCCCACCCCACCCCTTCCCTGCAGCCACCCCACCTGGTACAGAAGTGCCAAAGGCGACAAAGACGACAGCGGTCACCGAGTCCTTGAGGCCAATGGTGCAGCCAAAGTGGGAGGCGAGGTCGCCGATGACGGCCGTAAGCATGCCGATGATGAGGATGGAGACAACGAAGCAGGCCCAGCCATTGCAGTACTCAGTGGGGGGCACACAGGCAAACAGCACCTTCCAGAAGACAGTTAGGAAGTGCATCACGTAGTCAAAGCAGGATGGCAGGCGCTCCTCGCCAGACTCATCTTCATCCTCGTCGCCCGCTGCAAACAACATGGAAGGAGAGGTCCAGCCTTCATGTTGGGGCAGGTCGAGTTTACAGGTGTTAGGTGCAGCCTGTGCTTGGCCCTTTCACCCCTGGGATTCTGCTCTCCTGGGACAAGGTGGGATGGTGCCAGCCATGACAGTGGACTCAGGGCACACCAGGTCCCTCAGTGATAGGTGAGCCTTGGCAACAGGAGTGCCTCTCAGACACCCTTGAGCCCACAGGGATGGGGAGTGGCAGAGTGGGATAGCGCACCCACAGAGGGACAACCCTATCCCCATCCACAGGCAGTTACATAGCATATAATCAGCCTGTTGAGGGGCATGATGAAGTTACACAGGCAAGTGATGTTCTGGTCCAAAAACTAGCAGAAAGTAATAGAATTGGGAAACTCAAGAGACCTCTTGATCCTGCTCCAGAACATGGGCTGGACACCAGCAGCACCTCAGCAAAAAAATTCTCATCTGCGTGAGGATATCAGCAACGGTGGTGCAGGCCCTTGGAGGGGTCTCCTGCTTAGCCTGGTGGGCCAGGTCAGCCCCAAAACTGGAAGTACTGCTGGTCTTTGTACAGACACAGGACAACGGAAATAAACTGGAGAAAGAGAAAGCAGGTAAGGAGCACAGGGCAGATGTCAAGGGAAGGAGAGAGACATAGGAAGAGAAGCAGACCAGGGAAATAACACTGCTCCAAGGATGCTTCCACAGAAGCAGCTTCTCTTAATTGCTAGAAAGAAGAAAACTGAATACCCTGCATCTCTTCTTTCATGTCAGAAGAAGCCCTTGTGGCCACTGGCAACAGCTCCCACCCAACTGCCTGCCTGTCCACTGCCTGCTCTACAGCTGGGTGTAAAACATCCCTTTGGGAAAGATGCCAAACTATCAAAGAAAGGTTCAGAAAGATGCTCAAATGCCATTCAGGGCACAGACGTGCCTAAAGAATCTGCTCCACAGCTGCCTGGCTCTGAAAGCGGTGAGCTCTCTTGCCAGGCAATAGCTGGCAGGTCTCTGGATTGTTCACTCCACCAGCAGCTGCCTCATGGGGCAACATCTCCTGTCTGTATGTGGTAACCCTCCCTGTTCCCACAAACTCTACTGGCCGTGGCAGACAGGACATCTTCCAGCAGTAGAAGCTACCTGCACTGGGCACACCATAAACCAGGACCCCAGCCAGAATGGGATCTTGCTGCCTGTACACTACTCATCAGATCACTGAAGCAAGCAGGAGCACTGCCAGCTGACATAAAATCTTTGAAAACTGGCCTCCTGGATAGCTCTGCACCAAAAGATGCATCTCGTGGGCTCCTGGCTAATGTAGCTGCAAAAGCCTGCTCTGTGTGGAGCAGAGGAGCTCTTTGGACTGGCTCTGCTGATGGTCACCACATATGCAACAGATGAGCACCACTGACCAGGGAGATGCTGTCTCCTGAGCCCAGACAGATCTCATTCCAGGCTACATGTACCCTATGGATGCTGGTATGGGTTTTCTGATGTCCCCCTCACCTGCACTGACGGTAATGGCCTCCAGGAACTGGTCCCTCCAGGAGTGTGTCCCTACAACCAAAGCCAGGTTTGTCTTCTTAATCAGCTTGTCCACGGTGCTCTGTTGTGGAAATAAAGATGCACAGCAATTAAACTGGCTGTTAGCAGGCAAGAACAATCTTGGAGTGCACTGTGGTCTCACAGACCCATTCCAAACTGTGGAAGTGCCACAAGCACTCTCCTATGAGCCAGATGAAGTCATGACAGGAGTTAAGCTCACCTTCTTCCCGGACTGGCTGACCTAAACCTCATCAGAGCCATCTTGTTTGCCACCCCTTAATCCTGACGAGGCTCATTCTTCCCTTATCCCTGCCTTACCAGAGACAGCTTTGCTACTCCCCATTGGCTTCTGCTTCCAGCAGGGCTCCCTTTTCTTTCTCCCTCCACCCTTGACTACCAGCAGCTGCTACTTCTGACATTTCTTGTAGACTTCATCCACCCTTAACTTCTTTTCCTCTTCCAACATCTCTTTCCCTGCACATGCGGCCTTCTCAGTTCCATTCTCCAAGGCTGCTAGCAGTGCCACATAGCTTCCCCCTCCTGGAAGGCCCCTAGGACACCTACTGACCTTGAACTCATAGGACTCCTCAATGATGACTTCTAGTTTGGGATGCTCGCCGAGTATTGGTTTGCCCATCTCTGCAATCCTCTTGGCTTCCTCCTCTTCAACCGTCAGCTTCCTCTCAGCCACCTCTGTGAAAACAAGGTCAACACCAAGCTGTAGGCAGCAGCCCTGGAGCTCCAGGGCACTGTGGGGGCTTGTCTGCAGGGCCCAAGTGTTTTCACTTTCTTTTAAAAAAACCCTTGAATCTTTCTTCAGTCTGCACTGGCACTCTTGGTTGACATACACCCTCCCATCACCCCTGCAGTAGCCACATCTTTGGGGAGACTGCAGTACCAATCAGTCCTGACATTTGACACAAGTGTCCTTTTAGACACCTTTAACATCCTGATATGTTCCCTGATTTGAATGAACAAGAGACAGGATCTTTTTATTCCCCTCTGAGCAGAAAATCACTGTGCCACTCACGTGAACCACACATGAATTGTAAAAATGAATAAGTAAGTAATGAAACAAGTAGTTTTTTTTCTTTCATACTACTGTGAGGATGGTGAGGCACTGGAACAGGTTGTCCAGAGAAGTTATGGATGCCACATCTCTGTAAGTGTTCAAGACCAGGTTGGACGTGGCTTTCAGCAACCTGGTCTAGGGACCAGTAACCCCATGGCAGGAGGGTTGAAACCAGATGAAAAATCCCTTCCACCATATTCCATTCTATGATTCTACGTTTAGTTTCTGCTGGAGGAAACTAAACCAGGACCCCAGGTCAGCAGCATTCTGAGATGAGCCTCTGTCAGACTCATCTTGCTGATGTCCCAGCTAACCCAGCAAGATGCCTGGAGAGGGTTCTGGTTGCCCAGATGGGAAGGAGCATCCCAACTGCCTAGGCAGTTCCCTAGCCCTAACCCAGGTCTACTCTTCCACCCACCCACCCAAGTGCAGGCACATGCTGATGGGGTCTCTGTAAAGCTCTGATATCTTAAGAAAGAAGCTGGATTTCCCCTGGTTTTCCTGTGCCTGACCAGTCAGGGTGTATGAGCTGCAATACAGGGCTCAGCTGAGCCTGGGAGTGGGAGCTGGAGCTCTGAAGAACCTGGCAAAGCATCTTGTTCTGGCTAACAGTGGATCAGGTGTTACCCAAGGTTTCCTGTAGAGGTTACAAATGCCCAGGTAATGCCTCAGATGTGATTAATCCCATGTGGACTCCAGCAGATCTCATGCTTCCCACCAAAAATCACACAGACATTATGAAGTCCCAGTAAAATCTATTTATAAACTGACTTCTCTCTTCATCTGCCCAACTAGATTGATTGCAAAGGCTGTAAGCCCTGCAAGACCTGCAGAGTTTATAAAACATATAATAACTCTTGTGGCAGGTGACATTATTATAACCCATCACAGAAGCAGAAAAGCTACATCCATCATTTGAAATCAATGACGTACATCCACAGCATCACTGCCTAGCTCAAAGACAGAATGGTCTGGATTTAGGAATCACGTAAGTTTACAAGAAACGACAAAGACAGGGAAGCACAGCACCCGGAGAAGACGATAGGCAATACAGGATGCTGGGGGATATAGGGGGCACATTTGCAGGCAAAGACCTAGTGAGCACAGAGTGGAGGAGGCAGCTGAGCTGCAGAAGTGCAGAAGGATTTTTTCTGTTAAAAGGTGGTTAAGCATTGGAATGGGCTGCCTAGGAAGGCGGTGGAGTCACCATCCCTGGAAGACATCAAGAAATGACTGGACATGGCACTTAGTGCTCTGGTTTAGTTGGCATGGTGGTGTTCAGTCAAAGGCTGGACTCAATGATCTTGGAGATCTTTTCCAACCTTAATGATTCTATGATTCCATGACTCTGAAAATGTTCTGCCTTACAGTACACTTGTAGGCGTGAATTGATGATTATCAAGAACAAGATTCAAGATACTTTTATTCACTGGAACAGGGAGTCAGATGCAATCTACATCTCTTTTTCTAAGACATAGAACAAGAAAGTCTAGTCTCTGCCTCTACCTGGAAGCATATGAAGATGACAAGCTGTATCCATTGCTGAAAACGCAGGTGCTCATACATCAGCTGCCATAGCACATACATGGCTTTGCTTCTGTCTGAGTTCCCCATAACCTGAAGCTCAGGAGTGGAGGCACCCTCAGCTCTGCAAAGCCCAGCTTGGCAGATGAGCTGAGTGCACGCTGACATGTGCTGACAGTACAGAGCTGAGCAAAAGCACTACAGCCATCCCATCAGGGTTGCAAAGCCTGGACTTGGTGACAGTCTGACTCACTACAACCTTCCCTGGGAAGTAACTGCATCTGAAAAGCTGCGGTCGCAGTTGGCAGCACAGTCCCTTGGGCTCCCGCCCACTGGCTGCAGTTGCAGAGTGCAGAAAGCAAATGTCTGGAATCTGAGGAGATGCTGTGAAAATAGGGAGTATCAGGCCGAATTTCCTCGGCTTCACAACTCCAGGAGAAATAATGCAATGAAACCTCAGTCCCTACTTTAACTGATTTGACAAAAGCCTTTGGCATGGTAAGAGAACATGGAGCCTCATGCAAATACTATCCCTCTAGGCAAGGCTGAGCTGCTGGCAGGTCTCTAAGCACGTGCAGTGCAGAAAACTTGCTCATCTCCATAGGAAGTGCTATGCAACACAGCTTTATCCCAGAACCTGGTGTCTTACTCATGCTGGTTTATGTACTTGCACCAGGCAGGACAGTGCAGTATCTGAAGTCCTCCCTAAGGAGGAGGATTTCCTGCATCTCTTCTCACTGTGTGTGAGGTCCAAGGCTGCTGGGCAGGCTGCATGGGCACATCTGTGTCCACAAGACCTTGCACCTGCCAGCAGGTGGCTTTGTTGTCCCTGTAAGCCACTTGTGGATCACCTACTGATTCAATGAACATGGCAATCACTTGCCAGGCAGCTATCAGAGTAAATCAAGGGACACAACCCTGTCCGAGATTAGACAGATTGCTCTGTCAGCCTATAGGCTGGATGCCAGTGTGAGGGTGACACCAGACACTCCACAAAATAAAGGTGCTGGTGCTTACCACAGCAGAGGGGCGCTAGAAGTCCTGCTATTCAAGAGGGCACCTTGCCAGTGGACTAAGTGCCACTAGAGGCACCTTCAAACCCTAAGTAGGCCACCTGGAGAAAAGGGACAAACTAACCAGCAATGGAGACCTTCAGCCTACTGACAGCACGTCCATCGAAACATGAATAATGGAGGCTCTGCTGTCAACACACAGGACCTCCTCTGCAGTGTGTATGGTCAACTGGGGCGGTTTGTACAATGTGTACGTACAAACCGCCCCAGTTTGTGAACTGGGGATCAGAGAGAAGAAATATGGGTGCCCAAGAAAGCCTGTCAAGCATGTGCTATGGGGACAGCTGATTGAATATGACTGCCAAGCTGTCTTTCAGTGTCAGCTGCAAGCAAACCACAGGAGAACAGGCACAGGCAGCGCATCCAAATGGGTACCTCACAGAAATGTTAATAGAGGAAGCTTTCAGATAAGGAAGAAAGGAAGTCATTCCTTCTTGTCTCATTAAAATGCAGTCACATTTGTGAATGTGCAACAGGAAAGCAAAGCACAGAAACTTAACAAATTTCAAAGGTGCATCTGAAAACATTTAAGCTGCTATTATATTTTTACTGAATCTCTATCCTAATGTGGGAGACAAACACAGATCAAGATTCACATGTCAGTACTGTGCTGGATCTTGCTTAAGGCACTCCAAGTGACCCATAGGTGCCAAATACCAGGCTGCTGACTGTCCTCCGAAATTAAGGCTGTGCCATTTCTGGCAGGAAGGACAAATTTAGAAGCCCAGCTGACACGTCTTTTGCCCCAACCTATACTCACCATGCAGTTAAGGGGAAGAGCTAAACACCTCCAAAGAATGATACACAGCACCTATATGATTCCTCTGCTTCTCCCCACCATTTAGGACACATATGAGCACCTTTTGATAGGAATCAGTGTCAACCTCTACAAAACACCAGAGCGCGAGCTGAACCTGCTCCAGGCCTGTTCAGTCTGCCTGTTCCAATGGGATGCTGAGGGCTGAGTTAGCCCTGTGTGTACAGACCCAACAGCTGAGAGAGAATGGACTCTTGCAACATCCTCGTGACAGAGCACAATCCCAATGCTCCTGCTTTTCAGGGAAGCACTGAAGCCAGCAGCAGGGTGCACCAGGATGCCTGTGGAGCTGCAGGAGGCTGCTGTCCCTGCATCAAGCATGGGGCATGCTCCCACGTGGTCTGTGGTAGCCACAGGCCCCCACTTCCTGAGGGACTGGGTGTAGGGCTGGGGCCTGGAGGGCTCCTCCAGGAAGCGGAGACAGAGCATCTGTGAGGTGTGTCACACATCACCCCAGTGCGGTAGCCTGCAAATAAGACTACTAAGGGCTGTGATAAATAAAACACAAAGAGGGGAGGGTGGGGGGCTGGGTGCTGGGAGACAGGTTTCCAATTTGTAAGGTCAAGTCTGTCAAGGTGAATGCTGCCAAGCTTCAGCTTAATTATTAACTAGCGTGATTTCTGTTTGTATCTGCATCAGTACCTACTTTTCAATGCGGATTGCACCCTGGACTCACTGCTGTCAACCCCAATTAAGCCTGATAAGCCTGGCTGTGCATAGCAAGAACAGGAGCTTGCCAGGACCTCCTGGACTGCCTCCACCTCCTCCCTGGGAAGGGGAAGGTGGCCAGAGAGGGGTCCCCTAAATCCTGCCTGGCCTGGGACATCGGTGTGTGCTACCATCGAGTGTTAGGAACCTCTCTGGGCTGCAGGAGCACATAGAGGCTGCTGAGGGTAGGCAAGTTGAGGCTTCTGTGCCAACTGCTGCACCAAGATACTCCACTCCGTGTGCCAGGAAGCCCATGGTTTAGAGAGGAGATGCTACAAGCAGGGGAGACAACATGTGTGGTAAGATTAAAGGTTGGGTGGGAAGAATGAGGATGAAGTCCACTTTTGCTCAGGCTGACACCCATTAGGCATTGGACACCACAGAAAGCAAGGAGAGGGTTTTGGTAAAACCATTCCATGCTCTCACTTACTCTGCCTTGTTCAGACCCTTAAAGCTATGACAGACAAGGGGGCTTGGCAGCTCCTGGTTATGGTCCTGCCACTGCTGTGCTCTGCAGCCCTGGGCATGTCCCTGCCATGCTCACTCCTCAGCTCTCATCCCATGTCTGTCTCTCAGTCTGTCTCTCTCAACTTATGTCTGCAGGGCCATTCCGGGACTTGAGCTGCAGTGATCTGCAAAGCGCTTTCAGACCTGCATGACAGGCAGTTTCTTAGGCTCAAAATACTGTAAGGAGATCCCCTCCTCCTTGTATTTCTTCTGGGGAAAGAGGAGCACTAAGCAGTGTTCCCACATCATTGCTCCTGGAGAATACTACATGGGTGTACTACATGGGTGCATGCCCACTCAACCTCCTTCATTCGGGGGGGACCAAATGGCAACTGGACATTGCCTGTGGCCTTCTGGACACATCATAAATCCAAGTTAGATAAAGCCAATATCCATGGAGTAATCTGTCCACCGCATCTTTTGAGCTGAAAAAGGCAATGGGAAGGCCTTGTGACACCATCAGAGAGCTAGGTACCAATCACTTAGGCAATGCTGCAAGACTACCAAGCAGCAATAGACCAGTTGGTATTCCCTATCACTTGCTGAATAAATTGGATTAAAACCAGCAATGTATTCATGAAAGATTGCTATGAAGGCCATTTCATACTCCTCGAGCTACCTTGTCTCCATCCATTTCTGGAGTGGGCATGTACCTGCATGAAGGTCACCCCTTCCGGGGACTATGCTGCTAGGTAGAAATTAAAACAATTAAAATGGGATTTTTTTTTTGCTGTTGTGGCTAAGTAAAATATAATCCTGGCTAAACAAAGTAAATAGTGAGCATGAATGAGTTCCTCTCTCCTGAGCACTGTCAAGCTGTCAGTCACAAGTGGGGAAGACTGCTGGCTAAAAGACACACTGCCTTTGGAGATTAGCATATGGATATATCCTTTACTGAAGCACATGCACACACACAAGCACTGGCAGGCTGGGCTGCTTTCTAAAATGTGAGGAATCCGCTTACTTAGCCCTGAAACCTATTTTTGAGGCATGAAACATCCCGTATACATGCCCTAGCATTCCTTAATGCTAACTGGGAAATGCTGCAAATTCATGAGAGGGAGGCTAAGGCACAGGGCTGGAAACTGAGCATTATTCCACTCCTGGCTCTGCCTTGAGATTGCTGCTGACACAACTGTCCCTGACAGGCCAGACAACTGGCATCTTTGTTCCCCAGTCTTTCCCACTGCAAAGTGGACCCAGGAGTTTTAATGCATAAATAGATTTAGAAATACTTTCTTTGACCTGGATGAGTATGTAGAAATTAGGATATAGACACACCTACTATTTGGGTAATTTTGCATCCCTTTAAAAATCTGAATCACCTGAGACCATGAACTTTCAAGTAAAGGTTCTGCACAGGCTTTCAGTGACTTTTGCAAGGATTGGAAAGACTATCAGAGCAGTTCATCCTCTGATAGCAAAGGTAGGGACAACTGGAGTACCTGTGCACTTTGGTATTGAATATTTCCCTGTATAAAGAGTATATATAGAGAGATCATTGCCAGTGTCAAAACAGAAGGTTACACACCAGAGGAGTTAAAAAAAAACAACCCAAGTTTGACTCTCAAGTCTCTCCACAGCGATTCCATACTACAGTGGTCCTCTGCAGCCTGAACAACTGGCACTGGATACATGGCCAAGCAAGGCTTGCAGAATCTTTGCACGGTCTTGCAAGTCTGGCTCCGAGAAGAGCCAGAGGAGTGGGAGTGGGACCGACAGATTCCACTGAAACATTCACTAGTGCAGGTTTTTTTACAAAGATTCCTGCATGCCTGTGTAACTTAAATCTAACATGACATGGACTAAACGAGGACGTCACTTCTCTCCCCACTGATTAGCCGTGATTGGTGCTGTGACACTCCAGCACGTGCCTGCTCGCTGGCTGGCTGCTGGCTTGAAGCCACGTGTGGAGGCTGAGCACCGTGAGCCTGAATCAGGGGCCAAACACACATCACATGCAGAGAGGGCACCCTGAGGCAGCTCAGCAAGGGGGGCACCCCAGGGACTGCCTCCCACCAGACACAGAGGAGGCTTTTCCTTATTAACTGAAAAGTAACTTTCCATAGCTGGTGACCAAGTTCTCCAATAACAGCTGCCAAAAGCAATCAGGCTGGATGACAACAGAGAGAGGAAAGTTATGTTATTTTAATAGAAATTATTTGGTTCCAAGGGTTCTGATCAAATTAGGCAGCTACTGAATTAAGGCAATGAAATTACCGGGAAGGAGGCTGTGCTCAACTTATTTCCAGTCCTCCAGGACCTGAAGAGGTAACAAAGGAAATCGTCCAAACCATTCTGAGGAGTTTTCCATAAACACCCTAAGCTGATATTTGGGGAACTGGGGATTTCTGCCTGCCACTAGCAATTTTCTAATTAGTCCAATATCCAATGGGCTCTGGACATCCCCTGCACAGCAGATTTGGCATCCTCTGAAAAGGAGCAGAGATTGAAGCCTGCATGGCAGATGCTGCTCATTTGATTTGCAGCACAGCTTGGGCATCATAAATGCTTTGGTTTTCAGCTCTGCTTGCAAACCTCTCGGATTCAAGGTCCTGTCTGCACCCTGCATGCCTGCCCTTACCTTCTAACAAATGTTTCTTCAGTGCAAATTCAACAGTAATCATATCATATATCATAATGAAAATACAGGAGGCGTACATGGTACCACAGTGGGATAAACAGAGACCAGTGTAATGGGGATTTCAGGCAAGGAAGAGGAATCAGAATTAATACACATAAAATCCTGGCACAGGGAGAGGAGATGAATAGGTTGGAGGTGGAAAGCACAAGGGTGCAGGCATTGAGGGGTGATGTATGGTCCTCCATGGGAAGGGGACACCTGCTCAGCCTTGCAACCTTGCTCACCCCAGACAACATTGTCCTGCACCCCCGGAGTGCCACCCCCAGCAGAAAAGCCCCATGCACCCCAGTACATCAGCACAACCCAAGCACCAGAGTTGCCCAAAAAGAGGGTCGAGTCACAGCTTTAGACCAGCTGGAGCTGCATGTTCTGCTTTGTGACTCTGCCTGGGTCATTTCCCCCAGACTGTGGGAGAAAATCTGTAATGTGGGAAATGCTCTTAGATGTCAATCAATCACTGTTATTTTCTTAAAGCATTGCTCTTAAATAGCTCCTGCTAGATACAAATACCATGAGCTGGGGTTTTCTACAACGCAGCAAACATAAACATGGTGGGGTCTAACCAAAGGGGATGAAAATAGAGCAAGAGCAGGCAGAGGAAAGACAAAAAAGCACTTACCTTGGGTGAGCAGCAGGGCTGTGGGGAGAGAAGAACATGAGAAAGACAGAGAGAAATAAAACAGGGAAAAAGTTAATATTCAAGGGCCAAAGATGTTTTGCAGATGAAAGCTGTCAGAGAGCAATGGACATGGTGTGCAAGGCAGTGTGCGAGCTCACCAGGGCTGCATGTTGGGCATAGGCTGGGGAGCAGACACTGCAGCAGCAAGATGGAGAGGAGGCTGGTGTGCAGCAGTGAGCATCAGGGCACTGGCTCCCCAAAGTCACCCCCTCCCCCCAAGCAAAGGCAGAGGGATGGGATGCAGCTGGGGAGTGGCAAGGAGGGAAAGAGAAAGGGGGAAAGAGGGGCATTTACACTTGCCATTGGGACCTGACACAACCCAAACTGACCCAAAGGCATAGGATGTGCCCCCGCTTCGGCTGGCTATGTGTTGTTTTGGCGAGGCTTGCCACAACTGAGAAACCCCAGTAAACCTGTAGGCTCTTGAGAAGAGAAGGTGGCCAGGAGGTGATGGGCAGATTGAGAAGACCATCATCAAAGGAAGGCATTGATAAAATGGGTGCTGGCCTCCAGTGTCAAATGGGGCCAGGAGTAACATGGCCATGCATCATCCCCCAGGACACCCTGGCTCACCTACACCTATCCCACACCCGACAGGTACCACTCCCAGAGGGTTAGCGTGCTGAGAGGAGCATAGGCACACATAAAGCATCGCTGTTTGAGTCCTCCTGGCTCTCTTTGCTCCAAATTGCTGGTCTGCCAGACACTGCTGCATGGACACAGGCCATGCAACATCATTGTAGCAGGATGAAACTACCTCCCAGGAAATGTGACTGTGTGGTCCTGTGAGATTTGAAGTGGGAAGAAAGGAGAAGAAAGGGGCAAAGGTCCTTGCAAGGGATGACCTTACCCTGACTTTCAATACAGACACAGCCTGGATCCCTTCCTATCTTGGACAGATCCTCGCCTGTCCTGATTTCTCCACACTCCAGAACTGTCACAAAGAAATATCTGGCTGGATCTCTTTTAGGTGTTACCACAGAAAGCCACAGCTTACATCCAAGTGTCAACCTAGCTACAGGAGAGTCTATATAGCAAAAAAAACCAAACCCTCTTTGAGAGAGGCCAAGCACCAACTCTATACCTTAGCTTTGACTTCGACCTGTCCTTAAAACAGCAAACCAGTCCCTGAAGCCTTGGTTGCATGTGATGACAGTATTGTAATTAGTAACACTTATTGTCATGTACTTTTAGTCTCAGAAGCTTAAAACTCTGTACAAAGACTGAGTCAGTATTAACAGCCTTATTTGACAGATGGTGAAGCAGAGAAAGAGAAGCTAAAGGGAACATTTTGCAAACTCAGAAGTGGGCTGGAGTCCAAAAGTGCTAATTTTCCCAGACTTGCCAGTTCAGGCCTCTGAAAAGCATGCACTTTTATACAGGTGCACCTAATTGTATCTGTGCCATTTGAAAGTGATTTCCCAAGCAATTTATCAAAGGTCCCACAGTGCATCCATGGCAGAGCCAGGGAAACTAATCCTGAGTCTTGACTCCCAGTAACTTCCTTGCTCCATTGAGCAGCATCCATCGGCACAGCTTTCCCAACAGTCTGCAGAGAGACATCAAACCAGTCAAGATCTTCATCCACCTATCCATCTCTCCAGCTGGAAATACTGTGGGCACTCCAGGAGATCTCTCTTGTCCATGTGGGCAGGTAGAGGCACAGTGAAAGGGGAAGGGACAATGAAGAGGCTCCTTGCTGAGCATCCCTTGTTTTTCAAGGTCAATTCATTTTGAGAGTCAAAACATGTGAATATGTTCTGCAGCAGGTAAAGTGCCACTGAGCCACAAGAAGCAGTGGGATATTTGCTCTGCCCACACCATCTCCTGTGCTTCACACAGCTCTGCCAGGAAGTCTCCAACAGGTTGTCACTGCCCCCTGTAGCATGAATCTCAAGTCTTCTTGTAGCTCTGTCCTGCTGCAGTTCAGGCTGCCCTGTGGCCTCCATGGTCTTCTGCTTCTCCAGACAATGTGCAGAAATTTGTCTTTTGCAATTACAAGCATTAGTACAATGGGTCAATTTCGTGTCCAAATGTAATATAATGAAATATTGCTGGGCTCCTAAGCTACTGTGGTTATTAAAAAAAAATCATTGGTTCCTCATGTTTTTTAAAACCATTATTCTACTACTTTGGGATTTGAGTTTATTTTTCTTCCCATTACTTGTGAGCCTGCAAAAGAACAATTTTTCTCCCTTTCACTTATGATATGATACATGAATATTTGAAGAAGCCTATAAAGCTATGAATGAAACATCAAGAATACAGCGTGGAGAACGCCAAGGGATTATTTTATCTTTATATTTCTGAGTGAATGCTGTGCATGCAAGCAAGAAAATGATTTCACGGACTAAAGCTTCCTTCCTGCACACGCATCTGCTAATGTGCCCTTAGCCCTGACCTGTAATGTTTCCTGACAGCCCATCTGGGGATGCTTTACCTGTACCAGCCTCACCAATAGCCTCCATGCTGTTCCCATCCCACAAGCCTCCCTCCACTCCCCCCAGCCCAGCTGCATCCCTCCAGTCCTCCTCAGGGCACCTCTCCCTATCCTGCACTACTGCTCCGGACATCCCATTCCTTATGGGGCCAAGCCAGGCCACCTCATTGCTCTTGGCATCTCAGGTAGTCTCAGAGGCTTGACACGTACTCTTAAAGGGAACTGCAGAAATTAGCACCACAGCCAAATCCAAAACAGCAGTCCCAAGTATCCCTCACCTAATTCTTGCACGGTGTGATTATGGACAAACATGCATGCCTGCAGACAAGGTAGGTGATGCTGACTCTCCCAGGAGTACCCAAAGCCTTCAGCTCTGGATCCCCATTTCTCCTTTACTGGAATTTCTCTGCCCTGAAGGCCTGGTTTTGATTACCAAATTGCATGCATGAACTCTGCTTCCCCTGCCCCCCCTGAAACTGGACAATTTAGGTCTGAATTTAAAAATGCTGTTAAAAAAGCTATTTACTAATAAGCTATTTCATATGCATGTTTTTGTTGTACTTTGGGGTCAAATCCTACTGTGACATGCATGTTGATGTAGGTTACAGATCAGGAATTTAATTCCTTCCTGTTTTAACTCTACTGAAGCCAAAGAGCTTAAACCAAGAGGAACCAGGCTTGGGACGAGAGCAGACCAGCAATCCAGTGATCCTGTAGTTTAGAACAACCTGATGTGTGTCCCAGCCTTTTTCTGAACAGTGAAATACTTTTCTGTGCTGTTTACCTTACAGAGAGATTTGACCATGCTGCATGCTTTATTCTGGACTCATTCTTCATTAACGTAAATCTTTTCTAATCGATATCCCTAAAGACTCCAGGAAGTCACTGTGTAGATAAGAAGATCCTTTTTAAAGGCCTGGGATTTACAGAGTGAGCTGAAATGAGGGAGAGGAGGCTGGATTTTGAGAAGACTCTCAGTCACGCAGCAGGGCAGTCACATGAAGCCAAAGGCAAGGAGAACACACTGCCTGTACCCCCTGCACTCCCAAAGGTGACCATGCAGTGACCATACGAATCACGGGCTCAGTTCCCCAAAGAGATAAGGATCCCCCATCTTCCAGATGTAACTGTCCACAGGCTCTGCTTCCAGATTTGCTCACTGAGGTGAACAAACTGTTTCCCTAATAGACTGTGAAGAGCTATAAACATGTTTTTTTTAATAGGCTAAACAAGGCAGAGATTTTTCAGCATTAACCTGAATGCTGATATTATTGAAGTCAATAGCAAAGCTCTTGCAGACTGCAAGAGACTCCTCTCCATCAGGAAAATCACCAGCACTCAGTTTAATCACAGAGCTGCAAGCAAATCACTAAACCTTCAGGGAATGAAGTAACAGCAATCTAACATTTCTTTGCTATTTTCATCAGCAGCTGATGGAAGAAGGAACTTCTCAGCATCTGCCCACACTTAGAAAACTGAAGGACGTGCTCATGGATCAATGCAGCTTATCTTATACAGGCATGGATCTTTGTACCAAGTCACATAATTTCATCAGTATTTTGATATAGATAACTTGTTAGATCAATTCAAGCTAGGAATCCTTGTTTTTTCACAGTTTAATCCTTACTCTGCAACTCCCAGCCACATCCCCCCTCTGGGGCACAAAGCTTCCCCATCAAGGGTGCTGCTCAGTTAAAAGGAGATATGCTATGAGATTTGCCTGCACCAGTTGATTCTGTGCTGGAAGGGCTGAGAGGACTTCAGTCAAAATCTTCCCAAGCCAAGTCATGCCAACAAGCTGTTTAATAGTGTTCATCAGCCATCTGTGCTCCCATTTCCAGCAAAGCTGTATCTTGTGGGAGACATGCTTTCTGAAGCAAAACTTTGCATGAAGGATGTTAGTCCCTGTTATAAAATATAACCCTCAAGACTCAGCCTTCAAACATCAGTTCTGAGGCTGAATCTTCCACTGCTGTGCCATGAGCTGCATCCTTACAAGCTGACTCCAAATTACCCTCATGTAACATATTTTCCAAATGTTATTTTCAACGTTATCTGCAGTCAAGTGAAATCTTCCAAAGTAGCCTCACTAAGGCTAACCACAATTTAACCAGAAGAGCAACTTTATCCAGGGAAAGCAAAGCAAGTTTTTCTCCTGTAATCCAGGGCTGTGGAAAAAGTGTGAAAACTGATGAGTGAAAGAAAGTATTACTCCAAAATCCTGCTGGGACAGCAGCAAAATCCTTATTCTGAGTTGTGAGCTGACACAATTGCAGAGTTGCCATGAGAGCAAGAGTCAAACCAACAGACAGCATCTTGTCATAAAGGAAAAGACTCATTTCACTACAGGAAGCCTTTAAAAAGGTGTTGAAAAAAGGATGGCCAGAAATGTGGTTCAGGGTGCTGGGAGGTTTCAAAGCCCTGCAGCGCTCAGTAAGCAAGGATTCAGTTTATGTGACTGTGCATATGGAGGAAAGGTGAGACAAAGATTCAAAGATTAATTTCTTAGAAATGAAGAAGACAAAAGAAGTCAGGAAAAGTGGGAAATGGCCAGGAGGATAGAGAAAAGCAACATTTACCATCTTTGTCAAGCAAAGAATATGAGTTTCTCTTTGATTTCTTTTTCCTCATTTACTTCAATATAACAAGCTTGCAGCAAGTGCCATCTTTGCCAGTGCTCTGTGCATCTGATATACCCCTACCGATATCAGTATTGCTCTTCATCACAGGCCGGGCTGGCAAGATACCAATCTCAGATCTATTCTCATCTCTTTGAATTACTGGAGCACACCAACAAAAGAGCTGCTATAGTAAGACTACTTGATGTGATTTGTTTGGATGATCAGAAAGGCTTCGAAAAACTCCAGCTGCAGAAAGCAATTGGTAAAAAAGAACAGATGAGCTGCAATACAAAGTTTTGTGTTGTAGCATTTATATAACAGGAGTAGGTGGTCAGCTCTCCTTATAGCAAGGGTTAAGAACTGAATGTCCCAGGGCTCAAAGCAGCATGGCTGATATAAGTGGTGGTAAGACTAAAGAGCAGCATCTGCAGATGATGCAAACTGTTTCAGTTAAAAGGCTGTATCAGTGGCTGTTCTGTGTTTTGCAAGCCATGATCAACCTGAACTTGTGTTTGGATCACCACAGGTACTTTAGAATGAATTTTATGCTGAGCTCTGGCCCTCACAGAGACTCTCCTGGAGACTCCTCTGCCCCACAGCTCTGATCAGGGCCAAGGAGAAGTTCCTTTGACTGGAGGTGACTGCTTTGTATCAGCAGGTGTGCAGGACAGCACAGACACTAATGCAAATCAACCGCATGGTAGCAAGCCCTGCTCTCACCTTCCATCTTCCTCCACTGCATGTCTATCAGAAACCACTGCCACTGCAGCCAGCAGCAGTGCAGGTACCCTTAGGACAGCACACTGAGTCTGAACAGCATGAGTCTCCGGAGCAAGTTCTGCATCCCAAAATAAACCATTCAAACTCTGCCCCTGGCTGTTTTGAAAAGCACATACTACTCATCCCTCCTATCGGCCCTGCCATCCCTTCAAGGGACACTTCACCCCTGATTTCATCACTGCCACCTAGCTTGTATCCCCAAGGTAAGCTGGGAGCTACCCTCTGCATGGAGAGGTCCTGGGGTGGGTACAGGCCCTCAGCACAAAGCTATGGTAGTGCAGGCACAACTGCGATGGACTGGCTGTCTCTGCGTGACCTGGCTTGCAGATTACTTCCAAAAATGACTGCCACTCATCTGAGATGTCCAACACTGCCCTGCTTCTAGAGCAGCCAGGAAAAATGTTTTGAAGACACTATGAAGAGCTGTCTGAGAACATCAGTACTCCTACAGCTCCTTTTAGGCACAGGCTCAGTGGGACACAGCTAAATGGCAAGTAACAGAAAACAAGGACAGACCATGAAGAAACCGACTTTTTGCAGCACTGAAAACAAATGTATGGGTAACCAAAACCCAGAGAGAATCCTCTTCAAAAGCAACCAGGCCTGGTCTCCCTCAGGAGAGGCAGGAGCTATGCTTTGCCTTTGTCATGTGAGTCACATGGGGGCACGTTCACCACTACCATAAAACCAAGCAAAGTTTCACCTAGGTGACTGTGGTGTCGGATTTGCCCTGTCTTGGTGTATGGGTAATGGCAGCACGAGCACAGCTCTGTGGGGGACCTGTCTGCACTGCGGTGACTGTGCAGACATTGCAGCCTGTGGAGCTGATCGGTCGCGTGTCAAAGTTGATCAGCTTTGCAAGAAATAAACCACCCGAACTCTTTCCCTGCAATGGCACGATGCTGGCAGGAACACAGGGGCAGGAGGCAGCATGAACATCCCTTCCCAATGCTGTACAGCATGTCACATGATGCCCGAGCATGTGCGAGCTCCTGCACGTCCTGGGCTGCCTCCTCTCTGCCGGGAGCTGGCTGCTCAAGCATGCATTCTGTGAAGCTGCTGGCCACAGCATCTGCTGTTGATTGCTCACAACACTCTCTATGGGAAAGCCTCATGTAGCTCCTTATTCTTCATCCCAGGCACAAGGTAAGCTCACCAGAGATGCCACGGTGTGTAGCACTATGGAGCTGGGGATCTTTCCAGATGCCCTGGACTTAGTGTAGCGACTGTGCCACCTTGTGCCAGCAACATTTACAAATGCAATTTAATCTCCTGCATCTTAGATTTTAAAATCATGGTGCTCTCACTCTGACTTTTCTCTAACGAGGCCAAGCAGGGCACTGCATCTCCTCTTTGGAATGGTCCTTTACTTCCTCCAGGCAAAGAGGGTCCATCTGAGGGTGCACCCTCACCTCCTGGCCTGCAAGCTCTGTGCTGCAAATCACTTAGTCCAGCTCTGATCTCCTCTCTCCTCTTTACTGCTGTAAATCAGACAGTCCCACTGACTCCAGCTGATGTTGGTGTAAACAGGACATATGATAGAGCAAACTGGTTTTGTAGTCCTAATAATAATGAGGATATTTCACAACTGAACCACCTTAAGGTGGCCACTTGGGACCATTTGGATTTTTCAAATACTTGTTTTTATTCAGCTAGATGCAATGTGACCTCCTACATGGGAAAAAGAAATGTGAAACTTCACAAAAACTACTCCAATCCTGACTCTGTATCCTAAAGCTCATTGTTTAGAAATGAGGATGCAAGACTCACAGAGAGCAGACAGCTGACCAGAAAATTCAGTGTGATGCTCCAAACTGCCAAGTGCATAAGTAGGAGAGAGACAGAGGCCCATGATTTTCATCCTGTTGAAATGGAGGTGGAAGACCCATGGATGGGAAGGGGCACATGTGGAGAGAAGAACCCCAGTGTGGTTCTAGGACTGAAGATTTTGATCCAGGACTAAACACTTTGCTTACACAGATTCAAAAGGCTTAATCTCTTTAAACACCCAAGAAGAAATCTGAGTGTACTCTGGGTATAGTGAGCAGATACCTGCACAGAAGCTGTAGCGCTATATAGATCTTTCAACTGATAGAGAAGAGTAGAAAAATAACTAGCGGCTACAAGTTGAGGTCAGACAAACACCTAGAAGCCATGTTCACATCTTTACCCTGGAGGGCAACTGACTACTGGGACATACAGCAGGTTGGTCATGCTTTTGCTCAAGGGGGTTGGACTTTGGTGAAACCTGAGGGCCCGTGCTCGACAGAATGAAACCTGATGCCTCTCACTGCTTCCGGGCTGCAGGAGATGGTCTGGTGGCATTAAAACTATGGGTTTACATTATTACAACACCCACAGATCTATGATACTGACATGCTCATGCAACCTGTGCTTATCCTGAACATCCTACAGAGCCATGCATGGGGAGCTCGGACTGGCCAGAGGGCAGCTGCTGTGCTGGTGAGATAAGCTGTGCCATGCACGAACAACTGCCAGGTGTCCCATCACCGGCAGTAGCACATGGGAGCAGAAATAAGCCCATGGGCTCACACATCTGACTCTACTCTGTAACAGAAACCCAGAAGGTTGATTTGAATTCCCTTTTGAAAAAGTGTCTCTGTTTAAGTCTTGGCCCTCCCAGGCCACCCCAAAGCTGGTGAAGCCACTGGTAAGACTCAGGGAGAAAGAGATCAAACACATAGGACAAGGACAAAGATACACGTAGGCAAGGTACAACTGTAAGTCTGGGGTTATTCCCACTATGATCCTGGTCTGCTGGGAGATCCTGGGTCTCACTGATGATGAAGTAGGACTTAGGCAGAGCTTCACAGTCTCTGCATGACAGATTGTGATTGTCTGTGACACATTAAAGATGGAAGACATGAAGAACCATTTAAAAAAAAAAAAAGCAAAACAAGTTACCTCACACCTTCCCTCTTCGCCTACGGACTTTTCGCTGCACATCATAGGGACTCAAGAGCACCAAGGCAATGCCACTGAAGGCAACAACAGAGGGAAGGACAGGGGGGAGTACAGGAGGAGCTGAAGGGGTAGCCATGCATTACACCCTTCTCTTGTCTTTCACATTCCCCGAAGTCCTGGCAAAGGAGCAGGAGCAGGGAGAACAGCAAAAATGCGCTCAGAACAAAAAACAGATCCAGACAAGGAAACCCAATCAAAATAATACAGCTTCCAAGGCTCAAGCATTGCACAAAAAGAGGATCAGAAGTAAGCTGGGCTCTAAAAGGCAGAGATGACACCAAAACAGGGTGAGAACAAGAATACAGTAGGGCTGAGAGTAAAAGTCGATCCCTCTACAGGAGGAGGAGGAGAAAAGGAGGAAGGGTAAGGAGGAGAAAGAAGGTTATATTTTCTGGATTTGGGGTTTAGATACTTGATTCTGATTTTTTTCTTTTTTCATTTTTTTCAAAAAGGATCTCACACCTGATATTCCTCGTTCCATCCATTGCGGTTCACCAAGGGCAATGAAGAAATTCTCCTGCCTTTCGTATTCCTCCTCATCTACTATCTTAACCCTTATGGTCTTCCTGTAGGGACAACAAGAGAGACAACCGTGTACAGCAGGTTGGCTGGCTGGAGGCAAGGCAGCAGCAGCAGCAGCAGCAGAGGCGGCGTGGGCTCCTGGCACACAGCCCCTTCCCCGCCGGGGCAGTGTGCATATCGGACACGGGGCGTCCATCGCAGCTGCTCCTTGGGGAGCGGGAGAGTGTTAGGGTTAGAGGGGACTGGCAAAGGAGTGAGGACGGAGGGAGGGAAAAGGAGAGAAGGACCTTGCTGATGGTTAGTGGAAGGCAACTTCTGTAGCGCTTATTTTTTCAGTGTCAGATGGTAATGGAAAGGGTATCAACTGCCTGCAAATCACCAGGGACCACCACCCTGAGGTACCCACTGTGTTTAAGCTGGAAGATCAATGGCTTCTCACAATTAATAATAAATATAATACAATAATAATACCCTCACAATTAATAATAAATCTGCAAGGACTCTGGGCTAGAAGCCTGAGGAGAAGAGAAAGACATTCCTCAGTGGGGTGAGGTAGGTTTCTGCTGGTGGGTTACAGCTCTGTCAGCTGCAAAGGAGGCTGATAGTTCTATCTTCCATTTTTAAAATGACACATCTTTTTGCTCTCTCTCTCCTTGATAGTGTCTACCTCTTCTTCCTAGCCTGTCCCCCAAATGAGGACACAGCCTTCCCAGGGAGTGAACAGCTTTGCTGGGACCTCACAGGGGAAACAATGGAACTAAAATGTCTCCAAGGCTCTAAAGGAAATGACCTGGGCAATAGAGTGGGGCTGGCCTCTTCCTCCTGATGCCAGCTCACCTGGCTCCCTCCAGTATCCCTGCAATACACACAGGTGCTGTGAGCCCCCAGGTGAACCAAAGTGGGGCATCAGCTCCTCCTTGCCCTCGGCTCCTGCTCCCAGAGTTGCACTGAAGCAACCAGACCAGGGGTTGCACAGCCTTTGGCCTGCTCAGAAGTTATAAAGCTGCTTCTCTGCCAGACCTCGATTTCTGTCATTTTCTAACACAGGTCTGACCAGAACAATCCGTAGGACCAGGGCTGGGTGATGATTTCCTGAGATGCTGGATACGTTTCTAGCCAGCATCTTCCCACTGACACTACAAAATTTGCTTGGGCCGTTCAGTGGGGATGGCAGAAAGTCCCTCTCATGTCACCGCAGAAATACGGACAAGCATGACTTCTCTCCATCCTTCTCTCAGCTCTATCTGAGCTCCCCTCACCACTTTGCCTCTCCCCCACCCCAGCATCACTCCTCATGCCACCCCACGGGTACCATATGACACAGTGTGCGCGCACAGCAGTGTTTAGGGCAGAGCAGTTAGAGACAGAGAGACATCAGAGGAAGAGGAGGACAAGAGGAGGAAGGAGATGGAAGAGAGAAGGAAAGAAGAATGTTAATGTTAGTCTGCAGGGCCAGTACTACACCTTTCTGTAAACTCATATCCACCATGCGGGGGCTCATCAGCTCAATGAAGAAATTCTTGGTTTTTTCATACTCCTCATCATCAATTACCTTGATGTGAACTGTTTTGCTGTGGATGGAAAAATAATAAGGGTCATAAAGGGGAGAGGGGAACAGAGAAGCAAAAGTGGAGGAAGGAAGGAGTTAAATGGGTACATTAGAGAGTCAAAGTTTTCTCACCCACAGAACAAGCTCAACTAGGCCCTTAAGAAAGGCTAAACCCACACTCCTGCAAGTGACACTGGCCAATTTTCTGTTTAACCCAAAGGCATGATGGCAAGCCACACTGTGCAGAGTGAAGTTAGACAAAACCAGCTCTGATCCCCCAGCAAACCAGCTCAGGGCTCAGCCTGTGGGCAGTAGGTCTAACGGCCAGCAGAGAAGCAGGCTTCCCTCACCCTGCTACCCCCCCATGTGTGTCCCCCCACACACACACGGGCAACAGCAGCCACACAAGCACACACACCCCACAGGCACCATGCTGCTGCCTCCCTGCCAGCAACACCTGCTGGCCTGGCGGATGCCTGCTGGCCCAAAGGTCATGGGAAACCCTGCAACCTGCTGCTCTGATGTAATTAATGTCAGAGGGAGCTCTAGGTGATGCAAGTTCCTCAGCTGCTGAAGGGACAGCTTCATGGGCCTGCTCTGAGAGGTGCTGGCTGCTGGAGCAGCTGGGCAGCACATCCTATGTCTCTCCTTTGGCAAATTTCTTACAAGTTCTCAAAGCATTTTGTAGGAAAAGAAGAGCTCACTGTGCCATGGTTTCCTTCACAACAAATACATGCCTTATGCAGAGGTTACTGTCCCGCAGCTTTCGCACCCGAAGAGAACAAGGGAAGTGACTCAAAGGCTCACTGCCTCCTTACGGTCAGAACTGTTGCAGGCTCAAAATGACCCCTGTGTTCCCCTCACTTTTCCAGTGGCTGCAAGGCTTCATTCAGTTCCATCCCTCACTTGTGACTGAAGAGATTGGTACTTTGATTCTGAGCTCATCTCACACCCTCTTAAATACAACACTGTCTGCACATGCAACTGCTCTGAATGGGCACACAGTTGTCATCTTGAGGCTCCTGGACTTCCAGTTGGCCCCAGCCCCAAGCTGGAACTGCATTCATTAAACCAAAAGTCAGTTCCACATAAAAAGCATTTTCCTTACCCCAAAACAACTGCCCCAAGAGCCATCAGGCCAGTTGCCCCTCCTACAAGGGAATGACCACTCACTTCCTGCACATGTACCCACACACAGCCCTGTAGCTGTGACCTCCCTTTCCTTCCTGCTCATTCTCGACATTCAGATCAGCCCCACGTCATGTTGTGCACAATCAGTCTTGACTGGAGGAGAAAAGCAGGACTGAAGGAGGAGAAAAGCAGGACTGGCAATCACAGAATCTGCAAAAATAGCCCCAAGCTTCAAATCTCTATGTGCCTCAGCCTGTAGCCCTTGGCATTAAATATACCCAGTATCTTTGATCCCACAGCACTTCAGAGAATCCCTGCATCCTGGGGATGCTGCCACTGCCAGCAGCCTCCTGAAAATCACCATTTCACAACAGAGAATAGGAGAACTGATCACATGTTATCCCTGCAGCTTTCATTCCTACTGATATCATTACTGACCACAAAATTAACTGGCCAGCCTACAATTTGACCCTCAAGTTAGAACTGCTCCTGCACTCCGACTGTGGAAATCTTGTTCCCTGTGCTGACTCTAGTTTTGATTTTGGTCCCAAACCTTGTCTTTCAAATGATGGCATACAACCTCTGCAACATCCATCAGTGCAGGAATATGCAGGACAAATCATCTCTAATTCTTCTTTCTAAGCTAAATCATCCTTATTTTTGCCAGTGCTTGCTCTACCCATATCCTACACCAATGCCAGCTTCCCTAGACTTTTTCAATCTCTGCTAATCCAGCCTGAAGGATATAGGATTTGAAATGGTACATCTCTGGTATAAATGTTGAAACTCTGCTAAGACTTCATCATGATGATTTTGTTGCAATTTTGTTGGAGAGGTTGAATTTGCCTTTTGAACCAGATGTTGTCAGGGCCCCTGATACTTTGCACAGCTTGCTCAATTTGCTGAGTTAAATCTACAGCTGATTCATAGCTCTGATCTTTTCCTTGCTCATTACTACAAAATAGAAGGTGGGATTTTCAAAAGCAGACAGTGCTTCCTGAATGTGGGCTGCTTTTAAAAATCCTATTCATAAGTAAAGTACTATTGCTTATGGTTTTTCCATTCTAGGAGCTTCAAAATACTCAGTATTGCTTGTCTGCAAAAATTTGGAAAAAAATACCACAGACCATGTTTCCTGTGAGCCACCTTAGGTATCACGACAAAGCTATTCTAAGGCTTTATGCAATTAATATTATGCATGTATACCATTTGAGTTTGTTTTCATACAACCACCTTCCTTGCTTTTTTTTCTTCCTTCCTTCTGTCCAAACTGTGGACTGATGAAACAATGATTCACTACGTGTACATTTTGTTAAGTACAAGATAAATAGTTCCACAGTGGTGAGACTTCCTTAGAGTAGTCTTTTTTAATGTAAAAATAATTAAAAAAATAGTCAAGAAAGAGAAAGAAAACATGCTGGGGATCCCTAGAGGATAACATGGTAAATGCTGGATTTGCAAAAGCAGGACCCCTAAAGTCAGGAGCACAAGAGTGAAAACCTTCTGGGCTGCTAGACTGGCTCAGCTCTGCCGCAGTCTGGACCATTACCACATGCTCAAGCCTCAGGTGACTTTTCCAAAAAGAGAGTCTGAATTTGGTGACCAATCCAGGAAATTTCTGGTTTCCTCCTTTGCTACACGCTATGAAGGAGAAAAGGACCTTCTACCCAGCTCTGAAACAACAGGGGAGGGACAGATCAAAGTGACAGACCAAAGCCCAGGTACCCCGCATGGACACAGGCGCCCTCTCACCCCTTCTGACTCAATCCCAAAAGAGGTGGTGCCCAACCTCTCCAGTTTTGTTCAGAGGTGGTGAGTGCTCAGCAGGTACTCCACACTGTTAAAGCTTTCAGGACCCAGAGCAGGAGTCCAGAGGTGTGGCCCATGTGGCTTGGGGACCCAGGTGGTGTGGGATGGGGATGATGGGGGCCAAACTGCCCACTCTTGCACCAGAGCCGGTATGTTGCCAGACCTTCCTGTGCAAGGAGGAAAGAAACAGGGTAGAAGTTGGCAAAGACTCTGCAGTGCCAGGGAAAGGTGGATGAGGGCTCACAGATGCAGTACCTCATAACGGAGAGTGGTTAACCTTTCACTGGGATTTTGCGGCAGAGGGAAGAGCAGCGTTCCTGCTCCCGGGCCGCTCTGCAGTCTGCACAGATGGGGGCACGGCACTGGGCTTGCTCCCTTTAGGGGAAGTACCCTTCTCTCAGCTGGCTGGCTGCTCCCATGACTGTCACCACAGAAAGGTCAGTGCTGACGGAGGGGGGTTACGGGGCCCATCAGGCCATCCCTCCCAGCCCAGCGCGGCTGGTGAGGGCTGTCCTTTCCCAGGCTCTGTAGCTTCCCTACCCACCACAAGCATCTTGTTCCTCTCCAGGGCTATTAAAGCAACTAACTACAGCTGCGTCCTGAGCTGTCATAAATTGTCTGGAGGCCAAAACACAGATTGCTGCCACACAATCTCATCTCTTACCTGCAGCAACATTGAGAGTTGCCTCCTCGGAAGGCATGAAGAGTGGATGAAATGGATGGAGAGAAGGGCTGGAGTGTTACACTGCCCTGGGAAGACATCACGTTAATGTGAGAGATGTGACAGAAGGACACCGAGAGGCAGAGAGTGTTCGGGAACAGGAGGCTTGGGAACATTTTGCTGGGAGAATATCATGACAGCTTCTTGAAATTAATGGAGGCAGAGGCGGGCACAAGAGGGGCTGACAGTTCAGTAGCCCTGATGGGCATGCTCACCATGATGGGCAGCAAGGAGTCTGAATCCTACCTTGCTCAGCTGAGTAGCTTTCATTCCCAGCCTTTGGCTATTTCACATGAGGAAAGGAGGACACTTTCCAGCCTTCCCCTCTCTCCCTGACAGCTTGATTGTGGTGAAGAGAGCTCAAAAGCAGAGAACAACAGAGACTATCCAAAAACCTCTCCTGGCAGCAAGGAGCCATTCTGTAAACACAAAGCTCCACCACCAGCACCAAGCCACAGCACAGTCCAAACTCAACCCCTGCATGATACAGTGATGGGAAGAGCTCTTTAATTCCGGCCTCGGTGGTGTTTTCAGCAGACTGAGCAATGCTTTCAATTTGGGCTGTGACACAGCTGGACAAGTCAAAAGCCAGCATTCCCGGGGAAAACCTGGCCATACAGAAGTCAGGATAGCTGCTTGCTTCCTTCTTTTTCTCTGAGGTCATTGCAAGCTGCCACCAACAGCCCTCAGATGATGGCAGTCCAGGCTCTCCTTTCAATGTGCACTTAGAAACAACCACTGGTTTTAAAAGTTAGGGATGGAAAAGCTCCTCTGGGGAGCAACATTAAGAATAAGATTTTCCTGAGTAAGCAACAGAAGATGAAATGAATAGACATCGATCTTCTCCTAAAGGACTTTGTGCACATGATGTTGCTAAATTCCCCATCTGGGAAGTACAGAGGATAATATATAAAATCATTTTATTTGACAACACGTCCACATTCAACACACAAGGCAACAACTGGATGGTTATTTGATTAATGTGCTAGAAAATATTGAGTATCTCTCTGTGTGGACACTCTCATTTGCAGGAATTATTGCTGAGGAGGTTAAGAGGATGTGTCTATGTGTGTCTGTGTGACTTTGGAATGTGAAATAAAGCTCAGTTCTAAAAACAGTGCAAGTCAGATGTCACATAGTGTATACCACAGAAATAGGCAGGGCTGTGCATGGGCAGAATTTACAGTCCCTGGTGGGATGCTGTTAGCCAGAATGAAAAGCGGCCAGGACAGCAAGGTAAACATCCCTGGGGCAGTGAGATGTACCAGGAGATCTTCAGTGACTCATTAATGTGAATCATTAGTGATACACCTTGAGTCAAGCCACTGTGTTCTTGACACATCTTGATATATCCACATCCTCATCTGATTTGTTGTGGATTCATGTCCCTGCAGCATGAAGTTCAAAGCAGTCTGACTCCTCCCCAGAGCTCTGCACAAGGTTGGGGTTTCAATGTGAAGCTACAGATGGGACCTAATCACTCTGGTAGAAGACCTTATAGAGAAGTCACAGAATCATAGAACATGCTGAGTTGGAAGGCATCCACCAGGATCATCAAGTCTAACTCCTGGCCCTGCACAGGACACCCCGAGAATCACACCATGTGTCTGACAGTGTTGCCCAAATCCTTTTTGAACTCAGACAGGCTTGGTGCTGTGACCGCTCCCCTAGGGAGCCTGGTCCAGTGCCCAACCACTCTCTGGGTGAAAAACTTTTTCCTGATATCCAACCTAAACCTTCCCCAACTCAGCTTCATGCTGTTTCCTCGAGTCTTGTCACTGGTTATGAGAGTGAAGAGATTGGTACTTGTCCCTCTGCTTCCCCTCACAAGGAAGTTGTAGACTGCAATGAGTCCTCCCTCAGTCTCCTCTTCTTGAGGCTGAACAGAACAAGTGACCTCAGCTGCTCCTCATATGGCTTCTCCTCCAGACCTTTCACCATCCTCGTGGGCCTCCTTTATATGCTCTCTAATAGCTTAATGTCTTTTTTACATAGTGGTGCCTGAACTGTAGACAGTATTCAAGGTGAGGCTGCACTAGTGCAAAGTGGGATAATCATCTGCCTTGACCGGCTGGCGATCCTATGCATTTGAGGCAAACCAGAGGGAATTAACTGTCTTTGCCCAGTTCACTGGGAGGTGGATATTTAACAGAGCAAAGTGACAGTGCTCACAGGAAAGGTGAAGAAGCCAGCAAGAGAAGCCCTGATTTGATGCACGCTGTCACATGGAGCTGCGCATCAAGTAACCCAGAGTAACAACCTGAGCCATTCTGAAGCAAAGAATTATGCTGTACCACAGCACAGACAAAGACAGGAGGTGCTGAGTCATCTTAATTTCAACACGAAATCATGGTAATTCAGGAACCTATCCAGACTATGACCAAGACAGGCAGATTGCACGTTGGGCTCAAGCTCATGATCATGAAAGATTTTTTTGGCTCCCATGGGGATTATGGAAGGGGGAACAGGTTTTCAAGCATCCAGCTGCAGCCACTGGCAATGGTCCCAGTTTGTTCCAGTGGAAAGGTCAGAATTGAAGGTGTCTTTAAGGTCATATTAGATGCTGGTACCAATTAACTAAGCAGATGTCAACAGGATAGATGAACTGTCAGAAAACAGTTTCGAGCAGATCACTGATGCGCAAGCTGCTGATGTTTGAGTTACAGAATAACTGGTGCTAGTACAGAAGCTGGAGACAAGCCATTGCGGGCCAGTTTCCAGGAATCGGCTGTGTCGTTCATGAGGACCTTGGAAGAGCAGCTGTGCAAGAGTTATCCCACTTTCTGTAGCAAGAACATGAGGGACAGCCCAACAGTCTCACTACCGGGCCAGTCAGCTATAAAGTATCACAGACAGAAGCCATCCTCAGAAATTGATTTTTTTTCTCTTTTGTCTTCAAGTTGGCTTATGGGATAACCAGTTGGTAACTAGTTATCTTATAATTAAAATCGACTGATAACTTATCATCAGATAACTATCATCTTATCATTAAAATAAGGTTCTTTGCAGTGCCAATCACCATATGACCTATGTATTCCTCCTGGCACCCTGAAAACATACAAGCAAGTCAGTTGATACTTCCATATCAGTGGATACCTCCATATCCATGCAGTGCCTGTGATCCATTTCTCACAGGGACTTGATAGGGAACAGTCCACATGTCCTTTGAACTCCTCATGTGGAAGATGCTACAGTGATGCAGTCAGAAAGGTGAGGGAAGAGAGCAGAGAGAGATTGAAGTGGTGCTGGAAGCATCACTTATTCATGAGAGTATCAACTTGCTTTGCTTCATCTGATGTGGTTCCCATTTCAAGGGAGCTGTGCACTCCTGTAGGGCATCTCCTCTTCCTTGCTAAAGTTCCATTACGTCATTCGGGAACCTCAGAAAATTGGTCGGCAAGCAACTGCTATCACCTTGGGCAGAGCCATTCCCACCAAGTCATTCCTGACAGGTAGGTGTTTGCCCAACTACCTTCTGAAAGCCACATGGGAAAGATGGTTTTCTGGACAATCTTTCCACATATTTCAACTGCTTAACCCTAGAAAGTCCACCCAGACTGATGAGGTGGGAGCAGGAAAAAGCCTTTCGCACTGCCCCTGGAGTAGCTCCCTGTGCCACTGCTGTCCCTGCCACACAGGCAGGGTCTGAGACTGACCCAGGTGGCCTAGAGTCAAGGTGACCTTCTGTAAGCCCCTATCCCAGCCACACATGCAGCACACAAGGGACCTCTGCTCCATTCCTGCGAAGGCCAGGGCCAGAAACATCCAGCTCTGCTACAGAGGGTCACAGGGAGGAGGGAAAAGGTCCACTGAAGAAGACACCATACAAGAAGTGGCTGTACCCCAAAGTGTAGACAATGACCTCGATGCAAAATCCTGTGTGCCCCTTCATGCCCATCTCCCCAGGACTGTGGGACTCCGTGCAGGACCACCAGGAGCATAAGGGCTCTGCCCGGCTGGCTGTTAGCAGTGTACTTTGTTCACGTCACACCAGATCTCCGTAAGGGATAAAGGAGGACATATTGACTCAGAAAGACATCTTCCTGTTGTGTATTCCTCATGTAATCTTGGCTAATTAGTAAATTGGCTCATGTTTCCATTAGAACTATTAAAAATGCTTTAGTAGCTGACACATTAAAGGGACATAGCCAAGACTAAAATCCATATTTTTTAAAGTCTTTACTTGTATTAGAAAACTTTAAAGTGTTACCAGTAAAAGATTTATAGTGATAGCTGGTAAAAAGATAAATCCAAATTAAAAAAAAAAATAAAATGCCTAACTGTTATGGTTCCTCCATCCTGAATGACAACACTAAAGGGGTCACTTTGTGTTTCTGGTCCTCTTCATTTTTCAGTTGTGCCTGTTTCCTGCGCAGCAGCCCAGCCCTCACTTCCCACTGCCACCCAACACTGCAAAGAGATATGAAATGCTGCCAACTTCACATGACAGTGTTTCGCACCTACTTTGTACCAGTGCAAATAACTGTACCAGCAATGAGGAATCAGAGCTGCTAAGTTGCAAGTGAGCCCATTAAGCATTTTCATGCCTTAAGTATCTGATATGTTATTCAGAGCAACTCAAGAGATGTGGTATATCTATGCATCAGCCATGGGAATCAGCACCAAAGCTAGGGAATGGTAAATGTCTCACACTCAAGCTGGAAGCCCTGAAGAGCTGGAAAAAGCATGGTAGGGAAGCACCAAAAAATGCTTCAGGAGGTTCTATAATGCAGTTGGCCCTGTCAGACAAGACTTCCAAAGCACTCTACATTTCACATTGTTCAAACACGATAAAATGCTCTAATATAGAGGGTTCTTCATGGAAAGATGCCACAGTTTGTTAAGAATTTCTGCAAAAAGGGCAAAACCCACTGTTTGTTAAACCCCCCTTCTCTCAGCTGAGTCCATATTGCTGATCCATAAGCTATTTGAGTTGGGTTGTACAAACATAATAGCCCAGCTCCACAGGTCTTTTCTACTTTATTCAGTTTAATAAAGCTATTTCTTTCTCTATTAAACATAGAATCATAGAATCATAGAATTAGATGGGTTGGAAAGGACCTCTGAGATCATCAAGTCCAACCCTTGATCCACTACCACCACAGTTACTAAAGTATGGCACTAAGTGCCACATCCAGTCTCTTCTTAAATAGCTCCAGGGACAGAGAATCCACCACCTCCCTAGGCAGCCCTTTCCCATGCCTGATAACCCTCTCTGTAAAGAATTTCTTCCTAATATCTAACCTAAACCTCCCCTGGCAGAGCTTGAGACCATTCCCTCTTGTCTTACTGATAGCTGCCTGGGAAAAGAGACCAACCCCCAGGTTCAGCTATAATCTTTGTTTAAATTCCTCTCCTCTCTTGGAAAAAAAAAAGAAAAAAAAAAAAGAAATCTAGGCTGATCTGTGCATCCCCTTTCAGACTGTTGGGTCCAAATACTGAAGTTGTGTGTACAGACACAGAAGCCCTTGCCTGGCCTGCTGCAAGTCAGCTTTTTCTTGCTGACCCTGTGAGACTTGATGCTTAAGGGCCAGGGGAGAACAGACAAAATTTGAACAGCCTGTGGAGCTATTTGTTGAAGTCTGTACAGTAAGTACATGTCTTGTACAAGCAATAATTCAACTTGGCAGCCCATGAAACCAGACAGTTCAGGTGGGTATCAGCCTGGTGTAGGTGCCAAGCATTGCCAGGGCCCTGGGCATAGACATTTCTCTCCTCCCTACCTTGGGCAGGTTCCCAGGGGAACAACTTCACAAAGAAGACTCTGCTCTTTTTCTCTCAGAAAGGAATTTTAAAAGGAGGAAAACTTCAGCCACAACAAGGAAGGGAAGGGAGGGGAGGGAAAGGGAGGAGATGGGAGGGGAGGGTGGTGAGTGGAAAGGGAAAGGGAAGGGGAAAGGGAAGGAGGAGGGGAAGTGGGGGGAAGGGGAAGGGGAACGGGAAGGGAAGGAAGCCTTTTGAGGTGTCCTGAGCAAACATGAAACTGGCATTCAGCTGGAAGTGATCCCCTGTCCCACTACCTTGCTCCTGAATCCCACCTGCAAGACACTCATCACTGGCTGATATTGGCAAACCAGTGCTTCAAGCTGTCGCCCCTGTTTTTAGACTTTTTGCTGAAGGCATGTAGATTTGGAAGCTATATTTAGATGTCTTCTCTATTCTTCAGCAACAGGGTTGCCATGGAGATGCTGGCGAGGACGAGAAGGTGGGGACAGAGGGGGAGAGGAAGTTGAGGAATGAAAAATGCCAGATTCAAAACAACCCTCACCAGCCTGAGAAGGCTTTAAATTCCTCCCAGGGCAAAAACTGCTGGAGCTTGTTAGCCAAAATGAGCCTCTGGCACTGCCTGACGGCATGGCCCTGCCACACATCGCTCAGTCTTTATCACAGCAGGTTTGAAGAGACACAGTAGGCTGGCCTTCAAGCACTGCTCCTTTGGGAGAGCGTGGCCCCACTGACCTGAGCTTGCTGCCCCGGGGTGTGTGCTGAGCACCAATCCCTGCTCAGCTCATCACTCCTGTGAGTGCTGATAGTCACCTGCAACATCAGTTCATCCACCCCCGACATCCAGAGGACAACCACCCACGTCCTCCTCTCTGGACACAGCTCTGGAGGGCCAAGTGTCACTCACTAGCTCAGCTGAACTCTACATAGCTTCAAAATTCAGTTCTCTGAACTCTCAACAAATTTGCAAAAGCCTTCTGACATGGGATGCCCAAAACCAAACCTGCAGTGTTGCACGGCATCCCAGCAGAGACATGCCAGCCGCTGCTGCCTGGGTGCCAAAAGCAGCCCTGTGGGAGTTCCCTGCAAGTTCTGCTGCTGCCATGCTGCTTCACAAGTTCATACTGACTCTGTGATCAGCCAGCTCCTGCCATAGCTGGGGTGGCTTTCTCTCTGTTGCTGACAGTGAAGGCAGACAGGGAGCTGCGGCTGGCTCCCCAGCAGCACGGGCAGGGGCATGCTGGCTCACTGGCGACAAGCAACACAGCACAGGCGGGAATGGTGACGGCCACGGAGACCTCAGCTTGCTGATCGTAGTGCCAGAGGAGCCAGGCTGTGGTGGAAGTGAAGGTGGATTATAGACAGGGATTACAGGAGGTTCTTGATCACCCCCATGCCAGCCACATCCACATCCCCTGGGCTGCCATCAGCTGCAGGCACTGACAGATAGGCAGATTACCACCTACTGCCCACAGCACTGCTCTTACCAGCAGAGACAACACAGGTGGAGACCAAGGGCTCCTCCTAACATGGCTGCTCAGGACTCACTGTCCTACACTTACTGCACTGTGATGTCCAGCTGCTAGATATAATACCTGTCAGTAGAATTGCCCTGTAAAAGTTTAGGGCTTGACATGCTTCAGTGATCTCAGACCTAGGGGGAGGTTAACAAAGCTTGGGGAGAAGGATGCACCACTGATAGTGGACACAAAGAATGCAGAATTTACAGGCCACAAGGACATTTGGCAGAAATCCCAAGATAAGGAAGAAACTAATTAAGCCAACTCAGCAGCTGTGCTGAAATCGGCTCTGACTGGGTAAAAGGCAATTCCAGCAGGGGGAGATCACAACCACCGACTCACAGACCACCGACCCAAGGAACTCACCAACCCAAATGAAGAGAAAGACTGAGCATACAGACTAACTAGCATAAGAAGCGATGGAATCATGTAAAACAGAAGATAGAATAGTAATTAATAAGAGAACTATGCAACTTGTAGCCAATAATATTAATGCCTTTATTTGCTAAAATGTATAAATAGTGAAAAGTGTTGGCTTTGTGGATTTGCCACCCAGCACCCCTTTCTGTGCAGAACTGTAAACTAATCAAACACCTCGACTCTTGCACACCGGGTGAAAGAACCTGTTTTGGGACAACAGTGGCAATGTAATTTGGCTTTTTAAGAAAGGTCAGGACAGTCCCTCCAGTTCCCAGCACAGGAACACCCCACTCCTTTCTGGCTCCTGCACATGACTGAAATCACAGATTTCAGCACTCAAAGCACATCAAAAAGGTTGGGGAGTGAAACCGACTTTCTCATCACAAATCTCTCTGGATACCAGTCTCACAAGTCCCTCTGCCTCCTCCCTCACTCTGCTCTTCCCACAGACCCAAGCAGACAGTGCTTTCAGCTCTGCAGGACAGCATTCAGCCCAGCCACTGAAGTTGCACTACATCCAAAGCAGCAAGGCAGCAATATGTAGGAAATTAATGAGCTGCAAACAACACTGTGTAGCTGCCAGCCCGAAATGAGCCCGCTCTGCACACCACAGATACAATTATTATATAGGAACAAAAGGAGCTGGAGCTGGGGTGCTTTGGCTCTGGTCACAGGCTTCTTGTGACCAAGATAAGGGACAGCACACCAAATTGCCACAGCAACATCAAAGTTGCATATCCAACCATTTACACAGAGCCAAGATACTGCATCATTATACAAAGTCCTGTGTATTTGATCGTACTCACACTTTTCTGTAGCACTGAAAATAGGACAGAGGATACTCAGTTACACCATTTCATTTTGCTCTTTGGGGCTGTTTTATTTCTATTTCGTACAGAATAAAAACACCCTGGAAAAACCAAACGGCCATTTTCTTACTTTCAAGGAGCACATGCCTTTAAGAGAAGCTGCGGGTTCACAAGAGGAGACCAGCCCTGATGGGCTCTTACTTTCAGAATCCGGAGCTTTGCACCATTAGAAAGCCACTTCCTTATTCATAAACTGAGCAAAAATCATATCATCAGCCAGATTTGCCATGAACAAAAGTGCTTCAGAAGGGTTAAATCTAGAAGCAGGGCAACCTTCAAGCCTTGCTTAATAATCCACCTTTAATTCCCAAAGAGATGGGGAATATGCCTCCCAAGGCCCTTTACTCATCCTAAAAGCTTGCCCTACCCTCATTCCAACATGCTCCTCAACTCTTATTCCCCCTCTTGCTGTCTAAGCCATCCTGTCACAGTACCCTCAACATTTCAGAACTTAATAACTTACGGTCTGTCTTCTCCCTTCCAAGTTTTGATTGCACCACTGAACAACTGTATGACTTGACCTGTCCTGACAAAGCACAATCCACAGTCCAGATGCCCCTTGGCACGTATCAAGCTCTCACTGAATGTTGGGTTTGCAGGCTGTTCTCACACACTTTTCTCCATCTGGTTAGAACTGCAACTGATAAGAAAAAACAAGCATTCTCTGAGCCTTAGTCTGACACCCAGCTTGGTGGCAGGTGCAGCACCCTTCACCCAGCACATGAGTAAACATGTCTTCAGGGGTTTAGCAACATGACACATCTGCTCTGAAGGCTAAAACCTCAAAAAGACCTCTAGAATGAATCCCTTGGGGTGTTGTTTAATGGCCTCCCTCTTCTCCCTCCTAGACTTCTCACCTTAAAAATATAACTCCCTGACTCCATCAAGAGTTATGCCAATTACGGAACTTGGAAAACCTTTTAGGACTTGAAATCCCAGGATAAAGAACTTCTGAAAAAAAACAAAAAGGTGTGCTTGAGTTCTTTTGAGCTGATTTTGATCTTTTTCTGAAGAAAGGTCCCATCCCAGCTCTCTGCCCAGCCAGAACATAATTCCGTTGCAATGCCATTGGTGCCTGAGCATTGCTTCCTCCTTCCTCCAGCCTCTGCTTTCTTCCAGCTCGCTGCACATGTGCCCTGCAGTGAGTGTCAGTGCTCTTACAAGGAAACTGCTATACGCCAGGGAGACTGTCAGGAGCAGGAGCCTTCTGCTCTGTCTGTCTGTTTACCAGGGTGTCTGTCTATGTTTATCAGCGGCTTATCCTAGTTTTCAAATGCTGTCCCTTGCTCCATGCCATCACGTTGCACCATGCTTCCTTTGGCACCTTAGAAAGGCAATGGAGTAGATTGTATATTGAGAAATAAAGTGTTAAGAGCCCTGCAAACTGATGCTGATCACCCACAAATTGGATCTGAACATGCACCTCATTGATCTGAGATTCTTCCTTGGCCTCTCACCTGTGGGTAGATTGCATTTATCTTTGCTCCCCAGAGGCAGAGCTGAAGCACAGAGGATATCAAAGACTTGCTTGGCTTCATTGGCAGCAATCAGCTGCAGCAGACAGGAATGAAACACGCAAGACAGAGCCCCCATTGCCCGGTTGCTCGCCAGGCACTCACCCCGCCTCTCTGCTGCAAGGGAACACCCCTCACACCTGGGGCTGCTTCCAAAGTGGCACAGCACTGGCTCTGAGCTGCAGCACAGCAGCCTATTTCTGTCTGGTGACCCATCTGCAGCAGCATCACTGGTGCACAGAGGCTGTAAGTGCCCAAAGAGAAGTGCTCTGGGCCCTCCAAGTACCTACATGTGCCCTCCTGGATCACTGGACGCTGCCAAACAGGAGCTCACAGCTTGGGTTTTTGAACCCACAGTCAGACACTGAGCACGAGGAGTTAGAGGAAGTCATGTAGGGCTTTCTGAAGTAGTCTGAAAAGCCTACTCCTTTCATTTGACCTGTGCAAGACTCACAATCATGACATTGAACCAGGAGAAATGAGGCTGCCTGGGCAAAACATCACTTGCCCTAATCTCATAGCAAAACTGAAGGTGAGCTGCATTTCCTACAACTGTAGGGGAGAGTCTGTGAACCCCTACAAACCATAGGCACTGACTTTTTCATTATCCTAGTGTTGAGTAAGGTCTGTGGAGCCAGCCTTGAAGCTGGAAATAACTCCCCATGAAGGACTTAGAGATGGTCAACAGCAGAGACAGCCTGCAGCTGCAAAAGCGGGCTTTGTCAGGCACAGTTGCTTACAGAGAATCAGGTCACATCCCATTTCCAGCAAATTAGAAATAATCCTGGGTTTGGTGGTTTGGCTTTTGTGGGGTGTTGTGTTTTTTTTTCTGTTTTGGGTTTGTGTTTTTGATTGTGTTTGGGTTTTTTACCCTTGCTTTTTGTTTTCTTTTTTGTTTGTTTGTTTTAAATGTTTATTTACCGGTTGGTGCCTCCTGCAGAAACAGGCATTTGGAAATCTGTGGCGGGAAAAAGGACAAAACCAGCTTCTAATGATATTACCATCTCTTTAAAAAGCAATGATAGTAACAATCCCTACTAGCCCTTGGAGCTTCACATGACTCCGTTCTGACAGAGTGTGACTGTACAGGACAGCAGCACTGGGCTCTATTTAATTTTAGCCCAACTCCTCCAGATCAAATTTTCACAGCCTCCAACAAAAGAGATGACTTATTAGAGGCAAGAGTTATCCATTTACAGTCAAGCTGGACTCCTTCCTTCTCATGCCTCAGCACAAGTAATAACAGTTTTGCAGGCTAAACAAGGCTCTCTTGGCCATCTGTGAGACCCACTGAAGACTGAAAGACTGCCCAGGTATAATTCAGGATAAAAATCTGATTTTTGGAACATTTAGCATTGCTGAGATTCAGTGCTGAGAGAGAGAGAGAGAGCAGCCCCATGTTTTGAGCCAAGAAATCCTGATAGTGCAGAGACATTAAAACCTCCTCTTTTTTTTTTTTTTGTCTTCTATTACCATCAAATCTGATCTGAAATGACCAAGAATGAACATGTGGGGGGATCTGGGGGTTTTCTTTCTTTTTTTTTTTTTTTTTTTGTGTGTGTTGTGGTTTGTTTGGTTTTTTTTGGGGTGTTATGTGTGGGTGGGGATTTTTTTACAGAAATTACAGATTTCAGATCCTTCAGTATCATGTATTAATCAAACAGGGAGACGGACCCAAATCCAGTCCTTCCAAAAATGGCAACACTGCACCCAAGATTGGATTCACCCTGAGCATCTCTGACACCATCAAGCTCCATTTTCTTCTTCTAGGGGCCATGCACTTAGATGTGGCATTGTTTCCCCCAAAATGTACATGGCTAGGAGTGCAGTGCTGTTCTTCAGCTGCGCTCTGATGAGTTTCTTCCTACCCCTCCAGGTGTTAAGGTTTTGCTCAAGTCAAGAGAGATTTATTATCTTTAGTCTAATCTGAAGAGACCCTCAGTCTTTGGAGCCCCTGGCGCTCCACAGAACTATGCCACCACCCTAAAGCTTGCTTGGCCATTAAGCCCAACTCCACGTGCTGCATCTTCCCCATGCTCAGTTCTAGCAACACTGGTGGCTGCCAAGGACTGCCTGGCCCGAGTGAGCTTTCCTGAGCAGGACATGTCTTTCGGCCAGTTTCTGGCAGACTTCCGTCAAAGCGAGATATAAGGCACATTCCGGCCCCATCCCGCTCCCCTTATGCAACCGCCGCCGGCTAAAAATACAGCCACAGCCCCTGCAGCCCCGGCCAGGCGAGATGCAGATTTAATGAGGCTTCCATGGCAACGGGCTTCACTTCGGCAGGGACCGGGATGCAGGGGGCAGGGATGCTTGGGGGGAGAGGTGCTCCTCGGCTGGGGGAGAGCTGCACAGTTAAAAGCTTGTGGCGGTGGGGTTTGAGGTTTTTTTCCTTGCTGATATTAATAAAATCGCGCAGTGTTTGGTTCTGTTAACTGCAGTGAAAGAGGCAAGCTCTGTAGTATTTTTAACAGACAAACCTGGACCTATTTCTGCCATGAGAATAAATATTTACTAGTCAACCTTAATTAAACTCAATCACCCACAGGCAGAAATGTTAAAACAGGGATAAATCAAGGGGACTGTTTCAGTCTACTAATACTATAAACAACTTTTTCAGTAAAAAATGGGTTTCTGCCAGAGTTCACAAAATGTAGTGGTAGAACTGGCTGGTACAGCCAGGAGACCTGGTGACAGATAAGGTCATGGAGGAACTGGTTTATGTTTCATGGATGATGTCCTCTGTGCCACTGTGGGGGTGGGGGCTAAACACGCAGAAAAAAACCCACTGTAGATGAAAAATCTGGAATAAAAAAATGTTGCAAGTCTGGCTTTTCAAAGAGGAATAAAACTGAGATTACTGCCTCCTGCCCTCCATAGCAATGCTCCTACAGTGTATGCAAGAGTAAGGACTAGCCAAAATCCCACTTTTGTGTGCAACAGCTCTAAGTACTAGATCAGCAGTGGCTGTCCTATGGCTGACAGGTGTTTATGGATCCATGAATTATTTCTGTGAAATGTGGAAAATACCTTGGACAAGCTAGCCTATTACTAGTCAGATTAAATTTGCTATTAAGAGGGTGACACCTTCACTGGAAAATACATAGAGTGTCACAGACTAAAGTCTCTGTTTCTATTATAAAGATACAGTATTTTTCCAAAATGCAGATATTTTTTTTTTCCGGAATTCCTTCTTATTTCCTTCACACAGTAATACATTTCCTTGCACTGGAACACTACTTCCTATCTAAGAACTAAAAAGAATAAATGCAGCTCAAAAAACAAATACTAACATTGTCACTTCAGTCATGAGAAACTGAGACATGATAAAATATCATGGAAAAAGGGAATGCCCAACCTCTTCTCAAATCTACATATTTGGCACTGGGAATTTATAAATCAAGACCCTCAGAATTGCACGTTATTATTGAAAATTCTGGCAAAAATCAGGTGCCTCCAAAATAAGGCACCCCTAAAATAAAGCATCCCAGCCAGGTGCCCAAACATGGTTTGAACCCAATATATCTGAATTTAAAAATCAAAAATCACTGTTTTCTACCTCTTTTGGCTCAGGTCCTTGTACTCGGACGTCCTTCAGTTCCAAACATCTGCCCAGTACCCTTCTCTCTAGAATGAGCCATTCCTGTTGACGTAAAAAGTCATCACTTGGAGGCACCAAACCCTTATATAAGCTGATTTTCTATACATTAGCTCCCATCTGTTACGTCTCTTCTGCTAAACCAGGTTCATTGTCCTGTTATAAGCTTACTGAAACACAACACAAGGCATTTCACAAACTATAACAGAAAAGCATCTCTCTGCCCCATGGAAAGTGCCTGCTGCTAGGATGAAACACGGCCCGTGTTAAACTACACAGCACTAAAGTCATTGCCACAAATTAAGATGCCAAAGCCATCAGGAAAATTTAAGGAACCCATGCAGAAAACTGACCATTGCTGCTTGCTAAGGCAGTGATATCTCCAGCACTGCAGCAGCCCCAGTCCTCACCACCTGTGGTTATCAAGCTGGAAAGAAAATACTGCCTTTTCAGGTATTCCCCTTCCTTCCTTCCTGCTCCTCACGTCACAAGGCTGTTTGGCTGTAGTGTCTGCCATTTCAAGCTCCTTAGCTTAACCTAGATTTCCTAATCAAAGGAACCACAGTACTGGAGATGCCACCATGCAGTCCTTGCTCTGCCTCTGACAGTGTCCTCCTGCAAGAATGTCTCTTCTTTCTCCACTTGTAAAATGGGAACAAGCGCTCCTTTGCCTCTGAAGCACGTCACAAGCATGAATTCATTAATATTTCAAGACAATTCATTATTATGGGGGAGAGAACACTTGAAATGCATAAATAAATAGAAGCAAGGTTTTTAAGGAGCTTTAGTAGCTAACATTGCTCTATGAGCTTTTGAACATAAGGGACTTTTTGCCCAAATGTACTCAGTTTCAAAACTGGGATTTCTGTTTGAGCCTGTATAAAAAGGTTTGCATTGCCTCAAATTGTCTTTTCCTGAGAATTCATACCAATCAACTGGGCTCATGTTTGCTCTCCCTAGAGACTTATATCCTTAGGCCATCACAGTTTGCAACAACATAAATAGCTAATTAACTTCTTACTTAAAAGTAAGAAGGCAATAAGAAGGCATCCTCATCAACTTCTGGAAACACTTGAGCTCTTCACCATAGCTCTGCCTTCAGACAACCTAAGATAAAACCTACAGTATTTTCTGCAACAATATATTCCACCATTATTGCACCATACTTGTAGCTCCAGTCATGGGGAAGGCAGCACACAGAGAGATGATCTCCCCTATAACTACCCGCCTTGCTACACAAATTCATACAACATGGTGAAACAAATGCTAACTTTCAGGAAATGGCAAGACATGAAACTTAATAGGCCAAGCCCTTAAGAAGGTTCTTGAACATCTGTTTAGTCCTCACTGAGACTGAGGAGAGCCTGCCTGAGACAAACATCTGTAAAACTGTCCTCAGTCTCACAGCAAGGGCAGTTGTGAGCTTTTAAGAAATCAAAAGGTGCTCCTGGTCTCTTGTAAAGAGCAAGAGCCCAGGGTGAATCTGTCAAGGACATCTGAAAACCACAGTATGCTTGGAGATGAGCAGTCACACTGCAGGAACTGGAACCATGTAAGCCATCAGAGAGATTCCCATTCAGAGCCCAGGACAGCACTGCCCTGGAGGATGGGAGCAGAGAAGGTGTCCCAGAGGGGGCATCTCGAAGCACCACTTCTCCTGCCTGCCTTCCTCCAGCCATGCTGTCAGCACTGTCATTCCCAAACAGACTGGAAATTCTGCTTTACTACATATACAAAATAAGATAACACCTTTCTTGGCCTCAAAGCAACTCTCACAGGCTTTGCACATGGGTTGTTTTCACACCTCCCTGTGAGGCAGAGAATTCTGGCAAGTTTCCACCTCACCAGGCAGCTCAGCCACCTGGCCTCAGACAATCCTCCACGCTTTTTTGTGTTCTCTCCCTTTCCAGGATTTTTCCTTAGGGATGCTCTTAGCCAGGCAGTCTTCCTGGACACCAGCCCCATTTTTCTTCTCTTCCCACCCTTTCTGGCTTCACTCCCAGGAGTTCCTGTGCAAGGTTCTCTGGATCCTCAGGAGGATCCACATGGGACTAGTCAATGGCATAGAGACAGGCGGGGAGCTGCCTGTAAGGGAGATGAAGCTGTCAAGAGGAGAAAAGTCTGACTTCCACAGACCTCCTCTCTCTGCTGGCAGGAGGGTGTCCAGCAGCATGACACTGAGACAGGGACATGTGGCACATAACCCAAATGAAGGCTGGGGTCAACTCAACTCCTTAGTCCATTTCAGGAGCCTTGCTGCGTCCCCCGCTCTCTCAAACCAAGAATTCAGCAGATCTGTCAAGAATGATAAAGCCACAGACACTTAGACCTGTGCTTATTATCAATTATGAGGCTTGCTGGCAGCACTTAGAGGCTTGCTGTGAATAGGAAGGCCACAGCCATTTCTAGCAATCTAGTCTCTTACAGGACCCCTCATGTCCTAACATCTCGTACACTTTCATGCAATTACCTTTGCAGCATGAAAATGAGACAAATCAAAGGAAGAATTAAGGTAGGAGCTGTGGCTCCCATTCACAGTGTCCAGCAAGCACCACAGAGCTCCTGGCTACTGGCTCCTGTTTGGGGAGAAGATCCTTCCTTAAACAAGGGCTGCCATAGATGGAAGCTAGGGATGGAAAAGGATGCCTGAACACTGGCAGGGTCTGATGCTTTCGACCAGATTGTCCAGAGAGATTTTGGTGGCTAAAGCTACCACCCCATAAATCAGAAGCATGTGTAGCTCCCCATGGTGCACCAGGAGTGAACCCCTCTGAGCCAGATCACACTGGCTCCTGGACAGAAACACGGCTTTAGAGCTGAACTTGTTGAACAGGCACATTTTTACACCTACCAGCTGAGAACTAGGCTGCCTGCTTCTTGTGTGGAACACTCAGAACTGGGCTCAAGGCTTGGAAAATATGCTGTGGTTTTGAACCACTTGCAAATGCATCTCTTCACTGCTTTTCAAACACTAGTAACGTGTGGGCAAGGAGTCAAACTTGGCCTTGTATTTGGTTTGATTTACAAGAGCTCATAAGACAAGACTACACTCAAAGATAGAAAGAATTTTTTTTCTTGTTATTTTGTCTTAAGAATAGGTACACAATCTGGTGTGCTGGCTGCCAAGGGAAGTCAGTAGTAGATTATACCCTCCTTGCAGGCTGTTGTTGCATGTGGGTCAGGGAACAGGAGAGGAAAGAGAAAGAATAAAATCATCACACTTCTTTTTTTACCCCTCCCATACTCTGGATTTTAGAGAATGAGATAGAGATGAAGCTCCTGTTAAAGCACATTTAACAAGCGACTCTGGTCTGCAGCTCATGCATAAGTGATTCTCTCAATCTGAGTCCTGATCACCTCTAGGGAACAGCCTGCCAGAAGCACCAGAGGTGACAGATGTGTAGTGTGTGTTTTGGATAAAAGCCTATCTTCTGCATAAGGTAGTTAAGAGATGGTGCCTAAACTGAGCCTCATCTTATTACCCAAAATGGAGAGATTTATAGGCAGCAGAGCCCTATTAGCTATTGTTTTGTGAAAGAAAAATAAAAATAACCTCTGTGATGAAAGAGAAGGAAACATAAGGCAAAGACTAAAGCAGCAACAGCAGAAAACCTACAGGCTGAATAAGAAACAGGATTTGGTCTATGCAAATATCTGGCTCTCACCATGTTCTCTTAGCCAGCTCAATCCTGGGGCTATGGACCAAGGGGAAGGTTTGCTTTTGTTCCATTTGGGTTTTGTTATTCAATCTAACTGCTCAAGTTAAAAGGGGCACTATGAACCTAAATTGTCAAAAGGAAACTCATTAGCTGAAAGCCCTAAAGAAGACATTCCTGAGGACTTGTATTAGCTTCCACATGACTGCTAGGATGCCACACTCACTTCCTACCCTGTGTTAGAAACCTACCCCCTGCTTTAATGCCATTTTCTGAAGACACTGAGCATGAACTCATGAAAGAGACCCTGTCTGTTAAGCTCAGTGGGAGGGAAGAAAAAATCTCACATAAAAGTAGTGAAGTTGTGTCAATTCCTCCATAGGCACAAGGAGCCTGCCATGCTCCCTAAGAGTAACTTGTTTGACGCAACGTGGATCTGCAGTCTCTTTTCTCCTAAGCCCTGACAAAATGGGCTGCAAGACTGAGTTTACTGCTCTGTCTGGTATCTTCTCATTTGGCTTTAATCCCCTCCAATATTTATGCAATATTTCAAATGCTCTTGCAGAGATGGGGCTCTTCGGAAGACCTGACATTTTTATAGCCCTGGCAAACCATCCATTTCTATTTAATTTAGTTCTTGACAGAAATAAATATATGCACTGAGATTTACGTATGGGTAGACAGGCCAATATTTTCAGGCTTGCATGCTGAGGGCTGCATCTGTACTGCAACCACTGCTATAGCTATAGGTGGTGTCAAGCTCCTTGTGTTGGCTATCACCACATAGATTGGAGGCTGCTAGCCACATGCCACACGCCACACAAGGCTCCTCACAGGCTAAAGCTATGTGTAAATATGAGAAAAAAATGATTTACACTAATGCTTTTGACGTTACTGAAACTGTTCTAAAACTCTCAGGTCTCCTTTTACAAGCTGCAGTCACATCACAGATGTGTCCAGAATTAAAGGCCTAAAACAGTGATTTTATCCTTTATGCACCCCAGCTGCCCCCCCAAAATGCTACAAAGACACAGCTCCTGCTTCCTTTTCCTATTTATAGTCGTCTTGTTACTTCTGCTTGAGAACTTTGGCTTTAGCTTCTCCAGACTGCTCACTACAGTATACAGAATTCCTTCCAGCCCTGCATGGAGGATCTCCTTGATGTCAGGACCTAGCTGGTGCCTACACCACTGTGGTTGCCCTTGTTACTCCTGTGGCAGCAGAAGCGAGGGCTGAAGCATGCAGCACTTGATCTCACCCCAGCTGAGGGACTGGAGCACCTCTCCTATGTGGAAAGGCTAATCAAGCTAGGACCACTCAGCCTGGAGAAGAAAAGGCTCAGAGAAATCTTCAATGTATATAAATAAGTAAAGTGAAGTTGCAAAGAGGATGAAGCCAGATTCTTGTCAGTGATGCCCAGTAAGAGTATGTGAGGCAATGAGCACAAACTAATACAGAGGAGGGAGGTTCCTTGTGAACATCAGGAAACAGTGTTTTACGAGGGTGACCAGGAAGGTTGCGTAATTTACATCCTTGAAGACAGTCAAAAGACGCCTGGACAAGTCCCAGTGTAACTAGCTCTAGGGAGCCCTCCCTTAGCAGGGGGATTGGACCAGATGACCTCTGGAGGTCCCTTCCAGCCCCAGCCACTCTGTGATTCTGCAAAAACTGTGAAAAAGCAGGATGCTAAAAAGTGAAATGATCAGTGTGAGATTCCTCCCTTCAATAGAATAATCATTCTCCAGAGAGCACAACAAACCAGAAATGGCCCAAAAATGGTGCCATGTGCTCAAAATACCATGAGAAAACTATTACAAGCAGAGTATGTGCAAGCTGATGCTGTGTTTGGGACATGTGCAATGGCTGCTAAGACTCAAGTTGATGATGGTAATAATGTCTGCCTGTGAACTCAGTTGCACTGGCTTGCATGTTTTAATTAACACACTGGTACCTACCTCCTTCCATCCTGAAAATGCTTGCTATCCCACTGAATAAACACAGGAAACGGTTTCCTCCCTGCTCCCCTGATTCAATGACATGTCCACAGAGAAAAGAGGATTGGTGACCCCTGTTCTGAGACGGATTAAACCACTGGCTGGACTTCCACAAGCAGATTAAGAGAAATGACTGCCTATCCCTCTGTTCTGAAAGGAAAATACACCCTGATCGTTATGAAGGCGAAAATTGTTGAGAGAAAAGTCAAACCTTGCACTCCTGGGATCTTGAAGTAGAACAGCCAATGCAAAATGGTAAAAGGGTGTTAAATATTTCAGTGAGTGAAAGAACACGAAGGCCAACTTATGGCGTGGCAGCCAGTGGCTCTTAAACCATGGTCTGTGGGCACCAGTGGCCTGCAGAGCATCCCTATGTGGTCGCCAGACCAGTTGCTGTTGCAATAGCAAAACATCTGTCACTTTTAAAACAGACCTGCCCTGTTCTTTCTACTCCCATCCAAGATTCACAGTTTCCCAAGACTATTTTTGACCAGCTCGGCTAAAGGAGAGCCTTAGCCTGCTTGTCTGCACTAGGCTCCCAAAGCTTCTTTTGATGGCTGATTTGAAATGCGTAGATGAAGCCACAAAAATGCCAGGCAGAGAACTACAAACCACGTAATGAGCACTGCAACTCATCTATCAAAAGGTCTGTGAAGAAAGCAAGCAAACAGTGTAAGCATCATGTTGGGCAGAGTGCTCTAACCAGGCAGCTGTGCCCACTGCACTGAGATTTTCAACTCATACTCTACCAATGATGTTCACTAATGTTTCCTTTTAGGATAATGAGCCCTAGCATTGTATTTACCTCAGGGAAGAAATGGGGTCAAGAACTGAGAGGCTGGAAGAGGAGTGGAAGGGGATGGGGAAGCTAAAACTGTCAAGAGGATCAACTCAAGGAAAACCCCAGTTGCCACCCTAGGTGAATGATTCAAAATCAAAAGAACAGGAATTCCCAAACCCCCTTCATTTTCTTCTCACTTTGAAGAGCTCACTTACAGGGTTATCTTGCATAGATGCACTTCTGATAGAAAAAGTCAACCTGAAATCTTGTAAAAAAAGGGTCTCCTATGTTTCCTTAACTCCAGGGCCAGAAAATCCACGTAGCAGTCTTCATCTATTCAGGGTCTGTGAGTGCCTTCTAGCTCTGCATTAAGCAATGTGACTAACCCTTGTCACGTGTGCTTTATTAACACTCCCATCCTCCCTGCCGACTCTGGGTGCAGAAGGCCAGGCTCTGGATGCAGCACAGAGTTTTGTCTTTATAAGGTTTAGTGTTTTCTTTTTTCAGGGTACTTGCTGCTGTGTGGTCCTATTTGCATTTAGAGAGGGAGGGGGCAATGTCTGGGGAGGTCCGTTCCTCCAGTGGGAAGTCACTCCTGCCTGACATAACAAACGACACAGCATCCTGGTAGTTACAGTTCAAGCCTGTGAAGAATTTAACCACAAGCATCAATACAACACGGTATTGATCCTGAGCATGGTATTAGAGTGGGATATGCCTCTTGCTGGAGGAGAGGACACCAATGCCTAATAAATGAGATCATGTTCCAAACGCAGTGCAAAACACCTCAAGTGCCTAAGTGCAACCTGCAGTGGGCTAATCTCACCTGGCACACCAAAACAGGCCAGATCAACACTAATCATTTCTTGGATCTCCTTCCTGATACAAGTAGTTTTAAATCAGGCATCTGAATGACATTAGGGCTGTTACGAGGGGAATCTATCTGTGGGTAGCATGTAAAGAGTTTTGCTTCCTTCCTCGCACTGTGGGCAAACAGCACAGTGAAAATCCCAGCTACTTCGCTTTGGTGACCTGAGGCAGTAGGTGACCTTATCTCTCAACCAATCTTTGCAGTGGCCCCGTCTCCCTCCCCCTCCATGCTGAGGATGGCAGAGCATTGCCGCTGGCATGCACAGTGAGTCAGCAGCCCTGCAACTCCCCGGTCATGAAAATGCTCCCGCTCCCATGGCCTCACTGCTCACAGCTTTGCAACTAAGATGGGACATCCCAGTTTTGGCAAAAAATTGCCTTAAAAGAAGTCAGGTCCTCTAATGCAGCCAACACACCTATCAAAATCGCTCTGTCTGAGCCAGGGCGTATGTAGAGAGCTGGTCCAGACCACAGGCAGCCTGCAGGAGCCTCACTGCAGGTTCCACTCTGCAGTTGCCAGACAGATGAGCCACTTTCCTCCTGCTTGCAGGGCCCTCCAAGTGATGGTGGGACAGTCACACAGTATTTCTGAAAAGTCAAAATCTGTCAGTGAATGAATGGTGTTTTTTGAGTTTCTCACCCAATGTTCCCGTGAGTAAAATGTTATAGCAAGGAAAAATTGCTCTCTGAACTTTTGTTGCTAGCATCTGAACCGAATCCCACTCCTGAGATTTCAAAGGAGTTTCTTTAGCTTTTTAACTTTTCACTGCTCTTTGCATTTCTACTCTTGGACAGTGAAAAGGCTAAGTAGACTAATGCTGTTTTCACAGTGTGTGGATCGTGTTCAGCATCATCCTGGCAATTGCAAGCCTCTTGAAGTGAAGTTCTACCCTCAGCCTTTATGAAGAGACCTGAACTCGTTTAAACACTCCAATTCTGGCTATGCTTTTAATCAAATCCTTTAAGATCTCCTTTGGGGCTCCCTGTCTTTGTTCGGAAGCCAGGAGCACGTCCCATGCCTTTATGACACTCTGACTTCAGCCATAGTCAGTGGTTCTTTTCAGATTGAGCAGCACTAACAAATAAGGACCAAAACCAAAGTTTGCTTTGTATGCTACCAGCCAGTCTTGCAATAATGAGGCCTCCGCTGCATTTCCATCACAGCTCAGTCACTGTGCATCACTGGTCCTATTTCTGAGAGAAGGTGGGCTGAACTCTGACCCACCAATGACAAAGGTAGTGTGGCTTTTTGCCTACCTCTCAGGATGTCTCCTATGAGGTCTGGATGTCTCTAAAAAGAGTTAACCCCTCTCACTGGACTTCCGTGGTTTCACCTCCTCTCTGGGCTGCCAAACAATGTGGCCTTTTCTGGCCACTCACCTATTCACCAACAGAGATGTCACCAGGAAAGCACACTGCTTTGTATCTTGCACAGTAAGTGTTCACAGCCTCGTAAGGAAATATTCACCACTGAATTATACATACTACTTTCAAGTAGTTTGTACTCATTCTTACTGACTTTGACCACACAAGAAATTGTAGTGGTTTAATTAAAATGGGGTTAAAATCTGGTGCCAACCACAGTAGAGACATTAAGTAGATCCCTAGCTTGCGTACATTTTTAAAGAAACAACATTTGTTCCTTGGTGTTCAAGCTACAAGGTTAATCAAGTATTAGCATTCAGATTTGCAAAAAGCAATAACCTGTTTAAGAGCTATCTGTGCTAGATCTGACTGTTGATCACCCTTTTAAATTTAAGCAACAACATATTACGACAAATTGAGAAAGCTGGGGTTGTTCAGCTTGGAGAAGAGAAGGCTCTGGGGAGATGTTACTGTGGCCTTACAGTACTTAGAAGGGGGGCTAGAAAAAAGAGGGAGAGTGACTTTTTACACAGGCAGATAGAAACAGCACAAGGCAGAATGGTTTTAAACTGAAAGAGGAGAGACTTAGATTAGATGTTAGGAAGAAATTCTTTACTGTGATGGTTGTGAGACATTGGAACAGGTTGCCCAGAGAAGTGGTGGATATCTTGTCCCTGGAAGTCTTCAAGGCCAGGTTGGATGGGGCTTTGAATATCAGGAATGATATTTAAGGACCCTTCCAACCCAAATCATTCTACGATTCTGTGATCAGTACTAGTGGAAATGGCTATGTAAAACATAAAAATATTCACTTCAGTCTTTAAAGATCCCAGTTATACTTTTGAAATTCATTTTGGTCTCAGAATTCAACTCTACATATCCAGCCCCTGCTGTAAACTCATTCCTGAAATCAAATCTATCAGCGGCATGTAGTTAATTTGATCTTGTGACTCTCCAGTATTTGCTACTATGCTAACCCATTACATTCTGGACAACATATTAAGCAGGGTCATACAGACATGAGTAAGAAGCAATATGAGAGCCCATACGCACCCAGAATCTTCAGTGCCGCCTGTGCTTTGACTTACTCATATTCTGCAAGGGCAGAAAGATGATACAGATTTCTGATTAGAAGCCTGAACTGTGATTCAGAAGCCAAAGGTTAGTTTTAGTCCAGCACAGAGGTGATTGCTAAGAAATCATCCAGAAAACTCTGACCCAGATGGCTGGGGTGGAAAAGAGAGAGAGGTGCGCACGGTTTTCAAGTACAAGCACCCCAGCAGGTTGCACGTACGAACCTTTGGCAGCTCATAAAAAGCAGTCACCTACACATACGCCTACTCATCCCTGTGGTGCAGTCTTCCAGATAGGAGGCAGTGCTTTTCTGCAGTACAAATGATAGGTGTGGAGATACACACAGCAATGCACACTAAGAGAGTTTACCAACACTGGTACCTACATGCTCAAATATCATCCTCACCAGGAGACACAGGATCTCCTGCCTGCCCACACTGTTTCCTCCAGGAGAGGATGTGCTAGCGTGCCAGACTGCAATGCCTTTGGCGGCTGCATCACCTACTGATGGGTGAAGGATGGGGACCATCCTGGGGTGGGGGAGTGAATATTAGGCAGAGCATCTTCTTTCCTCCTTTTTCCTGCCCAGGAGGCCAGGGTGAAGAGGAAAGAAAGGGAGGATGAGGCAGAAGGACCCTGGATCCATCAAACCAGGTTGTCTCCATAGACCTGTCCTTGGACAGGGTGGCAGGAAACTTCCATATTCAGAAAACCATCCGTTTGGCCTAATATTTGAGGATTGGAATCAACAGCAGGAAAGAAAAATTACAGAGTCTGAGGTCTTTATGGTATAGACCCATCCATGCTGAAGTTACACGCAGATGGAAGGGCTGAAAGACAAGAGCATACAGATGGGGCTCCGCTGCTGCTCTACCCTTCTCAGTGTGAAGGAAGGGACAGCTCCAAGCCACAGGAATGGAGCTCTATGTGGCTATCCTGGTTATCCCCTGGCTAGGATAGAATTCACTTTCTTCACAGTGGCTACTATGGGGTTGTGTTTTGGATTTGTGCTGAAAACAGGCCTTTTCTGCTTCTCATAACACCCAACCAGCCAGTGGGTTAGGGCTGCACAAGAAGTTGTGAGGGAACAGAGCTGGGACAGCTGACCCCAGCTGACCACTAGGATATTCCATACCATATGGCATCATGCTTGGCATGTAAAGATGAAAGAAGAAGGAAGGGGGGGACGTTCAGAAAGATAGCATTTGTCTTCCCAAGCAACCATTACATGTGAGCGAGGCCTGCTTTCCTGGAAATGGCTGAACACCTGCCTGCCCGTGGGAAGTGGTGAATTAATTACTTGGTTTTGTTTTGCCTGCACCCGTGGTTTTGCTTTATCTATTAAACTGTCTTTATCTCAACCCATCAGTTTTCTCACTTTTAGCCTTCTGATTCTCTCCTCCATCCCACTGAGGGGAGAGAGAGAGAGCAGCTGTGTGGTACTTAGTTGCTGGTTGGAGTTTAACCATTACAACCTCACAAGGGGAAGAGCATTCAATTTCCACAAACAAACAAAAAAGAAAGAGAAGAAGCAGCGTTGTCCCCAATGTCTACATCAGACAAGAGATTGGGCAAAGCCAGGCTATGAATAACTCCAAGAAGAGTCTGTCAGAGGGCTCTTTCCACTAACTTTCATCTGGGATACCTGCCCAGGAACGAACAGCACTCATGCAGATTCTTCCTTGCACCTACATTTATTTAAGACTCCTCTTTGAACAACCTAGCCTCTGTCACTCAGAGAGCAGAGAGCTCACAGAGATCACCACAGTGCATCTTCCAGATGCAGAGTCAAACCTACTGGAGACTCAAAGAGACTGCAGATTTTGTGTTTTGATTCCTGATTTCAGAGCAAGGATGCTCAGATCTGGATCTAGAGTGGTCAAAAATGTTGGGCTGTTCGTCTCGTGTTGCTCTTATTGGGCCAGCATGTGACAATATTGTGATATATTGCAGAGTGAAGCAACTTTGGCTTGTGTAACACTGGACAGAGCAACTGCTGGAGATCTGGGCCAGGCACTGAGGGATGGACCTGAGAGCACTCATCCCTGCTTTCCAAAGGCGATAACGAGTCTGGGAGCAGGTGAGTCTAACAGGTCAGTAAGGCACCCCAAGGTGCCTTCAGGAAAACAGGACATTTATAAAACAGAACTGTGTGGAATATCAACTGTATTATCACACTAACTGCTGCTTGCTCACACCCAGGTAAGCAAAGAAGCCAAGAGTGTGCAGACATTTCATTTTATTAATTAAAGTGACTGGCTTTTATACAGCACCAAAGCACTTTGCAAATCTTAATTAAGCTTCACAGCAGCACTGCGAGGTGAAACGTGTTCCCATTTACAAACAGCAAAAATGAGACATAGTGAAGTAAGTGACTTGCCAGTGTGCTCAGGAGCTCAGTGGAAAAATTAGGACAGAATCCTGCTGCCTTCTGACCCCTTCCCCTAGCTCCTGCTCCCCACTCTATGTGCTACCCCACAGCTCTAACCCTGATCAGATACCATTACAGGGACCTCTACCTCAAGCAGCTACATGTGGGTGGGAGTAACACCAGCACAGAGAGCTGACATATTCTCCCCTGCCTAAGAGATGCCTCAGGGATCTATAAAAATTTTATTATTTTTCATATATTGAAACAGGCGGAGAATCTACAAAGCTTCAGAACACGTCCAAAGTTCATTTCACACTGCCCAGGGCCACTGATTTTTATGGCACTGACACTGGAGAAGACTAATACTAGGTGTCTGGGCACAAGTTATTCCCACTGAGGAATGTCCCCAGCAGCCAGGAGAGAAGCAGGGAGACCCTGTCCTCACCAGCTTGCCTGCCCTACTCCAGGCTGAGTTCCCACACATGGTCCCCACGGCTGGGGTGCTGGCACCAGACCTGGGGGCTACTGGCAATGACCCTGTCCGGTCATCAGCATTGAGGAACAGACAGTAAAGGGGGTGGCTGAGGTGCAGAGGGGCCTAAGGGAAAGGGGGAAGCCCACCACTTGACACAGCATTGGGGGCAGAGTCTCCTTGGTTTGCAGGGAGGAGGAGTGAGGAACGGGCAGCTTGACACTCCAGACGTGGCAGGGATCTGCTCCCATCTCTCTTCGGGTGGGACCTTGCTCTGCAAGAGCAGTGCTCTGGAAGCAAATGCCTGCCTGAGGGAAACAAGCCTGACAGATATTTTGCACAAATAATTGAATTATTTTTAGATGCTCAACACATCCACTTGCAAGACATCTAGCCATACAGAGACTAACAGATCTCACAGCCCCTTACTAATCCATTGAAACAGCTAATCTCCTTAACCCTTGTAGCTCATGAATAGTGGCAGACACATGATTTCCTTTGAAAAGGCACTGCACCTTGTTACTTCTACCCCAGCCACTGTGCCCAAAGGAAGGAAACCTGCTGCAGAGCTTTTGGTCCTTTATTTTATCAGAGGAAAGGTGCATCCAGATAGGATGCCAGCAGAAAGGGACTAGGATAAACCAAGTGAAGAAGTGCCCTACAGCAGAGAGACCTTTCCTCTCTTCCTTCGTTCCTTCCTTTGCTGTTTCTTGCAGCTTGACATATGCACAGGCATGATTCATGCCTGCCAAAGAGAAACAAGGTCATCAGCAGCCATTGCAAAGGCATGATAGCTGGGTTGAGGGAGAAGAGGTTATACAGCCCCAAGCTTAAAAGCCAAAGGCTTGGTTTGGTTGAGCATGGAAAAGAAACCCCTGCAGTCCCCTTCTGTTTTTCTTTGACTTTTCATTACTTTCACTAGAACAATCTAAAGCATCTTATTTTGAAAGACAGCTCAGCCTTAGTGCTCTGTGAATACCGTTTGTGCTCAGTTCTGCCCTCACCCTTCACAAGACCAAGGGTAGAGTCTGATTCCCTGAGGCTGTATCATCACTTTTTTGTCTAAAATGCAGCTGTGAAAAGCAGGTCTATAAAATCTTATCAGTTAAAGTAAACCTGTGAGATAAACATCATATGGAAAAAAGATCCCTAAATACATGTGTATACACACTCACACAAAGCTCAGGGGAGCCAAGGGTGGTATCTCGAACTTTCTTTCCTTCACATAGCCAGAATACAAAGATAATATCTCCATGTTTCAGTGCTGCTTAGGAAATATCACAACAAATTTGAGTTTGGTTGTATTTCAACCAGCTCTATCAGAAAATCTGCAAAATTCACGGAATTGGGACAAAAAGGATCACACAATACATTAACAGTGGCAAACAGATTTTACTGCATCCAGAAGAGATGCAGGAGTTGCCCAGTCATGGATGCTGGTATGGCTGTATCAGTTCTGCTTGCTGTTAAATGCTTTGGAAAAAACTCTTAACTACTGCAAAACAGAGAGTTGTGCTTTTCTAAAGCCATCGTTGCATAATACTTTGACATAAGTATTGTGCACAGGTATTTGAACACACCTGGGTGAATTTCTAGCACAGTTAGGATGTAGACGCAACGGGTGGGGAAGAACAATATTTCTACATCTCATGAAATTTGCATAATGGATCCACAAAGAGTAATGATTACTTTGAACAGCATACCCTGGCCTGAGCAGAGCCTTGCTCTGCTGCTGGGAGAACCTGTGCCGAGTTTGGTCGACCCAGCCCTACAATATCCCAGCAAAATTAGTAATAAGCTCTGCACTGTGTGTACCAGTGCACACCACTGCAGAGAAGGCCTGGTCCTTCTCAGTAACTGGCCAGAGCACCACAATCCTGCTTTATCAACAAACATCCACCAAAATGTCTCAAAGTTATCAGAGTCTAAGCTCAGGCCAAGGTGCACTGAAGGGAATGCCAAAGTTAGCCCTAACTTCTGCAGACACAGCACAAGTTCCAGGGTAATCACTGGCAGTGGGTCCGCAGCAACAAATCTAATTTACAGATTACTTTTCCAAATTCAGCAATATTCTCAACATAATTACAGCAGTACAAGACTCACTGTTCAGGTCTTAGAAGATCTTCAGGCATCCTAGTATCCATGTATGCGCCCTATTATCTCCGCTACTGTGGAAACTGCTCTTTATGGAGAGCCTGTTCACCAAACAAGTGGCTTTACCAACTCTGGAAACACAAACCTGAAGAAAACCCTCTGAGATGCTGTATCAACAAATTAAACTGTTCCCTCTGGAATGCCTACAGCTTTTTTTCCTAACCTGGAAAAAAATTAAAAAGCCACCACTACAAGAGTGGTGGGTGGGTTTTTTAAAAAAGGTTTTCCTTACTGTTCAAAGAATCACTAAAATGGGCAAATAGTCAAATGAACAGCAGATTTTCCACCAGTCTGCACAAGACCACAGCAAAGCTGTGTTCTGTCCTTCCATCTCAGTTTTGTAAGACTAAGAAGATTTCAGTTTGTTAGGAGTGTCACAATAGTATCTCCCACCACTAACAAATCAAAACTAATGTTAAATTAGCATTAATATTTAAAATAAGTTATTCTGTTTCATGCTTCAGTGTTTGTGGGGAGATCAGGGTAATCTCTCTGAGGATTTCCAGTTGGCTTCCCTGCCCTGGCATCTGCTAGACAACAAGTGATAGTTCCCAGTATTTGATCTTGTTCAATGCTACACCATTGGGAACATGGTTGAGATGCAAGGTTTCTTCAAAGAAGTCCATGCCTGGGACTTCTAAGTGGGGACCATAGTTGGAATATAGTTAAAAATTACAGATTTTGGAGCAAGGAAAGATCATTTTTCCTCCTTGCCCCTTCCAGCAGCCTGCTGGGGGTGTCCCAATGTGAATCTTGCTCCCTATCTGACTGCACACCCTGGCCCCTGCTCCTCTCCCTCCTGTTCTGCCCAAGCTGACGTGACAAAAGCCAAGTCTCCCCCCACGCTGCCCTGCTCCCTGTATAGGGCTGCTTCTTCCCATGGCTCCCACTGACCAGGGCACCAGTGACACCTTCTGACCTTGCCCACAGACAAAAGAAATTGAAATGTACAAGCTGCAACTCAGTGGGAGAGCAAAATGTGATGCTGCTTGCAGCTCACTGTTTCTCTGGCCTTAATGCATGGCTGGGATCCTTGGGGACCAACGAGCTAGATGGATGCTTTCCGGACAGACCCTGCCTCTTTTATAGCCAGGTGTCTCCCCTGTGAGAACCCAGTGTTTCCCCATTGGAAACACTGCCCCCTGCAGTGAGGGGAATGGTGCCAGTGCACACCAGCCATTCTAAAAAAGACTCTGGGATTGTCTGGCAAAGGGTCAAATAGTCCCAGGAAAAACTGTTGACTGGTTGAAGCCATGCAAACACCCATTTAGTATGACTGTTCAGCAGCATTTCTAAAATCAAACCTCTCCTGCATGTTGGGTCCTGTCAGAGGGTGCCCCAAGATAACCTCACATCCTCCCTACCCCAGTCCTGTTAGCACCCTATAGACACACTGGATGGTTGGCTTCTTCCTGGGAAGGACCTCTGCCAGTGCCAACTAAGGTCCCCTGCCTGGGGCAGCTGGATCCCACATCCCCAGGTGCCAGAGTGTAGGGACAGCCCCAGCCCCAACCCATCCTGTCCCCAGCCACTCATTTGGATACCTGCCATGCAGTGACTGCAGTACTTAGTTTGCAATCAGAAATGAAGTGATGGCCTTTGACTGAAAGTGTCAGGGGCAACTTGTTGAGCTGTGCTAGTGTACTGCTGCATACTGACCTTCTTCCCTGGCCTGGCAGCCATGTAGCCCAAGCACCTAGCTCCATGTAGGTGAGACTTACAGGGACACCAGCCCAGGAGGGAAAGGAGATACGCTTCCATGGAGGATGCAGCAGAGGAAGATAGAATCATAGAATCATAAATGTTGAAAGAAACCTGGGTACCTGCACAGGTAGTACAGGTAGTATCAGCCTGATCCAGGCACTAGCATCTGGTGGCCACTGCCACTGCACAAGATGCAGCTGAGGAGGAGATGTGCATGTGCCAACAGACACCGTGCCAAGCTGCAACAACCACCATCTTGAATGGTAGTGGGAGCAGGACACAAGCCCCTCACAGTGCCTGGTGTGCTGAGGAGAAGCACCTCTCCAAGAAGACTTCCTCCCACTCACGCCCTTTCTCCCAAGCCAGTGTATAAGCTCAGGTGTCCAGAGAGGAAAGTGCAAGGCCCAGGATTTCACCACATATTGTGGCAGTATTAATCAAACCCTTCTCAGGCTGTACTGGAAATGCACACTCCCCCAGTATGCAGCACTGCCGGTGAAACGCTTGCTGTCCTCGCATCTCACGTGTCCCCCATGAAAAACTCCAACATGTCAAGTCATCAGGGTTAAACACCACCAGGCCACCAAAGGGTTAAAGCCAGAGAGGCTATTGCAAATGCAACATGAGATGAAACAGAGCTCAGCCTTAATATATTGGAGGGCAAAAAACATCAGGGGGGCTTTTGCTGAAAATCTTAATAGGATTAGCCTGCAGGATTCACTTTCATCCAGAGGTCAGTGCCTACGTATGAGCTAGCAAAGGGAGTGGGTGCCCTCCTTGCACCAGGCTGGCTACAAAGAGATATCCCCTCCAGCCCTGGGGAGCCCACAGCTTTGCCTGTCCCTGACCTGCTCTTTCTCAGCAGGACCCAGGTAGCTGCTCTCAGCCTCCTGGCTTTCCCTGCTCCACAGTCTGGCTGGAGGCCAAGATCTTGCCTTCACACTGCCCAGCCTCCCAGCTGGCTCTTGTATGGGGCACAGGTGAAATTTCATTCATTGCAATGCCTGTTAAACAAGACCCAACAAAGAAGCTGCACCCACTCCTTTCTTTCTCATATTCAGCCTTATTTTATTCCATGGAAATAAGCCTGCAGGAATCATTTCATTTATGCTGCTTGGTACTACCAACTCCAGTAATGTATTTCCTCATTTGCATCACCAAGGGATGTAAATTTGCCCCAAAGAGCCCATGATCCACCCACAAAACTCTCCCCTGAGCCAGACAAGAGAGGAGCAGAGGGAAGAAGATAATGGCTGGAACAATCTAGAGTAACAGGGAAAAATCCAGGAGAAGATTCGTGAAGAAAGGGAGCAGGAATAATATGCAATGCTACCTTATGGATTCCTAAGTAATGCTGAAAAAATACTGTATTTCAAAAATTCCCCCTGAACTGGGCACACCTCTAGCCACTGTATTTTGCCCCCGAACACGTGCTGCATTCACAATGAAAGGTGAACAAAAGCATGGAGAAGTGGCCTGTGGAGCTGTGATGCTGAAGTGTCACAGCTCATCACAGGGTGGAAAAAAAACACCCCCAAGCTCTGACAGCTCAGCTCTGCATGTCACATCAGTGTCCATTGAGGAAAGCAAGCACAGGAGATGTCTCAGAACAAAAAACACTCTACACAACAAAAGCCATGTCTGTGGAAGGAGGAGGGAGCTCAAGGGGCCAGTGGAGGAATGAAAGGTTCAATTTCAAGCTACCTACAAGTTAAAAAGACCATGTCTAGATGTGTAGCTTCCTATCAAGGACTAAAATTCCCTCTCCATCATATTTTCCACAGTGTTGATAGCTGAAGTATCATGTTGATAGCTAAAGCATCATTTGTGTTGTGGTTAACACCCTTCCAGGAGGTGAGGAAGCACTCAGGCCAATGCATACAGGCTCAGGTCAATGCATACATCTGAACAGTGACACCAAATTTTTGTGACCCAAGCCTGACTTTCTGAGGGAGAAGATGGAACCCCACAGGCTCAAGTTAACAGAGAGCTTGCTCCTGGCTAAGAGACGCTGATAAGGTAAGTGGCATCAGCATCCCTCTTTTGCACAAAACAGCTGAAAGGGGATGCACCCAAAACCCAGCAATGCATGGTCCATGCAGGACCTGCTGAGGAAATGAATGGGAAAAAAGCTGAGACTATTCCCCACCATTTGCCATTTGGGGACCAAATAGTTACAGATCCATTACAGCATCTCTCCTCCTACCTGCAGCTCCTGGTCTGACTGGTGCCATCATGACCTTATGACATGACCCATACAACATTGTCTCCTTTGAACTTCAGGCACTGACCACATAAGAGCCCACCGTGAGAACTGAGACGAGTGTTTTCAGAACAGTTTCCAGGGCCTGAGTAATTCAGAGGGTTGCCAGTGGATCTAGGGGACTTTCATCTTGAAGTTGCTGGTTCCTACCAGCAACTATGAAGACTAATAGCTAATGGCCAATGTGGGGTTCATCTCACATATGATAAACATCTGTGACATCCCAGAAAAAAAGAGCAAGCTTCAGACATGCTGAGTGTATCAAAGATAAGCAGTTAAAAATAACTAATGCTAGAAATATTGCGTAAAGCAAGCATTACACCAAGATCCAAGACAACCTTTTAGCAGATAATCCTGGAAGCAGTGTTGCATATATAGCCACAGTGACGTTTTGTGCAGTTCCCTGTGTCTCAGAGGGGTGGGAACAATTTTGAGTTCTCTGCCTGATACTTGCTGTTGTGGTAATGTCACCTAGAAGTGCCTCCTGAGATCTTCAAAAAGGCAGAAAGTGAAGGCATCCCAGGCAATCCCCCTACCTCTTCATCTGCAGTTGTCACCAGCAATGGTGCCTGCTTTTCCAAGAGGAAAAGCCAGCTGGAATTCCTTACTTCCCAGAGCATGCTATACAGACCCTATCCTTACCCTACCTCCCACAACAGAATAGCAGATGTCTGCCACACCAAGCAGGTGACCTGTTTGATCCACCTCAACATCCAGCTGGTTTGGGCATGGTGCCCATGGCACACCCACCTGTATTAGAGGCCTCTAAACAGTCCTTGCTTTCTCCAGGCCCTGGCAGGCATTCAGCTCCTATCTGAAAGCTTAAGGACTCCTTTCATCCTAATTTGTACAACTGGTGATGCTATTCTGATTCAGAGGAATGTCTAATTCATAGAAACATGTTCACAAATGCGAGCAAAAAGCCTTGTGCACTGGAGGAGAAGCTCTTACCAAATATGAGGTTGCAGCAGAGCTAATGCTCCCTTCCTGCTGCAGCCCCATCTGTCATGGCTTTGCTACCTTGATGCCATTATCTGATAAACCATATCTACCTATTCCTTCCTCCTCACTCTTTTTCACTTGTCTTTTTTCCTTGGGCTATCTGCAGTCCTCAGGTAGATCCACAGACCGGTCCAACGCATTTGGTTTGAGAAAGAAATATCTTTTCCCCAGCTCCTCTCCCCAGGGCCCCAGTGTTCTCTCCAGTCTCTTTCCAATTATCACAGTGTCTTTTCAACTAACTGATTACTGGTGTTGTACAATACTGAATTCAGATTTGGCACCAAAAGGCTCCTCCAAGAAATACCCACCAACTCATTCAAGTGACCACAGCAGAACACAAGAAACTTTTGTTCTTTTCTTGTAGGATTTTGGCAACTCTTGTCAGCTCAGAGAATTTTTGGAACAGATCAGTCATACCTGCTGCTCCAGGTACTCTGCCTGCACACAGTTTTCTGGGGATGAAGGATGTGGCTAAGGAATGGCATCCCTATCTGAGTTCTCAAAAGACTTACACAGCTAAGTCCAGGCTGTCAGTAGCACAACTAAATCAGAGGTGGGAATTCAGCTGCCTTCTCTAAGCTACCTCCAAAGTATTCATGGACATGGATAAGCAAGAGTGAGACAGGGAGAGGAAAAGTAGGAGGAGGGAATAATGAGGGATAAGAACAGGAGAATTTAGGGATTTGCCTTGTGCTGTTCACTGACGGGAGAATCACACTTGTCCAGGCATATGTTACACTGTGAGGCAACACACAGAAAAAGAAGATAGAGGATGCTGGCCTGGCTTCACGGACACCCACCTCTATGGAGTACTTCTGTCATGGGGACAAACTCCTTTGACTCCACAAGCTGTTGACTTTGGGCATGAGTCTGTCTTATATGAATGGACGAGATCCCACAGCAAGGGGAGACACTAGGAGGGGATGGATTTTGCCAACCCTCGTGAGCCTGGCCAGCATCACCCCTCATGGGATGTCACCAACAGCTCTGCAAACACACAGGGCACCACAGCGTCCCCCATCATCCCTGCTTTTTGTGGCTTGGAAGAAGTGTGTTGTGAATATGCAAATCCCATCCCGAGGTCTCCTGGGTCTTTAAGGGGTCAGTGCCAAGACAGTATCTGTGACAGCAGTGGAGAGCATATCCCTATGATAATCTCCTGCTAGTCCTCTGTCCAAGGAAGAGCATACCCCTCTCCTTGCTTTGTCTTCAAACTAAGGCTTGGTAGGAATATGGTGTCCCCTCAGACACACCAGGAGGCTTCTTAATTAGCCAAATAATCTTCCAAAAATAGGATCAAGATGTCTGCCCCAGACTAGTAGTATATTTCAAAATATTATCTAGGTATGAAAAAGGATATTTTTAGCATGTTACAGACTTCACAGTTCTTTGATAAATTTAGAGAGCGGGATTTGGCAGGAACAGAATTAATTTTCTTCACAGTAACTAATATGGGACTATGTTTTGGATTTGTGCTGAAAAGAGCGTTGATAACACAAGAACATTTTCATTACTTCTGAGCAGTGCTCACACAGCTTCTCACCCCACCCCACCAGTTAAGGCTGGATTGAGGACAGAGGGAACCCCAACGGCTTCATAACAGAGCATGGACTATAAGTCCATGGCACAAAGCCACCTTCTCATAGGCAGGGTGTGAAGTGAATAGTCCTTAGGCCCAAGGGTTTGTGCTCAGCAGCCAGCACACCTCAGCAAAAGGCAGGAAAGCAGATGTCCTTGAGAGCATTAAGAGAGGACAAGGAGGAATTACAGTGGCACAAAGCTGAGAGGGAGTACTGAGAGCAGGAAGAGCAGTCACAGCAGGTATGCCTTCAGCCTCATCAAACAGGGAAAGTTTTGCTGACCACAGTGCTAATTACAGAAACAGATGAGACCTACTTTTAATTGGCTAAGAAAGGAGGCAAAAATAAGGACTGGAAAGAATGATCTAGCAGTGTGGCTTGGCAGGACCTAGAGAAGGTGGCAGAGATAGACATAAACCAGCTGTTCTGGGACCAAATCCATCTTTCCATTCTACCTAGAACTGAAAAAGCCTCAGCTGGAGTACAGCTCCAGAGAGAAATGGACCAAATGGAAGAAGTCCACTGAAAAGCATGGAGAACAACTAAATAGTAAGTAGGGCTAGTTCATTTGAGGAAAGATTAAAGGAACTGGGATTACTGTACAGAACAGTACAGAAGAGAGCACGGGAGAGGAAGTGCAACTTTCAGGCACAGCATTCAAAGATATAAAAGGCTTATTCAGGAAGAATCAAGGAAAGAAAGGATCTGGGAAAAATGTATTTTTCATGTCCCTGATGGAGAGAATAAACAATATGAGACTGGAGTTGGAGCAAGGCCAACTTAGCTCAAAAATTGGGAACCTCTTTTTAATGCATTAGGATAGTGAAGTCCTACAACAGATTGCCTAGGGGTATTGTAGTTGCCTCTGCACTGAACATTTAGGATTAAGAACAGGATGAAAAAATACCTGTCAGAAAATAAAAAGGTGCAAGTGGCTCTGCCTTAGACTGAGATGATGTTGCAAGGACCACCTTTCTTTAGATGGCTACGTTACACACATGCTTCTCAGCTGAGAAACAGTCACTGCGCTTAGCAGGGACAGCAAAAGAGGGATACGCTTCTCTTCAGAGGGATCATCTCTTGAATTTTGTAAACTGTTGGCCATCCTTGTAACACTCCACAAAACGAGCTGCTTCTCCAGAGGGAATTCACCAAGAGCCATCTCCTTGCCTATCCACCCTCCCCTGCAAGACAGGGCACTGTATTGACTGCCACTGCTGGGACTGGTGACTGTCAACGGTAAACTACAAGAATAGAGTAGTAGCACTCTCCTCTACAAACACCCAAGCCAACAGAGGATGAGCAACAAGGCTAATTTGAGAGCTGGCTAGCTGGGAGAAGAAAAAGCCCTTTGCTTACCCAGTTTGACCTCAAACAGCCAGAGCACTACACTGCTTGTACTGTGGTAGAGATGCTATCAATCCCCTGCTCCGCCAAGACATTTGGCCCCACTGTTCAGGTGAGACAGACTATGAATTACAGATGAGAATTGGTTTCACAGAGTTGAGGTCCATGTCCATTTTTGTAGCATCACCAGTTTTAGAAACATCATTAAGAATCTGACGTTTTTTACATTTCCTCCCTATTTCTTTTCATGTTCTCTTGCCAACAAACTGCCAGATCCTGGCTAGAAATTCAGTCAGTGTGCTGAAATCTAATTTGAAAAGATAGACTTGCTTCTAGCTGAATTGCTGTAAGAATTATCCAAATTTCACAAGAATGACAGGAATATCCCTTCTAGGTGTGGAACCTGCATACAGGCTTCATAGTCCAGCATTTATCTGTAGGGGAAAAGAAATGAGAGGAGCATACGGAGAAGACACAGACCTCTGTGTGCGTTTTCCTGTCCAAGGATGGAGGGAGGTGTCAGACCACAAGGATGCTTCATTATGGGTGAAGAGCCACGTTCTGAAGGGTTCCTTAGGCTGGTAATTAAAGGACAGTAAAGCCAGAACAATGAGATACAAGCCACATCAATACCTTTCATGGCATGAGTTACAAAAGCTGGGCTTTCTAGCTCAAGAGCCCTTTGCTAGAGTTACATTTTGCTTCTAATGCTCATTTGAATGACATCAGAGGAAGAAGGAACTGTCATTGCTAGGGGGACCACAACCCCTTCTGTCATCACACTGAGCTGTGTGTGATTCTTGCTGCCTTTAAAAGAGAGAAGTGAAGAGCTCACAGAAACAGAGAGATGGAGATTCTCATCTAACCCGCTGGACTTAATGGGGGTGAGGTGGGTGAGAAATGACATGCATTGAGGAATCCAAGGAAAGCATTTCTTACAGAGAAGCCTATTACTTGCCTGACCTGGGCTGCAGACTACAGGTTTTGTGATTTACCAGCAACCAAGGACAGCACTCTAGCCTTACCCCAATAGCAGAATGTTGCTGGCTATACGGAACCCTGGACTTACACCTGGTTGACACGGTTCTAATGGGCCACAGCAAACATAAGAGATGAGACACTGTCATTCTTCCCAGCCTAGAGGAATCCAGGTGACACACATCCCCTGTCCCATTCTTACGAAGTCTGAGAAAGCACCTCTGAAATAAAATCAGAGGATTTTACCATTACACTGTAGCCTCTCATATAAACCTGACAAAGTGGGAAGATCTGCATAGACAACCCTGGCAGATTAACTTCCTAATAGCTTTTTCTGAAAAAAACCTTTCATAAGCATTTCAAATACTATTTACAATGTTGTGGTGGGTATTAAATACTTATTTACTACAAAATACAGTGTGCTCTTTCTGCAGCCTGCTGGAAAGGACTGTTGACTCCTATGCTCAGAACTCACATCCATGTGATAACCCTGAGGTTTGACTGCATTAGCGCTTTCTGAAAAGATATCCAGGGCCTTTGCTCCAGACGTGGTGTAGCAGGAGAGGCAGGGTGCAGCATTACACATAAGTCAGCATTCTTTCTCTCCCACCCCTCCAGATGCCCTGCCATGCTCTTAGAGCAACAGCCTGCACCCTTCCAGGACACACAACCACTGATGCTGTTGGCTTTGCTCCACCTATGATAGTCTCCTCTCCATGCTGAAGGAAGTGCTGGTGCCTAAGGGCAGGAATCTCACTGAGGAAGTTTGGGAGACCCTAACAGCAGCACTGGCAGCAACCTCCTCCAGGCAACACAGATTTTAGTAGTGCCAGTCCTTGACACCGCTTTTGAGAAACACAGAGAAAAATTTTTAACAGGAAAAAAATCAGTACTTTGGAAAACAAAGATAGTTTGGGCTTTGGGGCTGAAGATTTTAGAAAAAAAAATGGCTAAAATAACACAGCTAGCTGCTAACCCTCTGGAAGCCAGGTGGCCGAGCAATCCATCAGTGCCAGTCAGGGCACTTCAGGGTAGGGTTTTGGTTTTTGTCAGATTTATATCACTCCAAGATTGCTGAAGATCTGCAAAAACACACTGACCCGAGCCCTGGAGAAGTGGATGACTTGTCTCGCTTGGCTGCACCAAGGCTGTAAGCCCAGCTCCATCCTGAAGCTGAGCTCTGTCTGCTGGTGGGGACTGAAGCAGCAGTGATCCCACAGGGATTGGGCTGGATCCCCATCGGGGACTCAGTGCTCAGCGCATTGATGCCAGTCCACCTCTCGCTTCAGATTTACTGGTAGTCCTGGCAGTCAATAAAAGCTTGCAATGCACTAGGCAGGAAACCTCCCCTCTTCAACTCTCCCACCCTTCCAGCTAGAGAAACCTAGGAAGATTTATTATAGCAATAAAAACAAAAGAGACGGAAAGCTCCATGGGAGTCTCCAAGGCAGGCAGTGCTTCATTAAAGCCCAAGCAGGCTCTTGGGGGGATGCTGATCTCTGGGTGAGACCACAACAAACAGCAGCAAGCAATTCATTTGCTAGAAAGGGAAATGTCAGCCCACACCCCAGAAGAAGGGTAGGAGAGATAATTCAAACAGAAGATAGTATTGGGCTCTTGGCTTTTAAAGCCCCTGAGTGGAAGAAAAACCAGATGGGAAGGGATATGCTCAAGCAGCGGAGCCAAGAAGCAGCCATGCAAGAGCACTCCCACCCTCCTACTCCCATCACTGCATTTCAGTCCCAGGCCATGGTGATAACCATTGCTCTGGTCCCAAAACTTCACTCACTCCTACCAAGACAATTCACCCATGGCACAGCACTGCCTGCTCTCCCTGTGCAAGGTGGCTGTGAGGGTCTGAACAGTTCTCATATCAACACATGCCTTGTACTGCTGGAGGCAGATCTTTGGATGGAGACTCCTCCACAAGAGCCCTTTACTCACCTCTGCTCCTACAAACTCCAGGCCCTCGTTCCCAGCTCCCAGCGTCCCTTACTGATACCCTCAGGTACATGGGACATGAGATCAGGTCTCCCTAGCTCATAGTAGGTACCATGCAGGGCTTGCAGCTCATTGCCTCCATTAACAAAGTCCCTTCAGGTCCACAGGGAACTACTCACTGGCAGTCTGAAATTCCCAGGAAAACACACTCCCCAGACAGATCTCCAGCACCCAGACTGGCTCCTCACGGCCAGGCTGGCACCCACAAACCTTCTCCCTGGACAGATGCCATATGTGGTGTAATGTCACATTAAGGGCTGTGCTTTTACATCTAAGGAGAAAGGAAAGAAACCCTTTAAGCCTGAGAAACAAAAAAGGAAAATGCATTCCTTCAGGAGGAAGAAGGAGGAAGAGTAGTGTAGCAGAGAAAAGCCCTGGTGACCCTGGAGGCTTCAGGACTTCAGTCCCATTCTTCCCCTCCACAGAGCTTCATGGTTTAACTTCACAAAACTGCCTCTTTGCCTTAGTTTCATTTGCAAAACAGGGTGAAAAATCTATAAGGAATACTAGAAGATGCCACTGAAGAGCAAAGCTGATGTTCCTATGGAGGCTGTAAGGCGGATTCCCTCTCTGTCTGCAGCAGGGTCCCTGCCCTGCTGCCTCCTGATCCAGGGCAGGTGACTCCGCAGTGGGGCATCACACCAGGACTGGGATAGTTTAAGAATTCTTTTACAGTTTGAGATTTTCATGCTCACGGAAACAGATGTTCCCTGAAATTAGCCACCAGTTACCCTGACATTACTTTTAACTCATGCCTGGATTTCCACACAATAAGGTGACACACAAGTCTTGGTTAAAAGCTATTCTGCACCCCAAATCTTGCCTCAGATGCAGGTATGCATCCACACTTGCATTTTCTGACAATACAGAAACACATAACCAACTTATACCTCCTGAAGGACTCTAGATGAAGTGGGTCTAAGTGTGTACTCTGGGGTTGTGCTGACCAGTCCCCCATCCCATTCTCAAAGATCTCAAGATACAACAGCAGTTTCACTACAGGACCACTGCATTTCAAGAGAACAGGAGGGAACAGGCAGTACCCTGGAAAGCCCAGAACTATAATACTGTAACCCCTTCCAACACTGACTTATTTGGTACTGTTGACTAGACAAAAGCAACTACCAAAAAGCAGAGAATAAAGGAAGGAAAAAGTGATTTTCAGTCCTAATTTTTAATAAGCAAATTTATCTGTGCTCAAAGCTTACTGTGCTCTTAAATAGTTGGCTAGTTCTTTCCCCTGTGCAAAGCCTTCAGTTCACCTTTAAAAGAAAGAGGTGGATGATTTAGAGTCCAACATCCCAAAAGCAAATCTCTGCTCCCCACGCAATAGGCAATAATTCAGCGTGGCTATGCTGCCATCAGTCATGCTTTTCATCTTCCCAGTGCACCTTTCCTGTCACTCCCTGGCAGGGGGAAATGGATGGTAGATGCTCCCTGCTATGTCAGGTTTGGGTGTGGGAAAGATAGGAAAGGGGTGACCTTGCAAACACTGACAGCAAATCACAGGTATCAGGCTCAGACATGACTGGTGGTCTCCTGCGTAACTGCTTGGCTTTGCTAATTAGATGCTTTAAATATTAGAGGGTTAGAGGGAGACACATTTAGATTCCCAGAGTATGGTTAATGTTAGAGGGACTCTGTAATTTTTTGTTGTTGTTGTTGGGGGTTTTTTTGGTTCATTTGTTTGTTCATTTGGGTTTCCTTCTGCAATGGTTCCCATATGAAATAGGTTCAGTTTTCAAGTCGAAAGATTACCATTTTATTTATTTGTTTTTAACTGCCACTTCTGCAAGCCCAGCCTAGGATCTGAGAGTCTGACCTTGTCCGCTTTCCCTGGCAATAAAGACCTTGTAATTACACAGGAGAGCCTGGTGATGACAGACAAGCCAGGAGACATCCCAATCTGTTTTTCCATAGCTATCCCATTTGTGGAAGATCAAGAATAGCTTACCCATGCTGCCTGCACAAACAGAAGCAATTAACACGGAGAAGACCAGGCCTTGGATAACATTAAAGCTGAAAAGTTGGTATAGGAAGGGAGCAGACAATTATTTTTTTAAGTCCTGTATCCATCATGTCCCGTGTGTACATCACAGCCCAGGAAGCACACCGTGCCATGCAGTCAACATCATGCCAACAGTTCTCCCACAGGCACAGAGCCCACCACCAGTGGGAAAAGCACACCACCACAGTGCGAATGCCAGCCACCAAGCCTGGTGGAGCCAGGGTACCATTCCCCACTGCTCTCCCAGCACCTTATGGGGAAGGGGCAGATTTCTGGGGCCCTTCTGCCATGAGAGAATTCATACCAAACCTTTCAGAGGTTTTCTCAAGGCTCCAAGTTGTCACAGTACTCTCTGCTTAGCCTGTCCAGCTGTCTTTTTAACCAAGCACAAATGAGGCCCTTCAGCAAAGAAATGCTCCTATTGATCTAGCCTCCATCTGAAGAAAAAGCTATTCTTCTCCCCTTATACCTTTGAACAAGCCCATTAACTTTACTCCAGCTACCAAGGGACAGCTCACACCTGTGGGCATGTCCAAGGCTAGGCAGCATCTGTATGAAGAGACTGTGGAAAGGACAGATCCTCACAGCAGCACATGACCTCATGCAAATGATGAGAAGTAGCTCTGATTTAAAAAGTTATCTATTTTAGTTACCCACAGTGAGATGTATAGCATGGATAAAAACATTTAGATAGTTCCCCTTTCACTAAAAAATACAGTATGGAGATTGCTAAGCAAGCAATACCCTGAAAGTAAAATTTAAAAGATCTTTCCTTCCATCTGAAAGAAAATGTTTTTCTAGGCTTAACATATTATATTAGACTTAGGGTTGCAATGCAGCAGGTGATTTCACTCCATTCCACCCAGTGCCAAGTGATAGTTTTCTCCATTACTGCTGAAAGACACTAAGCTGTGAGCTACTGTGTAGTTCAATGAACGTACTTGAAAAACATATTTGGTCCCCCGAAGGAAAAGATACCCAGTCCAGTGGGGGAATGACACTGAAGATGCCCTGTTTGACATAATTTTTAGTTCTGCATTCCCCTGATCACAGCCCATGCCTTTGGATACATGTAAGGACCTGATCCTCCACAGAGCTCTGCTGAAGCCTGTGTTCTGCCATACTGGCATCCATAAAGATGCCTTTAGCTTCATCCCTTCCCATAGCTGGGTAGGCTGCTAAGGCAGTCGCCTCTTCTGATTTAGTTCCAATCTTCCTCACAATCACTCTGACCCTTTCTACATGTCCCCTGTTAAGGCAGAGATGCTCAGTCCTGGGTCCCCCTGGAACAGAGCAGTGCAGGAAGCAGTGACCACGGACAAGACCCAAGGCAAGAGATTTTCCATGATATTGCAGCATTAGGAAAGACAACAGCTTCTATGTTACCCCCATTTTCCATGTGGGGAAACTGAGGCACAGAGGGGGAATGCAGCTTTCCCACAGCTGCACAGCAAAACCTAGGCAGGTCCACAAGAAGAAGACAGCTTTCCCCATCTTACGTGTTACAAGTCAATTATTGAAAAATGGAATCAGCCAGACAGCCCTACAGTAACCACAGGCATTTTAGCAACAGGTTGAAACAGACTTTCCTGCTTCCAGCTGCCTCAGCTGCCCTGTGAGTGCTCCCAGCTCACCAAGTCTGGCCAGTCAAACCACCACTGGCCAATCTTTATGTTAAACAGGGAACCTTGGTCCTCGGCTGGACTAGGTGTCCCTCACACACCCTTTCACCATTTAGCTGCAAGGACTACTAGAAACTGAGCAGAGATGCTTCCTAAACTATTTCACTTACAGCTGCATCATATAAGGCTGTTAAGCATGGCCAAAATGGGAAAAGATGCTCAGCTGTATCACCTCTGGGAAAAAAATCCCAACAGAAATTGTCTACTTTAATCCTAGTCTACTAGTTATGGCAAATGGAACCAAAATAAAGGTGTCAGCAAAGGTGGATTTCCCCCCACTGGCTGCTGGGAGCACAGCACAACAGACCTGTGTCAGGCTGAAATCCAAGCTGTGCTTGTACTGGGTGTCGCACAGCCAGCACTGCTGTGGAGCTGTGCTGTTGCCAGAGGTCAGGGATGCTTCTGGGTGCCCTGGGTTCCCATCAGGCCCATAGATTTGTAGGGATCCAGCTGGAGCAGCAGATTCTGCACAATTTCATGGTCAACTGGGAACCGATCATTCTCGCAGTCCTGGTCTTCCAGCTCAGGGCACTGAGACCCCCTTGGTCTGTCATCCGTGTTGAAGACAGAGGCAAAGAAAGTGTTAAACAGCTCTGCCTTGTCTCTGTCCCTGTTTGTGAGGTGACCATCTTCACCCTGTAACAGGATGATGATATTTCCATACTGCCTATTGCCGTTACTATGTTAGAAAAAATTCTTTTTATTGTCCCCCACATTTCTGGCAGCTTCAACTCCAGCTGAGCTTTGGCCACGTGAGTGTTCTCCCTACAGCAGCAAGCAGCACCTCTGTATTCTTCCCACATCACTTGACCTTGCTTTCACTAGGCACACACCTTGCTTTTTTTGCCTTATTTCCAAGAGAAGATCCCTGCTCAGCCTAGATGGCCTTCTGCCTCACCTGCTTGACTTCCAACATTTGGGAATTGCCTGCTCCTGTGCCCTTAGGAGGTGATGTTTGAAAGGTGACCAGCACTGATGGACCCCAGCATCTGCAAAAACATTTTCCCAGGGGTAATTCCCTGAGTAGCCTGAAGTCTGCTCTCCTCATGACCAGAGCTGAGGAATTCCTGGCACTTTTCTTCCTGTCACAGATTTTAAACAATCACTCCGTGGTCATTGTGGCCAAGATGACCACCAGTCTCCACTTTGCTCATGAGATCCACTCTGTTGACAAGCAGCAGATCAAGGAGGGCATCTTTCCAAGTCAGTTCCCTTAAGACCTGTTCCATAAAGCTGTAACCCAGGTCTTTTAGGAATCTTCCAGCCTGGGTTGTACCAGCTTTGTGATGCTCCCAGGTAATTTCTGGCAAGCTGAAGTGCCCCATAAGGACAAGGGCACTTGACTTGGGAGTGTTCCTTAGTTCCTCAAAGAAGAATTTGTTGGCATCATCATCTTGGCTAGGAGGTTTATAGCAGACTCCCACAATGACATCCACATCATTTGTTTGCCCCTTGATTCTTACCCAGAGGCTCTCAACTGTGTCATTGCCAACTGTGAGCTCCATACATTCTAACCCTTCTATAATATACAGTGCCATCTCTCCACCTCTTCTGCCCTGTTGATCTCTCCTGAAGAACCTGTAAGCATCCAACAGGACACAGGTATCATCCCATCAGGTTTCACTTACGCCAATGATGTCAAATCTCTGGGACTGGGTCAAAGCCTCAACCTCCTCTTGTTTGTTCCTCATGCTGCCTGCATTAGTGTAGAAACATTACAGGTGTGGTACCTTGTAGCCAATACCTTTTGAAGCAGATTGAGTTGATTACTGCTGGTTTCTTCAAGCTTTGGCACACCACACATACTTCATCAACCAAATTAAGGGGGAGAATATCAAGGAGAATGCCATGATGGCAGAATTACATTTTTGCTCCATGACATGACAGATGTGCTTTCCCAAAAGTAATTCTTACTCTTCACACACAGTGCAGACATCAACAACATAACCACGTCTCATTATTTAAATACTACAAAGCCATATTATATCAGTCAGTGCAATACCTCTCAGTACAGCACATCTCTATGTATTACACACCAAGCTTCTCAGAGTCATTAATGAGAAAGAGCTTAGGACACTACTCTCACACAACATACTAGAAATTAAGTAAAACAGCACAGAATGAGAGAATTGCTGCAGGCTTAGTTAGGCCACTAAAGTTTTGCACCTAAAATAGCTCCAAAGTTAACTGTTTCACCCTCCAAAGTGAAGTGCTAATGGACAGTGAATGGCATAATACACAGCCATTGACTTGGAAGGGAATTTTTGCCTAAAAGGCTTAGAGCAGCGGCTTTCAGACTGCCATTTTGATGGCAGAACGCAGACTGCTCCTGAGGGATTCACAAAAGGTTACTGGAAAAAACAAGATTGCTGTACTTTAAAAGATGTCAGATGTCTCTAAAGGGGCTCACAGATCCCCCTAGAATATTTTGAAGGCAGCAAATATTGAGAAGGGCTGATAATCCCTGAATGTGAGACAACTCCTTATTTTATTTTGCCTTGTTTACACCACTGTAACTCTCTTAATATGAAGGAAGCATCTTCTCAGTGGCTCAGTAAAAATTAAGAGAGAATCAAGCACAGGTCAATTCAGCTGCACATGGCAGAATCAGGATAATTAATCTAGTGAGAGTACAGTGGACTGCGAACTCCAACAAGATATTTCACATATAAAGCTCTGCATGTAGAAGACACTGAGAGTACATCTGCTTATCAGATAAACAGTTTGTAATTAAATATAATTTTTAACAACACACACTGGGGGCAGAATTAGTGTTTTGCTTGGCATTACTGACTTCTAGGACTTAATCATGCAATTGGGATATTCTCTTAACTGGATTTTTTAAAAATTGCCTCTCTTGGGTTTAAATGGAGAATGTACAAGAAAAAGGGCATACCTCCATCCCAGGGAAGGCTATCACACAAAACTACCTTTTGTTGGAAATGCCCCAGACAACTACGCTCAGGAGGCCATGGGATTTCCTTAGCAAGCATCCTGCCCCAGCTCCCAGTTCAGGCAGCCTGCACAGGCGTGGGTTACTGGGACGTGGCATAGCCACGCTCAGCTTCACGCAGTTTACTACAGGACAAAAGTCATGCTAACAGTGGAAAGGCAGGTTAAGGAGAAGAAAAGCAGGAATGGCTGCAACACATGGTGTTCATAAACCTTTCTATCAGAAATAAGCTCTGTTCAAAGTCTTCATTTCATACAGAACAAAGTTATGTTCCCTGCCTGATGCCAAAAGTGCCATCAAATGTCTGTCCTGCTTACGTGTACAGAACATTAAAAACCATTTATCTGGGCCCAGAAATGTCCCAGTTTGCCACTAACGGCCCTATGTCAGGGTGCAGCACTCCGTGCTCTGTATGGATAACTAGCAATGGCAGGAGGTACCTCGGCCTTGTCCACCATCAATTCTAATTCAGGAAAGATCAGAAGGGAATGGGCTGGTCTCCCCTCTGTAAAGAGAGAGAGGAGATAAAAGATGCATATAGAAGCATACACAGAGAAAAAGAGAGAATAAGAAGATTGTGAAACTCCATCTGGCTTCTATCAAGAAAAATGGAGGCTTGGTCCTATTACCAACTGCACAAGCCCCTGTTATTTAATGAAGAATCAGTATTCAAACAGTGAGTACAATACCCAGTTGTTCTGCATACTCCCAGGGCATGTTGGATGAATTAAGTCAATGCTGCTAACCTTAGACTGAAGTGTCGGTGGCTCCGTCACTGGATGGCACAGCTTCCACAGGGCCAGCATCAAAAAGTACTAATTCTGATAGTACAACATGCTCCATGCCATGCCAGAGCATCTCCTCTGGGATTTGCAGGCTGCAATTAGCAGGTGAATGTGCCACCTTCCCAGGGGCTGATGAAAGCACCTCAGCCTCTATTGATTGCCAATCAATAGCCACTTCCCATCTCTCCCTCTCAGTTTCTGCAGTAGCAAGTGTTAGTAATCAAATAAGAGTGGCAGGCTGATAAGTTCCTGTTATCAGTGCACCAGCAAAATGGGATTCTAGATCTAATCTTCTATGGCACATTTTCAACCCAAATCACTGAGATTTAACCCTCTGTATAACTGCATTATGTAGCCACAGCTGCTTGAGAGAAAACTTCACAATCTCCATCCAAGTCAAGAAAGCAAATGGAAGAGCCAAATTCCTGCTCCAACTGAAATCCAAGGAGAACAGGAACAATTGCAGGAAAGGCCCCTAATGGTAGGAATTACTGTTTACTGCATCTTCTCATTGCTTTCTATTGTTCTTCCAAGTCACCACAAGGAACAAAAATGCTATGCAGCCAAAAGAGTCTGAACTGCCCTTTTATTCTGTTTTTCACACAGAAACACTACCAAAAATTGAGGTTCTCAAAAAATATCTTACAGACTGCTCTTCTGGGCCTGTGAAATCTCCACACCCTCTCAGCTAGGAAAATAAAGTCCTTCCACTCCTTAGGGGACTTAAATATTTCAGTGCCTACTTGCACTCCAGTCCTGCCAGACCTTGGTCAAAATCTCATGTAAATAGCCCAATTTCACGGCTATTTACTGACATGTCCTCGTGGCATACAGCCATCTAGGGATACCTGGACTGCTTGAGAAGGGAAGTTTAAAATAAGCTGTCTTGACTGCATGGCTTGTGCTCTTCCAACTGATCAAGTCCAAATGAAATGGAATTAACTTGCCAACAAAACAGCAAATACCAGCAAAGAGATGGTTAATGTACTCCCTTCACTCGCTCTAACTGTAGGAATCTTTCTGACACATGTAAGAGACTTGAGCCTAGGCCCTCAAAGGATTACTCTATTTAAAATGGAATGTAAAAAGAAAAAAAAATAAATTCAACCAGACATTATGGTTCAAAAAGAGCCAGGCAGGCTGCTGTGTACTTCACATGAAATACATGTTATCTGAGATCTCAAGAAGATGGTGGTGCTTCTTTCCTCTTTGTCATTAGCACTTTCTGGAAAGTTTCTCCTGCTTTTTATCCCTGTCTGCCAAATCTGCTACAATACTGGTATCTGGAAGAGAAACCTACTCTGGGGACACCACTGCTGGTCCCCAGCCAGTTTCCCACATGGCGTAGCCTGGGGGCACTTCTGTCCCCACAGTTTCAGTGTGTGCTGGACACTTAAAATTTAGAAATACCACCTGAAGGTCAAAGCAACAGATCACAAGGAGAGTATGTTGCTGCATGTCCTCAGCCATTTCCAGCAGCCAACAACATCTGTGTACACCTGGGCAGACAGAAAATGAACAACACATGGTGAGTACATATCACATGTAACTATCATGCAAAGGGACATCCTCTAACGCTGCCCAGGGGTTCAGCAAGGAAGACACTTGCCACACCGGGATATAAGCTACTACTGCAGGGCTGTGCTCTCCCCAGGAGCCCTGCTTGTGTCTAGTAACCAGCACCTCAGCTGGTCAGCATTTAAGGGCACTCATTTCAGATAGGAAAAAGCCACAAAATGGGCATTGGGTGGGAAATTCTAGCTCACCAGCTTTGCCTGGGCATTCCCCAGAGCAGGGGAGAAGGTGGGCAGCCCAATGAGACCTTTTCTTGGCATCCCAGTGAGGACCAGAGCTGCTTCCATCTTTTACAGGGAATAAACCTCTGCCACTGCATGCAAAATCCCACGTCAAGAGCAGTGACGACTCAGGCTAATATTTAAGACGTTATGCTGCTGACTGATGTCTACAGGAACTACCAGGTCTGTGGGGTCTCAGGGGACTCATCCTGGGCAGCAGCAACCACTGAGACACGAAGACCATGGAGGCACATAACTGTGTATGTGAGAATAACTTCTGGGGGTGTTAGAGAAGGACTCTTGGAAATTTGTAGTTGAATGTGAGCATTGCATAGGTGTCCAGCACCATGGTTTCTTCACTGTGTTGCTGATATTGATCCTCCTTATATAGTACACTGATTGCTGGTTAATTATATGTCACTGATAAATCGATGCACTGCTTCAATCCTGATTTGGTTTAAACTGCAAGAACCAAGCAGCATAGCTCCTTCCCTGCAGAGCCTTTCCCAGCCAGCCAGCCCCCAGCCCGCACCAGGGCAGTGGCTGACCCCCACCCCAGGCACAGGACGTGCATTTCTCTTGCCCAACTTCCCAAGGCCCTTTGGCCCATTTCTGCTTCACACCGAGGCCCCTCTGGCCAGCAACCCACGCTCCAGCATACTGACCTTTTCCTTGGACCACAGTGCACATGGGCTCACCAGGACAGGGCTGCGTATCACCCCATCATCCCTGATGTAGATTAAGATGCTGAACTGTGCAGGCCTTATGCTGACTTCTCAAGGTTGTGATTAGGAACTGGCTACCCATTAAAACTCACAGCACTGACCACTACCTTTTCAGTCTGACATACCAGACAGCTTTTTAATCCATTTTATAGTTACCTATCAAGGCTATACCTTCCCAGTCTGGCTATAATGATGCTATGGGAGAACATACCGAAAAACAAAAGCCAAGGTAAATGTCACACACTGCTCTCTCCATGGCCACCAACTCAAGTCATCACAGAAGACCATCAGGTTAGTCAAGCATAATCTGCTATGGTAACTCATGTTCTCAGTCACCTTCCTACACCTAGAAAGAGCACAATCTAAGCATATATGCACTTTAAGTTGGTTGTCCTTCACTGTAAAAAAGCGTTTCCATGTAGGTTCTCAGTTTGGTCAAGGCTAAAAGCACTTTAAAGTTGCTAAGGGACCCAAATGGTCTCTGGAGAAAGGTTTGGGTGAATGTGGGCTTACTGCACAAACTGAATCTCAGCCTAACGTGAGCTAACAAGCAGGTTGTGAGCAAGACCCTGCCACCTCTATGGATGGGACTTCAGTCTCTATAGTTCAAAGAGGTGCTCACCAGAGGTAGGAGCAGGTCCTTACTGGAGACAGTACAGACAGCATGGGGACCCCCGGTGGCCTAGCGGTTAAGATGCTGGTCTCTCAGCGCCAAGGCCACAGGTTCTAATCCCGGTCCC
>JAWWLV010000179.1:28717036-28757796 GCA_035041135.1 Platyrinchus mystaceus | reverse complement strand
CACAAAAAACAGGAAAAAGAATGCATGCGCTTCCCACTGGTGCTGGCTTGCTTGTCCTGCCTGGGAGCTGGAGGGAGGGAGGGAGAGACGGGGGAGTCGCCCACCTCGCTGATGCCGTCGCCCCCCTCCTCAGCCCGGCCGCGCAGTCCGGAGGGGGGGCCAGAAGGGACTGAAGGAACCTTGCTGCGCCAGGGCTCTGGCGATTTGCCCGAGTTGGGGGGGGGGGGGGGCGAGGAGGTTCTGTACATACTGGCAGGCCGGCTTTAGGACTCTGGGGGGCCGTATCTGGCGCGCGGGCCATAGTTTGAGGACCCCTGCTTTAATAGGAAGAATACGTACCTATAATCAAGCACCAGGGCAGTGGATATTAGCTGGATTAAATGGTTTAGTAGGCTAAGGCAGCAGGTGCTCCTGAATTAGGGCACCCCTACTCCATAGTACTTAATATACTAACATCCTTCTGGGTACAGTATTGGGAGGCTTGGTACAAAGATTTCCTTTCTCTGGTGCCAGATGCAAGCCTGCACAATTCTTCCTGTGATGGGTCAAGTGATTAGGTTTTAACAAAAGGAACCTAGGCACTTAACACTAGGAAGTTTTAGCACCAGGCTCACACCCCTCTCCCTCCTCAGATAAGGGATTTTTCTCATTCCTCACTAAAGTTAACAGCAGGTACTTAGAGCAATTGGACATTATTGCCTCTCTGGTCTTTATTACTTCCTAGCTTAGTATCTACTACTGCTACTTTGTATGCAACAAAAAAAAGCTGAATTAATAGGGAGCTGCTTCCCTTCTTTATTCTGTATGAAAACACTGGGTCAGGAAGCCACATGGACTGGCTGTGATCAGCAGTGCTTTGGAGCATTATTGCCATTTGCCATGGTATTTTATAAGGGGAAAAAACACAGGTAGTAAATGAACAGACATACAAAAATCATAGAGAAAGTGATGTAGGGAATATGGGTAGACCATAGTGACATAAAGGCTGGAAGGATTTCAAGTCCAGCAGAATAGCTTGGAGCTGTGCCTATGCTGTAAATTAGCTGCCCCATGGATCTGACAGTTGCAAGCCTAGAGACACAGGTATGGTGTGCTGCTCCTTAGAAAATAAAGCTCCACATCTACTGAGCAGCCCTTGCTTGCCTGGGAATAACTGTTGTGAACCTTTCATCTAGGGATTGCAACAAACTCCTGTGAGCTATATGTATGGTGTTCAAAAAGAGGCTTTCCCGTATTTGCCCAGCCAAGTAAAACCTCATCCTTTTCCTACTCTCTCTACCTTAACTCTCCATTAACTCTTAGCTTTAGTACGGGACCTCAGAGAATGATATATTTTCCTCCTATTCCCTGGCCCCCAGTATTTCTAAGCCTCAATTTGTCATTCCCAAGAGGGAATGGACAAGAGCTCTGAGCTCTTAAATCCTGCTGTCGGTTCTTGCCTGAAAGAGGTAAGTAGGGAAACTGATGGAAAGGTGAAGAAAGGAGCCTGTCCCTTGTCAGCATTCACCTGTAAGGGATACAGAATGTGGGGTTAAACACCAGAACTAGACCCAGAAACAGAAATGAATGGGGTACTTACACTGTTTCATCATTCTTGAACTCCAACTCCCCGTAAGTGTCTTCAAAGTCTTCTCCACCTCCTTTCGCTGTCCCTTCTACTGTCCTAAATGGCACTATGACTGTACCCCGAGCACCTGATGTCCTTAGGACTTTGACTTCCATCACACCGATGCTCTCACTGACATGTATAACATCACACTCAAATGTGAAGATGCCAGCATGGTCATCATCCAGGATAGTCACTGTGGCCACACAAGGAGACGCCAATATGGCCTTTGGGTATGGGGAGTTATTGAGCTCTGGAGGTTCCTCACTCTCCACCACACGGAGATTACTGAGCCGCACAAAGAAATGCTCATCTTCCTCAAATATGTCATCATCAATAATGCCCACTGAGAACTCCTTCTGGGTCTCCCCTGATTTCAAGACAACAGTCCCCTCTGTGAACTCATAGTCAGCACCAGCATTGGCAGAGCCATCCTCTGTTTTATAGTCCACATAGATGGTCTTGGATATGTCCCCTCCTTTCCGTACCACTGTCAGGAGAACGGCACCACAGTTCTCAAGACACTGGTAGGAGCATGGGTCAAAATAAATTTTGGAGATGAATTCCTCGGGTTCCTCTGGCCGCACCTCATGCAAGCTGGTGCTTTTCTTGGCTTGCTCAGCCGCGTGCTTCTTCAGAATATTGCCAGCTCCTGTCATCATTCTGGTTGCTTGAATGCGATAAAAGGCTCTGCTCTTTTGCTGATGAGACAATGCATAATAGTTAGCCATCTCCACCAGCTGGTCCAAGTCCTTTTCTGGGTGCTTTTGCTTCAGGTCCTTAAGGATCCGGATCATCTCTTTGCGAGATTCATCCACCTCTTTCCCCTCCACAGTCACTAAATTCCCATCTAGAAAGTGGGAGTTCATCATCTTGCCATCCATTTCAATTCCCTTAGGGTGATCACCTTCTGATTCTATGATAATGCCCCTGTGCTTGTCAGTACGGTATTTTTTGTGCATATACTTATAGAAAAGCAGACGTCTATCTGCTATCCAGGCCAGAACGACACAAAGTGGAAAGAAGAAAAGTGTGAGCAGGCCTTCCCAAACCTGAACCACACCTGGAGAGAAGACAGCAAGGATCATGTACAACCAGATGTAAGCAAAGATGCTCCATGCAGCTGTGACAAAGAAAACCCTCAGGTGTTTTATCTTTCTGGTTTCCCCGTCAGGGATCACATAGACACAGATGGCAATGATGATAAACATATTGAAAGCTGCGCTGCCAACAATTGTAGATGGCCCCAGGTCTCCAGCTATGAATCCATGCCCACACACTTCTATCAGAGACAAGAGGATCTCAGGAGCAGAGGAGCCCAGAGCCATGAGGGTTAAGTTGGAAACAGTTTCATTCCAAATCCGAATGGTGGTCGTTGTGGTCTCTCCATTTGGTTTCTTAATAGTTATTTCTTTCTCCTGTGATGTAATGACCTCTATGGATGCCATGAAACGATCTGCAATGATGGAGACTCCAAGGAACATGTAGATCAGTGCTACAAAGTATACGATAACACGGGCAATTTTGTCCCCAAGGGATGGGTTTTCTGGGTACCATATTGGCAGGATAACACCCTCCTTGCAGTCAAAAGATCCTGAACACGAGCTGTTTTGTACTGAACTGGTTGAGTCTCCCGTCAGGCCAGCATCCACCTGCAAACCATGCAAAAACAGCACAAAAGTAACCAGCCCAAAATGGAGGAAGGCCGAGGTGACAGGCTGCAAGCTTAACCACGCCATACACAAGATGCAACTTCCACTGTGTAGATCCAAAAAGGCCGAGAACCTGAAACAAACAAAACAGAGAGGAGGGAGGGAAGCATGAGAGAGAAGGAAAATGCAACATTTACCCAAACACACTTCAGTATTTCACCACTGAGGAGTACTGGTAGAGATGCATGGGTTGTCTCTCTGTCACTTTAAAGAAGGTATTTAGCAGGGACTTTAACAAACTGCAGCATTTTCATGCCCTGGAGATGAAGATCAATTGCTAGAAAAGTAGTTCAGAGGAAAAGTGTATATATATATATATATATATATATATATATAAAATAGCCAATTCTTGACCTACAACGTGTAATAAGAGAACTGAGTGCTCAGCTGCCACTCACCTAGTGATGCCATGGTGTTCCACAGCACGTAGCACTTCAACTCAGCACAAGAACACAAATTTAAGGGGTCCTCTGCCTCACAACACAGGAAATAAAACAAGTCAAGCAATCACTAGCAACAAAAAAAGCAACATTTAAGGCCAATGAGCAATCTCCATATGAAGTCCATTCGTAGGACATAATTCAGTTATAAGTTATGGAGTACCTTAGTGGCCAAATCATCCCTACAGCCAGCCCCTCCTAATAGGCTGCAGAGTCTCCAGAAGGGCCCTAGGCTCCCACAAGCTTCTGAGACCCATGGGCCTCCATTTTAGGAGGTAAAGATATCATCCCAGAAATAGGGGAGAGGACTCGTGCTTAGCAAAGGCCATTTTTCACTAGCCTCTTGTCTGTGATCTGGACAGTCACATTTTACATCAATAATCCAGCTTTTAAATGGTCACAGAAACCTACAAAACCGTGGAGTATTTTGATAATCAGATGAACGATCCAGTGAATGTATCGTAGGCTTTGCTTGGGTTTCTAGGCCTTAGTTAGCATAAGTAGTAAAAGGGTTAGTTAAAGACACTTTGTGGTTGAAAGTACTGTATACATGAATAGTAGACAGTTTAGGCCTTGAATTTGATCAGTACAGCTGTGAGCCTGTAAAGGAATGTAAACACCAGGAAGGTGGGAGAGCGAATAAGAAGGAAGAAAAACTGTAAATAACAGGTGTTGATTGTGAGAGATGTTCACATGGGAAAGGATCATGTTCACATGGGAAAGGATCATGTCCACTTATCAGAAGATAAGTCTGGATGCGTATACAGAAGCCCAAAGTGTATAAAAATGAATGCATTTATATCAATAAATTTGAACTTGTACTCTGATCATATTGATCGTCTGTGCCTGTTCCTGAACCTCTTCGTTCCACACAAAACTGGCACAATTAGAAAAAGTTGTGCTCATAAACTAAGAAGATAGAGCAAAATGCATGTACCCACCAACATTCCCTCTGCATCCCTAAGAAATTGATATATATTAAAATATCTTCTACAATGAAAGGAGTCTCTAACCTAAAATACCATACAAAAACAATGGATCTGATCAATGTATCACATAGATTTGGCATATCACTGCCCAATATTACCTTCTATTACTTACAAACTACATTGCTGTAGGGCTTGCACTCCTTAAAATTGGATTCTGAACCCTTCATATTGTCATGGATCACACTATTCTCCTTCCTTCGTAAGAGGCCTCTGGAAGAATTTGGTCTCAGGCTTAACAAACAAATCACATTTGTGAGTCCAGACACAGGCAAGTATCTCACAGGAAACATCAAACTTAATAGCAGCATTATCTACAGCACTTGGAAGGTTCAAAAGCCTTAACTCCCACTAACTTTCATTGAGATTTGTACTGCCAAATGAGCAGGCCTGGGATTCATTACCCCTACTGTAACTATCTAAATCTTGGGCAGCAAGTCAAAGTCACTTAGGCTCCCTTTGTAGTCAGAGGAAAGAGACAGTAATTTCCAGGGGACAATCCTTCCTGTCCCACACTGTTCTGACACAAAAGATGTATTTAAGACACACATCTCCAGAAGGGATTATGTCCCTTCCCACCTCTCACCATGGTCTCGAGAGGGTGCCTAGTCAGGGTGCCTAGTTTAGAGCAGATACCTAACCTTCAGATGGCAGCAGTTCGAAGAGTTGAACTGACCCCTGAACAATTGAGGAGACTCCCCCCTCCCTCCCTTGCACTGTAAATATTTCAGGCAACATTACTGTGTTATCAGCATTAACAAATGCATCTCAAATGGCTATTTTATCATCATGTTGTGTCCCTTGCCTATTTCCAAAAGCAGGTGCAATCTTCCCGATATCAACAAAAAAACGTTTTCAACTTTCAGATAAAAATCTATAAAGACAAGCAAAACAGGAAGGAAAGCGTGAACAAGGACTGCAAATAAACAAAACTGCTCTTGACAAAACACAGCAGAGGGGAGAGAATTGATTATGCGGTATCAGGATCACAAATCCATATCTGACACCCTTGATATTAAGAAACAATATACTTCTTCATGCTATGTAGACTAATTCAGAAGAGCGAGATTCTCCCACGTTTGCCTACATACCTTCTCGCTCCAATGCCTACTTATCTATCTGCCTGTCTCCCCTAGCCCCAGTGCCTGATCGAGCTCCCAGGGATCAGAGGGACCTCAGCCCCAGTGGGGGCTGTTAGAGAGCCCAGTCCCAGCTCCAGCCTTGAAGTTTCGTAAAACGCCCCACTGCCTGCAGAGGGTCACAGGGAGGACTCAGCTAACCAGCACACAGAACTTGGGTTCCATCTGATGCTCCCATTTTGTCCTCCCTCCCTCTCCACATGGTACTTTACCAGATTTCTAGCTGCAGGATGTTGGGAAATCCCTGAGAAAGAGCCAGTGAACATGTGCAGAGTGACTATGAGCAGCAAGCCCAAGATCTCTGGGCTGCAAGGTAGATGTGTGCATGTTCACAGCAAAGGTGACACATTCCAGGTGCCTCTGATGCAAGGTGCACAGAGAGACCAACTACACAAGCACAGCAGCTCCAAAAACTCCCTGGGCACATCAGATCATCCTTTTCCATACTGTGATTGCTGGCAGGCATCCACCAACCTCTTGACACTTCCAGCTCCCAGCTCCTACTTAACTGTAGCACAGCCAGCAGGCGCCATGTCTTCCAAGTTCACCCATGTAGAAATGGCTGACAGAAAGACAAGAGGAATTTCAAAAACATCTACATGACTCAAGCACCTGAATTTGGTTTCAAAAATGACTTCGAAGTCTTAGGATCACTTAAATTCAGAGCCCTTTCTAGAAATAGTTCAATGACTAAACTGGCCTCTGAAATAAATCACTGCTACCACCAACCTCCTTCTCTGTGGGACAAACAACTTCTGTAATTAACACTATCTGTCTACCTTCTATAATGCCATGATGGTTTCTATTGCTAGGCATTTCTCAACACACTCCAGGATCTGCTTAAATTTTTAATTTAATTTAAAGCAGAGGGTAATTTTACTATTTGTCAAACGAATAGTACACTATTTCAAAGACAATCTCTACCAGGGTAGCCTTTGTTTATGTTTGGACCTCCAAACTCAGCCTATGTGCTGTAGACTAAAATCTCAGGATTTGGGAATATTTTTCTTCACTGGTTTTCACTTGCTTTGCCAAAACATTTTAATGTTAAGTGGAGGCCACAATAATTTTTTTCTAAAATGATACAGTAAGGACCCAATCCTGCAATTCTTTGTCACAGGTAAAACTCCCCAGGGACTTTATCCACACGCATGCTGTCTAATACAATCTTAATATGTGTTCATTAGCAACCTAACCAATCTGAAAAATACAGTGAATCATTCTTGTGGTCATCCCCCCTTGAGAACTGCTGCAAAAATGACTTATAACAGAATAAAAGTATTAAATTTTAAAACTGCTCTTAATAAAACATTGAGGTAACAGTTTAACACTCAGGTAACAGAAGATAGAAGAATTAAAACTCACTCTGTAGCTCTAGGTCAGCAAGGTTATTTATCCAAGGTGAAAGTTTTCCCTCAAATATATCTACTATACTCAGTCGAGAAATAACTGGAGGGAATCTACGTAGCTCTGGCCTGGCTCTGGCCAGTAGACACATCCCCCAGCAGGCACATCTGTGCAGCAGACACATCCCCCATCTCTCCTCTAAGTAGCGGCATTGATTTCAGCAGGACTGCCTGTGTCAAGAGCCACCCTTCAGCACGAGCCCTGCTCTGCTGACCAACCCTACATGCAGGCTTGCAGCTCAGTCCTGAGTCCTAGTCACCCAGGAGGCACCACAGTGTCACTTTTCTGACACGAGTGTGACAAAATACATCCACATCTGGCACAGCGAGGTGTCATTCCAGCAACATCACTGCGGGATGCAAACAACAGGAGGCTGCAGCAGCAGTGGAAAGTCAGTTGGTACTGGATGATCTTCAGCTTTATACCATGAGGACCATAATTCCCACTACCTCTCTGCTATCAGACATAATTTTCTGCTCAGTATTGGTAATGAGGAGACCAGATAGTATCACCTATCTGGTAGAAGAAGTTCAAAGCAATCAATCAATGGAAAGGAGAGAAAAAATGCTGCAAGCCTCACTGCACCAGAACGAGCTAGCATTCAATATCCAGGCTCCAGGAAGACACATGATAGTTATTTTAGCAGAGGGAACTCCTTCTTCTACAAGAGTTTACAAGGGCCACATGATCCATAAATGCATAAATAGAACCCATAAATAGAAAGATCAGTTCTTGAAATACTTCTGAAGACAGTCCAGAAAGTAGCATGGACCATGCTTGTCACAATTAAGGTTCCTTCCAATCCAAATCGTTCTATGGTTCTATGATACAATTCTATGATGTTTCATAATAGCTGAGTTTCAGAAGACTGATAGTTTGACTGGTATGAACCTATATGAGGCAGAAATCTGGGAAGGCTATAATGATCCCTTATAATTTAGCTTTTTATATGCAGCTTCTCACATGATTCTAAAGGCAAGGATATTTTCAAAAGGAAGCATTTATAAGAAATCAAATCAAGAGGCAACAAAACACAAAGATGGCTGATAAAACGTAATCTCCACACACCAAGTTCCCAAGATCACTGCTCATTAAATACAAAACTAAAGGCAACACCCTAAGTCCCTATTAATTTCTTACTCGGGCAAAATTCCCCTTAAACCATCACAAAATCCTTTGGATTTGAACTGCAAATAAGATTAGGTTTTCTGGCACGTCCCTCTCCTTCCCCTCTCCCTCCTATCTCCCAGATAAATGAGACACGGGAGTACATCTGTGGCCATACATCCTCTCTCCCCTGACTCTAGACCAGCCAGGAAAGGCTGCTGATTAGATCTCAGCACAGGGTGAGCCTCATTCAGGCGTGGGTGCTGCACAGGGCCCAGACAGAGACATCTCAAGATGAAGATGCACTTGACAAGCATCTGTCCCAGAACAGAGCGGATACAGCATTGCTATTAATGCCATCTTATAGCCCTGCTCCAAAGCTGGGGGAGACAGAAATAAGGTTCAGTTTAATAACATGACTTCACATTCCTCAGCTCCAAAGCACATAAAAGCTTTTTGATTTGAGCAAACAGGGTTTTTTACAACCATGAACAAAACTTGAAATTACAGCCTTTCTGCCAAAGAACACAAATAACTGAGTTTTCACAGAAGAGGTGAAATACCTAATTCACACTCCTCCCTCACCTGAAATAAAAGCACAGCAAAATATTTAATAAAAAACAAAGCATATTTTTCGATTGTCTCCATTCAAATGCTATTGAGACCCTTGCTCATCACTACAAGAGTAGTATCCAGCATACAAGTTAAGATTTACCTGCAAACCAAAAGCCAGAGCAGTGTAATTAGATCTTTTTTGTCTGACAAACGCAAATTTCCAACACAGACCAGGCCTTAAATCATCAGACTGATGGCACAAGCCTACCTGAAATGAGCACAACCGAGGACCCCAAGCTGACACAGCAACAGGTAGATTAGCTCTGTACTACCACACCAGCTAGAGTTTATGAGGAGAAAAGCACCGTAACTCATGTTTAGGCCATACCAGATCCCCACAGTTAGGCTCAATGGAAAACCTACGGCGGGGAGCTGGAAGTGTGCTCTGCACTTCACAGTAAACATGCCAAAACCCAGAACTAGCTGCCTACGGATTAATCCCCCTGGTATGTATCAAAAACAGCCTTTCTCTTCTCTCAAGACCATGCAAAAAGCTACCATAAAAAAAGCTACTGGCTCCCGTAGCAAGTCTTTTATTATTTACAAGGCTGGTGTCTCTACTAATTTGAGCAGTACCTCCCATTCTAGCATAGTAAATAGGAGTTAATTGACATAATGACTCAAGTCTACTAATTCCTTTTAAAGATGCTGCAGTGATGGGACCCAGTTATATCCGGTGATTCCAGGGGCTGGCCCAAACGGAGCACAAGTCTGTGTACAGCTAGGAGCAACCTCCAAACACTCAACTCACCCTGGGGAACCGATCCATGCTGGGGTTTTTGCATTTTAGTATCCATGATGCTCCTGGAGAAGCAGTGACATAAATAGCTAACCCATAAAGATGCCTGTACTTAATTGTCCTCTTCTCCACCAACTGCACTTGACTGGCCAGGCATTTTATTTCCTTGCTCTCTCCTCAGCTGAAAAACATCTGTATAGGGTAGAGAGCTAGAGGGATATAGGAGCTGCAGTTTATGCTCTGTGCACAGACGTGTATAGGAGGTGGCAGACAGTGTAGAAAGCCTTCAGTGGGCAATCACAGCCATGCTCTAAGAGCCATCCTTATTTTTATGGTGTGGGCTAGCTCAGCCACAGTGTGGTTGCTCTTCCAATTCCCCACACATATCCCTATTCTGAGAATCCTCAACCTGAGAGACAGCAAGAGTTACCCTTCTCTGTTTTTTTCATCCCAGAACCATACCTTTTTTACAATCAAAATCCAAAACCTGGTATTTAGGCTGACCTACAGATTAGCAGTGGGCACTCTCCTGCTTAAAAGGCAGTATTATCTGCTTTGGTATAGATGAGGGTTTTTTTCTTTTCATGAGTATTACACAATCTTGCTTTTCCAGTACCTAAAAATGGGCAGTTCACACAGGGATCTCTCGAGGCTATCTAATTAAACCCCCTGGCTCAAGCAGGGCCACTTAGAGTCAGTTGCCCAGGACCACATCCAGTTGGCTTTTGAATATATTCAAAAGTATATCTGAGGATACTGAAGGACAAAGGATGGAGTCTCCACAACCTCTTGGGGCAACCTGTGTCAGTGCTCAAGTCACCTGCACAGTAAAATAGTAAGAAAGCACAGTAAGAGGGTCCAGGACAGTTATAGGGTCCAGGACTGCTTGAGACCACCACATCCAGTGTTGGCGCATGGGAAGCCAGAGCAAACCCACCACGGGTACAGACTGCACTGGGAGCTCACCGCAGTCCATTGGTGGCAAACGTGTATTTGGCAAAAAGTCGCTGTCATGACCTTTTAGAAGTCACTGGGAAGCCTCCATTGCACTTAGGGGAATTTCTAGACACAATAAAAGTCTTTATCTGCTTGTATTGCAGTTCACATGTGAACACACCATTCTTTGCAGTATGAACAACCTCAAATTGAGAGGGCAGGTACTTCCAAGCACAATCTCCAGACCATTATTTTATGCCCATAATGTGAAAGGCCCAGTGAAGAGGCTGAAAGTCCATCCTTTAGGTTTAGGAGGCTGAGGGAAATATAGCAGTTATATATGGAGTTACTCAGTCACCCACTCGGTGGTTCCCTGGCCTCTTCCATGGACTACCTGGAGTACCTGACAACACACGGGGTTGCAACAGGCACTGGCTCCTCTGCTGCAGCCTTTCAAAGCACTGTTTTTCATCACTCTCTGTCTTGCTGGTTTATAAAGAGCAGCAAAGACTATTTGGGTAACAGTGGGGGAAGGGGAAAAAAATTTCAGCAGTGTGAGGAAAACTTCTTGTCAGTACATTTTATGTACTGCCCATGGCAGCACACAGGGTGTGTTATTTACTGCGCCTGCTTCACAGACATATTATACTGCTGGTTCAGGTGCCACCATCAGAGTGCAACTTATCACCTAGTGACTCACAGCATCCTACAGATGACAGCAGCAACTCGTGACATTCCTTTAGCACTCTGGTGACAGATCTAAAACTGTTACAATTAAAGACCCTGGGGTTTGTTGTCATCAGTGCATTTGTGCTGCAGAGCCTGTAGTTATTTGCAACTAGAGGCATGCTAAATGATAAATAAGAAGAGAAGGAGTGCTGTAGTCATATCTCATTCTCTTTGGATCCAGAGCTAGGTAAGAAAAACATAAGTTTTCTGACAGAAAACACTAATTTGAGGCAAACCAAACAAATCATGTGATGTCCTGGATTTGATGCAACAAGTAGCTAGGCAGTTCCTGGGACAGCCACCAGCCAGCCATGCTGGGTGCTAACCCCAGCAGCTGGGGCACACACCGCTCCAATCCTCCAGAATGGCCTGTTTATTTCTTAACTTCTCCTTCAAGGAAATATAAGGAAATATAAGGAAATTTCTGATCTTTTTTTTTTAGTCTATACATAGCAAAAAAAAAAAATGTTTTTACCAAAAATGCCACATCACACTCATGGAGATGCCCTCCATGAGTCTAAACAGAAGGGCTCACTCCTGGCTCAGTGAGAAAGAAAATATTAAAAAAGTGAAGGGAGGCAGAAGCAACAAACAGGGCAGTGGGAGACTGGGCAGAAAAGAGAGATGGGAGAGGAGGAGGACAAGGCCACACATCAGAGATCATCCTTATCACTACAGCAAAAATAATCGACTGTTGTTCGTCATGTTAGACTGATAGGAAAGGCCCTTACTTAGCCCAATTAGCACAGGTTTCACTCATTTCACAGTTAGTTAGACCACAGACAGAAGAGCTGTCTGGTCCATGCCTCAGGGACTGCCACTGCGTTGTTCCCCTTGTGAACATTATTTCCTGGTACTTTGTCCAGCTCAGTTTTAAATCATCCAAGTGATGGCATTTCCACAACTTCCCATAGACACTCTGCCATGATGTAATTTATCTTGGAGGTTTTAGCCGTCTTCCTTATATTTAGGATGAAATTAAGAAAATTTATGATGCTAGTTCTCATTATCGTGTCCTTGGAGCACTCTCAACCATTCTCCTCCCTGTCTGAGATTTACATGCTTCAGATACTTGTAAATAGCTGTTCTCCTCCACAGCTTTTCTTTGGCCAAAGCACACAAATTTATTTTAATCTTTATAAATTAGCCCAAGCTGCCCTTTAATCGTTTATCTTCATCTCCTCTTAGTTCTCCATCTTTGAGGCAGTCAGAAGCAGGCGGGCATTGTGAGAGACATAGCTCAGTGCCTGCTCCCACCAAGACCAGCAGGAGATCTGCTCTCTTTGGAGCAGGAATGCCAAGCCTGGATAGTGAAGACTGGCCTCTCAGCTCTGCTGTACAGGAGGTTTTCATCAGATACTGGGCTGCTACAGAGGTTAAATAAAGATTGATATATAGAAGCTCACTGTGTTGCTCAGTTTCGAAGGTCTCTTCACCCGTTTGCTGTGTCCCCAGCACAGTGGGGCTGGCATGAGGAGTGCTTGCTGCTGACTGGCATGTGTGGAACAAAAGCAGAGATTTCCAAAGTTTCAACCAAAATGTCAGGGTCTCCAGATGAGACGAGGGAAATACACTGTAACACGCCCACTGCTTTTGCAGATCTGAGCACAGCAGGAGGCATGAAAAATGCACTGAGCTACGGGTTATCCTCAAAATACCTCCCACTTCACTTGGAAGGTGCCAAAACCTGTAAATTCACCCAAATTGAATACAGTTATCAAATAAGATTCCACACAGCACCCTCACTCTTTACTGCCATATATCCCCATGTCTCTCTTATTGACAATTTAGATATCTTCATCCTTTGCTGTTTTTTCAGCTGCTAATTCTGCAACTGCTTTTAAAAAAATAACCCCTCACATCCACCATGATTAATTCATTCTTCATAAGTCCAGGCTGTTTATTGCTCTTTGTTCATTTATGCACTAGTTGTTTACAGATTCTCTTTTAATATTAGCTCTGTTATTTGCTAGAGACTCAAGTCATATTTACCATATGGTAATTGCAGAGACGACATGGACAACAAACAGTGGAAGCTGAGCTGCTACAGCAATTACAGTAAGTGGCAGCAGTCTCCAGGCTTTCTGCTACCCCACCTTCATTTCTTCTCTCCCCACCCTCTGACAGCTTTCCCTGTGGGCTGTATAAAGCCATATGCCACTCTGATCTCTATAGCAAAGACAGGTGGAGATTTGTTCTTCACTACAGCATTATCAGACAGGTTGATTCACCTTTTTCCTTTCAGTTTGTGTTCCAGCTGCAGGTCTGCTCTCCCTGGCTGGCTGCCCCAGTCTGTCCTGCCAAGGGCAGGTAATCTGAAATACTGTCTGAACCTAGACACCCTCAATACCCACTGTCACAACAGCACTAAATTCCTCCTTTGCCTCACTCATGGTCTCCAAGTGTCTCAGATATGTCACTGAAGGAGTTGCTAAGGACCAGATTTCAAAGGCTGGTTAGAAGCTTAAAGGATCAGCTCTTTTTAACCCACTTGGACACCTGGACCCCATTGAAATCACAGATTTTTCACTGCACACCTAAACACAATTTTAAATTCCTGCAGAAAACCAAACAGATGACTGTGAGAGGCTACTGCTGTTTTCTCCAAAGCAAGACCTGAGTTTATTTATTGATTCCTGCCAAGAGCACCAGGCAGGTCTCACCCACACAAATGTCATAGGGCTAAGTCAGGTAAATATGTGACTTGATCCTTCAAGCAAATTCAAAAAATCAAGATTACCTATATGCGTATGACAACTTGGGGGCAGTGCATACAAAAAAGCACCTTGTCTGAAAAGGATGAGACTCCTCCCTTGCCATTTCTAACATGCCTGCAATGATACTCTCCCAATTCCCAGCAGTCAGCAAGTCTTAACTTAGATACCAGTGCAGAACATTTGAAAACTGGATGCAGGTCATCATGTATCAGAAGAATTTTCTAGCAAAGTATATTATAGTCATACTGCTGTTTATCTCCAAAGTGGAAGAAATAGCATTTTCACTGTATTCAGAACACTACTTACACCAGCTTCTCTCCCTTGACCCTCCCCTCCAAAAGCCTCCTTTTACACAAAGTCATCTTAAAAATGACAACTATCTTTCTAGCCCAGTCAACTTGCATCCCATCAGCTGAAGGCTGGCAAGAGAGAAGAGAGAGAGGGCCCTTAGGACCAGATTTTCTCTGCCGTAAATCAGCATAGGTCCTATGAGCCCAAGTCAGCAAAACAGCTTATTCTACTGAAAGTGCTGCCTGAGGAACTCTGGCAACATTTCATATAATAGAAACCTCCAAAATGAAAGCTTAATCTATTTCCTCTCCACAACCTGCATCACACAGCAGCTGAGGGGCATCTTTGTGCTTCCTCCATACCAACTGTATTCCTGTCCATCCTGTCCAAGTTCCTCCCTCCTCCCAATGTTCCACGCTGGCCTGAGATTTGCTACAACTAGTCCTGCCAACAGAAGCAGCAGCTGAGTCATGGGAGATGAGACCACATCAGCCAAATGCACTAAAACCAGACAAGGGAAGGAGAAAATTTTCTTTCCCCCACAATCCCAGGCCCCAGCAAACAAGGCCTGGAGTCTCTCTCCTCCACCATGTGTCCAGTGTCACCTTGGATCAGCACAAGAAGTGCCTCACCCTGAAGGTAAAACGACAGGAATAACCGGCTTCACGTATGTGCTTGGATAACATACTCATCCCACGCAGCCACCCACTGTACGATCTATGAAAGACACTAAGGCAAAAAGAGAGGAGGGCTTCAATACTGCCACTGAGGGGCACAGCCTCCGTTATGAATGCTAGCAGTCCCACATCTCCATCAGTTTTACTCAGGAGCTCAAGTCCCCTTCAGGGGCAGCAGAAATTATCTCTTCATCCATTTCTGCAAAGAAAAGATTAAAACCGGGATGCGCTTAATTTGCTTTGAAGTCCAAATCTCTCCTAAGACACAGCTAAGGCAAGAAAATTGCAGGGTCCTGCTCTTACAGCAAGTTTCAGTGGAGCAACAGCCCCTTTTCACACTCTTACTCCACACTCACTCCCTACACCCTCCTCCCTCAGTCCAGAAAGCCTCTCATGCCCAGCCATGCTTCTGTGGTGGTGCCGTGAACTCAGCTCTTCCTGACACTGCTGATGACAGTAACTCCTGTCATCTGGGAAATCTGTCACAAGTGACAGAAAAATGCTTTGCCAAAATAGGAGCAACAGTCCCCAAACACCAGCGAGGAGCAATGTGATAGGAAGTGTTATCCCAGGCAGAGCCACCACTAGTATTGCATTCAGGTCAGTGACTCAAATAGGTAAAAGAACAAGCACAAAAGGTCTTCAACAAAACGATGGTCACTTTTCAAGACAAGCAAAGCCTTGAAATGAATCCATTCTGCAGTGGAAGCTCACTGACCAGACAAATGAATAAAAATGGGTATTCAATGAATTTGAGTATCATAAAAACCCTTCATTCTGCAGTAATCCTTCCTCTGCCCTTTCTCCATGCCCTCTGCTCTCCCCAAAGATACACACGCAAACACTTCTGTGATCCCTCCCCTGATCCCTCCTCTGACAGCACCCTTGTGGTTCTTCCCAAATGTGGCTATCAAGATCACTGCCCCTTTGTCCAAGGTGATTGTAGCCAGCCCACTGTGCTTGGTAGCTGTTGGCTCCCATACAGATACTTGTATATTACAACCATGCCACCTCTTCATGCTCCCTTTGCAACAGTAAGTAGATGAGGTGCCTGGAATCTTGTACAACCCAGCATAATTCCCACAACCCCTCCTTCAGCCTTCTGTGGGAAATCAGCTTTGGTCAGAGGGACAGAGATGGCCAACCAAGCCAAAAGAAGCTTGAGGCCAACACCAACAGAAAGCTTCCAGACTCTGGGTATTTTATCTAGTGAGCACCGAAAACTTCTTAAATTCTATGCTGTCCATTTGTGTAATCTATGGAGCTCAATGCTATAAGAAATGAATTAAGTGCTCTAACACTCAGAGGAAAAATAGATGTGCATGGGACACTCAGAACACCCATAGATTCACCAGGATGCATCTCTCCTCTTGCTCCAGAGCAAATTTCAACCTTACCAATGTTTGTGAAACTTGTTAATGTGTGCGTATAGCAAAAGCTGGAAAGGCCCTTTTTAAATGAGCATCTGCTGCCTCACTGGGCCAACTTCTTGTGTTGTCCTAGCAGCCAAGCCCATATGGACCTGAGAGAAGGCAGAAAGGCACAAACAGAGGATATGTGGCGGGCTGAACACGTGAGCAATGCTGTTAGAACACTGGGAAGCTAGAAGGCACGGAGTTGTTGAGGGAAGCGGTGAGCTGGGGCAGTTACTGGAGAATCATGAAGAAATCTCTATATTTAAGAAGGAAAAGCAGAGGAGGGAAAAGGCCAGAGCCAGGGAAGGAGGGGTGTTTGTGACTCACTGGGATGCATGAAGCAGCAAGGAGATGGTTCTAGACAGGCAGCAGGCAAGCCAGCAGATTTTTGGGAGTGACGTAGGTGCACCAAGTGCAGCTGAGCATCTTCTCACCTTCAGTCTCCTGGTATGATTCCCCAGAGGGAAGGCAGCTCTATCATGCTCTGAAGGTTAAGCTGTGCCTTCTGCCTGGCACAAGAGCACAGTGCAGCCAATGGGTAAAACTGCCTACCTACTTAAAAGCAAACCCCAACACTGCCAGGAGGGACAGGCTTTATTTTTAGCTGGGACACCAGCAGGGTCACTGCTGGTGCTGCGTTTCCCCATGGAAGCCAGAGTTTCATGAAGTGTGCTGTGTGCGCAGGGTCACTGCAGGGGAAACATCTGTCAGGTCAGCTTTGGGGAGATGGATTATTTAAGTTAGAGAAAAGGAAACATTTACTAGAAGAAGTGAACCTGAAACTACTCTGGAAGGTTAAAGTGAAAGGAAAAAATGATGCTTAAAGAATCAGAGCAGGTGGTAATTTATGAGGCCAATGTCTAGCACACCTATCTCCAGGATTCTCATATAGGAGAATACCCCATCATGTCTAACTCCAGCAGCATCCCCTTCTGTTTGTCTCCTATAACCCAAGCTTTGAAAGGCTCATTCTTGTCTAGGGGCTGCCAAAACAAAAGCAGCAGCAAGTCATTGTCCTTCATCAGAATCCATCACAAAGGAAAAGCACACAGAGATCCACCTTGTTTCGCACCTTGAAGATAATAACGAGACCTCCTTCACTCTGCTCCTCAGGTCCTCAAACAAGGGCCCCCAGTCAGCTCCAAGGTAGGCAGTTTTTCCAGGACTCACACACCGGCTAAGTGCAGCACCCACAGCAAGCGCACGGCAGCAGCACAAACTTAGCCCACAGCAGTCTCATGAGGACCTTCCTTGCTAGTGGGTTTTGTGGGTGCAAACCTAATAAAACAGCTGGCACTGCTCGCACTTGCACTGCCAGGGAATGCAGTCTGGAGGCTTGAACATGTAGAGATTGTTGTTGATAAAGTGCTGAATACTAGTGTGAAGCTTTCAAGGGACTTGAAAGAATTGAGAGCAGAGGGGAAGTTCTCATTTTATTCTCTTCTTGAAAAATCTGAGTCCATTTGGCATGTTGCATCTGAGAAATAGTTTGGCCCAGACTCTCTGATTTGTTTTAATCAGGATCAACCCCTGTGCATGTTTTTAGGAAGATCTTACATTAAAAGTTATTTTGTCTTTCTTTTTCTGCCGATTCTTGTGCCTCTTAATAGCTTAAGAAGTGCTTTGCAGACCCCATCACTATATTAGGTCCTTTGCAACTAATTTGCATTCAGCACTATCCATTTCATCAAGAACAGACTTCAAGGCTGAACCAACTCCAAGCCTTAACTGCTGCATGCAATTCAGGCAGCAGCTTTACAGGTGGAAGCAGGGCTTCTTAAGCCAGCCTGAACATTCTCCACCTCTGGTCATTTTTCCCACTCTGCTCTAGGTCTTCCTTTTTTGTTTGGCAGAACGGTTTGCATGGCTAGGGCATGAATAAGGACCAAGAATCTATCTCGTCAAAAAGCAAGCTGAACCCACCACCTGGCCACTCATGCCATTGTGCCAGTATCCTGCGGGGGGGAGGACAGGAGCAGGAACAAGCAACCAGGGTGGGAAAGCCGTAGAAAACAAGGTCCAAATAAAAAGTGTGGCAAGTGCATTAGCTGTACAGGCAGAGGCAGGTCTGCCTCTTGCAGCAGTGAATCCTGTAACACCTCCTGGACCATGAAACAGCCTTTTCCTGCTACATAAAGGCAGAGACATATCTCTGCCTCCATTTTCCCAACTAATGTGCATGTTCAAGGGTCACTGAGTAATTCCAACCAAAACCAAAGAAGAGGATAAAAGTGCTTATTAAGGTTAACTTAAAGTTCAACATCAAGACATTACTTCCCAATAAGGAATGCCCCCCTCAAGGCAGTAAACCAAGACATCCAGGTCTTAATGACCCAAGACAAAGTTTCCTGAAAGCAAACAGTATGGAGAACAAAAGGACAGCTTCTTCACACAGAGTGTTATCCCAAGTACCCATCCATGATCACTGCACGGCAGAGGCAGAGCTGCTTTCCCTAATTTGGGTGTGGGAAGCTGTGGCACTGGGACAATGGGGGGTTTCACAGTCTGCCTGGACCGGGGTGACAAACTCTCCCCTACCGCTACTTGCATTGAGGGGAGCTAAGACACATCCAGAGTGAGATGGAGCCTGACTGCAGAGCGAGGTGCAGACATGCTCTAACTCCCTGATTTTGCTCCCACTCTGGTGAAGGAAACCAGTTTTCACCAGCACGCAGCACATGAAGACACTGGCAGGGCACCTTGTGTTTTCAGCACTGGAGTCCCACATTCATTTCTGGACATGTCACCTTCAACACAACCTCAGCAGTCAGATCTAAGTGCCCTCTCACAGGTACATCCCTGCATCACTACACTTCTTTTGATTAAAACTGTATTCTGCAGTGCTGCTGTTTGCTTTGAGACAGCCTCCAAGTACCAGCCTGGGAGAGGGAGATTAAAGCAGTGGCAATGCAGTCTCATCTGTCTGTAGTTTCTAAAACTCTTTGGCACCTCACTGGTTGCAAAACATGCCCAGCAGCATAGGATATTTAGTATTGTTGATTGCTCTTGACCTGGCTGTCTCTGCTGCTGTCCTGAGTTAGGTGGCTTAGGTAAAAAGACAGCAGAGTACAGGAAGGCAGAAAACAGAGCAAGTTCACTTTTGTAGCCTTGAAATAATCTGCTAGTGAATGGAAACAGAAGCTTCTCCCTAAATCTGAGTGCTCTGGAAGAGCTCCCTGTTTTATTATGATTGAAAATCCTCATTGGAGTGTTTCGTTCGAAAACAAGCTATCATAAAAGAAATGTTAAGAGCCCTAAGCTCCCTTCTCTCCCATGATGTCAACTGTCAGAGACATCAACGACAGCTCAGCTGTGTGATCAAAGGCTCCAGCAAGCGGATTTAAAGACAGAATTACCAGGAAATTGAGAGTTGAAGGAGCATGGGGGCATGATCATCACCTATCTATAAGTGTGTCCTATGGGGCACGCTAATTACTTTATAAGGTTGTACTGCAGGAACAATGGCACCTGGGTCTGTTCATTGTGACAGTGCCAAGATGGGGTTGTGGTGGTACCTTCAGAACGGCATGACACATCCCTGCCACCTCATGTTTTGTTATTCCTGCAAAACTCAGTGACTGAAGTGCCTAGGGGGGGAGACTGCGAGGCCATCATGCTGAACTTCATGCTTTCGCATCCATGATGGCTTTCAACCAGAGCTTGCAGTTTTAAGCATTAAGGCAGAGGGGAAAGAGGGAAGCCAACTACGGTCTATACCATGTTAGTCATCAAGCAGCCCAGAAGCCCACTGAATCTGCAGAAGACTGGAGGTAGTTCCCAAATTTCAGTCTGCAGGTAAGCAGGGACATGAGCTGGAGGTCCTCTCCAGCCCCAAACCCCACAGACCCATGTCACTGAAATCAGCAAATGCGTGACCACAAGCTCTGCAGCACAGGTGTTTTAAAGGTTCTCCCAGAACAGCTTGTCATCTATGCACCTCTCAATGCATGAAACGCTTCAGGGCAGGGACTAGACATTTGTATGACACTTGGAAACACGGGCCCCCAACCATGCCTGTAGGAATTACGGTTATCAAACAGTAAATCAACAAAAGCATTAATCTATGCCACAATACCTAAACACAGTGGGTGATGGTAGGTGGAGCATCACAACTATCAATTTCCTGGCTTCAGAGACATTTTTCTTCCTATTAAGATGTTTTTGTCTTTGTAATTTAATTTCCTTCACTTTTTTTTTTTAATATAGAATTTGATATTACTGTCTGGTTTAAAAAAAAAAATTGGCCAGCAATCAAAGCCATCTTTTTAACTGTGAAGCACATGAAAGGCATCTGAAACAGGACAGCAACAAAGAACAAGGAACTATTTGTCAATGCCACTTGGTCATTGGGGAAGCTTAGGGGAGGAGACTGATGCTGTTTGTTTAAAACAAGCAAACAAAACCCTGACAGACAGACCATTTATCTGTATAGTACTTCACTTGAAAATATTGGCCGAGGGAATACATCTTCACTTGGTTTCTAATAAAAGTGCTGACACACTCTGTTATGGCCTTTCCCTGCCTTGGGGATGGAGGATGCCTCTCTCAGGAAGGACCCTTTGAAAACAAGGGATACATGTGGGCTCAGGCACAACACAGCAGCAGGCCAGCATACACCCTAAGCAATCTCTCTACCTGTCCAACCCACAATACCATAACACCTGCCACTCTCAGACCAGCCTCATCTGACTTCAGACCCACAAGCTTCAGAGGAAAGCAGAGGAAGCAGGGAGTTTAGATTCATCCCTCTTTCCTTTCTACAACCCTGTTAAGCGGAGAAGCAGTGCCCTGAGCGTCCTACGACTGCCATGCAGAAAAACTGCTCGTGACTCCCAACAACACACTCTGTTTCCAGTCAGACAGGGCAGCTCCTGCCCTCACCGCGGCCCAGTAAGAGCCTGTGGAGCAGCCAGGCCATGCTTGCTATCTGCCCCACATGCGCTCTCCTGTTTTGGGTGCTGAAGACTGCTCCCACACTGGCCAGCGTGAGGGAAAGGACTATTCCACCTGATGATGGCATCTGCCATTCCAGGTGCCATCCTGTCAGGTGGCAGCTTTGCAGAGCAAGGGGCTATCTCTCTGCAAAGTGCTACACAGAGTGGTGTTAGGATGGCTACACAACTGACTTTCTTCTCACACCTTGTCACCCACTAGTTATTGTAACTGTGTCCTCACCAAATCCCCACAGGGGGAGAAAAATACCATTAATGATATAAATGAGACACAGGAGATAAATGTGCCTAGCAGAACACTGGAGGTATGCCAGAGACCAGAAGCATTTCCATTGCTCTCACACAGGATCTCAGCAGTGGGATTACCACAATCTGTCCTACCTTGGGCATTTGGGAAATGCTTAAACCACCCACTTATTAAGAGCAGGACTCATATTTGGCTTAGGGAGAAAAAAAACAGACAGCAGTACTGCACCTTTTAACTAGGACTCCCTACCCCCATCAGTCCTCTCCTTTCCCACCTTGGTTGATATTACGCCCTTCTATTTACAACACGGGGTAACCAATTTGCCTGCCATTGCACTGCACACTCATGACAGAACTGAGGGCTCCTGGGCTGCTCTTGCTCCTCCCCAGCCAGCCCTCTGAAGTAGCTGGACATGCTCTTTTCCAACATCACTACTTCTATTCAGGAAACAAGTATTGTTCCAGTTGAACACAGATACATGAACATAAGCACCAAATGTGACTTTCTCAGCTAAACCATGATCAGAGTAAAAAAAATGTTTTCAACAGCAGTGGATGGAGCAGGATTAGGGACTCCCTAGAAATGCTTATGCCATGGGGGAGTGATACCTCTCCCCGCTGCACCAAACCTACAGAGCGCCTTCAAGGCCTCTGTGTCTCAGCAGCTCCCCAAAGCCATTTCTGCTCTCTCGGGTCACCTGCTAGCCTCCCAGAGAGCATGGGATGAGCGCTCCCAAATTACCTAAGTCTTCCAGCCCTGACCTCTCCACAAATAAAAAAAAACAGCTTAAGAAAATCAACCTTCTGCTTCATAAAGAGATGAGAGGAATTAAAGGAACATACATATAAACACAAGGAGCAGAAGGATGTGCGTACAGCACCCCTTCTCACCTCAACTGTCTCTCCAGTGTCTCCCCTTAAATCTGAAACAGATTTTTAAGGTGAAATCCCCAGAACAAAGCCAGGGACAAACCAAGAAGTCAGGAACCTAACCATTACACTACAGCTCCTTTGGAGGGGGCAAAGGGGGAAATGGCCATGGCCTCACATTTTAGAGTAACAGTAAAAAAAAACAAACCCAAAACAGTTGCAACGGTTTCATCTCTCATCCAGGGTGATTGATAATTTAGATACAGGTGAAAAGCACAAAGCCCTGAAGCAAGGCTGGGAGGGAGGAAGAATATGAAACCACCCCACATATGGGTCAGCTCTCATGCGTTGTGCACGTGTGTGTCTCTGTGTGTGTGTGTGTGTCTCTGTGTGTCTGTGTGTCTGTGTGTCTCTGTGTGTGCAGTTCCTCTCCCCCTGCCATGGGGGCTGCGGGCCCGCCGGCGGCCCCGTGCCCTATTTAGGGCAGCGCCTGGCGCAGCGGCTATATTTGACACCCGGGGTAAACAAGGCGGCCCCGGCGGACGGAGCGCGACAGCTGTCCGGGACGGCGGCCCCGGCGCCCCCACCCGCGGCCGGGGATGGCCCGGCCTGGACTCCCCCAGCGGGGAAAAAAATTAAATAAATAAAGGAAATTTAAGGGGGAAAAAAAAAAAAAAAAAGGAAATTTATAGCACTGCATGAGAGCCGCTTCCCTCGCCTGGCAGCCCCGGGCACAGCCGTTCCCCCGGGCTCCCCGGCATCCCTGCGGGCCGTGCCGCGCCTCCGAACCGGGGCACCCCCGCCCGGCGGCGGGAGGGATCCCGGGGCCGCCGCGGGACCGGGCTGGTGCTGCCGCGCACGCCCCGCCGGAGCCCGCCCGCTCCTCCAGGCCCCGGCCCCGCAGCGCCCGGCTCGGCTCGGCCCGGCCCGGCGCCCACTCCCCGCCGCGCATCCACCCCGCAGCGCCCGCTCCGCGCCGTGGGCAAAGCCCTGCCTCCGCAGCACAAACACACACACACACACACGCACATACACACACACGGGCACGGAGCCGCCGTGGCGCCGGGGAAACAGCAGGAATGAAGCGAGCTCCCAGCGCCTGGGCAAAGCGAATTCCCCCCCATCCTGGGAGATGAGCCTGCAAAGAGCCCTCGCCCCTTCCACCCTCCCGGCCCCAGCACCCCCCACTCCACGGCCATTCCCGTGCAAGGCATGGAGCCCCGCTTGGCAGCAGGACACCTGCCCGCCAGCCTCACGTCTCCCACGGAGCGGGGGTGGCACCCCCTTACTTACCCTTTCTGGCGGCTTTCCTGACTTTTTTTTGGAGGGTCGGGATGGGGGATGGGGGAGAGGGGGGCTCCACTGGCTCCCCAACACAAATCCTTCCGGTTCCTAAAGGGAACTCATCGCATCTCCCGGTGATTCACCGACGGTGTGTGTGGGTACGGGGGGGTTCGCCTTTGCATGTCAGTCCAAGTTGCCTCGCTCGCTACAAAACCTGTGCTCCCTTTTGCAGCTGTCAGGGAGAGCGGGGAGGTGCATCTGGAAAAGGGGGTGGGGGTGGAGGTAAAATGTTGATAAATCCACCAGCCTTGATCTTCAGCTCCGTGCGGTGGAGTTTGGGGAGGGAAGGGAGATCTGGCGAAGGGGGAGGAGGACGGAGATGAATGGGGGTCGAGGGAGGGGGGAAGAGAAAATGGATTGTACCCCAGATTGCCACTGAATCTGCTGGGCTTCCCCCACTCCCGCGCTCACACCATCGGGGCTCGGTCCAGGCTTCCCAGCATTACGGTGCACAGCAGAGCGCTAAGCCTGATTTCTGAGAGCCAGCGAGGTTTGCACAACTGCAGCAAGAAGCCAAATCAAAAAGCCAATCTGCGAGCCTCCAAACTCCACGTCACCTATCAGCTGGGAGCGAGCGCTGCAACAGAATTACAAGCCATGCATATTTATTCCTCTGAATTCGGCGGGGGGGCGGGGGGATTTTCAGATCGTTTAAAGCAAGGCACGGTGAAACCAAGGCAAACCCTTCCCAAAATCATTGAAGGCAGAGCACGTCTTGCATGTAACACGCGCACACACACACACCTCTACGAGATCTCCGTCGGTATATAAAGATAGGAGATACACACTCACGGAGCGGGATCACTCCTGTACCTTCCAAGTATATTGACTTGACTTTGTGTATTTCAAGCAAGGGAGGGGAAGAACGCGGTAGCTAAGCCTCAGAAAAGACTATATTGATTGCATATCTGAAATTTAAAGCATCTGCCAAACACTTCTGAGAGATTAAATATAGGCAATATAATTACACACACAGCGTTAGTCCTAGTATCTATTTGAAGCTGCGTGCTTTGGTTTATGCTTGCAGAAACCACACGGCTATTTTTTTTAACCAAAGTCAAATAACAGGTTATGAGACAGCAAGTCATTTTATGGTAAAAAATACATGTTGCCTCTAAAGTTGTTATTTGACTTTGGCAGAAGACAACTGGGGGCTGGTTTCCAGAACTGTGGAACTGGGCAGTAGCTTTATGCCTTGCACAAGACACATCATGGTGTTTGCACAGATTTGTCTCCCCCTGTGATCCCCTCTGTTTCCACCACAGCCATTATGGGCAGACATGTGCCTCCAGAAGATTTACCTTCTGGCATGGCTTCTCACTTCTTTGAAGCCCAAGTACTTACTACATGGCAACGATCCCTGACATAGGGCTATCCATCCACAGAATGATCTGTTTCATCCTCCACAGAGAAGCTGTCCCCACTCCGTTTGTCCCTAGTGACTCCCCATACCCCTGAGGTGATGAGGGCACAAAAGCTTCCTGTCAAGACCCGAGCACATGTGCAAGTGCAAACCATCCCTGTCAAAAGCAGCTGAATAAACTGCCATGAGAAACCTGAGCCCGAGTCCTACACTGGGCAAGAGCTCTTACCTCAGCCAGGCACAGGCAGCAAACGTACAAAGAGGGAAGCGGAAAGGGCAGCAGAACAGTTACTGGGAGGGTGACATATAGAAGAGTTGCACCTGCTTCATGCTGCCCAAAATGGATAAGAAAAGCTGCAAATGGGCTGTGGTCCCCTGCAGGAAAGCACAGACCACTAAGTCCCTGAAAGTCAGCTGGTAGGTTCTAGTTATGGCTCCATAGGGCAGCCTCTGACCCCACACCTCAGCACAGAAAGGATCCAGAGACGTGGAAGAGTAGTTACCCATACTGTCTGGCTACTTACTTATATTAGGTAGAGCAGGGCATGGAAGCCCAGAGACAGTAGGGCAGCCAGAGGAGGCAACAAATGGGACACAGTAGCTGCAAATGAGTATGAGATGGTGGCACAGAAGAGTACAGAACATCCCATGGGTCCCAGATGCAGCCTTTTATCTCCCCAAATGCCACCTGCCACTCCTGGTGTCCCCAAATAACCCAAGCAAGGCAGCATACCAGGTAAGAATGTGGTATGGGATGCATATGAGCCAGGGGACATGGCAAGATCTAACATGTCCTTAAGTGACTGAGCTCAGGGAGCTGGCCAGCCCCACGCAGGGCCATAAGCCTGGATGATGCTCCTATGTGATTTCAGGCAGGGAAAGGGCTTCTCAGTGCTTGGGGGAACACAGGCACATGTGCATGTGTGGCCCAAGGCATTAAAGTGCCCAGCAGCCTCATTGGAGCTGTGGAAGAGCCCTTACTGACATCAATACATAAAAATCAACAACACAGCATCAGTGGCTGAAATCCAGAACTGGGTGGATGCAGGGACTCTGGCACTGGCCAGTGTCACCCGAACTCCAGGTGGCCTCCTCCAAACCTCACACCCCTGCCAGTGAGGACAGACCCCGAGGGTGGCAGCTCTCCAGACACCTCCAACACCAAGCAAAGGAAATCACCCCAGCTGGCACAGGGAAACTCTCCGAACCCACAGCTCATCATCAGGCAGTTCCAAACAACTGCTTGTGTTTAAGACTCAGCAAGAGTGGGTCTGGAGCTGAGGAACTGCAGTAAAAAATGCTCGTCAGGAGGAATAAGCCTTGGGGGCAACACACAAATTTACAGTTGACAATAACTTGAGACAGACAGAGCTGTTTATGGTACACAGATGTTTTGTTTCACCTCATCCCAGTACATAAAATCATGCCTTAAGAAACACTTAAGAAACGCTCCCAGGCATTTCCCTCTTCCCTTTCCTTCCATATGGGCCTCACCTTACGTTGCTCAGCTCAGGCAGAAATTTTTCATCATGAGATAGAGTCAATGAAATTTTTTATTTCCTTCATCTTAAAGGTGTGCTTGCAAGGTATCAACCTGGGATGAAAGCAACCAAACCCTTTATATAAAAATACTATTAAAAATTTAAAAAACACCAACCAAACAACTACCTCTTGTTTATATTAACTTTAGCAAATAAAATACATGAGTTTTAAACTCCTGGGCTGTTTAGCACAATCTCACTAAACAAGCATGGATATTAGTTTTTAATGAATACCAAGATCACTTTATGTTTCAAGTGTTACCTCAGCAAAGGACAAGGGCTAATGTTTTTAAACTGAAGGAGGGTCAATTTAGACTAGATATAAGAAAGAAGGTTTTTACAATTAGGGAGTTGAAACACTGGAACAGCTTGCCCAGAGATGGTAGACACCCCATCCCTGAAAACATTCAAGGTCAGGTGGGACAGAGCTCTCAGCAACTTGATCTGGTTGAAGATATCCCTGCTCATTGCAGGGGGCTGGAGCTAGATGACCTTTAATAGATCCCTTCCAACTCAAACTATTCTATGATTGTAACCCAAAATCACTGGAAATCTACCAAACAGTAATATGTTAAACAACAGAACCATAGAATAGATAAGGTTGGAAGGGACCACTGGTGGTCATCTAGTCCAACCTCCCTGCTCAAGCAGGGTCCCCTAGAGTATATCACTCAGCATTGTGTCCAGATGGCTTTTGAATATCTCCAGGGAAGGAGACTTCCCAACCTCTCTGGGCAACTGTTCCAGTGCTCAGTCACCCTCACAGTAAAGAAGTTCTTCATAAAACCATTGGGACTTTTCCTGTAAACAGTTAGGACCTTAATCCTTCTCTCAAACCTGTCTCCAAGCTCTTGAGATTTGAAGCAGAAAGAGAAACGCAAGCTTTAATAAAGATGCTGACAACAGAATGTAGCTGATTGCAGTGCTGTTGATAAAGACAATGTGCTTAACAGGGATTGACTTGCTCTGCCAGGCCAACAGCATCTATTGACATAAAAACCTGTCAGTGGCCTACAAGTTCCAGAGGAAACTCTGGGAGGTGTTAGTTGGGTCTGAAAGGACCTCTTCCTTCCCCTTCATTCACCAGCTATGCACTCAGCACATATGGGGAAGAATTTCACACCGTTGCCATCAAAGTTTCAGGTGGATATGGCCATATTACTGTTTTATTATGGCAGACGTTACGAGCTGTAGGTCTGGCTATGCCTTGGAAAGTTTCTACCTGAGCAAGGCCTTTGTTCGCACTATTGTTGTCCTCCTGCAGTCTTTCAGCCCTTGGCCTAATGACCCAAGAATGGCCGCAAACACTATGTACATTGGTCCTTGTTCCTTGAATACAAGCAGCATGAGTGCTCCTGAGCTCAAGTTTGTACCTAAGGGCCTGGCACAGCCCCCTTCTCTCATTCAAGATTTCATCTTGGTGAATCTGTGTTATGTTTTGGACTATTTTTCCATAGATTTGCTTTTCCTCCCTCATCAGCTTTCATCACGTGCCTGCTCACATTTGTGTCAGAAGGGATGAGATAATGTGACATTTTATTAGTACGATGCATTTGCAGAGCCTTGAAATAAAGTTCCAAATCTGAGAAAAAATTACTTTCTAGAGGAAAGAGGAAAGGAGCCACCATGTAGAAGGCAGCTTCAAGGCTATCCATGATTACAGAGCAAATGAACCCAGTTCAAATGTAAAATTCTGTGCTTTATTTTTTCCCCCATAAAAGCCTGCTTTGCAAACGTGGCTAGGGCTGGGCTTTACAGAAACATCCTCAACAGTGTGCAAATTCTTATAAGTCATAGGACACCTGGGACAGTCCATGCACTCTTCATGGCACTTCCCATAGCCAATGGATAATTCCTCTACAGGTCCTAGCAAATGGGTTTCTGCCACAGATGGACAAGGATTCTTTTTGTATCCTTTGCTCACTGATCAGAAAGGAGCAAAATACGTATTTAATCTTTCTGATCCCCAGATGCGGCTGTGATAGGTGTAGGTTACAGTAAGATACTCTAGTCTCAATGCAGAGCTTGCCAGGAGGTTAAGTTTGGGGTCAGAGGCCGTGTTCCTCAGGTCTGGCTTATAAGGAAGGGCAATTCTTTGTGCAATCATCTTCTCCATTGCAACTGAGTGCAGAGCAATGCAGAGACAAGCCCACGTGTAGGTGACTGATACCACAAACATGTCCTAGTCTGGGTTTGCCAAGGGTTTTCCGTGCTAGTGAACATTGACCTAAGACAACTTTACACAGCATTCAGACACCATTTACAACCCCCCAAAAAGTAAAAAATAAAAACCTGGCTAAAGATAGCAACCAGTCATTGGGAGTCCCAGGCAAGTCAAACCCTTGAAAACTTTTGACGAGAAGTGATGTCTTCCAAAGAATCTACCTGACAACGGAAAGTGAGGGCACATCTTACAACCAGATTTTGATCATGGTGGAATCCAGAACACATGTTAATTCCAAAGTTTTCCATTTTAGCATTGGCTTCAGAAACCGTGTTGATCCATAGATGGACCACTGCAGGGTGCAGAGACATTTGTGGTGGAGCATATCCACCGCTCAGGAAAAACAGCAGGGGCTTGGCCTGGCAAGCCATTGCATCCTGGGGCAGGAAACAGGACTAAATCAAGGGGATTTTTTTCAGCATTATAAATGCCATCCACAGGGGGTGTTCAGGGGGACCTTCTCAGGTTGAAGAGTTCTGAGACTCCTGCTTTTCAGTGTTTTAGAGCAACAGCTTAATAGCAACTCTATTGCAAACTAGGTTATATGTTTTTTGAGGGGTTTTATAAGAACAACTTTTTCTAGAAAGGACCAGTGAGCCTCTACAGCTTACAGCATTGGGTTTGTGCCAGGACAAAGAGCACATTCAAAAAGGCCATTTCAGCTGCAGTGACCCTTAATGAGCAACCACCACCAACACTGCTGGTGATACACCCTTTTCTCAGCTGCAGAACAGGTACATGAGGCTAAGATTATAGCAGTGGAATGGATCTGCTCCTCTCCCCACTCCCACTGAGGACTGAGGAGCCTTGCTTCAGAGGAGGAGGTTTGGTATGACAGACAAGAGAAACACAAATTAACATGGCAAGAAGCCTATAAGCACATCAGCACGTTCTGATCAGTTCTCACACGTGTCTTACAGAGGATTTAGCTCACAAAGTTGTCAATTCATTTAATAGCTTCCCAAAATAATTTTGAATTCAAAAAATCAATGGGAAAAGTTCATATTTCATTGATTTTGAAACCCAACAAAGACAAAAATCAATTGTACCTCCACCACTCTGGTTTTCCTGTTAAACACTGGCACCAAGATTTTTTTTGTGCTTCCTGCACCACGTGCTGGCTAATAGCATGAAGAAAAATCCATGTTTCTTAAACTAAGCCAGTGCTTCATGGAGAGGAGGATTCACAGAGATTCTAGAGCAGTAGCTGGTGCTTCAGCCAGGCACCGCACACAGGCTGACTTTCTTGCACCTCTTCTGAACTCTTCCCTCTGCCTCCTATGCCTGTATCTTCACATTCTGGGTAAGCCACTCCCTGGCCAGTGGGCTTGCTAACAGGCTAAAAGTGTGCTGTAATGAAAAGTAGTTGGGGTTATGTTACATTGCAGATAGTATGTAAGTAGCAGGAGCACACTGTGCCCTGTATCCTAAGGGTATTCCACAGCATCAGCAATTCAGATTGTCCTACCTGTTTGCAGCCCAGGTGGCCAATGGACCTACAGCCACCCTGCAGCCAACCACCTACATGAGCAGTGCCTGGCGTGGGGTTGTGGGTGCTCAGGTCATGGGCAGAAGATGCTGGTGTGGCTGCAGATGCCCCTGTCCTTAACTTCACAACAGCTTATGGTGGGCCTACAATCAAGGTTTCATGCTATGATTTGTCTCCACTTTGAACATGCAAAATACCAGAGCTGATGGTCTCCAACTTCAGGGGATGTTACCAGGTAGCATAACTACAGACCTTGATAGCACTGTCCAATGGGGATAACAATAAATGCTGTATAAAGATAGAATAAAATTTTACAATTCCCCTACAGTCAGTGTAATAATTTTCTTAGCAAAACAGCTGAGACCTACTAAAAAAAAAAAAACAAAACAAAAAACGAACAAAATGGAACAGTTAGAAGAAAGCCATGCTTCCCTCTAGGAGAATCCAATCCTGGTTTATAAAAATCAGGAGGGAAAAAAAGAACTTTAAAGTAAATTAAGATCAGCTGTTAATGAAAGTTAACAGTTTAATTAGAGGAGTGAGCAGCTTGTGCATGGAGAGACAGGAAAGATGCATCCGTCTCTAGGATACACGTGGCTTCTGTCCAAGTCTGGCAGGATCCAGGAAACATGTATGGGATGAGCACTTCTGGTACAAATCTGTCCCCAGACTGCTCTGTTGGTGGTAGCAGGACAGTCTCCCTGGGAAGAGGCCTGCTGTTGTGACACCACACAAGGCCTGCCATGACCCTCAGCTGAAAGCTTGCCTTTAAATAGGTAGTTATGTTGCCAAATCATCCTTCTGATACGTGTAATGTTTTGGGTTAAGTGGATGATAAAACACTGGCTATCCCTTTAAGTATTAATTTATTCAGGTTCTCCTACAAGTTGTTTTTACAAGAGTATTATCTCATTTTTGAAAAGTGCACAACCACAAAAGGACTTAGGCACATGCAACATATACCTATATATGCTTAGATCCTGCTGAACACAGCCCACTTGCCCCAGGCAGGCCATCACAGCCCAAAGCAGTCCCACAGGATTGCTCCAACAACAGAACCCCACCCTCAGAGTAGTCAAAAGAATTCAGATGGAAAGAAGTTAATTTGTGGAGGAGAAAGACACACTCAGCTGTATGCTCAAAAGATACGGTGGTCTTCCATAGCCCGGGTTTTCTCTCTAAAGGGGTTTCTTTTACACACAAAATGTATTTTGTCCTGTACTTTGTAGACAGTCCTACATTCAGCCTCTGTCCACTCCTCTGCCCCTTTCTGTACACTGTCTCCCACCTGCACCTGCCTCTCACCCTTGCTCCTCTCACTACACACTGTCTTTAAGCCCCTCTTTGTGTCATTGCTGTGGGGACATGGGTTTAGCTGTTGCTCTTTGTCAACACATCACATAAACTGTGAACTTAGAATAACTCTCTCTTTCTCTCCATGATAACTGATTTGTATCCCATAATGTGCAGAAGCAGGGTTTTTTTCTAGAGATAACAGGGGGAATAACTTGGAATGGCAGAAGCACTTTAGCCTGGAGAGTCTTGGGCTACCTATCTCAGGCTCTCAGGGCACTCCTAGCAGAGGGAGGAGCCAAAAATGGCCATTTTCCACAGGCTCAGAGCTGTGTGGTTTCTCACATTCATTTTTGCATTGCTGATCATCTTGCAGCTACAAAGCAGTATCTCCCACTTTCAGGAATCCCAGTCACAGGTTGCTCATAGCATTTTTTCCCAAAAACACCAACCTCACCCCAAAGGCCAGGAGCAGAAACAACAGGTAGAAAAACCTGCCTCATCTCCACATGCCAGTAAGAGATTTGTCAGTGTTCACAGCTGCACCAGCCACCTGAACCACACTTGACAGGAGTGACCCAGCATCACTCAGCACAGCTGACAGCAGAAAAGACCCAGCTGGCAACACTCAGTGTCTTGCAGTAGAGCCCTAACATACCACGTGCTTCCTTCAAACTGGGCATTCCAAGCCTCTTCTTCCACCTTCCTAATTGCTCACAACTGAGAAATTAGGATTTTGGGAACTGCCACTCGGCTACCAAATTTCCAGCTAGCAGGTCCCAGAGCTATGGGAGGGACAGGTAGGTACTGGTGGCAGAGGAAGACCACACAGCCTCCTTGCCTCAGAAGCCCAGCCCAGAAGCCACAACAGGCAGGTGTCACACGTGCAGACCACACACTCTCAGCAGGTATCACACTTGCAGATTAAGTGCCAACCCCACAAGCCTTTTATAAAGGCTAAACCATGGGAAAATGCCACTTACCTTAATGGGAAGAGCAGCAGAACCTGATGCAAACACCAGAGCTGAGAGAAGACTGAGCCCCAAAGGCCAGCGGCAAGCAGGAACTGAAGGCAGAGCCGTGTTCTCTTCAGGACCTGCCCTGGGATGCTCCAGCAGGCCCAGCTCTCAGGCACAGAGAGCAGGTGCATGCTCAGAGCAGGCTGCCTGGCAGGGTGGGAACAGGGTGGTGACAAGCTGCAGGTGGGGTCCAGGCCCCAGCAGCATGCTGCCTCCCTTCTATGGAGGCCAGGTACCTCCCTTTGCCATGCCCTAGGTATGTCCTGCAGAAATTCCTCCAGGATGGCAGAGCCCTCACTCTTGTCCTGCCACCACCCCCTCTCTTCCTGGGGACAGGAAGTCTCTGTGAATCCATATGAACTCCCCAGACACTGCCTCCATATGCTGTTCCCTGCCCCCAGCCTGCACTCGGATCATCTACACTGCATCCAAGGTCCTCAGAATGATCTGGATTTACTTCTGAACTGGAAATCAAAGGTAATGACAATGCCAGAAGCAATTTCCAGGTATATCTCCCAGTCATCACCCATGCAGCAGAACAGGCTCCTGAGTTCTAGCAGCAAGCAGACCAAATCACTTGACCAGCACTCAGGAGACCTGCTGGTCCCAGCCCTGCCTTAGCTTACTCGGGGAGCTTCAGCAGTGCCAGGCAACTCCTCAAATGCAATGGGGTGTTACTGATCTCCCAAAGGTGCTGCAAGGGCTAATTGCTTGACCCTTGGTTGTGATGTCCTCCAGAGGATGAAGGTGTAGTTCAGCACACCCATTATGCGACTCATTCCAGAAGTAGTACTTTCTAGGCAAGGGAAATGGCATCCCAGGAGAAGCAAAGCATCTTCCTTCCCTAGCATTATGTCTTTGCTCACACTGCAAGAGCAGTAGGTCCTGCAGTGCTTGGATTTCCTTTCATCTGGTTCTGCTATGAACCACTGCACTCCCCCTTCAGCTGCTATCCCTATTGCCATCCTCTCACTGGTTTCAGCTGCATTTGGAAATGGACTGAGCCCTCACGTACTCAGTATGGTTATATTCCTATGGTATTCCATTTAACATCTTTCTAGTGCCTCTTCAAGTACTTTCTTGTTAGTTAGATGGAGAGTGGAGGGATGTCTCCGTGCCCTACAGGGCACAAACAGTGAGAGCTGCTGCCATGTGGTATGAGGACAGGTTGCAAGAGCAGCTCCCTTGTTGGACTTGTTTGGTAGGTGTACTGAGATTTTAAGTCCTTTGTCAGCTTCCATGAACAATGAATGTGTGTTCAAAAAAGGGAAAAATAAAAAGAGAAAAAAAAGATATTATTAGAAGGAGCAAAGCCTCAATGAGTTCCATCACTTCCCCAGCTGCTGCTGTGTCTAATCATTTTCATAGTATATCAGGAAGTGTAAAACCACCGATTAATTTTATAACAGAGGTTTTCATCACAGAAGGTGGGAATGTAAAACCTTCCTCTCCTGAATGCAATTGCAGCTGTGGGTTCATTTTCAGCTACTGAGTTTTCCCCCTTACCCCAGGTACCACTGGGGAAGGAGATGAGAGAAAACAGTCCAAAACAGATCACCTATTTTCTTTGATGAAAACAGGCAGATGAGTGGCAGTCCTTGCTACAGAAACCTCCCAGGATGCCAAGATACTGAGCTGGGGAAGTTCCCTTCACAGATTTCTCACCAGCACAGAAGTAAATAAGACACATGCATGTTTCCTCTGGCTATTGCACCTCTCAGCAGCAGTGAGGGCAGAGTTCTGAGCCTGGGTGCTCTGGCTGTGAAGCATCAAGGATTGAGACTCAGCCTCCAGGCATCGTCTGAACTGTCTGAGCACTCACTGCTCTTTGCCAGGTCAAGGATCCCCACATCTTGTAAGACCAATTCATGAAACACAAACTCACAAACTGTGGACAGCTGGAGAACCTAAGGACAATTCACTCTCACCCACATTCATAGCTGCCAATGTGAGACCTCCCCCTCACCCAATTTTACAAAGTGCAACAGGGTCCCAACCGGCCCGGTGTTGCTGCAGGGCACAGAGGAAGGTGCAGAAAGCTTCCAGTCACTGGGTCAGAGTACAAATTACAATGAGATCAAGCCAAATCCTGATCCTATGGAAATCAGCTGTAACTTTGTCACTTTAAGAAGTATAGTCCACACCACTCTACTGAAGAGCCATGAGAAGCAGTGCAGAGCAGTAGAGGGCAAGAAGCAAAGCGTGCTGCATCTAACACCTTCCAAGGGGAATTCACAGAAGCAGAATGAAATTTGTACTCTGTTCAGAATGTCACAGCCACCAACCCCCTTGTGGAGCATAATAGACCTTTAATGACAACTGCTAAGTTGATGCCTGCTACTAAAAGGAAAGATCACAGACAAACAGGTCATTGGTTTGCTTGTGACCTTGAACTGGACTGGAAGCTATTGCAGTCCCACTGGCACTGTCTCAGCCTCTCAATAAGAAGAGTACAACATGCATGGAGACCTCCTGACACAGCCTACATCCCCTGATATGCTGCACGTCCTCCTCCTTCACACACCAGCCTGGCACAAGGTCACTGTCCATCCTGGCATTACACTCTGCTTATTACTTAATGAACCTGGCGGGGAAGGGGCACAAACCTGGGGCAGCAACAATGAACCTGCTTCCCCGGCATGGAATGGTGTTAGCCAGCATGGATGAAGTGACAGTCCTGCAAGGCTCTGGCCTCGACCCTGTCCAGAAGAAAAAGCTAGGTTGGGCCAGGTTAGCACACTCATGGGTAAAGGTACTTACTGCTTGGTTTCCACCAGTGTCCAAACTGGACTGACCAGATCAGAACACTGGGATAGAGAGAAACCCTTGAGTCAGGATACAAAACTAAATCAAACTTTTGTGGGCTAGGATGAAAGGGGAAGTACTTCAAAGTCTGCAACACATTAATTTTCCTTTCTGCTGTGATTATTCCTTCCCCTGTGTTTTAATATGATGGATCACCTGATAATGACAGGAGGTCGTTCTGACTGACATGTACACCCAGGATAAAGGAGAGCAGGAAATTGGATCTGAGACTCTATACTGTATTTCCGTGAGTTCTGGAGCCACCAAAAAGAGACCCTTGGTCGGATTGCTAATGCCATCACATTCCCCACAGCTGCAGACGTGCAGTCGTGTGTTCAATTTCCTGCTGCCGCTCGTTGTGTCTGGTGCACAACCAAAGAACAGGAATATGAAGTGCATCTAATTTAGAGATGTACACAAATTAGGCACAAACTCTGGCTACAGTAGGAAATTGAACTCTTGATGAAAATAGTTTTTACCAGGGAGCCTACTTGCCCTCTCCCGGCCATCCCCATTCTGTGTTTTCTGGAACTTAAGGTCACAACAACTGCCCCTTTCACCAAGAGAACTGCTTTAGTATTTGCTTTTCTAGCCCCACTTCTTCTGTCCACTGTGAGGGAAGCTCTTTCAGAGTGCACTGAGCCCCTTTCCCTCTCCCTTCCTTCCTGTACCAGCTGCTCTGGGCCACAGTGGAGGTAATACACTGAGCACACCGGTGTGAGTTACACACCTGAGTGAGTTACCTTCACTCTGTTGCCTCCTGCATCCTACAGGAAAAGCTGCTTTGTCTGCTGAAGGGAGTGGGACCACAACAGGGCAGGGGCAGATTTTCTAATACATGACAAAATCTCCTTTGGATTCAGATCTGGCCTCACAGGAGCTATCAGAACACTGGGAATCTGTTCCTGTTGTGGGCTTTGCAGGGTCCTCAAAGTCAAATCCCATCACATGCTCCTTCAGCTGTTATGCAGTCAGGAGGACACTCTTCCAGAAGGACCGTGAGATTTGCAGGTGCAAAGACAGCTGCAATGTGGCACTGTGGCACTAAGTTCTGGATCCTACCCTACTGATATTTTGAAGGAGATAGAGCCTGTGGGTCCCAGCCTGGAGAAAGGCACCAGTAGCAATACCTGTCTCTGAACTGGACTCAAACAGCTTCATATTCCAGAGGCTTTGGAGTCCGGACCCTGGTTCCCAGCCCTCACTAATCTCTTACTATGGACAGCTATTTGTACTTCTAGACTGCAACCTGAGCAAAGATGGATGTAGTGAAATACTCAGGCAAGGTTTTTGCTCAAGTACAGCCAAGCAGTCCTAAGCAAAACACCCAGAATATTTCATTAAAACAGTATTTTAATTTTAGATCTATGAGGCTGGACAAGTGTCTGAACACACATGAGTTTAAATTGCTTCCTAGTTTTGTGTGATCTACACTACATCTCCCTGAAAAGCTATTTTAATTGCCACACCACCTGGAAAACCACCCAGCAACAATATTCTTTGCCTTGCTGGCCCATCAAGCTGGACTGTACAGACAAGATATTGATGCAGCAACCTGATGTAATCAAGAGCTATAAAAGGCAAAGCAGTAAATCATTTGGATGCAACAGTCTGTCTGTGCACTATGCTGTTTTTTGTGTTTTCCAAAACATCCGATAAACAAAATTGCATTTAACTATTACGAGTCACACAGCAATTTTCCTTGCAAATCTTGTGCTTTCACAGTGGGTGGTGGTAGGGAAAGGAACATGGCTTGGAAGTAGGTCAAGAAGTGTCCAGAATTGGGAATTATTTTAATTTTTTTCTTTCCTGCAGGTGAGTCATCTGAAACATCTCACTGTTGAGCACAGCTTTTGGAAAAGGTAGCTCCAACTTCTCCTAGCATTAAAGAGTCAACCATATTCTTTCCTGAGCTTTCCCACAGTGCTCTTAGGACTGACCATCAAGACCACTTAAAAGACTTAAATGAGATATGCAGCTCTGAGTAAAGCTTGTGCAAAGCTAACTGGAAAGGAAGGTTAGGTCTGTCTCTTACACTACAGTTAGAATCATTAGGAACTGCCCTGAAGGGCAAGAGCTGCCTGGGCAGAGGCAGAAATGCTGGCTGCAGCTTTCCTTGTGAGCAGGAAACTGCCATTCCCCAGAGCTGCAAGTTCAGGTAAGCTGAAAAGCACACAAGGGCAGTAGCAAAAGAGCCTCTTGCTAGGAGGACCAGAAGGCTAGAGTCCTCTCCAAAGCACAGAAGTGGGTCATGGTCCCCTCCCTGCTAGGGACTCGGTATTTCAGCACAACCCATAGAAACACAAAGCCCCCTTACATATTTCAAATGCTCTAAAGTGCATTTTTGTTCCAGTCCATGAGATAAGCTTTGCTTTTTCTTTGTATCTCAAGACTCCGGTTTCCAAATAAGAAATCAGTCAAGATATACAGAGGGTAAATGAGATCAATAATTCCTACCAGCTTTTAAAGTGACTAAAAGACAGCTGAGAACCTGGAAAAAACATAGATTAGGCAAAAACGGAGGCATTTCCTCATTTTACCTTCATCTATTCTCTTCCTGAGAAGCAAGTGAAGAAAATGTCTCTACATACCTGGCCACACCACTAAGACAAACTCTGAGGCCTTAGGAGAGAGAAAACAGTACCAGCATCTCAGGCTTTCCTTAAGAATTGTGGACCACCTCACCAGCCTCCTCCCAGAAGATTCATGGCAGATGAGTGCTATTGAACCAGCCATGTCTGGAGGTGGGTGGTTGGTGGCCAAGTGTCCCTGACAGCTGTGGAGCTAGTTTAACTTACCCCAGTTGAAAATTTTCCCCATTGGCTGACATTTAACTGCCCTGTTTTTTCCAGGATTTATCAAGAAGTCAGGCACTCAAGGTGACTCATCGCCAGCTAAGCCGAAGCCAGCAAGAGCTGTCACACTGTGCAGTACTCTGGCTGCCCAGGGGGGTTGTCAGTAACGCAGTGACCGGATCCTCCCCTGTCTTAACGACTTGGGCATCAGCAGTGTGTTGCAGGGCATCACTGAGGTTGGATAAACCCTTCTTGTGCACTAGAGGTGTGGATGATGATGAGCCTCTCCATCCCTATTGCAGTGGGGCAATGTTCTTAACTTTCATAACATTCGCAACACTGCAGCAAAATCCAGTTATACCGGGGCACCTACCGAGCAGTCCAACTGTCTTGCATGCAGCTACACAAGGATAAATAGGAGGAAAATCCCTAACCATAATCACCTGTCAAATATCTTGCACAGCCACTTCCCCCACTCCCTTCCATTGCCTTTATAGCCTGTTTCTCTCCCTGTCAGCCTGCTCTTGATTTTCAGTGGGTTTGCAATATAAGGAGGATTAAGTTTTTGTGTGAGCAGGTGAACTGGAGGCAGCAGACCATTACCCACAAACCCTGAAGGGGGAGGTGGCATGTACACCCAAAGGAGCTGGTCAGCTACAGGCCCTTCACCACTGTGCTCTCATAGTGCACCCTTGTCTGCATACAACAGACATTTTACTCCATGGGCCCCTTTCTCCTTCTGGTCCCAAATGCCAGGCTTGGACCACGGGCATTTCTCACTAGAGGGCAGCAGGATGCATTTAGAGATGGATGCAGCATCCATCCAGAGTCAGCTGGGCCAGAAATCATCCAGTCCTCTGGATGCCTGAGAACAATAAATGGGACAATACACAGACCATGGTTTGGATGGTGCCACCACTACAGCCCACACATGGGGCTGCGAAGGAGCTGGCCCAGTGAAGACCTGGTCATGTGGGCGAAGGGAGGGCTTTGCATTTGGAATTATGCCAAGAGGTCTAGGGCAGCACTGCCTGACATTAATATGTTTGGCACGGCATTAAAAAGAGGAGGAAATGGAATAGGAGGCCAAAATAGCAGCCTTGATGTAGGACATGAAAGGAGACATTTGCTATCAGATCAGAGACAAGGAGGCACCTCTGTAAAAAAACAACACTTGAATGGCTGCGGAACAGCTGTGTGATAGGCAGGAATCTAGAAAGAGCTGCTTCTCATTCAAAGACATACACAAACCTGCCTTTTTCTGGCTTATTTCAGACAGAGGAGTTATGCAGGAAGGAGATGTGGGGTGAAGCTGTGTTCAAACAGAGCTACTAAAAGCTGTGGAAAACTGAATTGAGTGCATAGGATGAATTGAACAATAGCGCTGAAGCAACACAAAGTTTGTGACTGGGATCTCTGGACTTAAAAAAAAAGAAGTGGAAATTACTCAGTGTGGGCAGGCAATACTTTTTTTGAACAATGGAAACAGCATTTTTAGGTTTACTGTGAGAACTAGACCAGTACAAGAGCACTGAACATAGCGCTCATTCTGTGGGCCAGGGATCTTCCATTCCAGTGTAGGCTAGAGTGAGTCCCTGCTGCAAAGGCATATTTTTATGTATATGGTTTGATTCTCCTTAAATTCTAGACATACTGTGGATGACACCATTAAACTATTTTTCAAGCTGATTTGTACCTGGTTTGTACCTGGTTGCACCTAGTAGAGAGAAAATAATCTGTAAACTGTTTATTGCTGCAGAAAGAAAGGATATGTACCAGCCATGATGCAATTCATCTTCTCCCAAGAGTCAGAGAAAAATCTTTGTAAAACTACAAAACCACCCAGAGTCACTCCATCCACCATAGAAATGAATGGATCTGAAGGAATACAGCAAATATTTCATTAGCCATAACCATTTGACCATGAAGAAGGCAACATCCAAATGGCAGTGGGGGATATGTTTCTGCAGATAAAGGGAGGTCACTGGACTTGCCTAGGAGAAAGTTCTTAGGGGACCATGGGATTTTAGACCTCAAAATACCTGCACAGACAAATGACATTTGTCAGGAGGCAAGAACTTGATAGAGTCAGGCCCCAAACGTTGAGCTGTGGGAGCAACCAGCCTTTGGGACAATGCATTCTGAAACATGACTAGCTTTCAGTAACTCAGGATGTTAAAATTAATATCTGATACTTTTAAATGATCTACACTATTTCAAGCAAAAGTTTTTGAGCCTGAGGCAGGGATTACTCAATGTGTTTAGATGGTGTGGCTTGTGTGAAAAGATAGCCTGGAGGAGGT